>JAUMJM010000097.1:7500-752570 GCA_033558235.1 Neomorphus geoffroyi
AAGACCTAGGGGGCTGTGAAGAAGCAGCTACGGCAGCCCTGGAAAAGCACAAGACCATAAGCTGTTAAAGATATGCAGCCAGAACCGGGAAGATGCACGTGCAAGAAGCCTCTCTTAAAGACATCAAGGATGCACGTAAGCGAGTCCAGAACGGGGATCCAAGACAAGATACTGATCATCAGGGATGCTGAAGTGGGCTGCAGTGCTACCCCAAAAGATGACCAATCAGAAACTTCCAAGAGATGAGACCGATGCGCGCTTTAAGATCGACACAGAAGAGAAGCGGTGCCCGATTGGTGCTGTACTGATGAGTACAGGCATTGCAGACCCTACAGATGCCTGAGGCACATCCTGCGTGCCTTTCAAGTAGAGAAGGGATTGAGACCCGAGGAAGGTCCGAGACACAGCAGACAGACTCCATAAACCACGCAACAACACACAGATTGGAACTGCCCTGCCTGGCACTCGCTAGCATTGGGCTGAAAAATCAGTCCTCTCTCTACCCGCCCCAAGGGGACCCTTCCTGCACAGCCCTCCCCTCTACGCTACCTTTAAAACACCTCCCTTCTATTCACAACCTTCTTCCCTCTTCCCATCCCAGCCCTGCTCCCTCAACTTAGCTGTCAGAGAGCTGGAGGTCTGTAGCCATCCCTGACAGAAAAAGCCCAACGCTGTGAGCTGTCTGGCAGGATCTGGCCCTCACCGAGGACCTCTTCACCATCTGCAAGAAAACCAAATGGGAAACTAAGACACTGCCAACAGTCTGCATGGCGCTGGCCGATGCCGCTGCCTGGCATGACACACACCCCTGTGTGAAAACGCCACAACCTTCTGCTCACCTGCTCCGAGCCAAATCCAACAGCAGATACTGCAGCTGTCATCGCCCAGGGAACCTGAGGTGACAGGAGACACAAAATTCAGTGTTGTACTGGCGAGAAATGAACCCCACGCTCCCTCGCCCTGCTGCCCAGCTCACCTCAAACGCTCTTCCCGTTCCAAAGGCCGACCGGACAGAACCTGCAAAATCAAAGGCAAACGCTCAACTGAGTTGCCAGATTATTCTTTGCCTTTACACCCCAAACCCACCAACAACCTCCTCACCATCTCACACTGCTCGTAGACACAAAGCTTCTCCTTTTCTGAGCCATGCAGCACCTGCAAATTAAATCTAAAGATACACGCTCAGGTAGCGCCTCAAAGCACAGGCCACCCGCAGGGTTCCCCAAACTCCTTCTCCCTTACCTGTACCACTCAGTCTCTCGGCCTCTGTCACCTCACGCTGCCAAGTGGAGGCTTGCACATCACCTGTAATACACAAACAGCAAGGGATGCTTGTGACTTGTGGACTATGAGACACCTACACAATAAGTGCTGTTACAGGTAACTCACCATCGCTCTTCTTGCTCGACTCAGCTGCGGTGTCCACGTTCTGCTTTCCTCAGGGCTCTGCGCCTTCAAAATGGAGACAAAGGAATACGTTAGCTGGTCCTACAGACACCAGTCACAGGTTCCCACCCACACCGCAGCCGGCCCACCTTGCCAGGAAGCTCTTCCCACCTCTCCCGTCGTCAGCCTCTGGCGTGCAGCTCCTCCCTCTCCAGCTGAAGAAACAACATCAGACAAGTCACCACAATGCCATGTGGTGGCTGAACAAATCCAGACATCTTGTTGCCATTTAGGAACATTGTCCATTTCACACTACAGCCAGACAGAACAAGAGGCAAACCCCACTGAAATCAAACCCTAACACCCACGCACAACAGATGTAACGCCCCAGGAATTTACACTACTTACTATTGCTCAAGTGGCTTCTCTCAAGCAGCTGAGCTCATGCCATCTGTGGCTCCATAACCCCAAGGCAATGACTCTCTCCATCTGCTGCATAAATGGCTCCGTGTTCTGTAATGGACCAAAACAGACCTGTACTTCAAACTCTAAGTCTAAAAGACATGTAAACAGTAGGACAACACCATTATTCTTCTGCTGACTACCACTCCTGTGCTACAGGCAGAGCAGCTCCAACCACACAGACCGACACTGCACACGAGACCAGTGACAACAACCAGAGACAAAAGGAAACTCTGTAAGAACTCCCATGCCAGAGATGCCATTGGGCAACAAGACCTAGGGGGCTGCAAGGAAGAATCTACTGCAGCCCTGGAAAAGCAGAAGGAAGACCGTGGGCCGTTACAGAGACGGAGCTGCAACTGGAAGGATGCACGTACATGAAGCCTCGCTTAAAGGCCTGAAGACATTGAGGATGCATGGAAGCGAGTTCCAGAATGGGGATCCAAGGAAGCGGACGACTAATCACAGATGCTGACGTGGGTTACGAGGCCTCCGCAAAGGCAGACTGATCAGAATCTTCCAAGAGATGAGACCAATTCATGCTTTAATACTGTCATGCAAGAACAGCGGTGCCAGAACAGCACTAATGGCAATAAGAACAGGCATTCGAGACCCAAAAGATGGTGCATGAAACACACAAGATGTGCCTTCTGCAGCACAAAGAGTACATCGAGATCTGCAAGAGATCCAAGACACAGACAGACTACTTAAACCACACAGAAAACGCAGACATAGGCTAGAACTGCCCTGCCAGCACGTGGTAGCCTTGGGCTGAGAAGTAATCCCCTCTGCCTGAACCTGCCCAAAGGGAACAGTTCCTGCACAGCCCTCTCCTCTGTACCCTTAAAACCCCTCCCTGCTCTTCCCCATCTACTCCCTTCTTCCCAACCCCAGCCCATCCCTGTCCCTCAGCTTAGCTTTCAGACAGCCAAGGGCCTGAAACCATCCCTGGCAAGAGAAGCTCAAATGGCATCAGCTGTCTGGGACCAATCTGCAGTCACCACCTTCCTCTTCAACACCTGCAAGAGGACCAAATACAAAAGAAAAGTGGCACTTACAGACAGCATCGCACTGCTCAGTGCCAACATCTCATATGAGGCACGTCCCCGCTACAAAACTGCTGTGGGCTTCTGCTCACCTGGTCTGTGCCGATTCAAACATCGGACACCGCTGCTGTGGTCACCTGGAGCACCTAAAGTAACCAAGAGACAAAGTTACCATTGGGCTCATGAGAAATCAGTCCCACGCTCGTTCTCACTGCAACCCGGCTCACCTCAAGTGTTCTTCCCGTTCCAAAGGTGGCCAAAACAGTACCTGCAAAACCAAAAGGTAAATCTCAACCGAGTTGCCATATCATCCTTTTTTCTTCTAGACACCGATTCAGATGACAGCCTGCTCACCTTCTCAGACCACCTGTAGGCATGTGGGGTCACTCCTCTCAAGCTCTGTGCAGCACCTGCAAAAATCAAAGCAGATGACACACTCACATTCTACCCAAAAGCACCAGCTGCCCTCAGCGATTCCTATTTCACACTCCACTATCTTGACTGCTTGCCCACTCAGCCTCGATCATCTCATGCTGCCGTGTTGAGTATTGCACACCACCTGTAATACAAACAGTAAGTATGCTTTTAATGTTCACCGATACCTCCACCTAAACAATAACCACTACTGCAGTTATCTCACCCTTGCTCTCCCTGGCCGAGACAGCTCTGGTGCCAGAATTCCACTTCACTCATTGCTCTGCACCTTCAAAGTAGGAAAAAAAAAAAAGATACACAAACTTCATTATCCAGTCACATCTTCCCACCAACAGCACAGCCAACCCACCTTGCTATGGCACCGTACCCACCGCTCCACTGTCAGCTCTTCCTGTGCAGCTCGTTCCTTCGCATCTGAAAAACACAAACAAACAGGTCTCCCTAATGCTCAGCGATATCTTAACAACTCTGAGCATCTCATTTCCATGTGGGAACACCATCTCTATTATACACAATGGCAAGGCAGAATAAGACCCAACCAAACCCAAATGCCAAGCCCCACGCGTACCAGCTGTAACGGCCCTGGAATTTAAACTGTTCCCCTTCACTCACTTTAACGCTTTATCACAGGCACCCTTGCTCATCCTCTGTGAGGATAAGCAAGAGGATACCCCATAGAAGTGACTCCCAAGGCCCGCTGCCTGTGTGGCTGCTGGTTCTATAATGGACCCTACGGCCTTTGCCTACAATGCCTGGACTTAACATATTAGGCATAGAATCTTACTCTTATTCTTCTAGCCAATGCCACTCCCTCTGCGCCTTGGGCAGAGCAGCTCCAACCACACAGACAGACACTGCACGTGAGACCAATGACACCACAACCAGAGACAGAAGAAAACTCTGTAAGAAGAAAAATTCCCGCACCAGAGATGCCATTGGGCAATAAGACCTAAGGGGCTGCAAGGAAGAAGCTACAGCAGCCATGGAAAAGCTGAAGACCATGGGATGGTATGAACAGATGCAGCCGCAACTGGGAGGATGCGCGTGCTAGAAGCTTCGCTTAAAGGCCTAAAGGCATCGAGGATGGGTGGAAGCAAGTCCCAGAATGGGGATCCAAGACAACGAGTGATGGATCATCAGGGATGCCTACAATGCCTACAACAATGTCGCCAAAAAAGATGACCAACTAGAAACTTTCAAGAGATGAGACCGATGCACACTTTAAGATTGCCATGCAAGAAAAGCTGTGCCCGACTAGCACTGTACTGATGAGTACAGGCATTCAAGACCCTACCAATGGTGACTGAGGCACATCCTGCATGCCTTTAAAGCAAAGAGATTGAGACTTGAGGAAGGTCCAAGATACAGCAGACTACATAAACCACTCAATGACACATACACAGGCTGGAACTGCCCTGTCCGGCACGCACTATCATTGGGCTGAAAATCAATCCTCTCCATCTGCCCCAAAGGGGGCCCTTCCTGCATAGCTCTCTCCACTATGGAACTTTAAAACCCCTCTCTTCTATTGCCAACCTTCTTCCCTCTTCCCATCCCCATCCCAGCCCTGCTCCCTCAACTTAGCTTTCAGAGAGCTGGAGGTCTGAAGCCATCCCTGATGGAAAAAAACTCAACGCTGTCAGCTGTCTGGCAGGATCCAGCCCTCACCAGGGACCTCTTCACCATCTGCAAGAAAACCAGACAAAACTGAAACACCACTGACCCTCTGCATTGCGCTGGCCAATGCCCATGCCTCATACGACACCTTGCTCTGCAAGTCTGCCATGGCATTGTGCTCACCTGCTCCAAAGCCATTCCAATATTTGATGTTGCAGCCGTCATTGCCTGGGGCACTGTAAGATAACAAGAGGAATTAAATAACTCACACTTGTGAGAAGTCAATGCCACACTCTTCCTCACTACTACTCAGTTCACCCCTAACACTCTTCCTGTTCCACACACAGCCCAAACAGTACCTGCAAAACCGAAGATAAATGCTGACCTGAGTTGCTAGATAAGACCTTGCTCTTAGACATCAATCTCGCTTACAACCTCCTCCCCTTCTCATACTGCTTGGAGGCACGAAGCTTCATCCCTATGACACTGCGTGCGGCAACTGCAATTAAAGCAAAAGACATGTTTGCCTAGTACCCAAAAGCACCCGCTGCCCACGGCGATTCCCCAGCTCCTGCTCTGTAGCTTTGATGGCTCATCTGCCAGGACTCCATCACCTCATGCCACCGTGGTGAGGTTTGCACATCACCTGTAGTAAAGAAAAAGCAAAAAATGCTTATGGCTTCACAGGCAACACAACTCCCGAGCAAACTGCTACTTTGGCCCACTCACCGTCGCTATCCTCGCTTGAGTCGGCTCCAGTGTCGATATTCTTTGCACATTGCTTCACTCCTTCAAAATAGAACCCTCAACCCATAAGCTCGCCACGTGGCCACCGGTCACATCTTCCCTCTGATACCATGGGCCAAGTGACCTTCTTATTGCTTCGCTCCCCTCTGTCACCCTTTGGTGCCCGGCTCATCTTTTTGCATCTGAAAAGAAAACCAAATACATCCATCAGATGCTGATCAGTAACTGAACAATTCCTATGATCTTGCTCCTGTTTAGGAACACCATCTAGATCCCAACTACAGCCAGCCATAAAAAAAGCCACGCTTCAAGGCTTGTCTGTACGGGTCTTCACATCTTGGAGACTCCATCTGCTTCCTGCTGCTCAGCAGCCCCTCCCACATAGCTCCAGGCACCCCTGTAAAACACTGCTGAAATGACTCCCCACACAACCTGCAAATGGTACCGGATCCAAGAAGACCGGGCAAATTCACCTAAACAGCCTAGGCAATATCAACTTACTAACTACATACTCTTACTGCTCTTGCACCTAGCCCTGACTCTACATTGTCAGGCAGAGCAGTTCTGAGCCGCACATGCACACCAACGCCAGACAAAATGCTACAAACACTGCAACTCCAATGATGAGAGAAGCTCTCGGTAATAAGAACAACCCCCAGACCGCAGACACGGTCAGGCAAGAGGATCTCCAGAGCCACACAAGTGAGGTAAGCTGGCTATGTGGCAAGGTCAGACCAAGATAAGCGTCATGGCTTGTAAACAAGAAACCCTCAAAACTGAGATGATGTAGGCAAGAGAAGCCCGTCTTTGAGATTGAAAACTGACATAACGCAGGGAAGAAATCCCAGTCCACTAAGATGAATGACCAGAGAGTAGGGGTGCCAGCACAGACAACAATAGTGCCGCAAGAGATGACTGACTGTAAACTCATACAACACAAAACTAATCTGTGATTTAAGTATGCAATGCAAGGCAAGAGACTTGAGTGGCACTGTGCCAACAACTGCAGGCATTTGAGACCCTGGGGACATTACTTAAGGAACACGCAGCACCCCTTTATCGCAAAGACAATAAAGACACAAGAAAGCCCTAAGACACAGTGAGCAGCCAAACAGCCAAACAACAGACTCTGGCTAGAACTGCTCTACCCAGCAAGTGATTGCACCGTGCTGAAGAGAACCCCCTTTCCTATATCTGCCTAAAGGGTACTCTTCCTATGCCACTCTTTTCCCTACGCTACCTCTAAAACCCCCTTCTGCCATTCCTAATCTTCTCTCCTTTGCCAAGCCCCACCCCAGCCCTACCCCTTGACTCAGCTTTTGGAGGCCAAAGCCATTGTCAGTGGACCAACAAACCCACTCCCTTTCCCCAACTGCATCCCAGTCTCAAAGTGTTAGAAAATCCTTCTCTACTCACCGGCTGTAAGGTAAAGATCTCCACTCCCTTCTATCAGCTCCCGTCCTGTGCTTCCCAATCCTTCTGTGACCCCTCTGAGCTGTCCCTCTGAGCCCTTCCCCACATTTTTAAAAGCCCTACTTACCTTCTATCATTCCACAGACTCCAGAGCCTGCTACAGGCTGGTAAAGAAAGCTGACTTTCTATTCCTGTAACCCACAGGGTGCCTGTTAGAATCTGCAAAGCCTCTGGGAACAACGTGTTGTTGTTCCACAGGTATTGAAAAATGCAGCAGGCTACCCTGTAACTGGAAAGACCAAGCAAAGAAAAAGCAACTAGTGTAAAAACTAAGAGAAATGCAAATCATTAAAACATCTTGCCACACCTGGACACCCAACACAAAGTTACTGACCTGAAAAACAAATACACACCCTATAGACAATAAATACACTTTTTACTACACGCGCTGCTTAGCCTTGACTCATCACAAAGCTATTATCTCTAACAGACACCTCTGCTTCTCTAAACAACAAAAAAAAAAACAACAAAAAAAAACCCCCACTAAAACAAAAAAAACACCAACACAGCTTAACCCACTCAAAAAGCTACAATGAACTGAAAGAAGAGCAGAACACTGATCTCAAGAAAGACCAAAAGCTGAATGAGCTCCTGATGAAAGGCCTGGGGCTTATAAACCCCTAGGCCTCCCCGCTCACCACCTGGGAGTGGGGCGGGGAACCCCCCCAAAGGGATAAATAGGAGCAGCTGCGAGTTATCTCACCTGCCTTGTATTTACAGCAAGGACAACATCGAGTGGAGGAGTGGACCCTTACCAGAAACAAAGGTATGTGCTCTTTTATTATAGTTTATCTTTGACTTGGCTAATTTTGGTAACTAAAGGCACGCAACTATGATCCCAAATTCACCGTGCCCTACTCTCAGCTGAAGAGGAAATGAAAACAAGAGGAAAAAGGCTGGCAAAGTGGAAACTAAAGCTGCAATTTTAATGAAATAATGGTAATAATAGTACTAATGATTGAAATAAGTATGTGTTAATAAAATACATACACGTATCTGAGATCATGCTACTTCCACTGCCCTCGATGACCGTACGTCACCATAAATGCCATGGAGCAGACACGGGAGAACGGATCTATGAGTACTGGAGGAGGTGAAACAAGAGACTGAGTAGCACAAATTTAGGTTAGTGAACACTGAGGCTCGAGAGGCACGATGCTAGGAAAAACTAGATTTGCTGTAAACCTAAGTCCCTCTCATAAGGAATGGCACAAGGGTTCAGAAATTATGCCAATATTGTGATCCTGAGACACAGGATGGTGAATGTTTGGGGCTCTAGTGGGGACGAAGGTCGTTTAGACCCACACTCCCTCTTTGAGAATCAGGGAAAAGCTCACCTGCTGACCTTTGATTAAAATGGAAAAGACATAAGGGCCCTGAAAATACCTGTGCTGTAACCACCTGTACCCTGCCCTGCTCTGCTGTGGAACCAGCCAAGATCCGAGAGGAATATCCGTGGCGGTCCTCGGAATTGAAAGTAGAATATTTAGGGCGAGTATCTTTGAGAGGGGACAGAGTTCTGCTAAATTCCTCTGAGGCAGAGGGGTACTATGTCCCTGGAGCCGTTTCTGCCCTAGTGCCAGGTGGCGGGAATCGCTCTATAACCGCACAAGTAGCACGTTGGGCTTCAGGATTAAACTCGTAAGAAAGAGGGGAACCTTTGGCAATTAAAACCGCTGGGCTTTTGGATGTAACAGCCTCTGTACAAAAGGCTGCATGCAGGCAGGACAGAGAGAATACAGGGAGAGTAGCTGAATATCGCACGATGGCTCCTGCGCACCTTGACCGATTCATCTCACCGATTCGAGGATTACAAGATAGTCTAAAGACATTCGTAGCCTCTGTTAAAGACAGGTTAAGGACCTGGCAAGCCCAGATGGGTGAACCCTATATCTGGACGCAGTCTGAGATAGGATCGGTTACGGGAGACGCTTGCGGTGGACCGAACGAGACCGAGCAACTTCCCAAACCAGGAGCTGGCATCACGTATATTGTCGTCAGCCTGAGTTGCTCAGGGGCCGTAAGGGTACGGGACATCAAAGGAATAGCAAGATGCTGACTGAGACATCTGCACACTCTTACCCGGAGTCCTCCAGTTGCACCGCTGCGCTCCTTTGGACAACAAATGTCGGTCGCCCGTTAGCCCAAACCCCGTCACCAGTGTCAGCTAAACCATTCTCCAGCTCTCTTTCTCTGCACGGTTTCTAGAGACAGACACGGGGACGGCCTTTGGCACATTTTGCTGCCTTGTCAAGCCCAGCCTTTGGACAGAATGCCTCACGAGCGAGGCCGTCTTTTATTCTACCGCTGACTGGCGGAGCTAAGGATGTTTTACCGCTGTTGATGTTTACAGGCTCAAAGCCACTAAAAAGATGACACTTGAAAGATTTTCTTTGTACCTGTAGGTGCTAGACTATTATATTTTCATAGAAGACATAAAGCACAAAGTTTTTTCAGAGAGCGACTGATTTGCCCTCACTTCCCCAGGCACAGCAAAGAAGAGCCGTACACCTCTATGCAGCCCCCTTTGGCCCTCCCAGTGTAGCCCCCTATAGAGCCCCTATAAACAGTGTGTTCCCACTATGGACGGTACCTGCTGTTCTACCTCAGCCCTGTCAGTTTTCACGGTTTTAGCCCAGACTTGGCCGGTTTTGGCAGCTAAATTTGCACAGATGGGACCCAAATTCACTTCTCCCCAAGCCCAGGGGAAACGGAAAGGAAAACAAGAGCGGTGTTGGATCTAGAGATGGGTTTTTAAGGAGCTACTTGGGGTGTGATGGCATAGTAATAGGGGGCTCTATAGGGGGACGTAAGGCATGATAGGGGCTCTATAGGAGGCTCCATAGTGCAGACTTAAGGGGCACAGTAGGGACTCTATAGTGGCGACACAGGGCACTAAAAATGGCCAAAATGAGCCAAAACAAGCCAACTGAAGCCAAAACAATTCTCCACTCTAGACTTGGAGATCTATTTTCACTTTTAACTATTGAGATTCAGTTCTCTGTTCACCCTGGTCGATGATCTCTATTTCGATTACATTTCTCTGCTCAGACCGTGTCAAGCTCTTGTGTTTCTATTTTAGATTCTTTCCTATCATCATCTCTGCTTTTTTTGGCATTCCAAATTCCTTTATTTCTTAATTTATATATGCATGATTTACTGTTGAATCTTAAAACCATCTATGTATTTTCTAGGGGTTTTTGTGCTCTAAAATCCATTATATAATATAGTAGATATTGAGGTTTTATTTTGAAATCCTTTTCTATAAATAGATTAACTTTTTATGTGTGTATATGTATATATAAAATGAAGGATGTTTCTGTCTTTCACCGCTTCACACCTATATTTACAGTTTTTCCTTTTCTTTAATCCTCCTCCAATGAATGTCCAGGCAGCCTGGGGGCTGTGACACCCCGCCCCACGCGTTCCTCCGCACCGTCCCACACGGCAGCTGCAGTACCGGTCAGCGACCACGGGGCGGCGGCAGAGGAGCGATGCGGGCTGCAGTACCGCGTTCCGACCTGCGGGTGACAGCAGAGAGCAGAGGGAACAAGGTAAGGGACGGGGCTCCTGCGTGACATTTCCCGCCGACCCTACGACGTGACATCCCACTCCTTATCCCCCGGCGTCCCGGCGCACATGGTGCCTACAGAGCTCCTATAGAACCTATACAGCCTCTATAGTGCCTAATATTGTGATAAATAAAGAACAATTTGCTGATTAAACAAAAGGATATAAGGAGAAAATGGCCTCACTGTTCCAGGCACATATCATCCTGTTTAAGAAGGAATGTGGGGCGGTCTTGTCCCAAGGTTGTAGTAGTGTTGTCTGTGGAGTGAAATAGTATGTTACCATAACGACCTTTGCCTTTGCTTTATCTTGCTTAAGATTAACAGATGTTGTTATCTTGTTTGTGTAACTGCTGAAATCAACAAGTCGGACTTCAAGAAGGGTATAAAAGACTGCCTAAGTTACCCAAACTTTTGTGAGCCTCAGTGAAGCTGCGACTTCCCAGCCACCCAGCGCTGCTTTTGCTTTCCTATCTTAAATAAACTTTTAACGAACCATTTGAGAGTTTATTTGTCTTAATTCAACTATAACAATTTTGGTGCTGTGACTCGGATCCAGAAAGCTAACTCAGATTTCGACTCTGGGAGGGCGCCCCATCCTCGGATGGTCCCGGAGGAGAGTTCGACTTAGGTTTACCAGGATTTTCTGAACAGAGATCGGAAAGCAAAAGGAAAAGAAAGATACTGCAGTTCCCCGTAATTTTTGTGCACAAAGAGCCAGGCGAAGACTCCAGAGAGAGTAAGTGTATGATGGTTCCGTCTGGTTGGGGATTGGGTACCCAGAGTGCAAGTGATTGAGACATCCACTGTACTTAGTAGTCCACCGGGCGAAGCGAGTGTGGACCTCTTAGTAGTGCGGTTCCCATTGTCCATGAGGATGTGGGCCACAAATAGAGGGAAGCGAATGATTTGATAACGGAAGAAGGCACTCTTGGAAGATGGGCCAGAAGGAGAGTAAGAATTGTGGACCCATACAGGAGAAGCAGGGTAGGGGTGGGCTCCCCGATACCCCCGGATAGCCCATTAGGATTAATGATTCAACATTGGGATGATTCCCCCTCCCGGAAAGGGAAATCTAAGGAAAAAATGATCCATTATTGTATGGAGATTTGGGGAGGAAAAACAGATAAGAAAGGACTTATATTGGCCAATTTATGGATCTTTTGAAGATTGGATATGTCAACAATTAAATATATATGTGAACAACAGGCAGCCATTTTATAAGGAGGAGAGTGAAAATGCCTTTTTGTGGATCCTGGGTATGGCCCAGTCTGTTAATTTATTCCCATTGAAAGAAAAGAAAAATAACAGAAGGAGGAAGGGGGGTGAAGATGAGCTACCGACACCTCCCCCACCCTATGGTCCACCGCCTCTGCCATTTCAAGGTTCAGATCAGGATCTTCCTCCTACCGCCCCTCCACAATCTGAAGGGGGCACTTCTCCTCCTAGCCCGATAGTAACTAGAAGCCAAACCAGAAAAAGAGAGGAGGAAAATTTGTTGTACCCATTAAGAGAAACTGCCATGGGAGGACCACAACCTGGGGTGGGATTTGTCTCTGTGTCCCTTAATTCTGTGGATGTCAGATTTCAGGAAAGAAATGGGACAGCTATTAGAAGACCCATTAGGGGTTGCAGAATGTTTCGATCAGTTCCTCGGGCCTAATATTTATACTTGGGACGAAATGGAGTCCATCTTAAAAATCCTGTTTACAAACAAGGAACAAGGGATAAGAACAGCCGGCATTAGGAATTGGGACCAGAGACACCAACATGGCTCTGCTGGAGATGTTAAATGGCCCTTACAGCAGCCCAATTGGGACAACCAGAACCCAGATCATAGAGATAACATGGTTGATCTCCGGGATATGGTAATTCAAGGAATAAGAGATTCAGTACCTAAGGGTCAAAACATTAATAAGGCCTTTAGCAAACAACAGAAAAAAAGACGAGACCCCTACTGAGTGGTTAGAAACGTTGAGAAAAAGCTTACAATTGTAGTCTGGGTTAGACCCTGATAGTCAGATCGGTCAGGCCTTGCTGAAAACCCAGTTTGTGGCCAAATCCTGGCCTGATATATGGAGAAAACTAGAAAAAAATAGAGGATTGGCAGGAAAGGGGTTTAGATGAGTTGTTACGGGAAGCCCAGAAGGTGTACATAAGAGAAGAGGAAAGCCAGAAGAGGCAAGCTAAGATATTGATGGCAGCTGTAAAGGAAGGACAGGACTGGAGACTTATGCCAAAGAAGGGACCATGCATAAATAACAAAAGGGACAGACCCCGGAGAGGCCTGGCAGACATGAGAAGGAGGCCCTGCCTGCCAGAAATCAAATGTTTTTATTGTCACAAGAAGGGACATTTACAAAAAAAATTTCCGGAAAAGGCTGCAGGATGAAGAGATTTTTTTAAGGAAGACTAGAGGGGTCAGGGGCTCTATTTGCTGGGGACCCCTAAGATTACTGAGGCCTTGATAAAACTAGGTCCCCAGCATGAGGTGTTTGAGTTCCTCTTGGACTCAGGTGCTGAGAGATCTACTGTCCAAAGATTACCTTCTGGATGTCTTAAGTCAAAAGATACGCTCCAGGTAGTAGGAGCAAAAGGAGAACCCTTTAAAGTACCGTTAATAAAGAATGTAAGTATAGAAGCCCCAAATAAATACAGGGTGGGAACATTTTTATTGGTCCCAGAAGCTGAATATAATCTTCTGGGACGAGATCTGATGGTGGAGTTAGGAATCAATTTAGAGGTAGATCAAGAAAAATTGAAAGTTAAATTATGTTTATTAACTGCGGAAGATGAAGCTAAAATTAACCCAGACACTTGGTACACTCCTGGGTCAGTGGGGAGATTAAATATCAAACCGCTCACGGTCTCCATAAAAGATCCAGATCACCCGATTAGGATAAAACAGTAACCCATCTCCAGGGAGGGGAGAGAAGGGTTGCAGCCGGTCATTGAGAGACTTCTGGCCCAAGGGCTTTTGGAACCCTGCATGTCTCCCCACAATACACCCGTATTGCCTGTAAAGAAATCGGATGGGACATATCGCTAGGTACAAGATTTGAGGGCTGTGAATGAGAGAACCATCGCTCGATTCCCTGTGGTAGCCAACCTGCATACTACACTTAACCGACTAAGTCCTGACTATAAATGGTATAGTGTCATTGATCTGAAGGATGCCTTTTGGGCTTGCCCTTTAGAGGAGACATGTAGGGACTATTTTGCTTTCGAATGGGAAGACCCCAAAACGCATAGAAAACAGCAACTATGATGGACTGTGTTGCCTCAGGGGTTTACAGAATCCCCAAACCTATTCAGACAAGCTTTGGAACAACTATTAGAATCCTATGAATTGGGGCAGGAACTAGTCTTAATACAGTATGTAGACGATTTATTAGTGGCTGGGAGGACTCAGGAAGAAGTTGGGAACGAGAGTATCAAGTTATTGAACTTCTTAGGCTTGAAGGGACTGAAAGTCTCTAAGTCCAAGTTGCAGTTCACCGAGGAGGAAGTGAGGTATTTGGGACATTGGCTCACAAAGGGGCATAAGAAGTTAGATCCTGAAAGAGTCAGGGGAATTTTATCGTTAACTGTGTCTAGTAATAAGAGACAGATAAGACAACTGTTGGGATTATTAGGGTATTGTCGACAGTGGATCAAAAATTATAGCAGCAAGGTAAAGTTTTTATATGCAAAATTAACCAGAACAGTTGATGAAATGGACCCCTGATGGTGAGGATCGCTTGGAAAAGATAAAAAGAGACCTGGTAGAGGCACCTGTCCTTAGTCTACCTGGTATACGCAAACCCTTCCAACTTTTTATCAATGTAGACAATGGGACTGCTTACGGGGTATTGACCCAAGGATGGGCAGGCCAGAGAAAACCTGTAGGATATTATTCCAAATTGTTGGATCCTGTGAGCTGAGGATGGCCCACTTGCCTACAGGCGATTGTGCCTACTGCATTGTTAGTAGAAGAAGTCACACGAGTCACCCTAGGAGGAGAGTTAAAGGTATATACCCCCCCATAATATTCGCAGAGTATTGCAGCAGCGAGCTGATAAATGGCTTACCGATAGCCGACTAATTTGATCAATTCTCCCAAATTAGAGATCGAAGTTACTTCCCTCCAGAATCCGGCCCAGTTCCTATATGGGGAACCCAAAGAAAAATTGACACACGACTGCCTTCAACTAATAAATTTACAAACTAAAATAAGAGAGGATTTAGAGGAAGACGATTTAGGTGAAAGTGAAAAATTATTTATCGACGGGTCCTCACGAGTAATTGAAGGACAACGGAAATCGGGATATGCTGTTATAGATGGACATACGTTACAGACAAAAGAAGCAGGACCACTAAACAAAACCTGGTCCGCACAAGCATGTGAATTATATGCCCTGTTAAAAGCATTGAAGCTCTTAGAAAATAAAATTGGAACTATATATACAGATTCAAAATATGCCTTTGGGGTAGTGCATACCTTTGGGAAACTTTGGGAAGACAGAGTTCTAATTAATACCCAAGGGAAAGGATTAGTCCATGAGAAACTAATTCTGGAAGTTTTGAAAGCATTAAGGGGTCCGTTAAAAATAGCGGTTGTTCATGTAAAGGGACATCAAAAGGGAATTACCCATACGATAAGAGGAAACTGTTTAGCCGATGCGGCGGCCAAACAAGCTGCGTTATTAACTTTAAGAGAAGAACCTGAGAGGTTAAAGCTAGACAAAAGCTTTACCCTCCAAGAACTGGACAAATTAAAACAAATTGGGGCAAAAGGAGAGGGGGACAAATGGCTCTTGCCCGATGATCGAGAAATCCTTCCAAAGGGGTTAGCTCCAGATATATTAAGCAAGCTACACCACAAAACTCATTGGGGGATTCGAGCCTTAGTGGATCAATTTGAAATAAATTATACTTGTGTGGGAGTATATGGTTTAGCTAAGAAGATTTTAGAGGGTTGTTTGACTTGTCAGAAAGTCAATAAACGACAACTCAGGGAAAAAGTACAAGGGGGAACGGGAATTAGCAAAAAGACCTTTTGAGAAGATACGAGTGGATTTTATAGAATTGCTGAAGGTAGGGAGATACCAGTATCTACTAGTCTTGGTGTACCCTCTTATGCATTTTGTAGAAGCCTTCCCGGTAGTGAGGGCCACTGCAAAAACAGTTGTTAAAATTCTCCTTGAAGAAATTATCCCTAGATATGGAACCATTACTGTAATTGACTCAGATCGGGGACTGCATTTTACCTCCCGAATAATTAAAGAAACAGCCGGATTGTTTGGCACAAAATGGGAGTATCATACCCCCTGGCATCCACAAAGTTCAGGAAAAGTAGAAAGAATGAATGGGGAAATAAAAAAGCATTTAACCAAACTTATGGTAGAAACAAAAATTAATTGGGTCAAATGTTTGCCGTTAGCTTTGCTTTATATTAGGACTCAACCAAGAACAGATACTGATATATCCCCCTTTGAAATGTTGTATGGAATGCCTTATGATTTTGGGATATTAATAGAACATCCGAAAGTTTCAGATAAAGTTTTTACTGAGTATATTTTAGAACTCACTAGGAGGAGACAGGAATTAAGAAAGAAGGGCTTAGTGGTACAGAGGCCGCCTTTAGACTTATCCCTACACCAAATCCAGCCTGGGGATCAAGTACTGATAAAAACCTGGAAAGAAGCATCTTTGACACCTCGGTGGGAAGGCCCTTTTGTTGCCTTACTTACTACAGATGCAGCAATACGGACTGCGGAAAAAGGATGGACACACGCCAGTCGAGTTAAGGGACCTCTCCCACCAGAAGGATGGACTGTGATGTCTGAGATCTCCGACTAAAGGTAAGGAGGGATAAAACCTGTGAATGAATCACTCCAGGAGGGAAGTAAAAGCTAGCCTATATCGGTGGTTCCAGGTACCAACTGGAAACCCATTAAGAAAGATATTCTTTGCACCTTGGAGAGAAGACAGGATACTCGACCAGACTGGGGAGGAGGGATTACATAAAGTCATGGGAACTCCAAAAGTGCTTCCCTTTTGTTGTGACATAGAAACTGAGGTATCCGAGATCCCGAGGATAGAAGAAATTTGGAGAATACGCTGTGTAAAACACCCTCTCTCTGGACATTTATGTTGGGTTGTGTGTGAATGTTTCAACTGTAAAGACAGGTGGACTTGTATTTTTCCTAGAAAACAATCTTATTGTATCAAGTGTCGCCGCCATTTTGGACAAAGAAAGCGGGCAGAAATTTGTAAACTGTTCTGTGGATGGGAGCTGTGGATACCTGAGATGTGGTACATATATGAAAAAGACTGGCATAAGGTTTTAGAGAAGTGCGCTAAGAAATTCGCCTGGAAGGGGGCCCAGTCATAGAACACACTCCAATCCTTATAGCAGCCAGAAAATTCCCCTGAAGGCTACCTACTGCTGCCGAGAAGATATTAATATCCCGTTGCTCTCTGCAAAAGAGTAGACGAGGAGAGGCAGAGAGATATTAACAGTGGGGAAAATGAAGGTTGCTATTTTAGTGGTAGTGTTATCTACTGCTGCTCTAATTCATGGGAATGAAAGCCCCCATCAACCATTTAAATGGAGCTTGATCCGATGAAGATCAGCAGACAACTCAAAAAATTACTGTACCTGGGAGTCCAAGTTTTACCCCAACCTTATGTGAACTTGTACCTATAGAACCATGCCTGAACTTAGAAGGGTTTTATTTTTGTCCTAGTCTTAATCCGGAAAAAGGCTCTGTGTACAAACTCTACCCAAAATTTTGCATCAGATGTTAAATGGGTGTTACCTAATGATGGAGCCTGGTGGATTTGCTCCCTGACTGGATTAACTCCTTGCATCTCTACTGCTATCCTTAAGAGGAATGAGTCGGAATTTTGTGTTCAAGTCATGGTGGTGCCCCGAATTCTCCTACATGGAGAAGAAGCCATGTATTTGCATTGGGGTAATATAGGACATAGAGTTAGCAAAAGGGAACCAATAACAGCCATCACTATAGCCGCCCTATTCGGTTTAGGAGTTGCTGGGACCTCTACTGGCATGGCATCCTTAGTTCAACAACAACGAGTTCTAACATATTTAAGGGCTGCAGTAGACGAGGATCTAGCGAGCGTAGAACAGTCTATTTCTCATTTAGAAAAATCACTAACCTCCTTGTCTGAGGTTGTTTTGCAAAACCGATGGGGATTAGATCTATTATTCCTGCAGCAGGGAGGGCTGTGTGTGGCCCTAGGCGAAGAATGTTGTTTTTATGCTGACCACACTGGAGTTATAAGGGACTCGCTAGCTAAACAGAGAGGGACTAGAAAAGAGAAAATGGGAACGGGAGACTCAGGCCTCCTGGTATGAATCTTGGTTTAACCAATCTCCCTGGCTAACCACTTTGATTTCTACTTTAGCAGGACCTGTCATAATGCTATTATTAGCCTTAACTTTTGGTCCCTATATCATTAACAAGTTTGTAACCTTTGTCAAGAACCGACTAGATAAAGTACAATTGATGGTGTTGAAACAATCGGAATTAGAGATGAAAATTTTGCCAAATGATAGTCTTGAGTTAGAAGCGGCTCATGAGGTTTTGAACAAGTTTAATCAGCAAATTACTGGTAAATAAAAGAAGGGGGGAATTTGTGATAAATAAAGAACAATTTGCTGATCAAACAAAAGGATACAAGGAGAAAATGACCTCACTGTTCCAGGCACAAATCATCCTGTTTAAGAAGGAATGTGGCGCGGTCTTATCCCAAGGTTGTAGTGCCGTCTGTCGAGTGAAATAATATGTTACCATAATGACCTTTGCCTTTACTTTATCTTGCTTAAGATTAACAGATGTTGTTATCTTGTTTGTGTAATTGCCAAAATTAACAAGTCAGATTTCAAGAAGGGTATAAAAGACTGCCTAAATTACCCAAACTTTTGTGAGCCTCGGTGAAGCTGCGACTTCCCGGCTGCCCAGCGCTGCTTTTGCTTTCCTATCTTAAATAAACTTTTAATGAACCATTTGAGACTTTATTTGTCTTAATTCAACTATAACAAACATACGCAATGCAAAACTGGAAGTGATAGTGACAGCAGCAGTGATGAAAAAAGACGAAAGGTTAAAACCTCAGGTGATAATGAGGGGGACAATATTAGAAACAGAAGGACAAAGATAAAATTAGATGCACTTAAGGAAGGAGAAAAGGTGGATTTAGCATTTCCAATTGTTCTACAACCAAATCAACCACCATAATATCAAGCCTTTGATCGGCAGTTAATCGAGGAAGTCAGGAAAGCTGTCATGCAGCATGGATTGCATTCGCCCTTTTCACAAACACTGTTGGAAAATGTATTATGTGGACAATTGGTTCCTCCGTATGATTGTCAGCAGTCAGCATCAATGATTTTAACCCCTGCACAAAAATTGTTATGGAGAGATAAGTTTATGGACTTTGCAGAAGTGAAGGCAGTGGAAAACTTAGGATGCCCACAAGAAGACCTGTTATATGGTGTAGGAACAGATCATTACACGGGGGCAGGTCCGTTTGCTAACCCACAGGCACAATCGAGGCTGTTGCTGGATATTTTAAGAGAAACGGGAAGAATGGCACTCAGAGCACTTTTAACTTTACCCGGAGTGGGAAAACAGCCAGTCTCTTTTACATCTATTTGGCAGGGAAACAATGAGTCCTATATGCTTTTTATAGACAAACTGCAGAGTGCGATAGAAAAGCAAATTGAGCATCTGGAAGCCAGAGCCTCACTATTACTAAACCTAGCCCTAGAAAATGCGAATCCAGATTGTAAAAAAAATATTAATATCTTTACCTTGTAATGCAACCCTGGTAGAGATGGTAGAGGCAGCAAATCGTGTAGGCACGATGGAACAACATGCGACTGTATTAGCAGGCACCTTTGCAAAAGCAATGAGACCTTTAGGGGCAAAATGGTGTTATAACTGGGGGCAACAAGGCCACTTAAGCTATCAGTGTAATAAGAATTTGCAAAGACATTGCAGAAATGGGCCCCTGGGAAATCAAATGCCAGGAATTTGCCCACGTTGTCGTAGAAGTCGACACTATGTCAATCAATATCAATCTTGACTTGATAAAGATGGTAACCCTATTGGGCAAAATCAGGGAAACTGGAAACGCAGCCCAAGCCAGGATTGCACCAAGACGCAAATGACCCTGAGTACCACATGCCCCAACAGGACAAGCTATTATTGAATGAACACATCTAGTGATAAAACAATATTTACAAAGACAAAAACAGGGGGAGTCTAGGGAATCACCAGCAAATGGATCGATGAAAGTACAATATGTATTGAATTTCTCACGCTTAGCATGGTTTTAGGAGAGGCAGGTCCTGCCTGACCAACTTGATTTCTTTTTACAACCGTGTGACTCGCCTGGTGGATGAGAAGAGGGCTGTGGATGTGGTGTACCTGGACTTCAGCAAGGTCTTTGGCACTGTCTTCCATAGTAGACTACTGGACAAGCTGGCAGCCTGTGGCATGGACAGGAATGTTCTGTGCTGGGTTAGGAATTGGTTGGATGGCCGAGCCCAAAGGGTGGTAGTGAATGGTGTCCCAGCTGGCGGCCGGTCACTAGTGGCGTCCCCCAGGGTTCGGTGCTGGGCCCGGTCCTGTTTAATACCTTTATTGATGATGTGGATGAGGGGATCGAGTCCTTCATCAGCAAGTTCGTAGATGACACCAAGCTGGGAGGAAGTGTCGATCTGCTACAAGGTAGGAGGGCCCTACAGAGGGACCTTGACAGGCTGGAGAGATGGGCTAACTCCAATAGCATGAGGTTTAACAAGTCCAAGTGCCGGGTCCTACACTTTGGACACAACAACCCCATGCAGAGCTATAGACTGGGTGCAGAGTGGCTGGAGAGTAGTCAGGCAGAAAGGGACTTGGGAGTGCTGGTGGACAGGAAACTCAACATGAGCCAGCAGTGCGCTCAAGTGGCAAAGAAGGCCAATGGTATCTTGGCCTGCATCAGGAACAGTGTGGCCAGCAGGACTAGAGAGGTCATCATCCCCTTATACTCGGCACTGGTCAGGCCGCACCTTGAGTACTGTGTCCAGTTCTGGGCCCCTCAGTTTAAGAAGGATGTTGAGATGCTGGAGTGTGTCCAGAGGAGAGCGACGAGGATGGTGAAGGGGCTGGAGCACAAGCCCTATGAGGAGTGACTGAGGGAGCTGAGGTTGTTTAGCCTGGAGAAGAGGAGGCTCAGGGGAGACCTTATTGCTCTCTACAACTGCCTAAAGGGAGGTTGTGGTGAGGCAGGAGTTGGACTCTTCTCTCAGGCGACCGGTGACAGAACTAGAGGACATGGTCTCAAGCTTCGCCAGGGGAGGTTTAGGATTGACATTAGGAAGAAATTCTTCACTGAGAGGGTAATTGTTCATTGGAATGCTCTGCCTAGAGAGGTGGTCGAGTTGCCATCCCTGGAGGTGTTCAAAGAGAATTTGGATGAGGCACTTAGTGACATGGTGTAGTTGACAAGTGAGAGTGGGTGTGGGTGTTGGGTCATAGGTTGGACTCGATGAGCTCAAAGGTCTTTTCCAACCTTACGATACTGTGATACTGTGAAGATATAATACCACCAATTGTGAAGCATACGCAAACCATGTCAACAGGAATATCAGCGTTTGATGAAAAGCTCATGGTGTTAATAAAAAACAAAGAAGGCAAATGGGATGGTCCATTTCAGTTAGTAACTTGAGGGCGAGGGTATGCTTGTGTCATTACAGGTTCTGGGCCTACATGGATACCTGCAAAATGGGTAAAGCCTGCAGTCACAAACAACTCAACCGATTACCACAGCCTGGGTCTGACTTAGTTTTGATAAAAACTAGGATATTAATCAGATATTAAAGATCTTTAATCCAAAAAAAAATTGTATAGAAAAGATAACAGTTCTTAGGTACGAATATATGTATAAGCAGAACAGAATTAACAGTAACCACAACCAAAACCGTAAAACCTTTAAATGGATTGAGTCCTGTACCCCAAATCTTGAGATGCAGGTCTCTTTAAGGGTGCGGATGCGCTACCGCAGCCCCGGGCACGGCTCCGCCACCGCGGGCCAGGAAGGGAACGAGGGAAAAGGAGGCGTGCGAGTTCTGCAGGAGCTGTGGAAGATGAGATGTCCGATGATGCTTCCTCCAGAGACTGCAAAACCCCACGAGTCAACAACTCAGCCGCCGCCACTCTTGCCGCCGCTGCTTGGTGCCGCTGTGGCGGCTCCACACCACCGTGCCGCTCTTCCCCCAGAGAAAGCGTGTGAAACCGAAGAAAACAAACAGCTCCCCTCCCCGGAGGTGGGAAAGAAAGTAAAAAACCCGATGTCTGGGCACTGTTTCCCCGGAAACAGCCTCTCCCCACCCCCCTCGCGTTCCCCTTGTTGGCAATTAGGAAGGAAAATTCCTCGGACAAATTCAAAACCACAACAGGGTCTTCAACCTAACTTAGGCTATAGCTGCAGCATTTTGGATGATCGCGCGGCAGAGAACAAATGTGTAGATCATCATAGCCAACATGACGGGACAGGACTCATGCGTCCCTGGAAAAGCTGTTTTCTACTTGCCTGGATGGCCTGCCTACAGACCAGTGGCCCATGCTGACGTCACTACAGAAAGTGTTCTTCCAACGTCATGGCTGTGTAATGTTTAATTATAGTGGGACAAATCAATGTTTTGTAAAAAATGTAAATTCATCTTTGGGGATGTATAGAAATAGTAGTGAGTGGTGTAATTGTGCAATGACAAATATGTCAGAAATTGTTCCATTTAATATAAGGGAAGAGCCCTGCAGTTTAGGCCCTACTAACACTAATACTAACACTAAATATAACTATAATAAACTTCATCTGTCACCACGATCATGGAAGCAAGCAAACAAGACATATGGTATAGTAAGTGAAATATTATTGGAAGATGGTTTAACGGTTTAGAATCTTAGGAGATATGCTTTTTAATGTTAGGTTTGTTGTATTTAATGGGTTTTATATGTGTTTTGATGTGTGCGGTGTGATGTGTGCAGAGGATGATTGATGGCACTATGGGTGGAGTTGTGTTGGTGCAGATTGAAAACAAAAAAGGGGGAACTGTTGGAGACATTTTATAATAACGAGCAGCGTGGTATTCTTGAAGGGCCTTGAACAGTGAGATATGAGGGATTAGGTGGTGAAGAAATAGAATTGTTTGCAAAGAAGTGTAAGATAAAGAGCAAGTTATCTAGCAAAAGAATGTTAAACTTGCTTCTTGCAGCAGTGCGTGATCATATATAAGTAACCAATCACAAGCGTAACTTAGATGCATGGACAGCCGTGTGTATCCAATCATGTAGAAACATCTAGCGCGTGATAGAACTCTGAAGAATATAAAAATGCAGCCCTCTGACAATAAAAGGTCTTCGATTCTGCATCGGAGTCTGTGTGTCGATCTCCGCATATAGAGGCTCTCTAGGGGCTATAGAGGCTTTATAGGGGCATAGTAGGCTCTATAAAGGCTCTCTAGGTGTTACAGAATCCTTATGGAGGTTCTCTAGGGGCTATAGAGGCTTTACAGTGGCCTATTTGGCTCTATAGAAGCTCTAAACAGGCTATAAATGCTTTACAGCGGTCTATTAAGATCTATAGAGGCTCTACAGGGGCGTATTAGGCTCTATAGAGGTTCTATGCAGGCTATAGATGTTTATAGAGGTCCATTGTGCTCTATGGGAGTCTTTACAGGGGCATATTAGCCTCTCTAGGGGCTCTATACAGGTTTTAGAATATTTACTGGGTCTATTAGGCACTATAGAGGCTCTACAGAGGCTTAGTGTGCTCTAAGGAGGCCCTATACATGCTATAGATGATTTATAGGAGCCTATCAGGTTCTACAGAGGCTTTATAGGGGGCTATTGGGCTCTATGTATGCTCTATACAAGCTATAGAGGCGTTATAGGGGCATATTAGGCTCTATAGAGGCCCTACAGAGGTTTATTAAGCTCTATGGAGGCTCTATACAGGCTAAAGAAGATTTGAAGGTGGTTATTAGGCCCTATAGACCGTTTAGAGTCTCTATAGAGTAGTATTAGGCTCTATAGAGGCTCTATAGCCTTTATAGGGGCCTATTAGGCTCTACAGAGGCTCTAGAGGGGCTTATTATGCTTTATGGAGGCCCTATACATGCTGTAAATGCTTTATGGGGGCATATTAGTTTCCATAGAGGCTCTATACAGGCTATAGAGGCCTTGTAGGGGCCTATTAGGCTCTTTAGAGACTCTATAGGGAACCTAATAGTCTCTGCAGAGGCTCTAAACAGGCTATAGAGGCTTTATAGGAGCCTATGGGGCCATATAGAGTCCTTAGTGGGGTCTATTAGTCTCTATAGAGGCTGTATACAGGCTATAGAGGCTTTTTGTGGGCTTATTAGGCTCTGCAGAGGCTCTACAGATGCTGTAGAGGATTTACAGGGGCCTATTAAGCTCTATAGAGGCTTTACAGGGGTGTATTATGCTTACTAGAGGCTCTCTAGGGGCTGTGGAGGTTCTCCAGGGGCTATAGAATGTTTACGGAGGTTCTCTAGGGGCTACAGAATGTTTACGGAGGCTCTCTAGGGGCTATAGAACGTTTACGGAGGCTCTCCAGGGGCTGTGGAGATTCTCTAGCTGTTGTACAATCTTTGCGCAGGTGCGTACCCGGCTGCCAGAAAGGGCTCTTCCGTTTCCGGCGCCCCGTGACCATAGAGGTTACACTCCAGCCGTGCAGAGCGGCACCGGCGTCACCATAGAGAGCGTGCGCGGCTGCCGGAGCGGGCTCTTCCGTTTCCGGCGTCCTGTGACCATAGAGTTTGCCCTCCAGCCGCGCAGAGCGGCGCCGGCGTCACCACAGAGAGCGTGTGCGGTTGCCGGAGCGGGCTCCTCCTTTTCCGGCGTCCCTCTATAGAGGCTGCACAGGAGTCTATTAGGCTCCATACAGGCTCTTTACAGGCTATAGAGGTTTTATAGGAGTCCATTGGGCTCTATAAAGGCTTTACAGGGGCATATGCGGCTTTAGAGGGGCTCTATACAGGCTCTAGAAACTTTATTGGGATCTATTAGGCACTACAGAGGCGCTACAGAGGCTTACTGTGCTTTATGGAGGCCCTATACGTGCTGTAGATTCCTAATAGGCTAACCCTATCGGGTTCTATAGAAGCACAATCGTCGAGTTCAACTGTACGTGTCCACTACTCAACCGTGCCCGTAAGAAGCTCATCGACCCGTCTTTTAAGCACCTCCAGGGATGGTGACACAACCATCTCCCTGGGAAGCTTATTCCAGTGCCTGAGCACCCTTTCGGTGAAGAAAAATTTCCTAATATCCAGCCTAAACTTGCCCTGGTGCAACTTGTGACTGTTACCTCTTGTCCCATCGCTTGCGAGAAGAGACCGTCCCCTACCTCGCAACAATCTCTTTTCAGGCAGTTGTAGGCAGTGATGAGGTCTCCCCTCAGCTTCTCTTCTCTAAGCTAAACACCACTGATTCCCTCAGTGGCTCCACATAAGACTTGCTCGCCAGTCCCTTCACCAGTTTCGTTGCCCTTCTCTGGACATGCTTCAGCACCTCAATGTCCTTCCTGTAGTGAGGGGCCCAGAACGGAACCCAGCACTCGAGGTGTGGCCTCACCAGCGCTGAGCACAGGGGCACAATCACCCCCCTGCTCCTGCTGGCCACACTGGGTCTGTTCCTCTCCTCTCAATTCAGCTTGGCCCAGCTCAGCACGGACCCGTTTGGATAGGCACGATACAGCTCAGAGTCAAGGCGACAGGAGCAAGGAGAGGAGACGAAGCGAGCTAAGCGGAGCCGAAAGGAGCGGTGGGCGCAGGAGACGCAAACATCAGCCCCCTTAAACAGTGCGTGCCCCTCCCCTCCCCGGGCCTCGGAGACCGCGGGAGCGGAGCAGCGCCGGCTGCAGTTCCGCGCTGTGGACACGGGGCGGCGCCAGCAGCGGCACCCGCCACTGGGGTGGCGACGCAGAAGGCAGGGGGGCTCGAGCTGCAGTGCCGACGGCCGGCCACACAGCGGCACCAGAGAGCTGCGGGCGGGGGGCATCACCGCCCCCGTGAGACACTCGGGCCGCAGTACCGCGATGAGGCCACACAGTGGCACCAGAGAGTCGTAAGGAAGGCAAGAACTAGCATTATTCTATCTAAACATATCGGGAAGACTGGGATGACCCTTCTGGGCCATTTTCAGTTGCGTTATAAAGTTTAAATGGAAGGAGATTGAACTTATATCGCGAAATTCAATACTCCCTTTCTTGCACAGCATGTAGGCACAAACTCTTCTTTGTCGGCTGAGTCGTGGGGGACATGGCCGTGTTTGTAACACTTGCCCACGTTAGACCCTAAATAACAAGCACCTCAATAAAACTCGATAAAGAAACTCCAACAGCACCAATTTTTTTGAGTTTCAAAGAGATTCCCCCAACAATGTGGCTACGTCTTCCTTTATTTAAAGGACATACAGGAACGAATTTTGCAAGGCAGGAATCTACAACTTCTTATGACATCAAAATATGCTTCACGAGACATTTTTCCCCTGGTATCCTGCAGGTCATCGCTTAGCTTTCGTAGACTTCTGGGCAGTGTTTTCACATGCTTTCCTTATTTTAAAAAAATTAACATCAACAGATTTCCAGGTTTCAAGAAATCTCTCCAAAATCAAATAATCTTTTTTCAGTGTTCCACCTGAAGTTTCCCTGTAAAATATCTCATTTTCCTATTGAGATTAATTTTTAAGCTGTTAAGACAATTGTGATCTGACATGTACTCACAGCAGTTTTCCCAGTATGACTGGATTTTTCCAGTACGATGTCTTCTTCTTTTTCTGCCAGAGTTCGCAAAATGTTGTATTTCACTTTTTCTACGCTCGCTAGTGACCTAGAAAAGAAACAGTACAATTATTAGTATTAATTATTGCCACAGACTTTTGAGTTCACCGTCGGTTAAGAGTTCTGTGACTATAAGGGGACATTTCTCACCCTATGGTAGCAAATTTGTCTATTGCTTGCTCTGCTTTTACAAACCCTTAAATCATTCTCCAAAATTCATCACTAATGCAGACGTACAATAACAGTAGTTTATCAAAAGGTGACTTCTTCCAACACACGCTTTAAATTATACATCTGTAGATACCAAAGTGCTTATTCTATCTCTCTGGAATTACGGCCCAAGTCACGTTTAAATAAGAACACCAAAGTTTCACTGTGTACCTATATAAAATTAAACAGATTTAATACCTTATTCTTGAGCTAGCCACCGAACAAATGAACTCCTGCATACTCAGACTGTGACAGGGTCAATATAGTTTCTGTATCCTTAAGTAAAGTTACTTGTTAGCCTGGTAACATAGCGCCCTAGAACTCAAACAATCATTAAAAATACAACGCGTGCATCTGATGGACAGAAGAACCTCTCCATCTGCAGGGGTCATTGTGCTCATTCCAGTGTACTTTGCACAGACAAGAAGGAAGAGGAGACGTCCTAAATCCTGCACTGAGTAGCTTCGCTAGGAACTCTTCTGCCTTTCAAGTCTGAAGTAGTGAATGCTGACCAAGAAGTGCGCTCTCAGGCGACCCAAGGCAAGCCAGTGCATCTGACTTCAGCACAGATCTACCTGAAAAGGGAAGGATTGTTATGTCTCTCCGCTATCTCAATGTGAATAATTCAGTAAAAAGCAGTGGCCTTTGTCAACCTAAGCAGAAAGAATATAGCACCGATAAAGATCTTGCTGTCAAGGGTATAACACATCAAGTTTCAAATCAAGGAGTGCCACAAAGACACAGAAGTACATTCATTTGAAGCTGTATCAGTAGTGCAAAAGTTCTACACTGTAACAATAAAAAATGAAAGACTAATATACTGATTATAGCACCTCAATGAATTAGATGCAAAAGATGGATAATGTATGGAGTTTCAAATTTTGCTTTTCCTGTCCAGTTGAGAATTCTAGATAACCAAATTTTTCCTTGCTCTGGCAGAGGTTAATACTAAATCAACAGTAAATCCATGTGTAACAATTGTTTTAGACAACTTCACATGAACTTTGTGGCTCCTATTTCAAACTGGAAGGGTGTGGATGCCTGAAAGATTATGTGGTTTTATACATTTAAATCTTACATGCCAATAAGAGAATTCACTTGCTTTGAAAGGCTTGTCTTCCGTCCTTCAATCACTGGCAAAATAATTGCTAATCCACTTGCAGAACACTAAGATGTGTAAAACTCCATGTTTTATTTAGTAAAAATCATGACTTCTGCATTTGAACACACTGAGGCGTGCCTGAAATCATGCCGCACGGTTTCTGAAAAATATGAGGTATCACTGGGTGAAGCCCTATCCAGGTCAAAAACCACAGAGGGTTAAAACGCAAAACTAAAATATTGCTGGTATATCACAGGCAGCAGTTTTCACAACCCTCAAGATAATTCCAAAAGGGCATTATGATGTCCTACTTGCTCTATTGACTATTTGGGATCTATTTCAGCAAGTCTAAGTTCTGAAAGATGCTGTTAGATTTGAATTACAAAGAAATCAGCAATAGGCTTATGCTATTCTGAGGTAAATCATTATAAATGTAGAAAATATGAGTGTTAGAAAGTAAGCAAGCTCTTTTTGAACTTTGTTTAGCAATATTTGCTACAGAGCTTTGCTTTTTTTTTTTTTTTTCAAATTTTGTTACTGGTCCCTAGGGTCTCATTTACTGGTTTTTTCCTATATCTCCTACCCTGGGGGCTTTTCCTGAGAGCACTGGAGTCACAGTTGGAAACAGAACAACGTAGTTTAACTTTGAGAGCACCCTGTTGACCTGAAGAATGCTTTTTATCAAACTGAAATAATGGGAAGAACGCCTAACAGTGACACCATTATTCCTTCGAAAATACGCTCAGAGTTCTAGTTCAGCAGAAAGATGGACTGGAATGCACATTCTCACCTAAGTTCTGCAGAGCAGCTGTGTTTTGCAAACACCTTGCCCCCAGGATTAGTGGAGAGACAGGCCTAAGAACTCTGGTCCAAAATTTCTCCCTCATCGATACATGTAATTTTTATTATAAAGTATTGGAAGTTTCAATCTTCCGGTGCCACGCACTCACAGTATTGTGTCCTGCGGCAAGACTATTTAGCACTGTTTCAAGACACGCGATGTGCATTTGTTTTCTTTAGATGAGGTATGCACGCTTTAATAAGAAGGGAGACAGTACAAAGTTATACCTTAGAGATCAGGGCGTGAGGCTGGAACTGGAAAGATGGAAGTTCATCATCTCACTCTGTCACAGATAGGAGCGTATGCTCGGAGATTTCCTCAGTTTCCTTGAGCCTTAGTTTCCAGTCTGAGAAGCCGGGATGGCTCTAAGGCTCAAGCTCAACGTGGCCAAACACAGCAAGGCTGCCTTCGACTCGTAAGCCCTAAAAAGGCACCGAGAAACATTCAGACTCCATAACAATGTGGACTAATATTTGTTCCTTTATGTTCAGGCGCACGGATTGGAAGCTTGGCCCTCACACTTTTCACTAGCCAGTCTTCCCTGCGAGGATGAGAAAAGCCACTGTCTCCAGAGTAAACTATTATTTTCGGCAACTGTCGGCACGGTTCCGCGAGCAGGCTGGTGTATCAGAACAGCTCGAGACCTACCCCTTCCTGATGGACTTAACCCTGCAGGCATACTTGCCCCTTTCAGCTAACATCTCAAACAGGACAAGAGGTTCAAAAACACTCGTGCAAGGGTAACCGACGCCCACCAAAAGCCTAGTAAAAATTAGCAGAGTAAGAATGCAGTTTTCGGCTGACCAACGATATGCAGCCAGGGTAAGATAAACGAAGAATGAAGGCAGTATGCCAGCGTTGCCGAGGCCAATATGGAAGAAGGGACGTATGGCTGATTTGTACTGCACATTTTTTCTTTTTTTTTACAAAATAATACACAGCATCTTCAAACTGCAATGAGCCTAGATAACGAGAACTACAATCCTTCAAACCATGGTTACCTAAATTCATTCAGAAGTTTGCCTCCATTCTAAAAAGGAAAAATTAAACAGGAAAAAGGTGAAAAAATCATCACTGGAGTACAGAGGGCTGGCCGAGTCTGACCCTCAGGGTCCTCTGCTCTCCATCAGTTCTTCCACTGTGTGCGAGTGATGAGGCAAAAAGTAGGCACCCAAACCACCAAACGAAACCACAAACTACATCTGGACTACTGCACACACAGAGTTCTCTACCTAGAGACAAAGGGAGAACATTTCATTTCTAGATAAACACAATATGGTGCTGTTTAGAGGGGAGGTCCACATTTTTAAAAAACACTTGTTTTGGTTCTGCTTTGTTAAATAAAGCCTGCTGATCCTCCTATCCGGCCTGACATATTGTTTTACTTCCCTTGAGCTGCCATAAGCCGTACCAAAAGGTAAAAGCCATCATGTGATCTTTCTGATATTTTACAAAGACGATGCGAGGCAAAGACAGTTATTTAGCTTCCTTTGAAGCTAAAATAATGGCATCAAAGGCACTAGGCAAAAAGCATTTGTATAAAGAGCGTCTGTGGTTTTGCAGTTGTATTATATAGGGCACGTAGCACGCCAAGAGCATAAGACCTCAGCAGTAAAGCATGGCTAAAAGTGAAACACAAATGAACTTAAAATCAGATGTATCTCTTCTCATGACTTTGTGTACTGTGAAAGCGTCGCATCTCCAAAACGGCATCAAAACTTCTCAGTCAGAGTGTGAACAAGCTCTGTCTGCAAGGGCACGATAAGCAAAGAGCTTAATGCTGACCTCAAGAGAAGGGAACGTACACCTGGTCAGAACTGGGGCAGCGTGACTGCACCCCGATTCACAAAGTCCTCCTAACATTTTTGGAGGTTTCTGCAGCCTAAACGTACTCCCATGGAAGCACATCACAAAGCTCCCACTGAGCTTCCTAACTCCGAGATCTTTATATGGACGGCCCAGGGCAACAATGACACCGAGGTGCGTGGTATGTACCATTTTATTACTTGTGGAACTTAATTTTTAAAATATTTTTTCTAAGAACCATTCCCAATATGAAGGGATTCGATTAGGAATTATACAGGAAGAGATGCTTAGACCTTGAACTATATGGACATTTTGGGGCATATAAACATTTGTAAAATTTGCTATAGAACTTGTGATTGCTGGTTACATAATGGAACATACATACCTTTCCAAGAACCTTAATACCATACATTTCATTGTCTCATAAAACAAACAAGGAACAATAACAACTCTGCTCACTATATGATATTTGAAACTCCATAGAATGAATTAAATTTATAAAGAAAAAATTAGAGTTGCTTATGCACTTCTCTGGAATGCTTTTCAGATGTGGCTTGTGTTGAGAAGCCCACACCTGATAAAACACTGGCACTGATATTTCAAACAGCCCAAGCTACCAGTGACATGGTCCTGTCGCTTATCCAACATTCACAAACTTGAAAAAAAGTTCCATTATAAGCTCTGGTTGAAGCCATAGAATACACACCCACCGCTGCCTGTTTAAAACAAGAAAGGGAGGAAATCCAGAGATCTTTCCTAGTGCTACTGCCATAGCTCACCATCTATAAGAAAAAATAACCGTGTGTCCTGTATGTTGTGCCTTTTGCATGAAAGAACTGGACGCGCAGTCTTTAACTGGAGGCAACAGCTCAGCTTCCTTTGGGAGGCACCACCCTGCACACCCAGGCCGCGGCTCATGACCAGGACACGTATTTCAGTTGGGCTGTCAGGTACCTTTTTTCTCAAAGCTGGACCAGCAGGCTGAGTCGGTCTCCTCAGAGACCGTGTCAGAGCAGCTGTGTGGTTTTGATTCAAATTTCAGTGGCCGCAAGGCCACACAAAAGAGCCATTTAGAGAAATACACTCACCTATTCAGGTATCATGCAGTGAGCAAATACTGTCGTCAGTTTGCATTGCAGAAAGGCATAAAAAAGCTAGGGAAGAAACACAACCCTCCATTTTCAGTAGCGAAAAGAGAACCTGGCATCTAGAGACTTGCTAATATTGCACCTCAGTCGTGACTGTTGAGCAATGAAACTGCATTTCTTCCCCACCTGTCCCAGCTCAGATATCTCCACGATCGATGGCTCCTCTAGAACTTAGAAAGACACAACACTCGGATGTAAAAATGGGAGAAAATATCCCTCTAACTTCTTTGTGAAAACAACGAGATCTTAGGGAATTATGTCACAAAGGCACAACAAAAGTAATCTTACTCTAATCCAATTCTTGCTTTTGCTTACTCCTAAGAAACAACCTTAAAATACAGAATTCACAAGTAACACAAAAGTAATATTAACATTTTGCAATAAGCAAAATGGCGATTACGAATGGCATCTTACAGAACGACTCTGTCACATAGGAAAATTATACTTGTAGATATGAAAACCAGTATCTTTTTCCAAACAAAATCAAAATTTACGTAGCATGGCAGAGCTGCAGGACTTTGCAATGGCACCTCTGTCAAAAGCAGACTCAGACTGCAGAGAATGCTGTACTGCCAGACGTTACACTCCACTTTTGGACTGTACAGAGATGCAGTCACTACTACAGGAAAAAGGAGTGCTTCAGGCTGCAAGTCTTCTGCTTATGGAAGTAGCAAGAAAAAGACCCACCTTCTTCAAAGACACACAGATATTAATATATTTCCCATTAAAAAAAAAAGAAGTTTGTTTCTGATTTTGTGTTTAACAATTAAGGTAAAAGCGAGGGAGGTGGTCCACATGTACCCTTACATCACACACACAAGCTACCCGAAAGAGAGTTTTGCCTGAGGTATGACAGATTCTGGTTGGAGGGGAGGGGTGTTTGTGGGGGGTTTGTTGTTGTTGTTGTTTGTTGGATTATTTTTTGTTCGGTTGGGGTGTTTTGCTTTCTTTTACATAGAGGCAAGAAAATGACTGCAAGGGTTCTGCAATAGGTAGCTGTCTCCAGGCCAGGTCCTTCAAATTTCTAATTTGTAGTACAAAGATAAAAGCAGCTGATGATTTCCCAGTAAAAATCTCACACTCGAGTCTCAAATCCAATGTGTAGCAAATTAGTATTTGTATATCTGTATAAGTTTTCTCTAAGTTTCCCATTTGAAGGACAATCCAAGAACCAAGCGAGCCCTGAGGGTGAACGGATTAGCTGGGCAGTAGCTCCAAGTGCAACAGATGATGCTCAAGGGGTTCTCAGGAGCCAGGGACAGCTGAGGCACACGGATGTGCCATTGTTCTGCTGGAATGTTTCCAGCACTGCTGCATGTGAACTTCCCTTTCCCACACACTATGTGGAGGACTGGGAGTGGAGCAGTACAGCACAGCAGCCAGCTCAGAGACGTCCAACACTCAATGATTCGCTCTACACCAAGAGAGTCAGAATCCAGAAAAAGCACTAAAGACTTCGCCCCGTTGCGAGTGTCCCAGCTAACAGTGAATTGCTTAAATGGTGGAATGACCTCTCCCCACCATCGGTGACCCCTGGGAGCACCTGCTTAAGACACTGGGCTAAGGGAATGACCTGCGACATTCAGGCATGTAGTTTTCAAGTCACATGCAGAACTGAAGATTCCTTGTTCAATAAAAACAAGGAAGAGATGGCTGTGGGATGTCTGATCTCACTAACAATTAATTTTTTCTCAAGTCGTTACAGAAGAGGAGCTAAGATGCCAAACTAAGCAACTACAGTACCAGATGTACAAAAGCACAGCAGAAACACATGACCTGCTACATAAGACACACAAGTTTGGGCCATCAAAATGCAGCAGAGCTAGACCAAAGAAGAAGGATCCATTCCCCTTGCCAAGAGGTCCTGGCTGTAATCCCTCTATTGAGCTGCCACCACCCCAAAATGCCAAGGCTGCTCAGAGTTCCAAAGCTGCGCAAAAGCCTTGGCTACGTATTCGGATGCTTTTAGGGACAACAGTTTGTTAGAAGAATGCTGGTCTACTCAAACTCCTTCTAAGGCCAGTGATCACACTAACATAGATAAGTTAAGGCAGTCAGGTAGTAGCAAGTAAAAGCATCTGGAGCTTCTCTAGAAACCCTCAGGATCACTTTAACAGGTGGGAGATGCGCCTGAGATTTCCTTTGCAATCTGCCAAGCAGGGAAAAGCACCCTCGGCGCATGGACTTAACACAATACCAGCAAAATAGGTTATTTGTTTCAGAAATTTCTGAATGCTTTTAGGTTGGTGCCAAACTAAGTGCCACACACTGCAAGGCTTGAGAGTGAATTTCTAGGCAGAATACCTATCATTACAAAGGAATTCAGAGGACTGAGGAGGATTTATTAATCTTTTTGTTTACAGCTCAATTCCAAGGTACAAGAAAAATAATCTTTTGCTGCAAATTGACTTAAGAAAATATTTCTCTGTGTGTCCCTTATGGGTCCGTACGGGGACCACTACTGTTTAGTATTTTCACTGGTGATATAGACAGCAAGATCAAGAGTACCCTCAGCAAGCTTACAGAGTACACCAAGCTGAGTGGGGCAGTTGTCACACCGGAAGGACAGGATGTCATCCAGAGGGACCTGGACAAGCTGGAGAAGTAGGTCTGTGTGAAACTCATGAAGTTCGACAAGGTCAAGTGCAAGGTCCCATACCTGGTCAAGGCAATCCATAGTTTCAATACAAGATGGGGGATGATGTGATTGAGAGCAGCCCTGCGGAGGAGGAGTTGGGGCTGCTGGTTGATGAGAAACAATGTGCGTTTGCAGCCCAGAAGGTAAACCGTGTCCTGGGCTGCATCAAAAAAAGTGTGGCCAGCCGGGCGAGGGAGGAAGGGAGGGGATTCTCCCACACACACACACACTCCACTCTTGTGAGACTCTGCCTGGAGTATCATATCCAGTTCTGGAATCCCCAACATAAGAAGGATATGGAACTGTTAGAACAGGTGCAGAGGAGGGCTACAAAGATGATCCGAGGGGTGAAGCGCCTCTGCGATGAGGACAGGCTGGGAGAGCTGGTATTGTTTAGCCTCGAGAAGACGAGGCTCCAGGGAGACCTTATAGCAGGCTTCCAATACGTGAAGGGGCTACAGGAAAGCTGGAGAGGGGCTTTTTAGTGGTAGAATGAGGGGGAATGTAGGAGGGGCAAGTGGTGACAGGACGAGGGGGAAAGGCTTTGAATTGGAAAGGGGCAGATGTAGATTAGACATTAGGAAGAAATTCTTCACAGTGAGGGTGGGGAGGCCCTGGCCCAGGTTGCCCAGACAAGTTGTGGCTGCCTCACCCCTGGACGTGTTCAAGGCTGGGTTGGATGGGGTCTTGAGCAGCCTGGTCTCACAGGAGGTGTCCCTGTCCATGGCAGGGGGGTTGGATCCAGATGGACTTTAAGGTCCCTTCCAATCCAATCCGTTCTATGATTCTATTTGAGATGGTACGTTTTTGCCCAATTATAGTTACTTAGCTATTGCAGAAAAAAGTTTTCCTCCGCTGTCAGAGAATGCTTTGCTTACCGTGAAATCAGGCTTTGTATTTTCTCTTCTGCTCACCTATCAAATCACTTCTTTTGGTTAACTCTGCTATATTCGCAAGGGATAAAAATCTCATTACCTGAAAAGCACGCTGAAGTTAGACTACGTCAGAATAGTTGCACTAATGCTTTGTACAAATAGTTGACCTGTCAAAGCTAACAAATGAGTGTGCATCCTACACACATCCTCCTATATTGAAGACACATAGAAGTTACCTTTCTTGAGGTACAGAAGACATTGAATTCTTACTTTAAGTTTTCAGAGTGAAGAATAAGAGATTTTTTTTTTTTTACTCCATGGAAAACTTCATTTAAAGGTAATAAAATAAATATCTATGCTTATTGAACTGACAAGGTAGGAAGACAAGGTACAGGTGTATTTGAGGAAATACGAATGGACAGTTTTGAAAACATGTCCATGCGTGCTGAAGAAGAGTTTTTGTAGCTAACACAGGAAGATGGAGAGCACAAGCATAATCTTTAAAGAAAAACTACCAGTGTTCTCTTAAATACGGCAATATCTTTACTCTGGGAGGGCGGGGAGTCCGTGCAATGCCACTCAGCCCCGCCGGGCCCACTCTCAGTACGGGCCAATGCGAGAGCCCCGGGCAGCGCTCGGGCCCGGATCGTCCCACGGAAACGACCCCGGGGAGGGACGAGGGAGCGGGAAGCAAACCCCCGGCCGCGCTGCCCCCTCGCGGCCCCCACGAACCGCGCCTCCTAGGGACCCGTGGGCGGGACCCCGAGGTGGCGCTGGCGCCGGGCCCGCCGGGATAGGGGGTTCGTGGCCCGCCGGGATAGGGGGTTCGTGCCCCGCCCGAGGCGCTCACGCAGACCGCGAGTCCCCTCCATCCACCCCGTCCCTCGCAACCCGAGGCGGCGGAAACAGGAACGAACGAAGAGGCTGACGGGAGTTGTAGTTTCTCATCGCGCACACAGCGCAGGCGACTCCGTTTCCCATCTTTTCCGGGAGGCGGGCCCGGGGCGCGCGCAAAACATTATGGGTATCGTAGTTCCGTCGCCCTAACCCGGCCGTGCTGGGGGAGGAGGCCCCGGAGAGCTAAAAAAATACCAAAATGGCGGCGGGGAGGCCACGGCGAGGGTGCACGGGAGCTCCGGGCGGCCGCACTGCGCTCGCGTCGGGGCGGCGGAGCGGAAGCGGAATCGTCGGAGCGAGTGCCGAATCGGTGGCACCACTGGCTTCCCCCTTGCCCCGGACGCCGGGAGACGCTTCGAGGCCGCAGAGGCTTGTGGGGCAGCCACAAAATGGAGGCGAACCGTAGCGGCAGCAGCGGCGATTCGGTTCCCGACTGCTAGGATCAGGCGGACATCGAGCCGGGGAGCAGGTCCTGCTCGGCCTCGGCCTCCGCGGCCGGCGGGGCGGCCTTCAGCCGGCAGCTCAACGTTAACGCCAACGTCCGCGCCGCCGAGGTCGTGGCCGTCCTTCCCGCGGGGCGGCCCCAGCGCCCGGGCTCCCGCCGCCCTCTGTGGTGTTACGTGGGGGATTTATCGCGGGAAACCCGAGAAAGGGTCTAGAAACGCACAGCCTTGGGTAGTTGCAGGTGGCTAACGATAGGTCAGTGTTTTTAAATAAATTGAAGCTTAGTTGTGCGACTTTATTCCATCTTCTTGGGAAAGAAAGGGCACCAGGTTTTGGGGGTGCAGGGCAGCCCCCTCGGCGGCTCCGGGCCCTGGGGGTACAGGGCAGCATCATGAGCGCTAGGGCCTCCCACGGGCGAGAGGGCGCGCCGCAACCCCCGCAGGGCGTTTCACCGCCCCGCTCAAGCCGGGCTCCGCCCCCGCCCACCCCGAGCCGCTCGGGCATCTCCGGCCACGCTCGGGCGGCTCCGTCAGCCGGGCCTCTTCCGCCGGTCTGACGAGGCGGGTTTCCAGCCGCTTTCCGTAGGCGTTCGGCTCTTTCCGCCTGAGGTTTCGGGTATTTCCGGCCGGCGGTTCGGGTGTTTCCGCCGGCAGCTTCGGGCGGACTCGGCTCTGCCGGCCTCGCTCCTTCCCTCCCCGCCGCCTGCCCCGGTAACGGTTGCTGTGAGTTTAAATGAGCGGGGGCCGCGCCGCGCCGCGTCGCCGCTGGGACGCGCACTGAGGCGGGGTCGGAGCCGCCTCACTCCGGGTTCGGCGAGGAGGAGGCCGCCGAGGCCGGGGAGACCAGGATGACGGTGCTGCAGGAACCCGTCCAGGTACCGGCCCCTGGCGGCTCGGTCTCGCCGCCGCGCTCAGGCCCCGAGGCCGCGCTGCCTGTTCCCGGGGGTGGGGGAAGGCCGGCTCCCAGCGGTGGAGTCCCCGCTCCGCTCCTCGGGGCCCGGGGCGCCCCCTCCGCCGGTGGGAGCGGGCCCGGTCCGCGGGGCGCTCGGGCCCCCTCCCTACTCCCGGCTTGGAGCCCGCGGGGCTGCTGGGCGGTCTAGTTCCCTGGGGCCTCCCTTTTCGTTCCTTGCGCCTCCGAGGGAGCTGCCCTCACCCTTTCTGCTCCTTTCGGGCCCGGCCCGGGGCTAGACGGCCTCTCCGCGGGAGGTGTGGGCCTCCCGCCGGCCCGTGGCCAGGCTGGCTGCCCGGAAAAGGCCATTTCGCCCCCCCCCCCCCCCCCCCCCCCGCCATCGATCCCCCGGGAGACCTGTTGATCCCTCCCTCTCTATCGCTTGTCTTCCTGCTTTTACTGCTTTTTCATGTTTGCCTGCTCGCAGCGTGCTGGGTCGTGCGAATGAAGTGCGTTCCTTCCTCCCAAAGAGTTGGTACATTCAGATGGATGGGAGACCTAGAAGAGAAAATAACACGTTTGATGGGTTTTTTTTCTGCGATATTTTAGCCTTCTGCAGATACCCGATGGCCTTGCTGTTCTCGTTCTCAGTCTTCCCACCCAAAAGGCACGATTCACAGAGTTAGAGTTTCTTCTTCTTTCCACCTTTCCTATCTGCCCATTACTCCGAGTGTTCTGTAACCTTCTGTTAATTTGTTGTCTTATATTTGTGCCCATTCTTTCTAACAGACTGGCGGGAGGAGGTCCTCGTTGTGTTAAGAACCTCTCGTTGTGTCTTGGTAGTACAGGATTGTGTTCTGTAACAAACATAGTGACAATTCTTACTTTTGGCTCTCCTCTCCCTTTCATTTAAATGGTGGGAGGGGAAGAAGGATTTCCTCTGTGGAAGAGCACCTTGCTCACTTGGCCCTGTGTATGGTGACAGTGGTGGCGGTCCTTGTAGTTCAGGGCTTTGTGTCTTCGATGCCACTGTTCTGTTGGCTCACTCTGAGAGCAAGAGTCCATGTGGTTCTTGAAATGCTTTTGAGCGCTGGATCGTTCTTCTGCAGTGGTTGTACTTAGGCTATCGGTGTCCCCCTTGGAGCTGGATTGATGTTTTGTAGCAGTTTGGTATTCCAGGAAAACATGGGATGTCAATAGAAAAGGAAGGAAGAATGCATTGCAAGCAAATGATAGGAAACAATATTCAGTGTTTCTGGTACTGTGCTAATTAGACTAACCAAGTGGAAAAACATTTGCTATCCTGACATTTCCCAGATAAAAATGTGCTCTTATTTTCCTTTTTCAGAAAGGTAAAGACGTCTCTAATGTCATTCTCCGTTCTCAAACTCTTATCAGTTTTGATGAGGCTTTGCTATGCCTAATGTATCTATTTAGATTCTGTCGGCTTTCAAATGCCAAATAATTCCTAAATAGGTGTTTCTGCTGCTGTTTGGGTTGCTGATGTTCCTTGCTGCCAGCACAACTGGTAAGTTCAGGGTTTGTTGTGGCCTTGGACATATTGTCGCTTTGAATGGCGCGGAAGTCTCCAGTGCACCATCCAAAACGAGGTCAGCGTTGGAGTTCTGCCTGGATCTGCTGTTGTAGCCGTGCTCCTCTTTGCACTGTGGCTGTAAGCAGGGTGTAGGGGTTTGGCTGCTGTGCTACAGAAGCCTTCTGAATTGGCTCACGCTCATGTTGTCACTACTGTGATGCGTCCAGCAAGCGATCTACGGTTTTCAGTGTACATCTGAATGAACTCAGTTGCATTTCTGAGTTTCCATGTTAGCTGGAGTCCATGTACTTAGCTCTCTTCTTCTGATTTATTTGCTTTTAAGGATTTGATTGGAAAAGTTGGTGCTACTTGTTCTTGATGTTGCAGAATTTTTTTTTTCTTGTTTGTTTATCTGTTTTCTCGCAGCCTTTCAAATGTCTGCAGGCCTTAATGTTCCAGGGAAAACTGTCTCCTTTACTGTTGGGACATGCAAAGCAGGATAGATAAATAATGGAATCTGCGCGTATATGTTGCCTTATGGATGCTGCTGTGTTTTAATTATATGAAATTAATGTCCCCAAAGGCATCCTATTCTCTGGTTAGGTTTTTACTGACTTTTTTTTAATTCCTCTAGATGAACAGAAGTGCCAGAGTTTACGTAGACAGCAGACCTTTAGCACGCTTCCTGATGTGCTCCATTTAAAATTCTTTAAACACAAAGCCTTGTATCCCCTGTGCTGATAAACAGACTGGACGCCTTTCAAATATTTCTGAAACGCATCTTGAAAACAGAATGAGCACGTTCCGCGGAAATGTGGTGCTCAAGGTGATTGTCTACTGCGACCCACTTGAATAGTGCTTGAAATGCAAGGCCACTGTCGTGGCTGAAAACTTGCGATAGTAGTGTCTGATCAGTTAATGGGCAAAGCCTGCGTAAGCAGTAAAAGTAGCTCGTCACGGAAGACTTTCTCCTCCCCTCTGCCCTCTCTGAAGAAGTCTTAAGTCATGATAGAGACTGTTTAGTGTGTCAATAGGCCGTAAAGCTTTGAAGGTAATTTCCAAGGCTACAGAACACCTATCTCTTAAAATCTTTTTGGCTTAGATATGTAGTGACGCTTGGACAGTGCATGGTACTTTCTGGATAGAGGATGGACCTTCCTGAATCTGCTTTTATTTTTTAGCTCTGCACTCTGAGGATGTTTTGCTGCAGAGCTGTGACTGATGTTGTAGCTTTGGAATTCCCTGTTCATTTTGAAATTGCAAATTAATCCATATTTCAAGCGAGTGACTAGAACCTGGAGGTTCATCTGGTTTGCAAGCGTGCTTAAATAAGACCTGGAAACACTTCAGGCTTCCCTACTGTCCACATTTATAGCCCTGAGAACAAACACTGAAATCGAAGCATCTCAGAAGGCTGCTTCTGTGGGTTTATGTTTGCAGGTTCCTCGTCAAATTTGGTAACAACTGTAGGGAAGAAACTAAGGTTGCGTTTGGATTGTAGTTGTGGTTGTAGTGTTTTGTCCTGCTCTGAAGTCTTTTGGGATTAAATAGTTTTTATTGGATAAATGCCCCCAAAGATTTTTGCTTCAGACTACTCTTCTGATGTGGTTTAGCAATTGTCATATGTCGCTGATGCTGTGAACTTCTGCTGGGACAAACTGAGGCACTGCTCTGTAAAGAAATTGGTGTTCCCATCCAAAACTTGCTTCCTGGAAGGTGCGCAAGAAATCTTCTTTTTTGGTAGTTTGAGACACAGTGGTAGTTCGGGCGTCTGTCCTCAAAGGAAATGGTTACTACAGAGGTACAGCTAAGTCCCTGCCACCTCCCTTTCCTCCTCTTGCCCTTTAAGGACCGTCTCTGCAAGGATCCAGCCTTCAGCATTTGTCTGTAGAAGGCACGATTCCAAGTTGCACCTTTTGGGTTCCAAATGGCCATTATTACCTAACAGAGATGTGACCCGTTGACTTCTCGCTTTCACTGGGGCTGTACTCAGAAACGGTTGTTATTTCAGCCAGTCTGTAGTGTAACTTCTATAACGTGGATGCGATATTGCCAAAAATATCTTGTGTCCCCTCTCAGCCTTTGGGAAGATTGTTTCTGTCAAGTTGCTCCTGTTCGAGAAGTCAAATAACGTTGATGTCATCGCCCCCCCCTATACCTTTGTTTTGTCAGCATGCTGCATTACATCTTGGTAAAGGCAGTATTTTTAACTTGGATAGATAAATCTAAATGCCGCTTCTGACTTAATAAAGGAAGAGCTGCTTCTGAGTGCAGGAGAAAAAGGAGACCGTAGGCTGCTCTAGCTTGGATTTAGTCTGAAAGATTTCAACATCCTCCTTCTGACTTGTATTTTTTACCGTGCTGTCTGTGGTGCATAGAGCAATGCGTGGCCTTGGAGCTTCTCAAGGGAAAAGGGAGTAATCGCTTCAGGCAGGCTCTGCGGCTGAGGTTATCTGGCATGTGGAATACAGGCAGAGAGAAATAATAATATGTTTGTATTATAATAATCAGACTAAGAGAATTTGGTTTTAAATACTTTCACACGAGCTTAGAGTACTTGTTGACTTTAAGTATGTTGATGGGACCTACTGACGGAAGGAAACGGCATCCCTGTAGAGATAGTGTGTTGTATTCCATATAACTGATTGGAAACTGTGTACTATTCATGAAGACTGTGTAGGTTTCTCGTGAAGAGAACTTGCACATTTTCGCACCCTGAGTTTGTCAAGTTTGTGTTGGAAGTAGCAGCATATGGTACATGTAACTCTGTCTGAATTTTTTTTAGATGAAATTGGTGCTTTCCTTTCCTACTGGGAGTAGCATCACAGAGCACTATTTCTTTGCCTCTGGAAGATTTATTTTAGTTTTGGAGTGTCTCACGTGGTAGCAGAGGCTGATTCTGTTTGTCTTCTGTTGCTGATGAGTATTGGAGGCATAGACTGCTGAACCATGCGTTCATACGTTTGCATCTCGTTTGGATCAGTAATACCAAAGCTACCACAAAATGGCCGTTCGCTGCTTGTGGGAAGCTGCTTTGAGACTTGAGCAAGAATGTCCGATGGGAAGCAACTGTCACCCTAATGGGACCCTGCTAACCTCCAAACACCAACCCTGATAAGCATGCGTGCCACCACTTGCAGTAGCTGGAGAGGGAACTCCGAGTAGATCTTAAAAGGAATTGTTTTTCCCATCCCACCTCTCTTTTACAGATAACAAAGCTTTTAACCTAATCTGAAGAAAATTGTGAGTAGTTTTTGTCGTGAATGCCACGTACCCCAGACCCGTTCTGTTGTGAGCAGCTCTCGCTTTTTGTTCAGCTAATGGTGACAGCGATGTGAGAAGTTATGGCAGCGTACACAGTTTGTACCCCTGTATGTATGTTTGATTTGCCCCTCACTGCAGCGGTGCCATCTTCCAGTGTGCACAAATATTGATGCCAGGCTCTGGAGTTTGGTGTTCATGAAAAGGAAGAGAGTAGCCTTAAGCGTGTAGCTGGCTTTGACTAAGTGTGGGTACATGAGCAAAATGGAGAAGTAGGTTGCCTTCAGATATCTCTGCGTGTATCAGTTTGTCCATCTCGTTTGTGTTGCATTCAGTGTTGTGTGATGCCTCGCAAGCCTAATTAGTGGCAGGAAAGAGGTGTCTCAAAGACCCGAAGAAAACACCACAACAAAAAGCAGTGGATCGCCTTTATCTTTGATCTTAAGGGAGCACTGATGTCCCTTCTAGGAAAATGCCGTATACCAAACGTACTTCATGACAGTCTTATATTGACGCCATCAGACTCTGATTTGGTTTCTAGTCCTGTCATGTTTTGGTTTGTCATATCTGAAGAGAAGACGGTTTAAATGTACTTATGGACAGCACCACTAAAACGGGTTGGCACCTCAGCTTTTTCTCACCTCCATTGCCTCTCTTGGGCACAGCTAAGGGCGAAATGGAATACACTGTTAAGAGCTGGGGACTGGTTTTTGTTCTTACCTTTACTTAACGTGCTATTGTTTGGTGGTAGTGCGCAGTAACTCATGCGCAGTTATATACCAAGCTGAAACTCGGCAGAAGTGGAAGTACTTGCCGTTATTTCAGCGCATGTAGGCTGGGGTTTATGGCTGGCTGCATATGGTAACTAGTGAGCAATGTTCTTAGATTTGTTTGTGACTTCGGTGCTAAGTTGTTTGATTTTTGGAGTCTCCTTACTAATAGTTGAAACAACTAAAACTTGGCCTGCACGCTTATCCTTCTATATTTGTCTTATGACTCTAGTAAAACAGAATTGAACTTTGCCTTTTGAAAGTAAGAGCTCGTGAGTTTTGCTTTTTTTTGAAACTTCTCTCTCAATTTTACTGTCTTGTCTTGCAGGCTGCTATATGGCAAGCGCTTAACCACTATGCTTACCGTGATGCAGTGTTCCTTGCAGAAAGATTATATGCAGAAGGTATGTACTTTGCAAATGTTAAGTTTATGCTTTTTTCAGTTTTGATACTGGGATTTTTGAGCCTGTTTTTTTAATTCCTGTCATTGTGATAATGAAGTTTAACTTTCTGCTCGGGGAAAGAATGCCTCATAATTGGGTTGGAAAATCAAATTGTGTAACAATGTGCAACAATGTTATTTTATAGTAAAATGGTTTTTTTTAAAAGTTAAACTCAAGTTGTGTGCTTGCAATGTTGACTGTGGTGGTATCAAGTGTGAGAGAGGTTTGTTGTTTTTTTTTTAATGAGTTTAAGCACTGCGTGTCTCCCAAGGGCACTGGGGGATAGATGCAGTACACAGATTCTTCAGATTCTCTTGATATTGAAGGCTGTCTCTGCTAATAATGTCATTCAGTTATGTCGATTGATGTGTTAACTGGAAAAGACAATCTTGTGATGATGAGAGCCTTAAATCCGAGTGCCAAGTCAAGCTCTTTGAAGAGAACATTCTCGGTGTGGTACTTAATTAATCTCTGCCACGGAAGAAGTGTTGAAGCAGACATCAAATCTAAATACTTCCCATTTCTGCCATGGAGAAATGTTTCTATCTGGATTGCTCTTGTTCACTCTTTAGATAGTGATGATTTTTCCTGAAGCTTGAATACTTCATTCAGAATTTAGAATCTTGTGAGGACACAGCCTGGGAAAAGGATCTGTAGAAGAGCTTGTCTCTGTCGCTACTTTTTAAATAGAGCATCTGAATGGTCACGTTGAGCCATCTTCCCAATGAAATAATGAGTGTAGGTGGTAGAAAGGACAAGACGTAATGTTTGGGGTAAAGGTGACTGGTAATTGGCTAACTTATAATAGTCATCAAAATCAGAAAATCTGCTCCACCGAGGCATTTGAAGGTAGAGCGTAAAGTGATTTAAAAAATTAACAGAAGTGAAATTGCGAACAGGAAAAGACCACTTGAAATTAGGATTAAAACTGTTAATTGGGCTACTTAGGATGAAATAGATCTGCTTTCTGAAAGTTCTTGTACTTCCTAACAACATGTTGTGCCGGTGTTTATGCACCGCTTCAGCTAGCAAAGCGTTACTAGTGGGGGCGATAATGCTCTGAGCCAGGCTTGATTTGGCCTGTGAGCTACCAGGAATGATTGCTCTGCTTGACCTGCTCTTATTTTAACAGCAAGCTGGCTAATTGCTTGCTTAGATTGAGTAGACAGAAAGATTAAAGCGAAGAGTTAAAGCTGTGAAGAGTTGGTCTTCATTCTACAAGGCAGTGGCATGTAGAAGTTTGTTATGTGCTGGCGAATAAACAGATGCACTTCATTCAAAAATGGATTTCTTTAAAACCAATACTGGTTTTCTTGTGTCTTGTTCCTAGCTGGGTTTTACTCTTTGCCCACAAATTCCTTGTATCAAAGTGGTAAGCGACCAACTGATTTTTTTTTAATTTTTTTTTTTTTTTAGTACATTCAGAAGAAGCACTGTTCTTATTGGCGACGTGTTACTACCGTTCAGGAAAGGCCTATAAAGCGTACAGGCTCCTAAAGGGACACAGCTGTACCACTCCACAGTGTAAATACCTGCTTGCAAAATGTTGCGTTGACCTCAGCAAGTAAGTAAATCCTTTGTGTTCTGTTCAGAGTTACAAATGCAATCTTTTTGGTTGACTTTCTCTTTGAAAGCTTTCGTATTGTGTGAACTACTAATTCGTTCGTCCTTCAGCTCTAAAGATTATTTCACTTTGCTTTCAGATACGGACCTAACAAACATTAGCCTGTATTGCAGAAACCTCTAAAATGTATTGAATAACTGACAGAGGAGTTGTCAAAGCTGTGCAGGGGAGGAAACGATTGCTGAGATGACTCAAGGAAACCACTCTGGGAAGAGTTTGTTTTGTTTCTGTTTTCCTGATATTTTGCTTATTTCATTGAGAGTTTCCATTATGAATTTAATGGATAGGCCACTTCCCTCAAACAGTGAGCTTCTTCCTCTTATCCAGTTATTGGTAATGGGTAGGTGGGTGAGGGAAAAAGATGGCAGACAGAAATCTATTTTTCAAAACACACCTTGAATCCACATCCAAGAACACTGTATTGAACATCAAAATTAAGCTTGATGGGGCCATAGAAGTGTGAAGAAGGTGTCTCGCTGGTTTTCTGGAGCTTAACAGCAAGAGCATATAATGAAATTGCTCAAGCTGCAGGCCCTAATGCCCTGGGACGTTGCGACTGATGGTATTTCATTTCAGTGTAAACCTTTCCGCTCAAGTATAGGAAACGATGTTTGGCTGACAGAACCTTAAATGTCTCTCCAGAAAACAGCTTGTGGTTATGTATTGTGGCTTTTTTTGATTTTTTTTTTTTTTTTTTTTTTTTTTTTTTTTTTTTTTTTACGTTGCGCTCTTCCAATGACTGAAAAAAGCTTGATTTCAGAACAGGCAATGTGATGTTTGGAATTTCACACAGCACGATGCGATTTTTTTGTTATTTTTTTTTTTTCTGGGATTCCTGATCTTGCTCACAAGGTAACCAAAATGCAGGCCTCTCCAGAGGCAGCAGGGGATACTCTGTAGCCTTTGATACTCTCTTTAGTAGGCAAGTCCTTTGACATCTTCAGAGAGTGAAGATATCTTGACTTATGTATCTTCTGACTCTCTAACACTTTTGGAGCTGTTAGGATGTGAATTTCCTTGCACCTTCCGTTCAAAGGGAAGTCACATTAATGCTCTACTCGGAAAGGTCCCGGTGGAATAAATTTGAAGCTGCTCATTCCCTCCTTTGCTTTTACGGTATCTGGTGCGTGCATATAATACATCAGGTTGTGGACCAGTTTCGGTTCAATAGGTGGGATTTCTTAAACATATTCTTTAGAATTTGTTAGATTTAACTGTCGCTGCTCTTCTTACAGTTACGTGAGCTCATTTATACAGAGGTACCTCACTTTCTTGTGAGAAGGGTCTGTAGTGATAGAAAGATCCATCTGCAACTGTAATTTCAAGTGGAGGCAAGAAGAGACTATTGGTTTATGCCGATATCGGTCTCAAATGCCAGAAGAACGCCTCCCATCTCCAGAAGTTGTATCGAGGCATTTTCAAGCCTAATAGTGAGTGACTCATTCTATGTGAGCGGTACTGCTTGCTGCAGGTGTAGTCGATGCAAGCCAAGCCTTTGTTCTCCTTTTGACCCTTCTTTTGCAAGAAAGCAAGGCATTCAAATCCCAAGTCTGTGCCATTTCCCAATATTGAGTCGTAACTGAGTGCACGGAGCCTTACAGATTGTATTTCTTAGTTGAGAAACAAAGCCAAACTAAGCACTGTCTTAGCTTGTTACTAGGTAAGGTACCTTAAAATAAAGAATGTCAGGAAGACTGACTTGTTCTTCACTTCGTATTCTGCCTAAGATGAGGCACTTCTGGAAAAGTCACATAGGGTAGGATTTGGGGTTTGCTTTGTTTTTCTTTCCCCCAGTGTAGATATCTTCGGCTTCAGAGTGCTGCATACTTCCATGTTGCTAGAGGAATCCATTGTTTATTTAAAATTCATCTGCGGGAACTAGTTTGTTGTAATTTGAAACTTGTGGACACTGACAGTGGATTTCTGGTTTTGTTTGCAGCAGGTCTGGATTACCAATACTGTGAGCCTTGTAACCCCTTTAAACCTCTTGTTTTTTAAAAAGGCTTGCAGAAGGAGAGCAGATCTTATCTGGTGGAGTGTTGAATAAACAGAAAAGCCATGATGACATTGTTATGGAGTTTGGTGACTCTGCATGCTTTACACTCTCCTTACTGGGACATGTCTACTGGTAATGTTACTTTTTTATTATGTCTAATAAAACATAGGCCCAATTTTAGTCAAATACATTTCTAGTCACCACAGGGTACACCTGTCTCTGTTACACGGCCTGCACAATTTCTGAGTGTGGTAGTTGCAGGTAGGTAGTTGTGGAAGCCATCTAGCTTGGGAATGCAAGAACGGTTTGTCTTTCACTCAGAGCTTCTGAAAACACAAAAGCCTCTTTTCTGTGTTGTTAAGCATGGGATCCAAGTGTCCAGGAGGTTTTTTTGCCATACCTTTGGGTTTGTTCTGCATGCTTTTTTTAAGAGAAAATCTCAAGGCCTGTTTCTAAGTGTTGTCATTTTCATTTTTCTGTATCTGTTTTACAGATGTATAACCGTAACCTTCACATTTTGAGGACCGCTTGTCAGAATAATTTTACAAATTTGAGTGTTTTGCTTTTGCTTAGATACAAGAAAGGCTTCAGTAAATGTGAACAAATTGGATGGGAGTAATGGGGTTATTTGGGTTATTGGATTCTTCCCTAATACACCTGCTCTAAAAAAAAATAATTTCAGAAGCAGCTTATTGTTGTAACCAGGTGCTTAGATAATTTATATGCAGAAATATTATCTGCAGATATTTAAAGTGGCTGGAAGGCTGGCAAGCAGGTTGCTGTTTGGAAAATAGAAAGAAGCTGTTGCAAAGAGCAGCATCTTTCTAGAACAAAAATCTTCAAGCTATACTAGCGCTTACGTAACTTTCTTGGTGACTGCGTCTAAGTAATTTTCATCTGTGTCTAAATATGTCAAATAACTTCAAAAGAACTCTCTATTATTCTGTGGCTTGGAAAATGAGGAATGTTTCTGTGAATCTCGGCTTGTTTTTGTTTTTCGATTCCTCTTCGTGAAAGTTTTGTCTTGAACAAAAGTACTGTTCTTAAGTTTTCCTATGAGCTGTTACATTCTTTTTGCAGCAAGACAGACCGGCTTGCCAAAGGATCAGAATGTTACCAAAAGAGCCTTAGTTTAAATCCTTTCCTCTGGTCCCCCTTTGAATCGCTATGTGAAATAGGTAAGTCTGCGTGACTGTTTCACCTAAGGAGGGTGGTGTTCTACATTTCTGATTATGTTAGGCTTTCTGATTTGCCATCGCCATTTGGCAAGGTTCATTTTACTCCTTGTCCAGAACTTTTAAGGACAATGCCAACAGACTTCTTTGAGAATGGTTTTGTGAGCAATAATGCGTTTCACATACTTCACCAGCGTTTAGAGCTTTTGTCTTATTTTCTTTCATTTTCACTACTTACTGTCTTTCACTTCACTACCTTGGGATTTAACAGTACCGTATGTTTTCCAGCCTACAGTTAGTACACCTTTAGCAATTATGTTTCCGAGAATTAAGTTTTAAAAACTGAATCTCTTTTTTTAATAAAAATGATTGTCCAGGATCTTTGTAGTGGAAGAACACTTTTGATTTAGCATAAGGTGTTTTAAAACAATGAAATAAGGACGTGCCCTTTCTAAAATAATTTGTTCCCTGTCCTCCTTGTTTCAGCCTGAATATTCAGTGTATAGACTCAGAAATAACTATTTGAATCTCTTTTCAATCTTCCAGGTGAAAAACCAGACCCTGACCAAACATTTAAATTAACATCTTTACAGAACTTCAGCAACTGTCTGCCTAATGCTTGCACAACATTGGTATCTAATCACAACATATCCCATAGGCAGCCTGAGACTGTCCTTATGGAAACGCCACAAGACACAATTGTGAGTTTTGCTACAGTCATTTGTATTTAAAGCGGTCTTTTCAGCTGAACTGGAAAATACCGGTTAGAAGCTGCACTGCCTGGGTATCTGACAGCTGCCTTTCATTTTTCAGGAATTGAACAGAATCAACCTAGAATCCTCCAATTCAAAATATTCCTCCTTGAACACAGATTCTTCTATGTCTTACATTGACTCGGCTGTAATTTCACCAGATGCTGTCCCTCTTGGGTCAGGAACTGCCATATTATCTAAACAGGCTCAAAATAAACCAAAAACTGGGCGGAGTTTACTGGGGGGACCTGCAGCTTTGAGCCCACTAACTCCAAGGTTAGTCCTTGATAAATATAGTTTCTGTCTCTAGCTGTGCTGTCGATGGTTGTGATTCGAATCAGCGTACGTATTGATAGCGTATTACAAGCAATGCTGCAGAAGCAAAAACTAAACAACTTCAGTTACTGCTCTTGGTCCTAGTGTTCATCTCCTGTTTGTGTTGGTTGGTTGGTTGGGGTTTTTTTAAATAAGCAGTTGTTATTTTTTATTAGAAGATAGGAACTCTTCATTCCATATACTGTATATTGTGATGTTCACACTGCAAAAGGTCTTTAAAGGACTGTTTTTCAGCTCTGAAATAAACGCTCTGAAATAAACTCTTACGAGCATTCCTTGAAGCATAGCTTTCTTCTAAAGATCATGTAAATATACACTGTCCTATATGCCGTCTTATTTAAACAATGTAATGTTCCAGACCGTTAATACTTGGATGTATGTACCTATTAGTTATTATGCAGGCAGGCAAAGTAAGTTCTGTATTTTTCAATTTCAGGAATGAAAATATTTTCTATTAGAGGGTCTTTTATAGACGAGGATAGTAAGATATTAGAGGGTTAATATAGATCACTGAAGTAGTTCTGAAATAAAGCTGGTCGTCTTGATCTCTGTTTTAACCACAGAATCGGGTCAGCTTTCATGGTCTGATATTCGGGCTTTGACCTTTCCTCTTCTTTTTGTTCTCAGCTTTGGAATTCTGCCACTAGAAGCCCCCAGCCCTGGAGATGGGTCATATTTACAAAACTACACAAACTCGTCTTCTGTAATTGATGTGCCATCCACAGGAGCACCTTCAAAGAAGGTATCTTGCGTTCTAGAATCCAATTTTTTTTCTTTTTTTTTTTTTTTTGTTTTTTTCTTTCGAACGTAGGCTTTTCAGCTAAGCAAATGAGGCAGCAAGAAAAAAATACACAGTATCTCAAGTAAAGATGTCCACAGTTTAAATATGTTCAGCTTATGTCAGTTGGTTTGGCTAGCAAAACAGATTTTTGTTTTCTCAGCTTCCATGAAGATAAGCGATGGTCTTTTGTTTCTAGTTAAAACAAGCCCTTTTTTCCCACCCAAAATGCACAGGTCTGTGCAGGCTGCCTAGCTGGTGTTGCACCTGTGGAAGGCGCTGTATCTTGTGCCTACCTGCCTGCCATCAGAGGAATGTACAGACACTGGTGATTCTAAACAACAAAGGGTTCGTGACTTTTCAGTGTGCGAGGTGGAGTCTGAAGATGGTCCAAACGGGGAGGTTTTACCAGAAGGGTTTTTTTTCCACATTATTGTATTTTTCAGGAGTGACTTCAAATAATTTTGGAAGCCTTAAGTGAGCTGCAAACCACTGCAGTTCCTGAATTCTAGTTTAGAGACCAGAGCAAAGTACTGCTGGTGGTCTGTGGAGGACTGACTGATAGAAGGGTGCCGTTTTACTTGGTTAGATCACATATAAGGGAAACTAAAAATTGTATTTTTACTCTGTAAGAAACTGCCATAGTTTCCATAGTGATAAATGCGAGGTGGATTGTTGGTGACAGTTGAAGAACCATTCGTTCCTTTCTAAAAAAAAAAAAGTCTGAGGATTTTTTCGCTGTGTTTTTAGTAAATCTAGAAGTTGCATGAGGCGTGCTAGTGTTTTATAGGAGGCCAGCTCTTTAAATTAAAAACTCAGTACAAATAGTAGTGTTGAATTCCTCAAGAAGCAGGACTTGAATTTCCACATTTGATGCTCTGGACAAATCGTTCGACGCTCAGCTTGTGGTGCTATTGCTACAAATGAAATGTGGGAGAGGTAAAAACTGCAGTTGGGCAGTGAGAGAAGACAATGCTTAGAAGAATAAAAGCCTGTAAGCATACAACTTTTCTTCTTCTTTGGATGGTCATCCAAAACTTGTGACTGGGAACGCTAGAGTCTTGTTGCATGAGCCATCGTTGTATCCTGTCTCAACCCACCTTGTTTCAGCAGCGCTTTCTATCTCTTCTTAGTCCTGCCTCCATTTTTTTTTTTTTTTTTTGCCTCAGTTCTGTTGGAGCTGGACTGTGCCACGGCAGCCTGCTACAAGTGGCTGATCCAGTTCCCATCCTGTAGTTGTTGAGGACCAACCAGCTTTCCACAGTACAGTTGAAAATGATGGCTTGGGGTGGATTGTACGTGTGCAAGCATATAAATTGTAATGAGTTTGAAAAAGTGAAATAGCAGCTTTTCAGTGTAATACTCGCCTGCTTTTAATCTCCCGTGTGTACTACATGATAGATGAAAAGCTTTGGGGAATCAAGTCATAGTTGCTGCTTTTCTGTTGCTTTGCTAGGTATGGCGCAAGAGCGCTGAGGTGTAAATTCTGCTCATCTATGCACATGCTTTCTGCCCAAATGCATCAGTGCTACTTCCTAAACATAAATATTTAGTACATTGTAATAAACAGCTTAGAATTCTGATGCGTGTTTTGTCCAATGCAAAGAATTAATTGGCCTGTTCCACTTCTGCTCTTCAAATTACCAACTCGGAAAAGGTTTAGTGTAGCTGTGGCTAGAATGTGTGTGACTTAATAGAGGCAGTCTCCTAGGAAACACTTGCGTAAATGGATGAAACATTAGGATGTATCCAAAGACTTCCTATCTGAGTGGGAGAGCAGGTTTGTTGACCGCCTAAACTTGTCCTCTGATGATAGAAACTGAGAAGGGAAACAGAAAGTAAGAAGTCATCTAACGTGTAAACTGGTGTTTGTACTGTCACTGATCTGACTTGCTGATTTCTGGTGCCGTAAAGTACATCTCCTCCAAACAGGCATCACGGAATTGAATGTTAGTGTCCCTGGAATGGACAGGAAGGTAGGGTTTAAGCTTTTTTAATGGTAGGGAGGGGAAGACCTCTTTTCACTCCTTTTACAAGAAGTCTACATATTGGACAATGACTTGCTATCCGAACTTTTTCCTTAGGTCTCAGATTCACAGTCAAGTTATCACAGCTCGAAGTTCTCACACCTCAGCTGTGCCAGGGTAGGCATCAAAGTGCACATTTTAGCTCTCTGAAGATGTGTGAAGATATAATGTTTTGGTGCTAAGTGGTATTGTATGTTTGTAACCCATAGCAAATAAAAAATACAAAAATGAGCATGTGCACACAAAACATTGCGCAACTGACATGTAGTAACTTGCTGCTTGGAGTTAACTTGACTGTAGGTCTTGGTCTATTAATTTTCTATGCTGCGTAATTCAGGTCCCTTTGTGATGAAGGAGTTTATTTCTGTATCTTCTTCAAAGGCTTGAGCGGTAATGATTTTTCGTGAAATACTGTTTTATGCTATGAATAGGGATACTAAAAGGGAGCGGCAGGCTCGGTGTGCAGCTCGATGAGATGTTAATGGTGAATGGCTTCTGGATGTGAATTCAAAAGTCTTTTTCTTTACGTGATTTTTTTTTTTAATAACTTTTTGTGGAGCAGGAACTTTAAAATAGTACATCTTTTAATTCTGTTTTATTCTTGCACAAACATCTTAACGTATTGTTTCTTGCCCCTAGATGGAGATTTTTATATCTTTCAAATAAAGTGGATAAAGTTAGTGAACTCTCATTGATGTTTTAACAGGTAGAACAAAAAATACTTTTGATGGCTGCTCCTTGGGATGGGGCGGAACCCTCACCCATCATTGGAAGAATCTATATTTATCCTCCTTTGTGCAATGTTTGATTGACAGAATGGATTTGGCTCGGTATAGCAGAGATTGAGACTTCTTAGTGACATAATAACAAACCTATAGAAACTTTGTGTTATGCAGACTGTCAGCAGGATAAGCCAAGCTGGAACAAAATCTGTCTTCTCTCAGAGTGGAAATAGCCGTGAAGTCACTCCGATTCTTGTTGCACAAACACAGAGCTCTGTCCCACAGACGAGGTAGGAAGAAAAAAATCATCTTCGTACCTCTTACATATCCTTTCTTGAAGGAAATTTTTTTCTTGTTAGGTAAAATAACTCCGGTGTTTAAGTAGAAAGCTTGTGCATGGTGTTCGGTCTGTTGTAAATCTCCTTTGTGTTTAAACCATTCCATGAGTAAATGAAAAAGTAGCTGGAAGGAAATTCTGCTTATGTTCTTGACATGCAATAGATAGAGTTGGGTTTTATCCCTTGAAGTGGGAATATCTGTGCTATAGTACTGGAGTGTTTTTATTTAAAACAGGTAAAAGCTGTTTTTGTTACAAGTGGAGCAGGGAACTTTTTTTTTTTAATGCGCTGTTTGTTTTCAGTACAACACCTCAGGTATTGAGCCCAACAATTGCTGCTCCACCAAATGCACTGCCTCGTAGAAGCTCCCGCCTGTTTACTAGTGATAGCTCTACAACAAAGGTAATGAACTTCATGCATTTTGCAAACTTTTGGGTTCCGTGCCACTACACAGACTCATAATTTATCCATTTGCATAGGAATTGTAGCAGCTTAAGAGCAGGTTATGTATAAGCAGAACTTAAGAAATAACTGGCTGTACAAAGCGCATTACGATGCCATAATACATTATTTTTAAGCTCTCGGGAGTGCTCAACTAAAATAGTAGAAGAGTATCGTGAACAAAACCAAAGATACACTGTGGTTTGACAAATGCCAGGGAGACTGCTAGATGTCAGCCCATTCTGTTTGGGTGTATTGAAGAATTCATTTTGAGCAGATGATTTTTTTTTCTTTCTTTTTTTTTTTTTTTTTTTTTTCCAAAACAAAGCTACTTTCATGTCTGTTTTCTGCTCTTCAAGCAATGAAGCAGAACACCCAGAGCGCAAATACTCATGGATTGTAGTTAGATGATGTGAATGTTTGCTGTTTAAAAATGAACTACTACACATATTCAATGAAGTTAGTGAGTGTCTGTAGGCTTGAGTTTAAAAGGCATCATTGTTAAGGCTGAAAAGAAGCACGAATATAATTTTACACCATTTACTTTCAAGTTTAGCTACCTAAATTTATGATAATTTTTTTTGTATGCAACTCTTACTTTTCTTACTTGCAGGAAAATAGCAAAAAACTAAAAATGAAGTTTCCACCGAAGATTCCAAACAGAAAAACAAAAAGTAAAACAAATAAGGGAGGAATAACTCAACCAAACTTAAATGACAGTTTGGAAATTACCAAACTGGACTCTTCCATCATTTCAGAAGGGAAAATTTCTACTGTTGCACCACAAATCCAAGCTTTTACGCTACAGAAGGCAGCAGCAGGTCTGTTTGAATGCTATTGAACGGTACTAGAGTAAAACTTCCTATATTTGTATTTAATTTTGAATGGAAAAAAGTTTGCTTCATTGTTTCTTTCTTCCTGTTTGAGTAAGCCTGCAGCTTTCACCTTTGTGTAATTATAAAGACATCGTATTCTGTATCTTCTAGTTAACTTACAAAGAACTTGTGAAGAAGTAGTAAAAAGGGGCTGGTTGTAACCAGGTTTATTTTGCTGTCTCTGGTCCTTACTAATGATTAAAATATTTTCAGGCATGATCGTTGGAAACTGATTCTAGAGAGCTATGACTAACCCAGCCTTCTTCCTTTGAGCTTTGGTTCGTGTAGTCTGTTGTCCCTTCGTATTTCCCACTTGTTGAAAAACAAACCTTCATTCAGATTGTCAGAAAATCCTAGACAAACTACTGAATTCCTCTCTTTCGTCTCAGTGATGTTTCCAGGCAGCACAAAGATGTATCCATGGATACCAGACATGTGGAAACCGTTCAGACCTAACAGAATGTTTGAATATCAGCTGTAAATGCAGAACTCTGTTGCCCTGAACCTCAGAGTTTCTCTGTGCCTGAGCATTCTGTTACTGGCTTAAGTTGTTACTATCTGACAACCATTATAAAGGTTGATGTTTAGAATATTATGCCTAAGCTAAGAGTGTATAAGCCTCTGTTGGAGAACACCTGAAATATTTTCATAGGCAAATTCGGGAGCAGTGCCTGCAATGATAAAAAGGTGGTGGGATTAGCGCTTTCAAGTAAATAAGCCTCAGCTGTCTCTTTTTCCATTTCTATTTATTGTATTTTTCCTCCCAGAAGGTTTGATGAGCCTTCTTCGTGACATGGGGAAAGGTTATTTAGCCTTGTGTTCGTACAACTGCAAAGAAGCAATAAATGTTTTAAGCCATTTACCGTCCCACCACTACAACACTGGCTGGGTGCTGTGCCAGATTGGGAGAGCTTACTTTGAACTTGCGGAATATATGCAGGTAGGAACCGTGTGGGTTGGTGTTTAATCTTTTTGCTTTGTTTTGGGTAGCTTTGCACAATACCTGCGGACTTTCTGCAAAAGCTATGGGTAGTTTACAGTTGAGATAACTGTATAAAAATAAAAACTTTGCTTGGAATGGATGTAGATATTGAGTCTGCGTCAGTAGTCCATTGAGCTTTCCGGAAGAGGCTGAGTTATAATTAGGTCTATTTAATGTTGTTTCCTCTTGCATCCAGCCATTGGGTCTCCTCCTGGCCTCCCTGTCTTCATCCACAGCTGTGCTGATGTGAAGTGTTTGTACTAATTTAAAACATCATAGATTACTGAAACTATTTTAGTTATAAACCCAAAAACTTCTCTCGCCCTTTTTAGTCAGTGCAGGTCATATCAATGAGCATTCCTTTGCAGCCTCAGAAGTGACAGTGTTGGCACAGCTGAGTAACTGTCAAATCACTTCAGAAATGGAAGTGAGCAGTTCAGGGCAGGCCAGCCGTTTAACTTTCCTAGTCGCTTCTGTCTTGATAGCTGATGTGCTTATTTCCTCAATGTTTTTAAACGGCTTTTTGACAGATGGTGTGTAGGAGACAAATACGGTGGATTTCAGAAGCGATTTTTTTAAACTGTTCACACAGAGATGGAGCGCACTGTGCTTCTTAATAGTTTATTTTGAAAACTGAAGCTTACAGACCGTGATGGCTTCCTAAAGCTAGGCTTCTTCTGTGGTTGCTGCCTTGAGGAACTTAAGTTTATGAAATAGATCTCTTAATCATCCCCGCTTGAAGAGGAAGTTCCAGGACTTGTAGCTCTGCATAGTACACTTACAAAGCAAAGAGGATGCTCAGTCTGGACATAGGAGGCTTCTAACCTTGACCTGTGTGACCTGCTTTGGTTTGTGCAATTTTGTTTTAAGTTTAATTTCTGTTCTTAGGCTGAGAGAATATTTTCAGAAGTAAGAAGGATTGAAAGCTACAGAGTAGAGGGAATGGAGATCTATTCAACTACGCTGTGGCATCTGCAGAAAGATGTTGCTCTTTCAGTTCTTTCAAAGGATTTGACGGACATGGATAAAAACTCACCGGAGGTATAAAATGCTGTGGTCTTGAATGGGAAGAGGGTAACTTTTATTTCAAAGTCAACTATTTGGAACAAAGCTCTGAGCTCTAATCTAGTTTGTATGTATTTTCATGTGAGAACTGCATGGCAAAACTGGAGAGGGAGGTGGCGTAATAGTCTGTTGAACTGATGATGCTTTAAATGGCTTCTCAGAATTAGAATATCATCTTACGTGAGACAGATTAAAACCTTTTATCTGTTAATGGTAATTTAAATTTGCATTGGCACCATTCACACAGGAAGATCATGGGTTACTCTGTTACTCCTACTGCTGCCTATATGCAAAGATAAGGAATATCTTTTCCCTGTGCCACTTCGTAACTGGTGTAGTTAATTCACTGGCACTGAAAACATATTTGCTCTGGACTGGAGACATAATGTTGCACATGTTTATGCCAAAGTCCATTAACTGCAGAGTGTATGGTAATAAAAAGTCATGGTACGCAAAATAACAAGGCATCTTTTAATAGGTGCCACGATATCAGTAATAGATGTATGCATTCATAAATATGCTCTTAACAGAGTTGAAAAAAAATTTAGATTGTATTGGGATCTTTGTTGTTGTTGGAGGAGAGTGTGTTGTTCATTGTTATCTTGTTGGCTGGTCTAGTAGTGGAAAAATTGAAACCAATGAAGCAGTTGGAAGTTGTAATAAGGGAGTCTGGAGGGAAGATAAGGCAGATTCCAATACAAGCAGGGGAAAACAGTTCACGGTTTGGCAGCAATGCTAAAAATTTGGGAAAGCAAGGGACCCTGGGCAACAATGCTTTACAGTCTTGATGCTGGTTGCTGAGCAGGAGGCAAAGAGGAGATTGCTGCTAAAACTATCGCGCTGCAGATTTCTCGGTCAGTTGGAGGGAGCTGAAGAGTGGAAGTGAAGGTACTGTCTCCCTCTTCTTTATTCTTAGATATCTAAGATTTTTGAAAAGACTAGGCATCAAACGCTTTAACCATTGGTTACCAAAGTATCTTAATTGGCACAAACTTGTTGAGTGTCCTTGGATTCTTGATTTCTGCATTTCAGCTTGTCTAGCTATACGGTGTATTTAGGCCTGTCTGCCTCTCAGTAATGAGACTGAACTGTTGTTTTATTAGTATTGTTAATCTGTGAGGAAGTTACATACCATTATATAAACCAGTGTGGAAAAATCTGTTCAACTCTGACTTAGTCACTCGGAGTTGTAAGAAGAGTGCTAATTCTGCGATGCTGTTTTTCCCAGGCATGGTGTGCTGCAGGAAACTGTTTCAGCTTGCAACGAGAGCATGATATCGCAATCAAATTCTTTCAGAGAGCCATTCAAGTTGATCCAAACTATGCTTATGCGTACACCCTGTTGGGGCATGAATTTGTGTTGACAGAAGAACTAGACAAAGCATTAGCTTGTTTTAGAAATGCAATCAGAGTCAACCCGAGACACTACAATGCCTGGTAAGCCTTGCTTCATCTTTCTCCTATTGCACATGATACAGAACTCCTTTTGGGGAAGTGTCTTCTGGGTGCTGCTGCTGCAGTTGTTTCCCTCATCTGTTTGTTAAGCAGTTACTTCCACAAAGAGGGGAAGAAAAAAAAAAAGGAGCACTTCCGGTTTCCTTAGGTGGTCTTGGTTGTATTACCCCAGCTATTTTGTCCTTACATGCAGCATCTAGTTACGGTTGGACAGATGCAAGATCTGTCCCTTTTATACCTTTCGATACAGTCAGTTTCTTACAGCTTTTTCTGTGGAAAAAAAAGATGCAAAGCAGTAAATTTAGATATGCTAGTGTGAGTCACTTAGTCTTGAGAAACTTTCCTCTGCTCTTTACTTTGTAGCTGCTTAGCCAGTCTTCTTGAGTATCAGACATCAAGTCTTTAAAGTACTCAACTGAGGGGAAAATAAAAATTAATTTTGGAACTAAGTGGTTTTGTCGTTTTTTTTTCCCCACAAGAAATCATTTCCCACCCTAAATGGGATCCGTGAGTCTATAGACCATTTCCGTCAGGTCATAGTCACTGACAAAGACTAGTTTGATTAGAGTGCAGTCTGACATAACGGAATTGTTTTTTCTGCTTACAGGTATGGGTTGGGAATGATTTATTACAAACAGGAAAAATTCAGTCTAGCAGAAATGCATTTCCAGAAAGCACTTGATATCAATCCTCAGAGCTCAGTCTTACTGTGTCACATTGGCGTAGTAAGTAGATTGTACTTAACTCTCTCCTTGTGTTTTAATCTGCTTTTGTACTTTGCTTGCAGTAGAAAAGTAGAAAATTTGAAATACTTTTAGCAAGTTCAGAGTACCTGTTGCAGGATCTTAAATGCCATATGAATGAATAGCCACAGGATGAATGTGCCAGAAAAGATTAACACGTCTCCTCTCTCTCCAACGAAATCATACTATCGGGTCATGTTTGTGAGTCAGCCAAAATAGTAGTGGATATGCAAATCAATAATATGTGCAGATACTAATTTGACCAGAGTATTTATAACGGGTTTTTTAATCCTTAATACATTAGAAATGGTTTTATAACATTGCATGCACTTGGACCAGCATTTCTGGTTCTGTAAAATGCTATAAAAGCACCCATCTTGCCTTTCAGAGTGCAATATTTTTATGCTGACTGTCATTCCAGTCACTTATAGATGTAACAAATTGCTCCACTTGGCATGAAGTTCGAGTAGCAGGCATTGACTTCAACCACCATCCATTCAATTAAATTTACAGGGCTATTTGCAGAGATGGTAATTTATCCATCTGCTACTGCAGTCCTGAGAAAACAGTAGCCTTACTCTAGCGGATGCTTCCTCACCGAATTGGAAAGCAGCCATAATCATGATGCTGACCTAAGACTGTGTAGGTGTGATGGATGGTTACCTACTGGCGTTCACTTACCTTCTATGTGGCAGCAATGCTGTGTCAAATTCTACATGTGCGTACTGATAAAGGCATTGAGTTCACTCCTGGACAAAGGTTAAATAATTTCTGTATGCCATTGGATGGCGAGAACGTTTGGAGGTGGAGATGAGGCAAAGTGAAGTTTTCTTTCTGTAAGAGAGCTTGTTAAGACTTGGTCTAGAGTTGGACAGATTGTAAGGAAATGTAGTCAAACGGATTTGTATTTGTGTGGCAGGTGAGCTGCTATTTCCTCTCTAAAAATTGTTCTCCCTTTCTGTAATAGGTTCAGCATGCACTGAAAAAATCTGAAAAGGCTTTAGATACCTTAAACAAAGCTATAAACATTGACCCCAAGAACCCGCTATGCAAATTCCATAGAGCTTCTGTATTATTTGCAAATGAAAAATACAAGGTAAGATGGGCACACATAGAAAATTGTAAACTATCTTTAAATTGCTGTACCTGTGACTGGGTTGCACTGGAAACTAAATGTTCACAGAGGTGATTTTTTTTTATTTTTTTTTTTTTTTAAATCATAATTTTAGTTTGACCCTGGAAAAAGACAGGGAAACTATTACAGCTCTTGCCAAGATGTTGCTGTATTGTCATGAGTTTTTACTAAGTTACTTAAAAAAAAAAAAAAAAAAAAAAAAAAGTCCCAGCAGACTGACCCAAGACCAACTACAACAATAAGAACCAGCTATTTCAAAGAGTGAAAAATAAGAAGCAATTTTGGTCTGATCATCTGCTGACCTGTACCCTGTTTAGAATGCATGAAGATCTTTCCACAGTATGTCTTTCTGGAGTGTCTTGTCTTCTGATCTCTGTTTTTTTTTTTTGTTACTGAAGACATGCCACAGTCTGGTTTTTGAAATCTTCCTTTAGAAATGTTTGTGCACGTGTAAAGGAAGAACTTCACTTTGGGCTTTTTTTGAAAATTTGTAACTGAAACAATTAAATATAAAATGTATTAAGGTTAAGAACTTGATGAAGCACCTATTCATAGGTTGTTTATGAAATTTAAAAGCAGAGGGTAAATACAAGAGGAAAACCCCAAAATCTCATTATCCACTGTCTTACTCCCCCTGTGCTAGTTGAACGTGTTGCCCCTGTGCCCCTGAATTAGTTGACCGTGGTGAAGTGACATTTTAGAAAGTACAACCTTTGGACTCCTTTTCTTTATCAGGCTGAGACTCAGAAGACCAAAGCTAATGCTCTTCACATAAACCACATAAAACTTAATGAAGTGTTTTGACTTTTAGCATCGGTACAAAGAGAATTTTGATAGTGTGATGAATTTGGCTAGTGTTAGGTAAATCAATGTAGCGTTTATGTAGCAAGTCCTAACTTGAAGTTGTCTTCGCATGAATAACTTTGATTGTAACTTTTTATAACTAAAAACAATGTCTGTTTCTAACTGCAGATTAAATATGTTTATATAGAATTTATTACTAATGCCAAGTTACTGTCGCAGCAGAATAAATTGTTCCAGAGTCGTTAATTAGTTTAAAAGTAAAGCAGAGGTTTACTAAATATTTTGTACTTCAAATGTCTGATATAAACACCATCTTCATTTGTAAATGTGCGCTGATAGATATCTAAAACGAGAACCTTTCAAAATCATAGGTTCTGGAGCAGTAAATCCAGTACAAAACACTAATAGTCTTTCTCTTATACAAGTTCCATCTGCTAAAGGAAGCACTCATAGCCTATAGGCTGTCAGCTTCTTGTCTTCCACTCTCGTGTGCCCTGTTGGGCGAGACGGGGGCATTTTATGTCAGAGTTGTTAGATGTGCTGTAGAAGACCAAAGCCCAATAAACTTGCTCTGTTTCTGTAATAATGGGACTATAATATGCTACAATCTTTAAATGAGATACTAATGTAAAAGGAATTTTAGAGGCCTGACATGAGATTGTACTGTTGTTCCTGATGGAAGATATTGTATGTAAATGTCTGGAATTTTTTGTTTGTTTTACCCTAGTGCTAAGTCACAGTGTAGTAACGTCATCACTGGTTGCAGACTGCCAGCTTATACTTATGAGGCTATTTTTTCTCTCTCTTCAGTCTGCTTTGCAAGAACTTGAAGAACTGAAACAGATTGTTCCCAAAGAGTCTCTTGTTTACTTTTTAATAGGAAAGGTAGGTAAAACTTCCATGTGATTTTTTTCAAGTCCTTTGGTTTTCTTTGCTGCAGAAATTTATGCCTAAAAATAATGTTATGCCTGTCACCATTTGGAGCCGTATTCTAAAATGCTTTCATTTGGAGCAGTTTTCTAAAAATTCCTGAAGCTTTAAATAAGGCTTACTGCTCACAGCTTTGATATGTTTCAGCTTTTAAATGCAAAAGACAGTTATAACTGGAACACCCTTCAGTGCTCTTTTTAGAGAAACCAAGAAAAAAACCAACCCAAGCCAGTGTTACTCTTCCTGCTTTGATTTCACCACTGTCAACTTGAAGGATAATTAATATAAAAAGGGAAATTGATCCTGATATAGATACTTCACTGAAAAGATACAGTGGTTGTACACACAGCTGTATATCTTTTCCTGAAAATGGAACTCTTTCTAAAGACTTGATACGATGATGTGATCAATGGGAATCCTTAAAACTTTGAGGGATAGTCCATCCACTGATTAGCACTGTTGGAGATTTGTGCATGTAGCTATTAACATGTTATGGCGCATTAGAACGTGATTAATCAGAAATGCTCAACCAGGAGTAATTGTACAATACTCCTACGTCTCCAGCGACAGCCTCGATGTCTGTTTCGGCTGACAGCCTCCCCAAAAGAGTTGTGGAAGGTTACGGGTTTGAAAGTAAGTCTTCAATATGGCTAACCCAGGAAAAGATATTGCTGGTTTGTCAGTTGTGTTTACATTCCATCCTTTTTTGTGTTTAATAACAGAGAAAAGTAGGAATTCTTCTTCACGGTTTTCTCTGCTAATATGCTTTAAGTTCTGCAGTTTTCTCTCTCTGCGGGGTCTCCATTCACTAGGAATCAGTAGACGAACTTCCCTCTAGCACAATACTGAATAACTCTTAATCAGCAATATGTCTTTTTTTTTTTTTTTTTTCTCTTTTTTTTTACTGGAGAGGGTAGAAGGATGTGCACTGAAATTCATTGGCTGGTGGTTAGATGTCTAAATTGACATTAGAGTTGCCATTTCTTGACAAACTTAAATACTTTGACTGTTTAATTGTTTACCAAATATAAATTACTTGGTTATCTGTCCTTAATGATAAGGAGAACTTCAATGGAAGTTATGGTGACGAAGGTAAAATATGCAGGGGTGTCTTGAAAATGTGGCCGTTCCATTTAGCAGGACAAGCTAAGCACCACTTCGTGTCCCATTATTTTCTTTACCTGCCAGTGACAATTAAATGCCACTTGAGGACGTAAGGGCGGCCGTACTGAGTAGGATATAAATATCTGTCTGTGTATCCTGCTTTTGCCAGGGGGAGCTGTAGGGAAGAGTGTAAAATCAATGTGTGCACGTGGCGATACTTCCTCAGGCTGTTCTTGGGTCTCTGAAATCTGAGACTTTGGGCTTTTCCAAAGCCACAAGCAGATGTGTGGTTACAGTGACTTGAGAATTTGAAAGGGCAGTGAGAGGGTCAAGCAAAACAAAACCTGTACACTAACAGATTTTACCCCACCCTTCTGCAGAGTTCCGTAGCTTCAATTTCTATCTGAAGATCCACCTACTTATGTTTTTGAATCTGTCAGCTGCTAGTTTAGTTTAATTTATTTTGAATCTTAAATAGAAACACTTGTTTGCTCTTTCTGCACACATTTACTGCTTCCCTTGGGATTCGTGTAATAAGTCTTTCACGTTGGCCCTCTGCTTTTCATAAAGTATCAGGTAAGTGTGGCTTGGTATGTTTTGTGGTCCAAACATTTAAGTAGCAGCTTCATGTAAATGTAGCATTTTATGCTTTTATTTTAGGTTTATAAAAAACTGGGTCAAACACATTTGGCCCTAATGAATTTCTCATGGGCAATGGACTTGGATCCCAAAGGAGCCAATAACCAGATTAAAGAGGCCATTGATAAACGTTACCTTCCAGATGATGAGGAGCCAATAACTCAAGAAGAGCAAATCAGTGAATGTTACCCCTACGGATCAGGTTTGTCTCACCAACAGTTTGTCCTTTAAGGAGTTATTTTCTCTTAGGTGCTAGGAAGAATCCCAGGTTTAGTAAGTGAAACATACGACTTAGCCTTGCTGCTTGGCAAGTTAAGAACTCCAGAGGCTTTCGTTCAGAAGAATTCACTTACCGTTCCTACAGTAAGCGTGAAATAAAGGATTGTGGCAATTCCTGAGAATTTGTAGATGGAGTAGGACCGAGATAATGACTACTGTAAATTCTTACAAGTCCTGGTTGGCTAACAGTGTCCTAGGGAGAGCAAGATGTTCCTAGAGCCGCAAGTCTTCCCTCATAAAAGCATTGAATCACTTTGAGGTAACTGAATGACAACTGAAATTGTCTATAAAGGCTTTGTCAAAAGTTAAACAAACACGATGTTGGGTAGGAACATTTGGTCTGCTGAACATAAAAGATAGCTTTTGATGAAAGTCATGGAAGTAGTTTCATTTGAATAAAGAGAAAGTAAACCACTTGTGTTATGCTACTTGGGAATAATCCACAGAAAGGAATGGCCTGGATTTCTCTCTTGACGTTTTTATTATGAGCTTAAATTCCCTGAAGCGTGGGTAGCTGTATGAAGCAAGGATAGTCATAAATACTGACCTTTTTGATGCAGGCTGAAATGGTGATGAAAGATAAATTTTAACAAGAAATTTCATTCTTTCCATCCAAAGAAGAAAATAAAGCAGGTTTGGAATCTTATCAATAGACATACGTTTATGTTCTGCAATTCTAAATCTTCAGCTGAAAAAGCTGTCACATTCTCCTACTGTCTATGGTGTTAATTTTTTTTGATCCTGCGTACGGTGTGCTTTTTAACACTGGAAGCTCAGCCTGCTCTGCTTTTCTTTTATGAAAGCATTGAGAATTTTTCTTTGCCTGCTGTTGTAGAGTACTGGCTTACTGGGGCTGAGCATGTTTCTGACCAGAAGATGGAGACAGAGTCCTTGATCTGCTGAGCAGTACCAAAAAAATCCCAACCCTCCCAAAAAACAATGTAATCTGTCCAATAAACATAAAGAAAAATAAAGTAGCGTTAAGCTGTGTGTAAGCAATTTGGTTTCCCTCCTGTGCAGATGAACTGTATAAGAGTTTCGCAGTCTCGGCTGAATAGCTCTTTTAGGATACGTGAGGCAAGCTAAAGTAAATTAAGGTAGTACTTGGGGCGTGGGGGCAGAATTGTTTTTCATTTAATGCTCAAAATTATTACGCTAGCCAATATATTGCCTAGCTTGGGACTGGCTCCGTCCGTTGTGCAGAAACCTGTAAAGTGTTTGCATTGAAGCGAGAAAAGGTATCTGTGCACATGAAATAACTTGGGGTTTGAGGAATTTACAATTAATGTACTAAATTATACTATGGAAGGCAGACTGAAGGTGCATTCCTGCATATGAAGAACAACAATCATTAGATAGTTATCTTTGTGCTGTATAGAAATTAAATATTTAAGGGTAGCTGTTAGTACTTACACGTCTGTCTTGTGTGCTGTGCATGGCATACTGTCTTTATTCAAATTGAGTTCTCCCAGGAGCTGAGCTTAGTGAGCAGAGTAGTTCTTCAGCAACAGAAATATCTGTATGTGTTTACTCAAAGCAGTTCTCTTACCCCTAGACCTTGTGCAGTATCCTGGGAAGCAAGTAGAGGCTGACTAACGCTACTAATTGACTATTTGATTGCAGATTGAGTGGTCATGAGACACTAATGCAGTGGGTAACTAATATGAGTGTTTTGGGCAACTGGTGACTTTTGAAGTAGTAGGAAGGTTAAATTGCTTCTAAGGCAATTTTGGAAACCTCCATGCAAATCCCTACCTCACTTGGTGTCAGATCCCAGATTTTTAACCTAAGATGGCTAAGGCAGCACATCTTGTTCATTATGTACTTTGAGTTAATTCCTTTCTAAATGCATTTATTTAGATTTCATTAAGCTGGCAGGAGTCAGGGTATTAGAAGGAAAAAGGAAAAAGCAAAATGGCTTTAGAGCATTCTTGGTGGATGTCCAAACCCATCATTACTGTACTTATGATGTGCTGGAGTTGCTTGTAGGGGAAATCGTTGCTGAGAAGCAACCAAGTAGTGCTTGACTGCTTTGTTTTTCTTTTTCTTTCAAGTTGGCACGGATGAATCCCAAGAAAGCAGCATGACGGATGCAGATGACACGCAGCTCCATGCAGTTGAAAGTGATGAATTTTAACCTCCAAAAGCCAGTATCTGACCTTGCGTGTGACTGGTACTGTTGTGTTCTCCCCTTCTTTCGTATCCTGGGTCTTCACATCACTGAGCCAGCATTGTCATTATTCTCCACTGACACCTTGATTACACCACTCAGATTTAAACTGTACGCAGAGTTAATGGCAGTGCAATATTCAGCTGCTACTGAGTCTGATTAGTTTGCTCTTACAAAATTATGAAAGTGACTGAGGAGGAAATGCTATTTTTGGACTCCCCTTTGCTGGAAAAATATCATGGAAGAAAGACTTGTGGTTTGCTGTAGCGAAGCCAGTAGATGCGGGGATAGTACTAATGAAGCAGTGTCTTGTTCTTTTTCCAGAAATGTGTCTTAGTTTGGTTCTTTCTTAGTAAGCAGAGTGCTGAACCTCATTTCCAAGTTCTTCAAGGACTGCGTTGACACATGCAGGCTGTTAAAGACTTTAGCATATTGTAGTGTAACTTAAATTCCAGGGAATGTAACTGACCCTAAAGCTGCAGTGTCTCCAGTGAACAAATAATGCACATCCTCAGGACTGGCAGTGTGTCAGATGATGTGAAATACGCGGTGTCCCTGCTTAGAGTGCAAATTTGCAGGAGTGGAAACGCAGCAGGAGAATCATTGTAGAGTCCAAGCCTTCATGAAACGCTTTCATGTTCTAACCAAGAGTTAATTTATTCACTTAGTTTCTGAAAGGTCAGTGTTTACTTTGTGCTTCAGAGAACCAAGTCAGCAACACCTTGCTTCATTTTTCATATACCCCTTGACTTGTTCTTCCCTTTTAAGAATAAAAATTAATGAAGGGCACAATTAAGGGAGAAATGTGGATACAGCTGTAATGTGAAAACATCAAAACCTTAATCCAGAATGACTGCGTATTTATAAGCAGATAGACTGGGAAGACCACAGAAGCCTTAATACAATCAGAATCTTAGTCAAGTGCATCAAATAATTGTCTGATTAGTATTCTTTTTAAAACTGTTTTGTAAACCGTGGTCCAAGCAGGATGCAAAAATGTGCAATTATCTGTCTTTGTCCTTTTTTTTTTTTTTTTTTTATTCTCACTCTGGGAACACTTTCTTCTACAGAAGCTGCTTCTATGAAGAGAAGGCTGCGCCACATTGAAAGAGTCCAAATTTCTTTCTTTGTAGCGTTCTGCAGCAACAATTGGTGCCCTTTATGCAGTGATGATAAAGAAAGTATATAAGTAGTTTTAAAGAGCAATTTATGCATAATAAATTGGGAATGATATAAATTTCGTAGCAACGTATTTGTTGTGATCAGTCTTAAAGTTTGTTTTTAGAGGTCTTTTAGTTAACTTTAGAGCTTCACGTTTTTAAGTTCTGTCCTTGTCTTACACTCAACACATCATCTGTCACAGCTCCTGTCTGGTCACGAGCCACACAAACACCTTTATAATTTGAAAAATAATCCTCAAGTGCTGAGCAAAAATATAATTCTATGAGACTTTTTTTTTTTCTTTTTTAAAGTAGCAGGATAAGCAGTGAAAAGAGAGGCTTACACTCCCTAAGTAGCATGAAGAGGAGTTTCTAAAATCTGAGGAATGACAATTTATTGAAGTAGCTTTGTGCATCTGCTACGTAATTCTGATTAGCTTGTGTCTGGAAGGTCCATGGATTGACTGGGAAATGATGGCATGTTTCAGCTGACTGGAGCATAGTGAAACCTGCGTGGCTTTTTGTAGTGATAGGTGCTCTGAGGCATTCCCTTTCCTGGTGAGTGCTTCCTCAGGAAGACATGGGGTTCAAATTTCCCAAGAGTCGATCTGCATCTGCAGCAGAGTTCTCGCAGGCTACTCCTGAGTTACCCGTGTCTGTCCAGGCATGGCTGTCCCATGTGGCCGTAGTTTGTGTGTCTGCAGCTTCCTGGCATCCCCCATCCACAGCATGTTCCGAGTTCTGAGCAGCATCTCAGCAGAAGGTCTGGAGGCAGCGCTTGTGCGAATGCCACCAATTAATGTGTTAATTGGCTGCTTCTTGGTGCCCAACATATTTTGTAAGCAAAAACCAGGAGCAAGTAGGTGCTACTTAAGATTTTTCTAAAATGCTGCTTGTTTAAATGGGGACCGGGAATCTGGGATGTTGGGTGGCTTTTTCCTCCTTTTTCCTCTTGTTTTGTACTTCAAAAACTGAGAAAAATTGGATTGAAATTTTCACCCCCCTGGAAAGAGCTCTTGATCCAGCTGGGATTTCAAAAGGATGCTCTTGCTACCTGGAAGATTAATACTTAAAACTGTCACTTGCTTTATATATATCGTAACCTTAAAGTGATTTTTTTTATTTTTTCCCCCAAGAATCTCAAGTGAAGGTGAGACCATGCTGCTATTTTACCTTCTAAATTGATAGCCAAAACTAAATCAATTAAATTTTGCTCTCTTTGAAGAGGTGCAAGGAGTAGGGCAGCAAGCATGAAGGCACTCTGGCTGCCAGATTAGAGCACGTGTATTCACTGAAAAGAATTAGGGAACTTTCATTTTCTTAAAACAAAACTATGGAAAAATGCGAAGTGTGGGTGTGGTGTGTACTTTTGCATTGAAACAATGTAATAATGTAATTTGTCGTTTTTCTTTTTTTTTTTTGGCTTTTCCTGACTTTTTATTTCAAAAATTGTACAGTCTTGGGGGGGGGGGGGGGGGGGAGGTAAGTCTTCTCTGTTAATATATTTGCAATTCATGAAAGGATGTGGAAAATCCAAATAAACTACTTTTAAAAGCAGGCTTTTCCCCAGGTCCTTTGGGTCAGTGTTGGGATTTGCCCTGGGGGAGGTGGGTGAACGTGACAGAGGTTCCTAGACCCTCCTTGGGGTGCATGGGGGCTGGTTTCTGTCCTGCAGCAGCTGTCAATCCTGGTGGTGGCTGTGAATTGGCCGCAGTCTCCTGGAGAAGCAGGCTGTAAGATCGCCCTGGACTGGGGCATGCAGGCCAAGGTGTTACCCCCGATGTGGAGGCATGCAGTGGTTTTCCTGAAAATGTTGCTGTTCATAGTCATTTTACATCCTGCAGCTTGATAGAGGGTCAGTAAGCTCCCAGGTGTGGAGCAGGTTTTTTTTTTTTTTTTGTTCATTCCGCCTTCCCAAGCAGCTCTTGACATTGTGGCCGGAGCTGTTGTCAGCTCAGCCGAGAAACAATGACAGACTTTGCTGGATTTTCAGACCTGGAGGAAAAGCTGCATAGATGCTCATCTTGGATTAAAGCCTGCCCACTGTATTAAACGTAGTCCTGTAGTTGATTTGAAAGCCAATTTTGGCTGTAAATCTTTTTCTACACCTAGTTGCTGCCTCTTTTTTTTTTTTTTTTTCATGTTTCTTTGAAATGTTATGATTTTGTGTACAAATGCAGTCCCATAGCTAAGCTCTCTGCTCTGTAGCTAACTTCCTGCCCTGCTTTACACGCGACAGAGAGAGCAGTTATTCTTCCTGTGCCTGGGTCGTAGTGTCTCTGTGCCTGCTCAAATCCGGGTGATTTGCGCTGAACGCTTCCTAGCGGTGGAAGGAAGCTTTGTCCACGGTAGGCTGAGCTTCGGCTGCCTCCAAAGAAAGGCAAAGGATTAACGGCATTTGACTTGTAAACTGCAATACTGTGTCTCAATCACAGCAATGCAGTGAATATGAGGAATTGTTAGTAGCTCAGGATTTGCAGTTCAGGAATATTTTTAGCCCCTGAGTTTTACAGACATCTACAGCTCCTTACCGGTACCTTGTGCTTCATTCTGTTGTTCATCAGTAATGCTGCTGCTCCATTATCTTCCACTTTTCTGTCCCTCGGTCAAAGTTAGCGACTTTACTTGAGCAAACCAGCTCCAGGAGGAGGTACTGGTCCTTTTTTTTTTTTTTTTTTTTTTTTTTTTTTAAATGAAGCAGAAGAACAGAGTTTCTAAGGTAGGAAGCCCTGTATTTCTGATCCTTATAGTAGCAGGGTTTACATGTGAACACAGAATAAGACTTCCTCTGCTGCTTTCACCTATGTGCTTTCCAGATCGGTAGTTGCGGAGTCGTGCCTCTTGAATTAAACCCAATCGATCACTGGGATAAAAGCTAAAAGACAAAAAAACCCCAACAGTGCCAGCAATGGAACAAAGAGCAGCACCGTTCTGTCTCCCCACGTCAGAAGGAGAAGCCAGCAGAAGATTTTTCCTTGTCTGAGAGAAGAAGGTGACGCTAAAGATCGTAGAACCATGGAATCACAGAAAGCGTTGGATGGAAAGGGACTTTCAAAGGCCAATCGGCCAGACTCCCCCTCTGGTCAGCAGGAACACCTTCAATTCCGTCAGGTTGCTCAGAGCCCCATCCAACCTGACCTGGAACGTTTGCAGGGATGGGGCATCGACCGTCTCTCCGGGCAGCCCGGCCCGGCGTTTCACAGGCCCGGTGGGGGCCCGGTGCCACCCGAGGGACGCGGGCCTGCTTCCCCGCCTGTGAGGCGCCGGCTGCGCGCTCACAAGTGGCCCGTGCTCTGCGTGCTTCCCCCCCCCCCCAGCCCGCCAGTCCCGCGACCGCCCCGGGGACGCCGCAGCGCGCGGGACTCCCGACCGGGCCGGGCCCGTGGGGAGACAGGGGTGGGGCGGGGCCGGGCCGGGCCGGGGCCCCAGGAGCGCCGGGGGGCGGGACGGGGGGGGGGGGACACAGGGGGCGAGCCGCGGCACAGCATCAATCACCGCCCGCCCCGCCCCCGCGCTGACTGACGCGGCGGCGGCCAATGAACCGGGGCCATGCGCCGCGCTCCGCCAATGGGGCCGCGGGAGGGCGGAAGGTCCCCACTTCAAGGCTGGCAAAGCGGCGCAGGTAGGGAGCGGACACGGGGCCGGGGAGCGTGGGGCCAGGGGGGCGCGAAGCGAGGCCGTTCGCGTCGGCGGCGCCAAGCCAAGCCGAGCCGTGCAGGCCCCGCCCCGCGCCGTCCCGCAACTCGGCTGTAGGGTCGGGGCGAGGGGCGGCTCCTGCCAGGGTCGGGGTCGCCGTGTCGGGGGCCTGAGGCGCTGCGATCCGCCCGCCGCGCTGCCGGGGACCGGGCCGGCTTCGTTACCCACCCGGGACGCCGGCGCCCCGGGCCTTCTCTGTAGCCCAGGAAAGCGAGGCTGGGCCCGAGGGGGCTTCTAGCAAGGCCGGGGGAGGGCCGCCGCCGCCCTCCCCTCCGGGCCGGGCTGCGGGCGCGGGGCGGGATGGGGGCGGTGCGCGGGAGGGCCCTGCCCCCCGCCCCCCTCCTGACAGCCCTTTTTTTTCCTCAGGTCCAGGCTTTTTCAGCCTCCTCAAATAAGAAACTCGCAGACCCGCCAGGTGTCGGTGGGGGCTGGGAGGATCTGGGGGCCGTGGCCGTGCCGTGGCCGTGCCGTGGCCGTGCCGTCGGTTGCCCGCCTGGAGCGCAGGTGGCGAGGATGGGCCCGGCCGGGATGCGCAGCAAGGTACGTTCTCCTCCGCTTTGGGTCTTGCACGCGGCCCCGCCGGGTCGGGCCGGGCCGTGTTTGCAAGCGGTGCTCTGGTTCCTGCGGTGCGGGATGGTTCTGGAGCCCTGCTCGTAGTTTCTTAGCAAACACATAACTTTAAAATGGAGGTTTGGGAATACAAGTGAAAACGTGGATTCATCGTGTGTGTGTATCTGTGTACAGGGTGCTTCTCTTTCCAAAACCATTCCAGTGCCCGTATGTAGCGAAGGGATGTGCAGCCTCCTTTTGGAAGTGTGCACGTGTATTTCCTGGTATCGCCTGTCCTTGCGTGCAACAGTATTGAGACATTGAGGTATGACTTGCCCAGAAAAAGAAAGATCACCTGCTTCCCCTCCCCCTCCTTATTGTGTGCATCCTTAATCCCCAGGTTTACACCAATCGGGTCCATTTTGCTTGCTGATGTAGTCTGGAATAGGTACGCACTTACAATATCGAGAGAGTTTTGTGTGTACGGGTCAGAGTGGTCTCAGCTTTGTTCCGTGAAGACTGGAGGTTTAAACCTCGGTTTTCATGCTCACGTTTCCATCTCTCTGGCTTCCCTGTGCGTGAAGTGGCCATAGTGCTTCTGGGTTTGGAGTGATAGGCAGTGAGGGTTTGCTCATGTGTGGCTTGAAAAACCTTGCTGATGTTGTTACGGGTTAAAGATTGTGTCCTAAACGCTTAGGTGCAGCAATCTAGTTCTGTGAATCTGAATAAAACCTAAAGGGAAGGATGTTTCCCTCTGTGTGAAATGTACAAGCCAAAGCAGCCTGACTTTAGGCCAGTTATGGAGGCTGAATTTAGACAAATTCTCTTGTAATGTGAAACCCAGGAACCTTTACTCAAGTCCTTTCACACTGCTCTTAGACAAATCTGCTCTGGTATCTGATCTCCGCTTGGCCAACACAGTAGTAAAGGCTCTTATTCTTTGTACATCTAATACCAGTAAGCTTTAATATGGGCTTTAGAAAAGGAATTAAAACACCTCGTTACAGGTTTTGAAGGTTATCAGTAAATTTCTTGGAAGTCTGTGTTCCTACAGCTCCTGCTGAAGCTGACTGGAAGTTGGCAGATAGATTTTCTGGAAACTGGTCCTTATTTCCAAAATCCACACTCTGATATATCAGCTGAATGGTGTGTAGCACGTCACTGCATGGAGCTTGACACCCGCGTGGGTACCTGTGTAGCCCTCGGATGTTGTCAGCCCTGGGATTTTGGTGCCAAGTAATGAGGGTCCATGGCAGTGACAGTGGCGTTGCTCTGTCTAACAAAAGTTTCAGATGCCAAACATGAGCTCACCAAGTCTTGTGCTTCAGTCTGGAAAACTTAGAGGAGTAAAAAAGTAAAGTTTAAGAGTGCTTAAGCCATTGTGAAAGGGAGAGACAGTGTCATCTTCATGTTGGTGGCTGGGAAAGCTGCAGGTGACTGCACTGTGCAGCCTGGAGCCATGCCTGGCTGCTGGAGAGAGAGCCCCGGCTTTGGCTTGTGGAGGGCACTAAAGGCATCCCCTTTCTCCAACAGAGCAGGTCAGGGATAGGCATGTGGGAGGATAATGCTGGGTCCGTTCTGCTTCCCACGGGCTGGCAGGAGCAGAGGGGAATGAGCTGTGCCTGTGGTAGTGGGAGGAGAGTGTCTCGAGGAGGATGTATGGACCGTTGTTGAGTTGAGCGGTCACGTCCACTCTGCATTTTTGCTCAGAGGTATTGGCTTCTTGGGGTGAGGATCCAGTTGGACCTTGGTTTTTTTGAGTGTATGAGTGTCATTTGCTCCCATGCTAATTGCTTTAAACCTCCAAATGGTACGTATTTGAGTGCTTTTGTATCCTGTATCCCTGACTTACGCTCAGACTCCGGCACTTGATGTTATCGTCACAGTTTACAAAGCTTTCTCATCATAAAAGAGAGCAACTGCATTATAGTCCGTAAGTTTTATAAAGCTCTTCATCTGCAGCTGCTCAGAGGAGAGGGAAGGTCTCTCCAAGCGGAGGAGCATGGAAGGTCTGCCTGGTCCTTCACATCTACTGTCTGCAGGAAGCAATCTGTTGGCTATGCTGCTCTGAAGCTTTGTGCTGTGGTGGCAGAAATAGGGGACTTGCTGCCTTATTCCTCTTGCTGACATTTTCCTGCGGTTGTCCGGGCACTGTTTCTCCTGTGCTAGTCTTGTCACAGGAAGCATCATTAATAAGGAGAGCATGCAGGGACTTGACTTTTTCCACCTATGGTTTCTGATGTTTTCCTGCATTGTTGAGTGTTTTAAGGCAGGTGGGTTTGGCTGGGACTGAAGAATTTGCGTGAAGTCCTGAAACCTGGGGCTCAGAGACATGCAGATTGTGTTATCTCTGGAATGGAAGCTCTCGGAGCACAACTTTCATCTCAAAATTGTAGATAACTCTTCAGTATGAGCAAAAGAATAAGAATCTAGTAGCCTTGTTGTAAGCTATGTTTGTGTGGTTAAAGTGCTGCTCCGGTTTGGGGTTAAACTGAGTTATAAGCAGCTACCTATAGAGAGGTAATTTTCCCCTGAGTCTGGAAATCCAAAAAGCAATAGAATTGTTCCAAGTCTGTTAGTGGATCTGAGAAAGGCCATATGAAAAAGAAGTCTAGAATGTGAATTAATGAACAGAGTCTCTAAAAACTAGTTTTCATCGCACTTATGGCAGAGGGGGAGCTTTCAGGTCCCAGTGTACGCAGACTGGAGACTGGCCTTGGAAGGTTTAAGGTCTGCTGTTGACTCATGATAGGAAGTGTAAGGCGCAGGATTTGGTGTGAGTCAAGTCTATGAAGATGTTCTGCAAGCCTTACCTGTGGCTTGTGGATTCCCTTGCCCACGATAAAGGAAAGTACAGCGAGACTTTCCAACTGGGATACAGAGAAAGGGCCGAGTTATGCAGCAGGTGTAAACCCTGTCTCCCTGTCGTCCCCGTGCTACTGGTAGCATACCTGTGCTCGTTACCAGTTGCTGTGTTTCTAACTAATTCTTCTGACTTTTATTTACATGAAAAGTCCTTAATATATTTGTCACAAACAGTGGAACTGAACATTGCTCCTAGCAGTGGGAATGCAAGTGTGAAATGTCTGTGCTGTAACTGCACAAAACCTGTAAGGTGTATTTCGGTGTTGAGATTTGGAGATGAGCCTGAGTCTCACAGTTTTTAAGACATGGCCTTTTACGTGGTTAGTGCAGGATCACGTTTCCCTCTCCTTACCTCCTTTTTTTTTTTTTCATAGAAATATAGAATGGTTTGGGTTGGAAGGGACCTTAAAGATCTTCCAATCCCCTGCCATGGGCAGAGACACCTTCCACTGGATCAGGGGGGCTCCAAGCCCCATCCAACCTGGCCTTGAACACCTCCAGGGATGGGGCAGCCACCACTTCTCTGGGCAACCTGGGCCAGGGCCTCCTCACCCTCACAGGAAAACAGTTTCTTCCTAAGATCTCATCTCAGTCTCCCCTCTTCCAGCTCAAAACCCTCCCCCCTCTTTCTATCCCCGCACTCCCTGATCAAGAGCCCCTCCCCAGCTTTCCTGGAGCCCCTTTCTGTACTGGGAGGCTGCTCTAAGTTTTCTACCTGGAGGCTTCTCTTCTCCAGGCTGAACAACCCCAACTCTTTCAGCCTGTCCCCATACAGGAGGTGTTTCAGCCCTTGGATCTCTGTGGCCTCTTCTGGACTTGCTCCAGCAGATGCAGGTCCTCCCTGTGCTGAGGACTCCAGAAATGAACATAGGGCTCCAGGTAAGGTCTCAAGAGAGCAGAGGGGCAGAATCAACTCCCTTGCCCTGCTGTTTTTTCTTTCCCCTCCTCCTCTCCTGTGATATAATTACCTTTAACCTGAAATGGAAGGAATGCAACTTTTAAGTTTGCCATCACCTTACTTGTTCTGCTGCTCATTTGTGTTTTATTTTACTGCTCACATCATTGCATGTCTGGGATAATAGAGTGTACTTGCACAAAACGTGCTGATTTCCGTAAAAAATTATTGTCTTAATTCCTTCCATCAAGGTGCTGCTTAAGCAAATACTCAGGAAAACTGATGGGCTCTGTGGCTTACTCTTGCACCTCTGTGCAGTTTCACATGTGTTTATTGGATGGAGTTAAGCCAACGCAATAATATTTTTGGCAATTCATGAGGACAAACATGATACTGGGTTACAACTAAATGTAGATTTGGGTGCTTTACCCTCTGCAAATTGATAAAGCCTGGGTGTCAGTCCCCAGCTGCACTAACAGCTTAAAAATTCAGGGTGCTTACTGTGAGTACTCAGCCCACTGTGCTGCAGAAAGTACTCTACTCTATTCTCCAAACGGGTACAAACAGAAGACCCCGTGAGGAATTGTGGGCAGTTGGACTCTTCTGTACAACGTACACTGGTCTGATGCAAGTGTGGTGTATTTGAGTACTTTTTGGCATAATGAGACAAATGTCTTTGGCAAGGAATCAAAAATACTGGTGAATTTTGTTTGTTACTTTCGTTAAATGGTCTTGCGTTCCCAGCCTCCCATCCCTATGGAAACAGTGGAAATATATTTGACAGTGGAAACCTTAAGTGATTCTAAATAGCTTATTACTGTGTGTCTTAATAACAAATGCCCCTTAACTTCACGGTAGACTCAAAATTACTTCCCCCCTAGCCTGGGCAACAATGGAGCTGTGACCTTGAGAGGTACTGATGTTCTAGTGCTCTCCGGTATGAGACCAAGAAACGTGTGTTGTCCTTGAAATTATGAATGCTTGTATCAAGTGACTTGATGTAAATCATCAAGAGGGTTTTCAAACTCTGTTATTTCGTGTGCGGATCGGTTGGCTCTTTTATTGAGTCATATATAACCTTCCTATTTGTCAAGCAACAAGTCTTCTGTCTTCTGAAGCCTCTGTGGCCAGTGGCATTTGAGTTTGCTGCGTTTTGTTAGGAGATCTAGTGAGGTTCCAAATGAAGATGCAAAAGTTGTATATCCATAGGGAGTCTTATTGCTGTGTTCTTTGGTGGGCATTGGCATCTCTGCCTTCAAGATGTTTTTCAGACTGATCTAGCATCTTTGCAAGCTCAGAAGTCTCCCTTTGTGTGTCTTAGTGTATTTGTTAATATAACTGTATCTACAACTGTGTATCTGTACTTGCTGTATGGAGACTGTCAAAGGAAGTCATGAGGATTAATAGGTAGAGACAGTGAACCTGTAAAAAATGCTGTAAAAAATGTGGATTCATGAAGGAGAGCTCCTCTTGTTCACAGAGGGCATCTCGAAAGCCATGATGAAGCTGTGCAAGGGACTCGTGGATGAGGGTAGCTGGTATAGGAGTAGCTGGGTGACCTGTTGTGGCACTATTTTGAATGGAAAATGGAGACTGGAAGGGCTGTTAAAATGGTATGTGTTGGAGGGCAAAGTTGTGTTATTTTAGACTGCATAGCAATTTTTGTTACATCACCTACAGACTGGGCTGACTGATGAAAGCTGTAGATACATCTGTGCTTCTGAAAGATCCATATCTGTACCGGGCTGTCAAGCTACGCATCCCAGCTCTTGCTTAGGCTTGCCTCAGTTAGCAGAAAATTCTGCAGTGCAGAATGAACAAAAGCTTAATAAAAATTCTGAGGTATTTATGGTGTTGTAGGGTCCTGTGTCCTGCCCAGGTGTGGTGAGGAGAAACAGATCAGGAGAAAGCATGAGGCTGCTGTTGGGAGTTTGTGATGTGACTGTGTCTCAGAAACAGTATTTCTGTTACCCTTAAGAACAGAATATATTCTCCCTGTGGCTTGGTTCTGTGCTGGATATGGGGTTGCTGGTAACGTGCTGTCCTGAGAGTCTCCTTGTTGGCACTGTTTCATCATTGACCTAAACCTCAGTGCAAGGTCACGACTCATTTTGGGCATAAAAAACAACGTCAGTCACTCTGCTGTCCTTCGTGGGACGCTTCTCTTGAAAAATGCCTAAACATGAGTGAAGTTTTGAGCATTTGTGGCGTCAAAAGAGAAACAGTCTGTATCTGGCCTCTGGGGCATTTTTGGGTGCAAACATGGGTGGCCACACAGGCACTCAAAAAATAATGAGATGTGTTGCCCATGGGTTTCCTGTCTCAAACCCCCAGCTGTAAATGACAGCCCCATGGCATGATTTATTAAGCAATATATTGGATTTTAAAGAGCAATAGTAGCTCTTTATATAGTTCTTAACTCTGCGTATCTCTAAAAGCATTTTGAAGGAGGGGAGCATTGTTTTTCCCCTCGTGTCGCAGTAGGATTTGAAGCAAGAGGAGGAAAGAGACTTCTCTGTGTGCGGCATAATCCAGATCTGGATTGTCTGTACTTGCTGCAGAAACAGTATCCATAAGGTCTTACCTAATTCTGCAGTCGAGACAGTACGACTTTTATTTTTTGCTGTAAACCTCGCTCCCAGGAGCAAGTTCTGCTCTCCTGACAGGGCCCAGCAGTAGGCACTGCTGTGGCTGTTCTGCTTTGCAGACGAATGATCGCACGAAGCACTTTTTCATTGGCGGAACTCCATTTCTGCTGTGGAGGCAGCGCAGCTTTAGTAAGAGGACAGCAGCGTGCTGCCTGCAGAAGGTCTGAAACCAAAGCCGACGTGTTGACCCACCTGAGGAGCGAGCGCCTGCCCCTGGCAGCGAACGCAGGTGCCAGGGCTCCAGCCGTGCTGAGGCACGGATCGTGCCGGTGGCAAAAATGAAGGTCAAAGACATGAAGTGGCTTCTGCCGTCCCAAACTCGTTCTTTTCTGCTCTGCTGCCTCTCGGTGCGGCCAGCGAGATGGAGTTTGTCAAGGAGGGGGAGAAGGTACCCTCGTGGTGGGGTGAGAAGCCCTCCTCTGCTTGGCTGCAGATCGCACTCCTGAGATTTCTGACCCAGTGTCTCCTCACGGAATTTCGCCGTTGGTCGTCGCCCCGGTCGCGCGGAGCTGCCGGAGCCCCCGGTGCGGGCTGATCCGCGTGAGGTCCCGCGGCCTAGGCCGCATTTCGCAGTGGCGCCTCCAGAGGGCGCTGCTTTGGGCGGAGAGCTTTAACGCCGCCCGGAGCCGCTCTGGATTCAGGGCGTTTAGTGGCAGTTTTAGGCAAAATTTTGGGAAACCAGTCTGAAGAGCGTGGCAGGGGGAAAGTGAAACGAGCTCGTAAAAAGGTCCTGGGGCTGCAGACGGAGTAGGTGTTGTTTTGGGGGAAAAACAAGAATAGTGAAAAGCTTTTCTGTAGGGAGCGGGCTGGGAGATGGAAAAGTAAGTATTGTTTTCCGGGACAAACACTTAAAACGGTGTCAGTTTCTGCAGGGAGCGGGCTCTTGCCCCACCGCTCGGCGGGGACCGCGCCCCCCAGCGGGCTCCCGCCCCCAGCGCTGCCGGCGCGCCTGCGCGGGCGCCCCCTGGCGGGCGGCGGCACGGCAGCAGCGCTGCGCGGCGCACGCGGCGGCTGGACAATGGGCGGTGTGCCTGGCTCCGCCCCGGCCGGCCTGGTGCCGCCCCTCCCGGCGCGCCGGCGCGCGCCCCTCCCGCACTGCAGCTCCTCCGCGCGGCGGGCGCCCGGCGCTGCGGCGACAACTCGGCGGGGCCCCCTGTCTGCGGGCGGGCGGCGGGCGCGGTGCGCGCGGCGGCCAGCGGGGGCGCTGCGGTGCATCCCCCCCCCCCCCCCCCCCCGCACCCGTGCATTCTCCGGCTGACGGGAGGGGGAGGGCAGAGAAGGAACCCGGCCGCCATTTTCCGAGCCGCGCCGCTGCCGCGCTCGCCCGGAGAGGGGGGAGCGGGGGGAGAAGAAAAGCGCCGCAGCGACCGCTCCGCCGCCGCCCGCCGGGCCCGCCCCGCCACCGTCTAGCGCTCCGAGTCGGGGGGGGGGGGGGCCGCTCCCCGCCCCCCCCACCCCCCCGCCCCAGTCCAGGTTGCGGCCGCCGCTCTGCGCCCGCCGAAGGAGACGGGCGAGCTCATCCCCCCTGCCGCCGGGGCGGGCTCGCGCGGGCAGGGGGGACGCCGCGGCCGGGGCTGGCGCGGCCGCCCCGGTTGCGGCACGGCGGCTGCCCTCGGGCCGGGGTTTGTTCGCAAGCTGCGCCCGTTCCGCGGGGGCCGCGCCCGGACCGCGCTCGCCGCTCGTCACGTGGTAGGTGCCGCGCGCCCCGCGCCTCCCCCGCGCCCCTTTGTTCGCGCCGCCGCGCCCCGCGCCCGGCCCCGGGGCGGCGGCACCGCCGCCCCCGTCCTCCGCTACCGGCGCGGGGGTCGCGGCGGGGGACGCGCCGGCCTGCTCTTCCCCCCCCGCCCCCGGTGCTGCGGGTCCCTTGGGCGGGGGGGGCGCGCGCGGCACTGGCGCCGTAAAGGGGAAACCTCCGGCCCGGGGGCGCGGGGCGCGGGTCCCGGGCCGGGTACCTCACGTGGCCGGCAGCGCCGGGCCCCGCTCCCGGGGGAGGAGGGGACGAGGATGGGGAGGATCTGCAGTCTCTTAGGGGGGAAGGGGCGCGAAGTTTTAAAAGTAAACAGAAAAAAAAAAATTGCATAACCTCAATCTTGCAAAACGTGTGGAGGGGAGCAGCCCTGCCGTCCCTGAAACCGCCTGGAAAACGCTCCCGGCGGTCCCCGATGTTCCCGGGGGCTCCAGCGCTGTCAGCGCTGCCCGCGGCGGGAGCCGGGCTGTGTCACCGAGCGTTTTCCCTTCTCCCGGGGCGGACAATAGCGTAATCTTCCATGGAGTTTGAGCTGCTAAGCCATTTTCCTGTATGTGCTTTTTGGCTCCTTATTTTTTATTTATATATATATATTTATTATATTTGTTTTTATATGTTTATTTATATATATATATAATTTTTTTCCGGACAGCCGCCCCCCCCTCCCGCCGAACCCAGGATTATTTTTGTCAAAACAAGCTGGAGGTGCACGGCTGTCATGAAACGCTTTCTGCAATGTTTACTGTCAGCACGGAATCAGTGTCTTCCAGTGCTCGATTACAGAGAAATTTTCCTCTTTTTGGATTTAAATGAGTCATGCAAAAGGAAAAATACAATGGCCAAATTTATTGGAAATTAGCTTTATTTTCTAGGAAAAAAGCAGACCCTTCTCCCAAATCGAGGTGTTATGTCTCTGCTCCTCAAAATTTATGTGCAGGTGGATCAGAATGCCGGCACCATGTGGATTATATTGCCTGTTATGTAAAATGCACTTGAAATGCAAACTGTAGTTTTCCATGAAAGCGGTCAGGATATGGGAGGAACTGCAGGTTTTCTGTTTGTTTTGACTGCCCCTCACATTTTGAACTGGTTTGGGCCATGCCTGCGTTCACGGTTACATCATGTCGTGTGTTGTGTACGGTGTGATTTGTGCCTCTAAAAATAAGGCTGGGTAAAAGCCCCTTTCTGGGTGGTAGGAAAGTAGGAGAGTTCTTCGACTGTGGAACGGTCCTGCTGACGACAGGGATATAAAACACTCCCGGGGGGACGACGACGACGACGGACGGATGGCTGTGGTGTTACGTGTCCATGTGTGTCTGACTAAACGCAGTTAGAAATCCAGGGATCTGTTTGTATATAAGCGTTTTCCCTTTAAAATCGTGTTTGTCCATTTTATAGCCTTTGTTTTCATGCAGGAACCTCTGATGCTCTTCCCCTGCTTTAGCGTAGTCTCGAATTTCCATTCTGGCACGGGTGCGCTGCGGGTAGCAGTGCTGTTCGATCTCGTTATATTTTTCTCTAATTGAGAAGCCAGCAAGCCTTTAAATCAGCAGAGGAGATGGAGGGGAGCCGACCCAGTGACTGTGAAGGCAATGCTGGGGAAGCCCCCAGCCCACCGAAGGGACCAGAATCCTGGGGTAGCTCTGTTTTTCTTCTCAAGATGTCTGCTGTCCACCGCTGTCACAGCCAGGAGCCGGACAACGGTTTTTGGCACGGTAGGGAGGTGGATGGTGGGGTTTTTGTAGCCACGGTGCCAGGGCAGCACAACTGTGTAGGGCTTACAGGATTGATATGCTGCAGGAGCAGTTAATTGTGGAACTCGTCTGTGATACTGTTATAGCTGATTTGTAATGATTTAACAATGAGGATGACTTGTGTTCCTTCCTCAGAGGTGATAAAGCAGCAGATGACCAGGCAGATGTGGCTGTGTGTTTCTTTTATGCTTTCTTCTCCCCTCTTTTTCCTTTTCTTCTAATGCTGTGTTTGAGTCTCATTTTCTCTCAGAGATCATCCAGTAACTGGAGAGCTGGTCAAATTCTGACATCACATAAGTCAGGGGTGAAGACTGAGCAGTTCTTTGACCAAAGTCACTTCCTTTCGCCCTGTTTATAACTGTGTTTTCTGTGAATGCAACTGCCATTATCTAATGAATGCATGGAACAAAGACTGGCTCTGGAGTTTCAGCACTCCACCCTTTTTCTGCTCAGGCAGTGAGTGGTGCCTGTCCTTACCAACCTCGAAAGACTTTTCCAAGGAGGATAAAACTTAATATTATAGCAAAGTAAAGTTAAGGCCTGAGGACTTCTTAGATCCTACCAAGGCCAGGGGAGGGGGAAGAAAGGGCAAGCAATATGTATTATGGTTTGACTTCCTCCCCCCTTCCCTATATTTTTCCTTTTCCAGAAGCTTATATTTTTTCCTGGAACTATTTTTTGAGAGTAGGTCAGGGGTATCCAGCCCATCCCTGTTTAACAGCACCTGATTTTGCATGTTTTTGTTTGTTTATTTGTTTCTTGGACTGTGTGGGAAGCAGGTGGGCCAACTGATGCTGAAGTGGGAATTTAATTTAGTGGAAGTGTCTCAGGTGGATCACATACTGATGAGACCAAATAGTCTTGATTTCTACAGACAGGCCTCTGTTTCAAGTGTTTATTGTTTCATTAAAAAGAGCATCTCGGTGTTTGGGCAGTGGGAATGGCAGGTGATCCGAAAAGCACTGTTTGCGTTGCTGTTTTGTAAACACCCTGTACCTGCTTGCAACTTCCAGGAATACAATGTCTTTCTGGAACGATAAGCTGCAGAGACTTCAGGCTGCTGCTTGGTTTGAGAGTCTTTCCCAGCTTTGTAAATAGCAGTTTCGCTGCACCTTCAAGGATGCATTTTCTGTGACAAATAGTTTGAATTGGAATAAAGGCTTCTCAGCTGGCAAGGAGTTGTCATATCCAAATCAGCAAGAGTCCTGATGAGGCAGGACTTGAGTAAACCCAATTCCGTTAAACTCTGTGCGTGTCCTCATCAACCTGAGTTCAGCCCTGTGCTTTTTTGAAAAAGATAGCTTGAAAAAGTTGCTGTTAAGACTTAAAAGAAACCCTGTGATCCCTGTTATCAAGTGTACATCCCCCCATTAGCAGATGGTGGCCGCAGTGTAACCCAGTCTAGAGAAGGAGGCAGACGGCGAAATGGGATGTGCTAATAGCCAGGATGACTTAATTCTGGAGGACAAGAGTTTTCACAGCACAGTGTCTGCATTTAATGATGGAACTGTGCTGTTTATCTAATAAAACGAAGGAAAAGAATAACAGAATCGTGTCTGAAGAGAGGAAATGAGAGTAGCTGTCAGCCCTAGCAGGCCAAATCTTTATCTGTTCCTTAATCTCTTCCTGCAAACTTATTTTTTGCAGATTGTTGGAAAGACAAATGTTAAAAAAAAAAACCAAACCCTAGGTATTTTTAAAAAAAGTTTAATTGAAATGTACGCTTCCGTGTCAGGGGCTGCTTTGGGCCCCAGAGATGTTAGCAGAAGGTAGACCTGAAAGATTTCTCCTTTTCAGCTCTATCAAACGTTGAGAGTCCTCTCTCTGGAATCTTTCTAACTTCCCGTTGAGGCCTGCAGCGGTGGCGGATTTGATGGGAAAGTTTACCGTGAAGTTGCCTTGCATTAAAATGAGAAACGGCAAACCAAGTTCACGGTGTAATTATGGCCCATAAAAAGGAACCTGTGACATGTGATTAGACACTGCCTTCCATTAAACAAGTATCTCTGTTCCGGAGTTCGTGTCTTGTTTTTAGTTGCTGCCATGGCACTTGTTGTGGATTGTTCTCTCTCCTCTGAGATCTGAGGAGCAGTAAAAGCTGAGATGTGCAGTTCACTGAGCCTGTGTGTCCTGGAGGACTCCATTCAAAATAAGGTATTTAAACACAGCAGGCAGCGGGTCTGTGAGGCTGGGCAGGGATCAAGTGATTGGAGACAGTAATTCCACTACTCTCCATACTGCTGTTTCCTCTGGAGGCCACAGCCAGTTAACACAAAGCACTCTCATTTTTATAGTGACAGTCTATGCCTTGTCTTAAAATGTGAATTATTAAGGTGGTGCTGTTTGCGGGGCAATGTTTTGGTAACAATCACAAGCTTTTGAGCAAATGTTGATATTCACCTACTGAATGAAAATGTGTCTTTAAAATTAAAAGACATTTCTGATTTTTATTTAACTTGCTCACTGAGTCCCGAGTTCAGGTTTTCATATTTCCTGGGCAAGTCTCCCAGATTATGCCAAAGAAAAACAAAATCTCTGTGATAGTGGATGCAGGGAGACCTGGATTTGAGGGGAGACACATATTTCGCAATTGAAGTGGTTTGTGTTTGTTTTTTTTTTCTGTCCCATTACTGTTTTTTAAACCACTTTTCCTTTCATTTGACTGAAAATGGCAACTTTGTTCTGAAGAGTGACTTAGCAGCAGTGGAAATGTTTATCTGCAGGCACTTCATTTTCCAAGTGAAGGAATTCTTGCTTATGACTTCGACTTTCAAGACTTTTGATCGGGGAGGTGACAGTTAATCTTGCTTTGTAGTGGTTCTTTTTCTTTCTGACACCATATCGATAAAACCTTCTGGGATTGTGCCACTGATTTGGTTTGTTTATATCCAATGAGAATTCACAGGCATAAGAGAAAATTGTTCTTGAAGGAGGCCTGGCGTTGCTGGTTCTGGAGTTGACCAAAAGATGCTGCTGCTTGTGCAGACCAGCAAGTGGAAACCAGCTGTTTTTATTTTAGTCTTGAGGGTTTCTGGTTGGAAACAAAGGCACTAAAAGCAAAGCTCGGTAATATCTTTCTTATTTGCTCCAGTGCATAAGTGCCATTGCCTGGTTTGTTTTAAGAACATTAAAATTTTTTAGTTTTCCTGGAGAGATTGTTGTGAGTCAGTAGTGTTAATATATGTGGCGAGTACTTGTGTATCTGTTGTAAAAATCTGTGGTTCTTAATTATGTTCCTAACCTTTTAGTCATTAATATTACCACCCCCTGCCACTTCCCAAATGTAGGTCACTATAAGCTGCAGTCTGCCAAACTGAATGCGATAGCTGGCCTGTCAATAAGTTTATCGCCCTGTACTTGCCTGTTACCTTTTCCTTAATCAAAGATTTGAGAGTTCCTTCTAATGTAAATCTCTTTCTAAATTGGCAGGCATCTGTCTTACAACTGTAAAATGCTGAAAGGTGATAACAGATCTGCTGTGTGCCTTTTGTTATGCATAATAGGTGTAGCTTCTGGTAGATGTGCATTTTTGATACAGAAAGTTGTCTGTAGACCTCAGCACGCAGGCTTGTGTATTACATACCTGCGTTTTGAGTTGCTCTGCCCGCTGAGGTTAGAAGCCTAGATGAGGTATTTCCATAGCAAAATGAAGCATATAGGGATTTTACTCTAGCAGGTTTGGGGTTTTGTTGTTGATTTGTTTTTTTTTTTTTTTCAATTGCTGTTTTGTTTTGTTTTGTTTTTCTCTAAAAGGTATTTTTTTCTCTAAAAGGTATTCGTTACCACCCAGATTCAAGAGTTTGCTGCAGCCTTGGTTCATGGTGGAGGAGAGAGGAAGTGGGAATTGGTATAATGCTTAGGTCAGGGTAGCTTTGCCTTTAGTGCATCTGATGTAACAGCACCTTCAATGCATTTGCTCCGCAAAACCTGTGCGCTGGGTGGGGTGGAGCTTTGAGGGGTGAAGGAGTTTGCGGGTGATTGTGTAGTCAGTTGGGGAGACTTGTGTCTAACAGTTTATTTGTCATTTCCCTGTGTGTTGAACCTGAATTTCTTTATGACCACCCATAACCTCTTCTGTCTTAATTTTTTGTCGTAGGAAAAAGGGAATGAGCCTGGGTGGGTTTGGGCTGGTACCTTGTAGGAGGAGATCAGGGGAAGTGAGGAGGCCTCACAGCAACTATGAAGAGCTGTTCCTGCGCAGTTTGGCACATGATGAAACTAGACAGCGTGTGCAGGAATCTGGCTATGATGTCAAGGATCTACACTGTAACTCGGGGAATAGAAATACACAAGGCAGGTGTGTGTATGTATCACTGAGCAGTGCTGGGAGGGATAGAAGCAGAGGTCATGTAGCCAGGCAGGTACGGACTTGGTGGCCTGAAAAGGGTGGCCATGGAGGGACTTCTGTCTGCGATGAGACCTGTGGGAGGGAGGACACAGTGAGGAACTGGAATGAGAGTTTAGATGGGCAGGCAAAGGAGAGGCTAGAGAGATCTCCCCTGTAGGAGTTGGAGCTCCCCTGCTCTTCTTGCGGACTTCTCTGAAAGCACAGGTATCTGGGTTCTCCCCCTGGAAACTCATGTCACAAAGATTTCTGAGAGCAGGACCTTCCTGTGTTCCTTCTGGGCTTGTTTTCTGAGGCGTGGCACAAAGTCGTGCACTTGGAAACCCAGTTATCCTTTCAAGGTCTGGTTGTAAAAGTGGGTTTTAAAAGCAGATGGTACTGAATAACTCAGCATGCTGGAGGATTATTTTCAGGGTGTTGTGACCTGGTAGCTGCTCCGGGATACAGTGTGACCACACACGTTCTTTGTGCCTGTTCTCACATCTCAACCTTGCCTAGGCCTTATTCTCACTCTGCTCTGTGTTTGAAAAGCATAGAGTCCGAATGTTGGTGTAGTAAACATGTAATTGTGGGTAGAGTCGCCCGAGTATGCCTGGTGACTTTCCTCCCTCGGCAGCTTTGCGTACACTCCTTGGGAAGCAGGGGAAGATGGGTGAGTTACGGTTTTTCTGTTTTTACCTGCTTGTTAGAGCCTTTCATCTTCCCTCTCTTAATTAATGCAAACTGCTCTGGCAATGCTCTGGTTTTAAAGTGAAAATCAAGATTGTGTATGTGGATTTTGAGTATTATCTCAAGAAATGTAACTGCTGTGTGGGCCTTCCAGAAACAGCTTCCTTTGGATCTTCCCAACTGAAGTCTAGCACAAGGTGTCGTGCCGTGGCTGTTGAAGGCAGGGCTGGAGCTTTTACTGCAGGACACACGCTGCAGTGGTGGAATTGGAGCAGGAGTCTGGTGCCTCTTTCAGTTCTCTACCAGCAGAACTTCTGCAGGAGGAGAAGCCTCTTGGTCCCATGCGTCTCTGCTCAGGTGCTGGGAGTCGTAGATCTTGGAGAAGTACCAGGAAAAAGGGACCCGTGGGTGCTTACAGCAATCTACTGATATTGATGGGGAGTAGCAATTTGGGTAGAACTTGGCCAGGTTGGTTTAAGTTCCAGTTCAGACAGAAGATTCAGGATAATTCTTGGAATTACTGTGAGAATTTTCAGAATGCCCCGAAAGTTCCTCAGATATGTCCATGGGAATGACCTTTCCTTTTCCTTATTCCTCCTCCCTGTGGTCACCTCGGAGGAGGTGCCTTACCACCCTCTCCCCTCCCATTCCCTATTAAGAAGAAATTACAGCTTTAATACCAACCCAAACTTAGAAACAGAGGAGAGGGAACATCCTCACAAATATTCCTTAATGTTTCTTCCAATGGTTGTTCGTAAGAGTAGGGATCTAATTCAGCGTTAGAAAAAACAGTGTTGTCTGACATGCAGATAGTTTCTAAGGACCTAAATAAAATCCAAAAATTGCCCAGTAACTTCTGGAGGACATCTTTAAGCTGCTAGAACAAAGCCTTATTCTTAAGGGAGGCTTTCTGGGCTTCCAAAGTATTTTTAATGCCGTCCACCCAACTAAAAGTGAAACCAAGGACGGCTGCAGTAGCTTAGTAGGAGGATTTTATTTTTAAAGTGAGTTTGCTACCCCAGAGGAAAAAGCAGTATGAAAGTTTCGATTCTATTTACTACTTCTGTTGATTGAACTAAAGCTGATGACCTACAAATTTACTTTAAAATACTCTTCAGCCTGGGAGAATTCCTAAGTGGCTGCAGTGTCATGCAAATGGGTTCATAGAGAATCATTGCAAACCTGCAAGAGCAGGGTTTTCTGCTTATTGCAGATTTGTGTTTCCTAAGCCGCTCTTGAGGCCCCAGGATGCTGTGGTGGTGATTGTGGTGAGGAACACAGATCCAGGAGCCTTTCTTTGGGAGGCAGACCAGTGTTTCTGCAGAACTGAGAGCACCCGTTAGGAACAGTGTGTGTCTCTGTAGGTAGGGTCTCAGTTGAAGCCTGGAATAGGGGAAGTCTATTTTTCTGACAGTCTTCCTCCCTCCTCTCCCAAGGGCGTCATAGCTACAAGTGGAAGGTTCCTTGTGAGTTCCTTTTTTTTCCCTTCCTTGAGTAGTCATGTTCAGTTTTTGTTTATGGACCCAAATGGTGACTAAGAGCCATTTTCAGTCAGTGTGCAGCGAATTTTTAGGCTCTCAAGTATCCTTTTTTCAGTAAGGACAAGGTATAGTTGATTACAAAATACACAAAGTTCTGTCCACAGGGTACTCTTAAAATTTGAACCCATCTCTAATGCCTCTGTGCTTCTGTTAGAACAACTTTCAGTCCTTTTTTTATTAGTGTCTCTGTGAGCACATCCTTTCTTTCCTGTCTCTTCCTCTGTGTCACTAGCTGGGTTTGGTGAGAAAGTTAGCAAGACTGTGGTTGATCAAAATTGTAGACCTGACGAGGACCCAGCCAGTTGGCCACTGTGCACACTCACTTGAAACTAAATGGCAATTAACTTTGAGCCTGTCCTGTAGGACTCCCCTCCATGGAGTGTGCCTTTGTTTCTCCAAACCAGCTTTGAATTTTCACAAGAAATTCAGTTTGTAGTACTGAAACATTTTGCAGCCCTTGTGTCTGTCTGTGGTTCCCATTAAGGGGAAGCACCTGGAGCAATGCTGGGGAGCAACTGTGATGCAGCTGGAGGAGGCTGGAAACACAACTGGCTGTCAGATTTTGTGCGTTTAGTGCATTCAGACTTCAGTTATTTCTCGCTTTTACTGTAAAGTGGTATATTAATTTGGTCATTGGGGTGCCTTCACAAACAGCTGCAACAAGCTTTTGCAAATTTATGTGAAATTAGAGGACTAGCACATCAGGCAAGAGATCAGGGCAAGTTCTTATTAAATTGACATCGAAATAGCTTATAGCTAGATAAATTTTGCAGCAAAAGGAAAGCAGAGTAACTGTTGTGCTGGTAGTGCAACCTGTGCTATGGGTCATGGGAATGCAGTTAAAAACTTCTTAGAAACGCTGACCCTTTCAGTGTTAAAGTAGGTAAGTGCCCAGAAATGGGAAGGTGATGGAGAATGAATGGTTGGAATCTCTGTGAATGAAAACTCTTTGGTTATTTCTTATAACATGTTTGATCTAGTTGAGTTACTGCAGTCGGAGGGTAGAACTGCTCTGTCAGTGGTGTGCGTGTGAGTTAATCTTTATCTGTGTTCTTGAAAGAGAAGTGGAAATTGCTAACACTGGAAATCACCTGGCTTATTAGGAAATGTACTTCTGGGAAAGTAGGTTTCATATACATCGGGGGAAACGACTTCCTTCAAATCCAGGGCTTCCAGAGAAGCGGTGCAATTGCTGGTGGTTGAAGGGTGGTGAAGGTTCTTCATAGTAACAGGGAGTGTAAGCCTGTGGAGCTTTGTTTCCCACAGGCCCTGTTACTGTCACAGGTTATAGTTCTGGTCTGTCATTTTTAATGTGCCCGAAGCAGTGAAAACTGTTTTACAGATGCGGCTCAAGGATTTTTAAGGTGAAGCTGATGAGCTGGTGGTATTGAGGAATGGACAAAACTGGGACCAGACCTTTCCCAGAGGCCTGGAAGAATGTGCTGGGTGGGTGGACTGAAAGGTGAGGTTAGTAGTTAAAGGCAGTAGGCAGGCAGTAACAGCTTGTGTGTTGCTCCTTCTGTTTATAGCTGCTTGGATGGCTCTGCTGAGCAGAGGGCTGGTGTCAGAGGGAGGATGTTGTGCTCAACATGGAGCTGTGTGGCTGTATGCAGTATTGTTGTTAGGTCTTCCTGCTGTTGACTGTCTTGTTTGTTTTATTTTCTGTAAGTGCAATGCCTAACTTTGTGTTTTCCCTTCTCTTCTGTAGGTTGCCCTCTGGAGAGGCAGTGGGAGGCAGTGGAGCTGGCCTCGGCACAGGGAGAGGCTGGACGTCTCGTCTCTCTGTGCTGAATGGCTGCGATGGCGCCCGCTCTCACTGATGCAGCAGCTGAAGCTCACCACATCCGATTCAAGCTGGCTCCCCCGTCCTCCACCTTGTCGCCTGGCAGTGCCGAAAGCAACGGCAACGCCAGCAACATCCTCCTGGCTGCCAACGGCACCAAAAGGAAAGCCATTGCTCCAGAGGATCCGAGTTTAGATTTCCGAAACAGCCCTACGAAAGAAGAGCTGGGCAAATTGCAGCCGCTAGTGGCCTCTTATCTCTGCTCAGATGTAACATCTGTTTCTTCAAAAGAGCCTCTGAAGCTGCAAGGAGTCTTCAACAAGCAGACAGTCCTTAAATCTCACTCTCTCTTATCTCAGTCCTTCTTGAAAACAAGTGATCTGTTGGGGAGGCAACCAGTGTTGGAATTCACTTTGGAGAATCTAAAAACAATGAGTACTAATAGCCAGCCACCTCTCCCACAAGCGCCTGTAAATGGCTTGGCCAAGAAATTGGCCAAAGGTACCAATTCAGACCATGAAAACTCTAGTTCTGTGAACGGTGGGAAGTGTGCTCTTCCTTCTGCTGCCCTCCAGGGTGTTGACTATAATGCAGGAGGTTCTGAATTGGGGGACTTGAAGACTGGGTTGACCAATTGCACTCTTCCACATAGAAGCCTTGATGCAGAGCACACAACTCCATTTAGCAATAATAGCACTGCGAACAAATCTTCCCTTAATTCCGTGGAGCAACAGCGGGTGCTCGAAGGCAGCAGTGGAGAGACTAGGTTGCCTGAGGTTGCCAGTCACTCTGACTTTGGGAGCAGTAAGTTGGAGGAGCAGAAACCTTCTCTGTTGGCTGGTCACCACAATGCTCTCGACTCCGAGATGAGGACGAGGGCATTGCTGCGAAGGCAGGCAGACATTGAGAACCGTGCCCGCAGGCTGCAGAAACGCTTGCAGGTAGTGCAAGCAAAGCAGGTGGAAAGACACATCCAGCAACAGTTGGGTGGCTTCTTGGAGAAAACTCTGAGCAAGCTTCCAACTTTGGACCCCCTGAGGCATCAGAGCCAGCTGATGTTGACCCGAAAAGCAGAAGCAGCCTTGAGGAAAGCTACGAGTGAAACAATTACTTCAGAAGGCCTAAGCAGCTTCTTGAAGAGCGATTCAATATCAGAAGAACTGGAAAGATTCACGGCCAGTGGTATGGCCAACTTGAGATCCAGCGAACAAGCGTTTGATTCAGATGTCACTGACAGCAGCTCGGGAGGAGAGTCTGATGTTGAAGAGGAGGAACTGACCAAAGCAGACCCCGAACAATCCCATGTACCACTGTAAGTAGTAGTCACGCCTTGCTTACCTCTGGTGGTGGGGAGAGCGAGTTGAAAGATGGCAGATGTAAAATCTGCTTTGTGTAGGAACGCTCCATTTTTGGTGGGCATAGATCAAAGAAGAAATCTTTAAAAGTAGTGTGGTGTGATTTGCAGTGTACTTACTAGTTCAGGCAGCACATGCAACATCAAAAATTCACGCATACGGTAGTCATTGGTGTTCTTGTGGAGCAGCAAGTCCTGGAAATGCTGGCTGACTGGAGTGGTCAGTTACAAACCTGAAATACTATAGACAGATCTCTCCAGGATGGGTTGAACCTGTCCCTTGAAATGAAACGTTTGTCTTTTTTACAATGGGAATCTTTGTGGTAAAGCAGTTCTGTGAAGTAAGGCCAGTCAGAATCTCTGTAGCTGACAGTGGACTCGTGTGACTGGGGAATTTTTTTTTTTTTTTTTTTTTTGTTACGTGAACTGCCTGAAAAAAACACTCTGAAAGGATTTGGTCCAAGTGCCAGTGGAAGTATGAAGTGAGTGTGTTCTCTTCTTGAATTGCTTGGAATTTTCTTGTTTGTGAGTTGCACTAAATGATGACAACAGCCTCAGAATTATGTTGTTAACTGGATGCTATTTGCATACACGTTGAGTGTCAGTTTGTGCGTGGAGGAGGAAGACCCTCATCAAGGCAAAAGGTCCTCAAACAGGTCAAGTAAGAAGGGAAATCCTTCTTCCAAACCCAAGGATTTTCCCTAGGATTGTGCACACAGTATTCTGCATGAATCTGTTAAAAGGCCGTGGTCTGAGTCTCGTCTGTGTACAGTCTTGCTTGCGTCAGTAGATGATCCCCTTGATGGACCTGTTGAACTCAGTTTGTGAAGTATGGCTGCAGTTGACAAAAACCTCCCTGATGCAGTCACAGGGGCCCTGTATGGAATGTGAATGGCTTTCCAATCAAGGCTGGAAATCGTCACCAGAATTTTTTCATGCGTGCACTATTCTGAGTGTGTTCAGATCTCTGTGGAGAAATAACCGAAAGCATTTTGATATCTGCTGTCCAGAGTAACACTAAAGGGCTGGTCGAATGTCGTATGACATGAATTTTACTGAACTAGGTCGGTGGGTGTGAGCAGTATGTGCACTTGGTAACTTCAGCATCCTTCAAAGCCACACTCATGCGGATGAGTGCTGATAAGCAGAAGTTACAGCTCTTGAATATTAAATTCCAGCTAAATGTCACATCGCGTTTTGGGATGTTAGCATAGGATGAATTTCTGTAGTGAAGTCTTAAACGTGGTGTAAGTTTGGCTTTCTCGCAGCACAAAGCTAGTAGCTGAGCACGTGGTCCATGCTGGCTGGCGTAAAGGCATTTTTCCACTATTAGAGAGTTTAACTTTATTCCTGTTTTATAACGTCCACAAATTTACTGTTGGGATTAGTAGTAAAATTGCATTTGTAAGTATTGTAATTGTTGTTAGGGGAAACATTTGATTAGAATTTTGTCCAAAGCGTTGTTCAGTTTCCCATATTGTGGGTTTCACAGATTCACGTGTTGTCTAGCAAAGTGAAATTGTGACTCAACTTAATCCCAAGAGGAAGTGTGGTATTCAGAGACCTGATGCGTGAAATTCTTCGCTGACTTTTCTGCCCTTTGTGTTAGTCACGCCTTTACATTCCCCAGCCTCTTGAGTACTCTTAAAAAGCCAAAGATTTCAAAGCTAAGAGAAATAACAGTTCTCTGTTGTCTGTAGGCTCAGAAGGTGATGTGTATGTACACTGGCATCTAGACCAGGCCCACCAAACCTAGTCCAAAGTTTATGCTTGTGGATATGCAGTCGTTATCTCCCCAGCATTGACTGACTGCTTGGCCAAGGGTTCTTTGGCATTGGGTCTCACCAGCTCTGGCGTGACTCGAGTTGAGGCTGAATGCACATTTGCGCTTGTTAGCGCAACTCCTGGACTCAACCTTAAGAGCTCGTACCAGTGTCTGAGTACTAAATATCATTCTTTTCGAAGTAGTGCTAAGAGGCAGGAAGGGGAAGAGCTGACTTTTCCTCTGGGAAAACCACCTTGGGCCAGCTTATTGTACAGAACCATTGTTTTACGTTTGTATGAACACAGAGCAGTGAAGGCTTCTTGCAGGGTTGCTCAAGTACGACTGGATGTTGCAGCTTGCTGAATTGACTTATTAGAAAGAAGACTTTTACCCTGATTGTTTTAATTTTGGTAGTGAGAAGGTCTTCTGTCTCATCCCTCAAGTCAGCATCCCCATAGTATGTAATGCTTCTGGGTACCCCTGCCTTTCACCAAAAAACTGCATGCTTGCTTCAGTGAGAGCTGTGCTACAAGCAGTGTGTCTAGCAGCTTGCTTGCTGTAAGTGGCCATGTCACTGACTGCCTCTGGGATTCAAGTAGAAGCATGCAAAAGAAACAAAGACGTATTCACGTCATGCTTAGATAAGGGCTGACCTTTGAGTTTTTCTGGTGTGGTGGCATTCCATAATCAGTATCTGGTCAAGGACAAACTTTGAAGCATTTGTACTCTTCTGGCCTGCCTGATCTCGGCTATAGAGCAGCATCTCCCTGAGGAACTGCTTCTTTCCAGTAGCGTTAGGGATCTCTTGGAACTTGGTAGGTCCTTTTTAAAGCATTCCTGGATGTGCTGCCCAGGAAAGTGCTGTCACTCAGAGGTATAACCAGGCCATCATGTAATGCATAAACAAAGCAGGGAGGTATTTGTTACACCTTTTTTAGGAACCACTGCCAGTTCTGGGCTGGGTTTAACAAGGCACTCCTGGTTCTAATGCAGCTGATGCAGCAATAAAGTGTGTGCAGACAGGGTTGGCTCCTGCTGAGTTCTTAGGTTTATGTGGATCAAGGACCACCATGCTGCGATTAATTTGCTCTCAGATTAATAGTACACAACTTTCTTCTTCACGGCTAAGATGTGTTGCTTCAAAAGTGTGTGCAGTGACAGAGTTAGGATCAAGAGAAGCTTTGCCTCTTGCTTGGTGTGATGAAGGCAGGTTGGAGCCTTGCTGGTAGAGAATCATGCTGAATTTCTGTAGCTGGGTGTGACTGTAGGCAGCAGCTCTCTGCAACTGTGAAATCTGTGCTACTTTGGAAGAGCCTAAATGCCGTTGTTGGCGTGGTAGGATCAGGAGCTGCTGTTTGTGAAAGGTCGCTCGGAGCAGGGCATGCCAATTCCTCCTAGTGCCAGAAGGCTGCTGGCTGGATTCTGGCTTCTGCAGCCAAGGGATGGTTTAGCGAGTAATCCAAGTCCTAGTGGTTCTGTGGCCCTATACTAATACTCAGAACAGGAAATATCCCATGTGGCTTGTGCATCTTTGTCGTAGGTGCTTTTCTAAGGCTGATTGGTTTCTTTCGTTGTCTTGCGTTTCACTGTAGACTAGTTTCATCAGAATGTGTCAGTTCTTTGTGTCTGAGTTACCGATGTGGAGGAACAATGTGGTTATGAAGCCAGTGAGAAGTGTGCGATTTCACCTCGGCAAGCCGCAACTTCATTTATTGTACCACAGAAAAAAATTTGACAAGGTAGTGAAAACAAATATTTAATTGCAACTTACCTTTTAGCTCAGGTTTCTTATCTGGAAAGTTGCTGTTTCAATGGCAGTTACATCAAGCTGCTGAGAGTGAACTGCAGTTCCTGGTGACTAACTTCTCGCACCACCTTTTATGAGAGTCAGACGATGCCTCAAGTGTGCTCATCTGTGATTGTTAGGATGCGGATGGCCGTGATGCCTAAGCATGCTTTAATTATCCCCATTTAATGGTGGGAAATCCGAGCACCTTCTGCTCTTCAGTGTTGCAGTAAATCATTTCACAGCCTTGGAGCCGTGTGATGGCTCCTCCCTGTGCTGCGTCGCATCGTGCTGCCTAGATTTTGGAATTGCTGGACTTGGAGTAGTTATGAAGATATCTCACTAATAAATGCTTTTGTCAGCACTGATTTAAAAGTCTGTTGTTGGAGAGGGGTGCAGGTGGCACTTTCATGTGTGATTGTTGGGAGGGGCAGTTACAATTGGTACATCAGTTGACTGAGAAATAGGATTCTGAAATTCTGATTTTTCTTCCTTGATAAGTTTTTCAAATGAAAGCATGTTAAGGAAGCCCGTATCTCAAGGGCTATTAAATACTATTTCTCAAATCTGACTTCCTAGAACTGTAATTCTGATGGCAAATTCCACACTGTGGGGGGTAGGGAAGGTTTTCCTAGTGGTCACAAGCACATTTCGCAAACTCTGATGTGGAGTTACATGTCTGTTTCTATTCTTTATGACATTTTCAGTTACCTGCTTGGCTTTTTGTGGTGGTTTCCTTATTCTTGACTTGTAGCTGTGCATGTTGGCTATGATGACAGCACAGCGCTTGACCTGCTAGTTCTCAGCTAGTTATGGAAACGTGCATATGTTGTACTGGAATTGTCTGTAATCACCGTGTTTCTTGGCGGTGATATGTTAGTCGGGAGATGTCCCTCAAGTGTCTTTCAGTTGAGAAAGAGAGAAAAAGAACAAATTGTGAACGTGTTCTTGCTTTTATTTAAAAGCAGAATAGCAGACATCAGTTCATTGTTCAAAAATGCTTAATCAGGTATCCAACTAAGTAGGACACTTTGCAAGTCCCTCTTGATTTTAAGAAGAAAGGTCAAATGAGAACACTGCTAGTTGAGAAAGAGCTTAAGAGCTGATCTCCAGTATTGAAGTCTAATATAGTGGTGTGGGAGACAAGAAGACGACTTTTGTACTGTGTTAACAGCAGCATCTGTGAGCAGCTACAGTTCAGAGCTGTGTTTTTATTCATGCTAATACCGTCACAATGAGAAGTGTCTATACGATTAAGATTAAAAGTGGAGCAATGGCAAACGTGGGCTTCCTTTGAGAGATTGTGAAGGTGTACATCATGCATGGCTTTTCTTCCTGAAAGATTTTGGGGTTTGTGATGCAGTAACATGTTTTTCCCCCCTCCTTTGTTCTCTCCTCCAACAGATATGTTCTGGTTGCGCTAGCTCGGCAGTGGTGCTGTGCTAGGCTTCCAGCTGGGGAAAAAATGTTTTTCTTGCTAAACTGGCGCTACCCCAGCAGATTTTTCCACGGAGCGTGTTTTGGGCACACCCTGGATGTGGCGTGTTTTGCGAGTGTCTGGTTTCAAAGACTTGGAGAGCAGAGTGGCTTTGCTGGGCCATCCTCAGATAAAACGCTTTAGGTAGAAGAGAATGTGAAAAATTGACTCTAGTTTTTACTGACAGAATTTCTGAATGAAAGGAAGGATTTAACACCCCAAATAGGTGAAGGCCTGTGTATTGACTAGTAATTCAGCAGGGAAGTGGAAAGGGAAACTCAAGTTGTAGGTGAGTCTGTTGCAGTTGCTCTTTGTGTCTCTGCAGCCAGATGGGACCTGGGGATGGCTCTGTTCTCCACTGCACTCGAGGTTGTCTGTAACATCCTCTGGTTCTGGCTCTCTGCATTTAAAAGGCTTGTTCCTCATTCATGCGATGAAATGATTTGCTTAAGTAATGTCCAGCTCTTTCCTCACCCTCTTCCGCCCTCTGACCTTTTCTGTGATAGGGTTACTTTCTGGAATGCCCGTTCCAGCTTTGACCTCAGCACTAAACAAGCTATTAATGGGACAGGTGCCTGGCACGCGCGTGCCCAATTAAAGATTTGGTTAATGGTGACTGAGGTTTCTAGATAGAATATGTTCTTTCATTAAATTGCATCACATCGGTAGTGAGAGGGATGATAACTTTGGTGAAAGAAAACATCTAAAAGGGGGCAGCCAAAAAAACTTGCTGTCAAGAGCTTAAATTTACTGGTTTTATTAAAGGGGGGATGCCTGAAATTTTGCTGGTGGTGTTTAAGGTAGCTTTCTTGTTACCTGCACATCTTCAAAACCAACCTCCAGCTTTGTGCCAAAGCATCCGTGTCGTTCCATCAGTTGTCTGTTATTGTACCCGCATGGGGAGGTCATCCTGGTGATTTATTTAAGGCTCCTTGGTTAGTTGTGAGCTGTCAGGTTAGTGAAGGTGAACAACTTGGCAGATGACTGTTTTTTCCACAGTGCTCATGTGCAACCATGATGTCTTAACTGCAAACGAGATGTTCCCTGCAGTGGTGGTGGCAGTTCGGCTCGCGCAACTGGTGACACTTCTGCAGCAGATTAGTATGTGCTGTCATATGAATGAGCGTAAGAATGCTCTTTCCAGAAGAGTTTAATTCATAAATATAGTTAACCCATTTTAAAGAGTTACAGCTCCCTTTATCTGTTAAATACGTACATCCTTACTGTGTAAAATAGATACTTTGAGCTGTCTCTCAGGTAGTGGCACAGTCAGGGAGAGCAGAACAGGATCAGGGTTCACATGCAGCTGCAGGTCTCTCTCCCTTTCCAGTGTCTGTTTGCAGTAGTGTTCGGCACTGAGTTTGTCAGATAGTTTTGAGTATTGTCTCACTAAAGTGCCTTCCAGCGCGGTGGATTTGTGAAATCTGACTTCGTTTGGCTGCTTGCTCAATAAAATATTTTGTAACCGAAAGCAATGCAAAAAAACCTTCCACATGAACCAAACCCAACAAATACCACCCACCCCCACTCTAATAGTGATTTTTTCTGTTGTTGTTCGGCTTAAAACATTTGGTCCTCAGATGGCAAAAAGATGGAAATAAGGAGGCTTGGGATACTCTAGGCTTTTGTATTTATGACATTTCAGCAGTTTCCATAGTAACACATAACGATACTGTAAGAAATGTTGCTAGGATTTTATTTGTATAAGGGCGGACTTTAAAATATTAATGGAAGGCAGTGTGAATCAGAGGGAAGTATAACTGTATTTTTGGTTCAGAGCAGACAAGTTAATGTAGGTAGAGGCAAGTGATGTGATGAATTGGGCAGGAGAGAGCACCTTTTGATAGGTGGAACCTGTCTTGACCAGTGAAGAGGAAATAAGAGACGTTCAGTCATCTTGGGAATGTTTGCCACAGAGTCTTTCCTTTCTAACATTACAGGTAAAGCTTTGGAAATATTCTGCTGTCACTGGTTCCCCAGGTCCAGGTGAAAAATATTTTATCTTGGAGGTAGATTCCATCCCCACACATGTGCAGCTGGAGCTCATCTCCTTCTTGTATGAAAGTTAGAAGGGCCAAAGCCCAACTAGACCTAAATCTGGCTGCTCCTCAAATGACAATAAAAACTGTTTGCATAAATACCTTAGCAGCAAAAGGAGGGTGAGGAGAATTACCAGCCTTTAGTGGATGCAAGGGGGAAACAGGGTGACAAAGGATGAGGAAAAGGATGAGGAAAAGGCCGAGGTACTGATTGCTTTCTTTCGCCTCAGCGTTTAGTAATCAGACCAGTTGTTCTGTGAGTACCCAGCCCCCTGAGCTGGAAGACAGGGTCAAGGAGCAGGATGGAGCTCCCCTAATCCAAGGGGATATTGTTAGTGACCTGCACCACCTAGACGTGCACAAGCCCGTGGAGCTGAAAGACATGTACCCAAGGGGTACTGAGGGAGCTGGCGGAAGTGCTCACCAAGGCACTCTCCATCAGTTGACAGGACATCAGCAAATGTGATGCCCACATACAGGAGGGACTGGAAGGAAGGTCCAGGGAACTACAGGCCTGTCAGCCTGACCTTGGTGCTGTGGAAGGTTATGGATTAGATCTTCTTGAGTGCTTCTGTGCGGTGTGTAGATGATAACTGGGTAATCAGGCCCAGCCAGCCTGAGTTTAGTCTGAGTTAGTTGGTCCTGCCTGGCCAACCTGATCTTCTATAGTAAGGTGACCCACTCAGTGGATGAGGAAAAACCTGTGGATGTTGTCTACAGAGACTTTAGAAAAGCCTTTAACAGTGTTTCCCACAGCATTCTGCTAGAAAAACTGGGTACTCGTGGCTTGGATGAGTGTACTCTTTGCTGGGTAAGAAACGGTGGATGGTCGGCTTGGTTGAGTTAAAAACTGGAGGTCTCCCTTTGGAAGCCTTTGTAGCAGAGTAGCTCATAGGGCTTTACGGGCAATCTGCCTTTATTGAATTCCCTGGCAGCTTCTACTTAGTGACCAGTATCGAGCTTTTGCTATTCCAGGACTGGTGACGCTACCTTGCATTATTAAATCCAGTCTGCTCTTGGGTAAGAAGCAAAGGAGTTTTATGTAGATGCAATAGACAGAAATCACAAACAAAGGATTTCTTGCAGAAAAAAGGATTCAGACAGGGTTGTTTGTGTGTGCGTGTTTATGTGGGTGTAAGTCTGAGTTGTGGGTCAGCAGCCACGCCCCTCACCCCTGAGTTTCCACCCAGTTTCCAGGTGACCAGAGGCAGTGGAGGGCAGTAAAAGGCACTGCAGTTTGGATGACTCTGCAGTTAAATCGCTTATAGGAGCCTGGCAAGAAATTCCTCCTTTCCAGATTAGCTTGAGCATCAGTGCATGAATGTCTCACTTCCGCATATCTTATCTGTGGTTTTCTGTTATCAAGTTAGATATTTAATCTTTCTATTATTAAGTTAGGAATTAAGTCTTCTGAGCTTCTGTCCTTGCCCAGTAGCTTGTGGCAAGGAGGCTGCTGTGAGCTGGGTCCTTGTGGTGGTTGGTGCTCTCTGGGTGCAGCTGACTGCTGGCTGGAGGTTCCCAATGTTTTCTTGCCGGCCTCTGCACCGCCGCTTCCTGGTTTTCCTCTGTCGTAATTGCAGAGCTTGGGCATAGCAACAGCCAGTTGTGCCGTGCCCTTGGCTTCTGTCTGCATCAGAGGCTGAGGAGCAGTAAACATGTTCCTTCTGCCCATGTAACTTTGGAGAGGACACCTCCTTTTCATGGGGCAGCACTCCATCCTGGTTCGTTTCTGGACCACTGGATGTTGCAAACATTGCTGCTCCCTCTCTGTGCTTGCAAGCACTGAGCAGTCTGGTGGAATGAGTGGCTTCACCCATGGAAGTCTGTTTATGCTGAGAAAAGGTACATTGCGTTGCAGGAATAGATACCCTTGCACCCTGGCTTTGTCAGAACTAGTTTCTGCCTTCTAGGTGCTGTCACCCACGGTGCCTGGCCTCAAGAGTGCTTGAGGGAGGAGGTGAATGTGTCCAGAGGTGGGTTCAGCAGTCGCTGGTGGCCTGGGCCTCGTGTACTCCTGCAGCCTCTCAGAAGGTCTGGTGCCGTGGGACCCACTGTTCACCTGTGGTCTCTCTGCTGATTGCTGTTGCTTCAAGCCCTGTCCAGCCCTGTGTGCTGTGAGTCTTGGCACAAAGGAAAAGAGAGTGCCCCTCTTGTGTCCACACGTGGAGGGGCAGGCATCTGGTCCAGAGGTGGGAACTGAGCGAGAAACAAGCAGCTTCGAAGGTGCCTTGGTGCTCGGCGATCTGGGATTGGGATGTCTTTAGCAGCTTCTGACAGAATTTAGCTCCTGCGGTCCTAGTTCCTGATCTGGATGGTTTGATGTGAAGAGGTAATGGCTTTCTACATTCTTAGAGGCTTTTTTCTCTGCTGGAGACTCTCATCCTAGCAACCAAGGGGAGAGCATTTTTGTTCAGCGGCCATTGGTGTTCCTAGGCTGGGCCAGTAGCATGAATCTGCCTGGGCCAGCTGAATCTGCCCGGGCCAGCTAAATCTGCCTATTTTTGTGTGAGTTGGAGCCCTTCTCCTTGTGACTTCTACTATTCCAGTGCTGACTATTTTAAAAAAATTGAGACAATTAGCCTTCTGTGGATCTGCATTTTGAATGCAGAACACTTGCAGGGCTCTTACTCCACACATGCAACACTTTGTGGTGTTGGCTTTCTACTGTTTCAGACTAAAACAAGGAAATTATTCTCTCTCTGCTCCTTCGGTGTTGTAGGTAGCTCTCTTGCCATTCACAGGAATTTCTGAAAATCAAAGGGAAGGTGCTGTTTGCACTGAGACTGTAGAAAATAATTTGGACAAATAGCCACATTGGAAAGGAAATCTTTCAAGACGTGAACCACCTCTCCTGTGTTAAGGCAGATTAAATTGATAAAGATGAATTTTCAAGTATATTTAATCATAATATGCACACCAGAGTGTCATCTAATGCCTTCTGAAAAGGTTTTTTGTTCACGTATCCATCAAAGCCTTACCGTTTTAAATAAAATAAATCTCTTTGAGTAGTAGCCAGCCACTTAAAGAAAATTCTTCAGCGTGATGACTCACATTGTGCCCAAGGACAGTTTTCCATATCCAGCCCTCATTCACTCTGCTCTATCATTCCCATCTCCCTGCCTCTGGAAATGGGAGAGGAGCCCAAAACAACTTAACTCTCAGGTGTTTAAACTGATTGTTAGTAAGTGACACTTGTAGAAACTCTTACCTGAAGGTTTTCATTGCCATTGTCTTGTGTATTTGATCTCAGACTGGCTTCTCAAGGGTGTCACTTCGGGGGGGCAAGGGTTCTAGCTATTTCTTTATGAATGTGAGCTGTTCTTTGAATTCTTTTGAACGTACTGAAATCCCGTTTGTCTCCAGTTGCAGTGTCTCAGGACTTTTTAGTAGAAGGGTTTTGAGTTATTTTTGCACCTAATTCTCCTGTGTGCTGGCTGTTGAGACAGTATATATTTTCAAAATAGCCTCCTCTGCGGAGAGAAAGCTTTTGTAACCCATCCTAGTTGCTGTGGCACAGATCTACGTTTCCCATCTTCATCACTTGCTGTTACCAGATGTGCCTTGTTTATGTTCAACTCATGAAACCAAATGCCTCTCCAGCAGGGTACAGGTAAGCTTTAATGAGATTAGCCACTCCACAAATTGAATTGCTTATTTCACGATGTTTTCTTGTGCTTGAGCAGTTGAATCTGTGTGCTAGGACAGTGCACTCACCTGTGATAAATTGAATGAAAGGTGACTTCCTTAAGCCTTTTGGTAGCTGTATGAAGACCTACCCAACATCATCAGCTCTGTTTCCTTGATTTCTATATGTGTATATGAGTTTCTTTCCCCTTTACTCTTCCCTCTCCCCCATGGACAGTAGTTGCCTGTTTGTTGTCTCCTCTGCTCTCTGGTCTTTGGTCACTTTTGCAGCAGAGTTCCTGCTGGATGCGGGTTTGCGCGCTGCCTGGTCAGTGGGTGGGCTGCCCATGAGATCTGGTTGTCCTGCACCCACTTTCCTCGTTCCTTCCTTTTTCCATCTTCCTCACAACTTTAAAAAGATGGTATCTGAAAACCTCTTGGTTCCCAGTGACACAGCTCTTGGAGAGGGCAAGATATGTAGAAAGCATTGTGGTTTTCTGCATTGTTGTCATAAATTCCCCCATATTTTTAGTTTTGATGTTTGGAGCAAGCAATGACTGCAAGACCTCAGGTTTGGAGAAATAACCTCCACAGTTTCTCGCAGCAGTAAAGAAGTGCTCCCTGCTAATGAGTGTCTGTTGCTGTAGCTGAGCGTTACTTGGTGCATCTGCCATAGGAATCCTCCCTTTATTGTTTGCTTTCATCTAGTTCTTGTCTCCTTGTTAACAACCATCTGCATCCAGAGCACTTGGCTATGTTGAATGTTTGCCTCGTATCATTGAAACTTTTCTCCACTCCTTTTGCAGCTTTCTAGTAGGATTTTCTGGTTTTTGCCCTCTCTCATGTAGGTGTTTCAATTTCTCTGCTAGTCAAACAAGTACGTAAAGTAATCTTCCTGTTCTGGGTCTGGCATTAGTCGCCTTACTGGAAAAATATTTGTTTTCACTTAAATTTGTTAGGCCTGGGAGAAAACTGTGTAATCTTTTTTCCTGTTTGAGAGGCTGAAAACTAAATTTTGAGGAATCTGTGTCCAGTGAAGCCTTTTCTCCCATACTTTTTCTTCTGGTCCTGTAGAGATTGACTGGAGTTTTAAAGCAAATTGGATGCTTATTGCATGGCGATGGGGGATTTTGGTCAGATACTGGGGTGTGTGATTTTGGTCCGTTACTGGGGTACTGCCTTTGAGAACTACTGGCGTGATGCAGTGGGAGGATTACGTGAAGTACTATAGCTCTCGTGTGTTTTGCTGAATTTCTGAGAATAACTTGTCCTGAAGCAGCTTGCTTTGTTTATTTAGTTATGCTTGAGGAGATGAAGGAGATTCTGAGAATTTATAGTTATCTACTTAACTGTGGCTTATTGCTTGTGCCTCTTACTGTTCAGTGGAGTAAACAGGTAGCACCACTCCTTCTCTGATGAAAAGAACAGCAGCTGCCTGACTTCCTTGAGGGTTAATCGTCTCCATCATACCTCTGGTCAGGTTTTGGCACACATTAGAGCAGGGCACTGAACAGAGAAGTGTCCTCTCTTGCTTCACATAAATGTCTTGGAGAATGTAAAAAACAATGCAGAAGTCTCCCTTGCACGCATGCATTTTAATGATCGTAAGTGCCTGTTAGCTTAGTGCTGGCTAATATCGCTTTTAAAGTCTTGGCATTTATTGCAAGAGACTGTGTGATAATTTCAGAGGGACTTTTTCCCTTTGTGCCAAAGTCTGTCTTTTTCTTAGGTGAAAGCATCCCATGTTTTCTAGTACTTGTTGTGAGCTGCTCGCCCTGCAAGCAAGAGGACGGTACGATGGCTGCGTTGAGGTTCTGGTTCTGGCAACAGTTCCTTCCAGCTATGCTAATGAAAAAAATTTGTCATATCTCTTCCAAAGCTGGGAATCCTCTAGACCTAGGGAAGTGATGGTGCGTCATTATTTGGCTGTCGAGCGCGCTTGGCCCTTTGGACCCTTTGAGGCTATGTAGTAATCGACTTGCAGCGATGCCTCTTTGTTTCTGATACAGTTTACTTTTGTGTTAGCTTTTGTTGTGAAATGCTTGACTTCATAGTTTTTGAATGCGTTTGAAAATGCACTGTGTGCTTTCTGCCTTCTTCTGACAATGTGCAAACAATGCTGTCAGGAGTCAGAAGCAGAGCAGGGTCCTAAAGCATCAGAGTCTGAGGGTCAGACCTGGGTGATTCACTGCGATGCGGAATGATCGTGTTCATAGCGTGATCGTGCATCAGACCTTGAGCTTTAAATCTGCTGTCAGTTCAACGTCATTTTGTGCAGTAGATTGAGAATCTGTTCTGTTCTTTGCTTTGTGTGAACCTTTTTTTAAAATTTATCAAGCATTAACGACTGGAAGATGACAGAGTACTACTGACTGTTCTCATGTGCTGCCTTTGGTTATGGATTGCTTGACTGAAAGTTGCCACAGCTGAAATTGTTTTGGCTCTTGCCCTGGCTTCTGGACACGTAATACCCCATGTTGTAATATTGTAAATAAAATATAAACTAAACAAATCTAGTAGTCACTTCTGTAGAAAAGTATAACTCCTGGAAGGTGGTCGCTAGGGTAAGCAGTACTCCATTCATTCCTGATGCCTCTTCCACAAAAGAACAAGAAAACCCTTCTGAAGTATAACAGTCTGTTACAGAAATCTCCCAATGAGACTGAGCTCATGATTGTCTGAGGAGGTTTGAGGTGATGGTGGCAGTTCTGCCTCTGGTACAAGGTGTTTCAATGCTGCCGATCAAAACACCTTCTAAAAATATCCCATTGTCTCAACGAATCTGTTCTTGCAACTCGCAGCCCAATATTAAATAACCTACTGTTGGTTGCAAAGGATCCAAATTAAAGAAATGGATTTAGCTCTCTGCTCCTTTTCCCACTCTTTATTAAATTGCTGAGTATTTGTTGTAGGCTTCACATAAGATAGAAATAAAATCAGTCTGAGCAAGAGATCTTTCCATAAATGTGGTATTTGAACTGCAGGGGAGTTTTCTCATAAGGTGGAAACTAGCTTGCTTTTCTCTACAGAGACTTTTCTGTCGCGTGCCTGGTGTCTTGGCCTGAAGCAGTGTTATCTAGTCCTTTTCAAAAGTCTTGGTGTAGAGAGTGTCGACTGAACTTGAGTGAGAGGGCTGGTGGAAATCTATCCAAGAAAAATAAATTTCTTGTGGAGCAGCCAGTGGTGTGTGTGACATTGCTTTGGGAGGGATGGAGTGGGACAAATGGAGTGGTTTGATTTGGCTCTAGGAAATAGAGGTGAAATAGGAGGACAGAGTTGAGATATAACCATCACCTTTAGCCTGGAATAATTCAATTCTTGGTGTTTTCTCATCAGTTCTTGTCCCTGTGGTATCCTTTCCACCTTGCACCCTTCACTTGGTAAATCTTGTTGTAGGTCTTGGAGAAGAGCAATTCCCTTTTCTCATGCTCTGTAGAGCTGAGTATTTGCTGACTCTGGCAACAGGGATCACTGCACGCCTTGCAATATAGGCGCCTGCATCGCCCAAAGCTTCGGAAGGAGTCTCACAGGGCTGCTGGAATTGGGTTCCTGAGGCTGTAAAAACTTGGTGGGGCTATTAGTTTGCAGAGGTACAGTTCATAGGGCTTGGCTTAGGGAGGATGAAGAGCCAAAAAACATGCCTGCAGCGACAAGGGGACATTTCCCCTGGGCTGTCACTTGGCCTCTCGTCAGGTAGTACAGAGTTACGGTGATCTCTTCCAGCTTGTCTGTGGTTGCCAGTTCTCCCCATCTAGCCTCTTGCTACGGTGGTGTGATTTAGAACTTCCTGGTTTGCATTAACAACAGGAAGGAGCAGCCTATCCGTGGGAAACGTGTGTTGGCTTGGTACGAACCTGCATTGTCCTTGACAAGGAAATGCCTTCCAGTAATTCACCTTGCCAGTGGAGAAGGGAATTTTTTTTTTTTTTTTTTTTTGTTTAAAGAGCAACTGAGCTGTTTGAAATCAGTGCAATGTTTAATGACACCAAAGGAGAATATACTTTTGTGGATAGGAAATGCTGCTTGCTTGCTCAAGACGGCAGTTTATTCTTGCAGTCTATGGAATTTCAGTCTGTGTGAGAACCAGAAATGTGACTCTGCTGTCATTATTTTGGTTTCTTGCTCACTGCCTCAGCACGGTAGAAAGCATCTTGCACTTGCAGAATGAAATGATGACTCTTTCTGTGTCTAAATGAGATGAATACTACATTTTGTGTAGGTTTTTTTGTACAGAATCTGAAACATTGTACTCTTTTGCAGGACTGTGTTAATCATTAGCAGCCTAATGAGTTCAAGTACTGTGGCCACGGAAAGATGTGTAAACAGGCCAACAAGAAGCTGAGCCTCACTGAAGGGTAATTCAGGTGGCCCTGAAAACACGCTGTGAAAACCCTGAGTCACAGGCAAAAATGTATTTGCCAGTATTTTTACCAAAAAGTAGCTGAATCTGACTGTTCTAAAGTGAAAATGATCTTGTTTCCTTTCACATGTTGACGTACAATGTTTTTTAGCTGTTTGTGTCTTTTAAAATGTAGGGAATTGTGAATGACTTGTATGAATTTACAGTGAAAGACGTCTGAGCATTTTGGAGAATGTGTGCATATGCAACGTGGACGTGGTACACAAGCGGCTGTTTCTAAAGAAGTCTCTGCTTCTATCGCAGTGGTTTGCTTTTGAGGCCCTGCGCTACAGATTGGCCGTGAAGAGGAAATCTGGAGTCTCTTTTTCAATTTGACTGAAATACACATTTATTAAAGCAAGTTTTAGGAAGGGTAGAAAGGTGGCAATTTAATAGGTAAAAGCAAGCATGTTTCAAGAATTTGAATAGGAAATCTTCATGTGTGTGACTGGTAGCTCATACATAGTACAGCCAGGTCACCAGAAAATGCCACCCACTTTATTTCTTCGCATCCACAGCTCAGCATTGCTCTTTCTCTTCATGTTGATGATTTCACTTCCCAGAAGGAGTTTGGCTGGACTGCGTAATCTGGTCCTTTAAGCCACTGCTCTGTACTCTAAAGGAAGTATCAAAACTGAATAGGAGGATCTGCTCATTGTGATTAGGTTTCACTCATGTTGATTAGAGGTGGTCTTAAATTTTGAAATATAAGTTTTAACATCTCTTCTAAAACTTGTCCTAACTCCATGCAGGTAACAGTGAGCAAAGTACTGAAAGATGGGTGAACTGTCTGATAGCCTGCTGGAGGAGAGGTCAGTAGGTTTCCACGACCTTTTGGGTGTTCCTTACTTGTGACTTAAAATTTTCAGAAACACATTGAGGTTTCTCTTAACTGTCACTTTGCCATCTGGTGAGTGCTGAATCAGCACGGTGTAAAACCCACAGCTCTGCTGCAGTGCAGGCTGTCTCGCCATCTCTGCCTGTGGAAGCTGAAGGTAGAGCTGTTCACCCTGTCCTCCCAAGGCAAATAAAACTCAACCAAAAACTGAATGCACTCAAAACTTGCTTGGAGCATATGTTATTGCGTGAATTTGGTTTTCAACAGAATTCTGCAAACAGGACTGAAGATGCTTTACCATGATATGAGAGGTTCTTGGGACCTTGCAGTCTCTCCAGAGAGCTGCTGATGGAATGGTATTTCATGTTGTCCAGAAACCTCATTAACAGCTTGTTAACATGGATGTCTCTTGGAGTGAAGTAGCTCTGTGTTCAGTGTGTGGGGACAGGAACTATTTGATTTGTTCTCCAGATTCGTGAGACAGTTGAAGGTGTGATCAGTCGAGACTTTTTTTATTCTCTCGCTATTGGACTTACCCTTTCCATTCATGTAGCTTTGAATATTGGACCTTGTAGCTCCAAGTGCAAGAGTTTGCTGCTTTCCTTTTGGGAGTAAGCTTCTGCAGCAGGAAGCAGAGCATGTAGTCTAGTTTCTGCACTGCTAGTGATTTCTTATTATAAGTTGCTATGGAAAAAGCATAGAGCTGTTACCTGTGTAGCTCCTAAAGGTGGGCCTCGTCAATAAGAAGAAAACGACCTGTAAGCTTTGCTTAATAAGCCTTCAGGGGGAATTAAGGGCTTGCAAGTAAATTTGTCCTTAACAAACTAAACTGAGTGCAGTTACCTGTGTGTCTAAGCTTCATTTAGATAGAATAGACTTCTTGCAGCTTTTTTTGGAAGTTCTGGTTGTATATCAAAGACTATAAATCATCAGTTCTTTGCTACATCATGAAGGTCAAAGCCTAGAGCACCATGTATCCATCTGGACTGGTGGGTCTACAGAGGAGAGCATTTCTTGACAGAGGTAACTACTGCTTTTTAGCTCCCAGGTGCCTTACTTTTTCTCTTCCCTGCTTTTTTCCCTCCAGGATGGTGTCTGCGAGGTATATGGTGTTGCACTTAGAACTAGGAGAAGGATGTATTGCTTGTTTGCCCTCTCTCAGGTTGCAGCTGTACTGAGTGTGCCTATTGCCAGAGCTCTTCAAGGATGAGGCTCTTGCAGCCTGTTAGCAGGAACAGTTGGCATAGTTTACCTGCAGAGATTTCTTTTTGAAGTAGAATAAGTATAGATAATTCTTGACCAAAGCCCAGGTTGGCTTTGCAGCGTTTTATTTTTTTCCTTAGAGAAGTAAAGGGCAAGTGCTACTCTGGGAGGTAGACTTGGTCTAAGAAATGCAGCTCAACATCCTCTAGTAACTCTTCCCTGGTGAGCATGCAGTGTCTGTGCTGTCTGAATAACAATTCACGTCGGGTTGAGAAAGAGCAGGCAACTGTTTGGACCATAAAGAAGCAAATGTAGTGGCATCTGCAGCCTCTGTTGCATTGCTGTTATCTTCCCTTGGCCGCAGGAAACTCAGAGGTTCCGTGGGCCGCTGTGGCCACCTCTGCTGTACTTGAGGTGAGCTTTTCCTGGTCTTCACAGGTACCTCTCTGAAAATATGTGCCAGTGTTTTCTGTCTGCTGGTAAGGAACAATGTTCCTTTGTTTCTGCCAGGAGAGAGAAGGGCAGCCAGCCAAGTTAATTTCTTCATGGCAGACAGTATATATCTCACTGCTTTGAAGTTGTATGCTTTTCAAAATAAGGTCACCTAGACTGTAGCTCTGAAATTTGTTATTGCGCTCACTGAAATATGTTCCAGTTAGTAACGCATTCTACTAAAATTTCTTCTGCTAAAATTCTGCCCAGTTTTCTGTTACTGCTCTGATGTTTGAGGCAGAGCTAGTTATTTTGCATCCTTTTGGTTCATGTGTAACAAACCTCACAATTCATCTGGCCAGTTGTCACCTTCATCTCGGATGCCGTCCCTCCAAAGCCCTGTGCTCTCACTCTGGTTGAGGAGAAGCTTAAAGACTGGCCATCTCTTTGCTTCCCAGGATGCTCCTTTTACTTGATGCTGTGGTTCTCATCTGCATCTGACTTGGCTCTTCTGGAAGGATAAGGAATGACACCTTGCAGAAAGGTATTGAAGGCACATGATGCTTGATCTGAACACCCTTTTGATGTCAAACTGCCCCTGTGCAGCAGAGTATGTGGGATTCTCTTTTTTCGCCCTCTCAGATTTGTGCTCTCACCATTCGCATTCTTAGACTGCTTGGGTATTGAAACAACTTTGGTATGTTTATGAAATTATTGTCAGGTGGGTTTTTTGAGTGTGCTTCCTTCACTGTAGCAATAGCTTTCTTGTGTGCACAGCTGAATATACCAAAAGATGTTTTTGTGCCTATGTTTGAAATAAAAGCCTTTGAAAGAGAGGAGGGTTAATGTGCTGTTTGGTCAGATGTTGACTTCCTTCCCAATACGGGACTGGGACCCTTTGGATCCCTGTTGCATAAGAACAACAGAACAGGGAAGATCTAAACCAGCAGCAAGCCGTCCCGGTGCTGCTCTGATACTCTGGTGATTATGCTGCATGGAGAACTTCAAATAGCTGTTGATTGCTCCTGAGAATGCCACGAAATCCCTGATTTGTGTTCTTTAGAAAAACCCCTTGAGTGACTCTTAAATCGTGTCTGCAGCTAATTTAAAACACTCCTTAAACTTGTAGCAGATCCTTTCTGTGTGGAAGAGCATGCTTGTGCATACAGCATGGATTTGTCCTCTGTAGGAAGCACTGAGCACATGTGGACGCTGCTGGGGAGAGAGTGACTTTTATGGCTGCAAGTGCTTGTGATCATCCTTGAAACAAATTCCTGCTCGTTTCTTGCCAAATATCCTAAAGCTCTGTGTTCACCTTCTTTCCCCAGCACCTCTGGAAGGTGTTGGGTAGAGCCAGTCCCTTGCTTCTGTTCCAGTTACTCTGAAAGCAAGGAGAATCTTTAATGGGGTCTTCTAAATTTCCTTATTAGGCAGTTGAGAATCTCTGTGGGAGAGAAACTTCATGATATGTGCGTTATTACTGCGTGGGGAAGATTTTGCTTCACAGCACTTCCCCTCTTAAGTGCCAAAGAGCCTGTAGTGAAGCTGTTTGGTAGGGAATTATACTTCAAGGGTATCACGAGGCCTTGGATGCTCAAGCTGTTAAGTCTTTCTTGCACAGTGAGGTGCATGTGAAAATGTATAAAAACTGTTGGGTCCTACACTAGTACACACACTTTCCTTCTTTCCTCCTTTTCAGGAATATCCGTGTTCATATCTCAGGAACTGTGGCAGCTGTGGTCTGTGGCCTAAGCAACTGCTTATTTTTTGTTGTGATTACAAATACTTGAACATCTTCTTGTTCTCATCAGGTTCAGGATGGCTCCCTCTGTCGGGAGTCAAGGCTTGACTCATGAACTTGGGATTCAGGCATTGTGAAACACTTGTGGTGAGAAAAATTGGAATGTAAGTTGCAGCCTGCCAGCTGCTCAGCACTGACTGTACGTGTTCTTGCCTTGTTGTGTTTGTCATGAGGGATAAGGCCCCTGTGTTGCTTTAAGATGGGAGAGTGCAGGAGGGCAGGAACTGTGTCACCTCACGCAGGTCGTGCTCTGCCTCGCTCTGTCTGTGCCGAGCTGCTGAGGGCTGGGAGCTGCCCTGTTCCTTCAAGCAGCTAAGAGGCTCTGGCCTGAGCACTGGAATTTCAGAGGCTGAAAGTTGGCATAGTGATGTACAGATATTGCGTTTTTCTAATGTTAAATATAATCCTCCTCTTGAACAGATTAATAAATAAAACCATTCGGCAATTGCACACAAATGCCTCTTGTCCTCCTGGCACAGGTAAATAAATCCTAATGGGGGATTTCATCCTCTGTTATTCTGAGAAAACCGCTCAGCTCCTGGAGGGACACTGCTGCTGTGCCAGTGCCTGTGGTGCAGCCTTCGTACTGCTCGCGTGGCCCTGGCAAGTGCTGAAACTGCTCCCAGCTGTGCTGCCGGGCTTTGTCTGGCGATTAGTTTATTGGAGCAATGTGAGGATGCTAAAAAGGTTCTGTAAAAACGGTTGCCACATAAAAATTGGGCTTGCATTGTCTGTATTAAGATATTTTAAGTTGAAACTCAAGGAAATGTTTTTATTTTGTATATGTATAAGCTCCAGCAGAACTAACGTATGACTTATTTTTAAATATATGTGATACATATATGATTATAATTTAAAAAGTAAAGCGCAGGGGAGGCGAGTGATTAATGTCCCTTCCTGTTGAATCATATTAAGGCGGACTCTGTATGATGGAGTCTAGAAAGAAATTTCTTCTGTAAAGTCACATTTTTCTATTCTGCATTTTCTTCTGACTAGCATTGGAAACCTATTCCAGGATTTGCTTCTCTCATTTCACATGTTGCTCCTTCCGTTCCTGCTCTGACCGTTGTACTCTGTGGCCCAGGTTAGTTCTGGGTTTGGTCACACTGTGTGTTACTTGGAGAGCTGCCAGTGCAAGGCATGTTGCAGGATGTGTTTAGCTGCTCCGTCTGTGGAGGATGCTGGCACTCCATCTGGACCTGCCCATGCTTACCTGGCTGTCTGGTGCTTCCTTTGCTGCCAACCCTGCACGGCTGGGCAGATGCTGCAAACCTGCAGCCCCAGCCTCTCTCCAAGGGCTGAGGCCTCCAGCAAGGAAATGTGAAGTCCAGCTCATCTTGGGCTTCTGCCTTGTGTCGCCAGCTGGTCATCATCAGTAAGCACGTATTTGATTTTCCTGCTCCCTTCTCTGCAGTGCATTGGTCTGAGCTGTGCTGCTCGCAGCGGGAATTTTCCCGGCAAGGCTGTGGCTGCAGTCAAGGCTTGGCTCTGCCCTGCTGCCCAAATGGATAGGGCTCTCTATGGTGGCTAGTCTGCACCTTTTGTTAAAGGAATTCCTTTCCTATTTCATTTTAAAAGGAAAAAAAAGGGGGAGAGTGGGCCAGAAATTCACCTCCAATAAAGCAGCAAAACTATTGCTTCCCCTTTCCACGACCCCACAAATTTGCAGTCTCTTCCATTCATGTCAGAAGCAACCTGTTCCAGCAGATGAATGCACCCTCCTGATGTTCTCTGCCTTCTCTTGGTCCTCTGTATTAGAATGCATGAAATGTGCAGGAGAACAGGAGTAGCAGTGTTGCTGCCACAGCCAGGTGCCTCATTCGCGGGATGCTCTTCAGTGCTGCAAGCAGCCCGGCTCCCAGGCACCAGGAGCAGCAGTCCAGTATCCTGAGACTTACGGATTGTGGTAACCAGGGCAATATTCACAGCTCTGGCCAGGCTGCTTTTGATTACTAGAAAGTAGTATGTGAAGTCCTAGGAATTCTTTAAAGGCTTGTGATTTGTGAGCACTCTGATATTCTACAAGATCTGGAGGAAAATAAACTTTTACTTAAAGAAGAAACTGTGTTCCAGAAACTCTCTGCATAGTACCTAGGGGCTTTTTCAGGTACAAGAAGTGAGACCTGGGCTTGGGTATTCTGTTGAAGAAAGCTGCCTTGCTGTGGAGGTCAAAAAAAACTTTATGGGCCATAAAGTTGAGGCTTTCCGAGCTCTGCAGGTACCCTGTGACTGAAGTTAAGCTGCTGTTTTTTTTCAAGTTTAAAGGATGATCTTCTGCCATGCAGGAGTGGGTTGTAATATTATTTCTTTCAGTTTTATGGTTAGAACTTGGCAGTGTGGGTTTCTGTACCATGTCTACAAGAGACAGACGTTTGTGTAGCTGTGTTCTGATGAGCGGAAAGACAAATTCAGAATGATCTGCTCTGGAAAGGCTCCAGACATTTTAATTTGTGTGTATGTAATTCTGGTATCTCTGCTAGAGCCAAGTCTGCTCTCCTTAGATTTAATGATAATGCTTAGCACATGTACTGATTTCATCTTGAAAGCACTGTGCAAACACGAACTAATCTAGCAGTTGTGCTTCAAACTTTGTTCTAGTGAACATTTCATTAGGTTTGGAAGCGGGCAGCTCTCCGTGCGACTCCGTGCAGGCTCTATAGTGTTCTGTGCCTCGGCTGGGAGCACAGCAGAGGATGGGCTGGCTAACTGTGCTCAGAATAACTGCTGATGGTTCCTCTGGGTACTGGAGGAAAACTCAAATCGCTTTTGAATATGAATCGCTTTACTGATTTGACTGGAAACCCAGTGACCACATAGCAGCTACCACTTCGAGCAGACCACTGAATGGATTCTTCTGGTGAGAGTCTTTAAATTTTCATGTGGGTCATCACTGGGTTGGTGTAACTGATGTCATTTCTAGTAAATGCCGAGGCAGCAGTGAGCTCTTGCTTCCATTGCTCTGCTTGGAGTCTACATCTGACTCCTTTTTTGGCACAGTACCACGTTCCAGAAACCATGCAGCCCTTCCACTGCTCCTTACTTAATCTGTATCAGCCGAAGGACTGAATGCGGTAAGCGAAATAGTTAAGTAAACGCAATTACTCTGCAGGTACTTCTGTCAGAACATCTGGAGGCCGCTCAGCTCTTCTGTTTGTGGGAATCAGATAGCTTTAGGGATGCTTTCATTCCCAGAGACAAGAGGACACATTACAGGGGGTTAAGTCCTTGAGAACCATTCCTGGCTCGCTCGGCACTGCAGTGAAGCTTTAGCAACCTTTATCTTTGTGCTTTTGCTGGTGGATTATTGTTGTTTCCTTTAGTTCTCTGAGCAGAGTAGGCAGCCTTACTCTGTGATGTAGTAGCAGGTTTCCTCTGCAGCCTAATTTTGGAGACCTGAAAGAGGAAGAGGGCACAGTGTGCTTTTTGAAGCTGTATTCTCACCAACTGTGAAGCCTAGAATAGTTGCTCCAGGATTCTTTGCTGTTTTGATGTAATTATGGCTTCTTGATCTTGAAGGGGGCACATTGTTGTGGGGAAAAAAAAAAAAAAAAAAAAAAGAAGAATCAGGAGAACAATTGAAATGTGGAAAAAAGGGTCATGGGTTTCATTCACTGTTTCAGGATTTATCCGTTTTGTCTCAAGACGTGCGTGCGTAAGTTTTACAGGAGCTTGTGAGAGCCTGGAAAGATGAAAATAAACATGGTCAGCACTCTTCATCTTTGAATAGTAGGTGGCTGAGCAAAATTGCTACATAATAAATTCTGACATTTATTAACCCCTCCTTTCCCCCACTTTCTGTACTTTTGAGTAAAGCCTGACCTGAAGTCTCTGGTGGGCAGATGCGGAGATGCTGTGCTGCCACGATTAGATAATGCTTTTTCTACTTTTATGTGTGTTTTCTGTAATAACAGTTGAAAAATGAGTGCAGCCTGTTCTTTTTCTGCTGTATGCAATCAATAGAGAGGCTTAATTTTTCTTTTTAAAATGTTCTGTTATTACTAAATACACTTGGGAAGACTGTTGGTTTTGTGAGCAATCTGAGCAGCAGGGAGGGAGACAGATGCCTGTGGTAGGTGGTTATTCTATGCATGCTTGAGGAATAAATGAACGCTGGTTTTGTAGGAAGAGTCTGGCTGTGTCACCTCTGTTACACCACACCACTCTCTCCATGAACTGTGGGACAATCCAAGCAATCGGATTCTCCAGTGACTTAGAGCTGGGATGCTTTTGTTTGTTTGCTCTTGGTGTATAATTCATTTCATTTTGATGGGGTCTCTAGAACGATGTGGGAAGGCACTGGGATTGCTTTTAGGAGTAGCTCCAAGAAGCAGTGCCTGTTCCAAGTCTGTCCACCTCCCTGTTTTCTAATTACATGTTTGAATTTCTGCCTGCTCAGATCGCTGCAGTGAATCATACACCCACAGGTTACATGACCCCAGTCTCTGCCTCTTCTGTGAGGAGACTGATAGAGGTCTTTTAAATGAGGTTTTCAGTAAGAATTTTAGCAAGCAGTTGCTTGTAAGGACCTGGCTACATCTGTATTTCGAGTCTAACCTAGCCTGGTCACTTCAGGATGCCCAGTGTGTGTGGCTGTGGGGCTGTGACCCCTATATGCAGTTTGGACCTGCCTGAAGCTGTCCAGGTAGCACCCTCCCCAATGCCTATGGGTAACTAGCGACTTCCCAAACACAATTAGTTTATTTAGTGTCCTCTTTGTAATATCTGAAGCTGGTATAAGCACAGATCTTGTCCCAGTGATGCTGCAATTCTGACGTGCCTGGTTTTACAGTGAGAGGGATGGATTGGGATTATGTCAGAAAATGAGATTAAGCACCGAAGTCTCCCTTATTCTGGGAGATAGCCAAGTGTGCCGGCATAGTAATTACCTTCGATGCACGCAGTTGATAGTTTCACAAGGGTTATACTGATGTCAGCGGGAGTTAGGGCCCACAGGTGGTGTGCCCTAAATTCATGCTATCCTTGAGACTAGAGTTGTAAATGCACTTTGACTCCATTCCCAGGAAGACGCTGACACGTTTGAGTTTGAGTTGCTGAAAGGGGAGCAATGTCTGGTGCTCCCTGCCCAGAGTGGACTTTCCACTTTGTATTGACTGCTGATCAACTTTGGAACCAGCATTGACTGCTGATCAACTGTGAAACTGAGCAGGGATATCACTGAAGAATTCCTTGGACACTACTTTCTTGATGTAGATGCTCTTGCCTCCTTCTTCCTTGCCTGCTTTCATGGTGCCATCTGTCTGTCATTTGCTTTCTCATTTCTCTGACCTATTTATGAAATGTGTTTGCACAACCCCTGCCATACAATGGTTGCAGGGTGATGGAATTGTGACTAGTCTTATTTCCTCTTCCTCTTTGTCAAATTTGTGAGGTCCACTGCCTACCCATCCGGTGTGGTGGGTGACCTCTGGTCTCATTTTAAAGGTCCATGGTGTTGGTTTCCAACCAGGGTTGTGCAGCGTGCTTTATGGCAGTGGCAAGGCAGAACCCAGCAGCATCATAAGCCTTGGAGGCTGGGAGTTGTGTGTCTGAATCCTGGCAGGAGGTGGGGTTGGGGTTGGGGTTGGGTTGCAGCCCTTGCTTGCTGGAGCTCAACTTTCACAACGAGGAGCTTTCTTTCCAAAGCTGTGGACAGTGATTCCATTGTCCCAGAAATGCTTGCCTTAAAGAGAAGCGTTGAGGATCTGTTGCGAGGACAGGTTCCCAAGCCCACACCGCTTGGTGGGTGGCAGCAGCCAGTTGCCCATATGATCTTGGTCCTTGCCATTCTCCTGTCTGTGTATGGATCAAGGCTCAGATCTGCTGCAGCTGCTCTTGGACTCATGGAGCCAAGAAGTGGTGAGAGTGCTTTTAGCTCACAGCCTTGTGATGAGGCACTCTACTACAGCAGCAGTCAGCACTGACCTGCTTCCTTTCTTGGTCTTCATCACATATTCCAGAAAAAAAACCAGTAAATTGCCAGGAATCCACCAAATCCCTCCATACTAAGTGTACATGGTAAAGTTGGAGCTTGGAGTGCTCTGGTGCAGGACCTCATGTCCCACCTAACGACTCACGTAGGAGGGAGGGGGTACTTTTGTGTTTGAGATGTCTTCATGCCTTGTATAAATAGTTGAAAAAAAACCTTAATGTAGTCAGGATTGAATGGTGCCGAACGCATAGGGAATAGGAAGAGTATTACATTGTCCATGCTTTTTCTGCTGGAGAGAAAACAGGGAGAGGGAAGAGGGAGGAGGGCCCAGGGCAGTGCCGAGACAAGGGGCTCCCTCTCAATTCCTTGCCTCCACTGCAGGGAAGGGATCTGTCTTGCCTTTGATGGATCTGAGCTTAAGTTCACATACTTATGAGCGTTCACTTCCAAAGAATGTGTTGTCTCATTTATTTTTTTCCCATATTTGAATGTTGCATGGGCAGAGGTGGCTGTAAAGGTATGGCAGGACTTTGAAAGCTTCTGGGACTTCCAGGGCCGGCTGCCTAAGGGCTTTGTCTGCAAATGTATCCAGGAAACTTTGCCATCTTCTTTGAAACCAATTACTGTCTGGTCTCTGATGAACAAACTTGCAAGGTCACTGTGAAATTGGAGCTTTGGGGGGAGGGTGTGTGCACAAAAACCTGTGATATGAACTGCTGTGGAGATCACGGTGTACATGTTCTTCTGTAGATGAGCATGCTAATAAATGTATTAAAGATTACTAAAGGGAAGAGACAGCTGTAGCTTTTTGAGGTTTGTTTGTTGTTTGTTTTTTTTTTTTCTTGAGACACTGAGGAAAGAAAACGGAGCACAAGGGAACAAAGAACTGCTGAACAAAGCGTGTCCTTTACCCAGCTCTATGAAACAGCGAAAGTGTCTCTGGGAAGAACCTGAGCTGCAGGCAGGGAGTGAGGAAGGGTCTGGGAACACATAACCAGTTGTGACGTATAAACGGCTGCATGTTCCTGCTCCGTGCATTTGCAGAGAGGTGCCTCGTGTAGCTGAACTAATAAAAAGCCCAAACACTAGCTCTTGCCTTCAAGTTACTACAAGGAGTGGATTGTTAACCTGCTGCTGACCCCCTTTTTCTTTAATCTAAAAAAATGGAAATAAAGTTCATACAATCACTTTTACACTTGTGATTGTGTGTGTAAGATAGGTATTTGCTCCAGAAGAGACATACTTGCTTGCAAGCTTCAGCCCTTGTAATTGAAGAAGGTGGCCGTAGCATTAGCAATGACACAAGGTAGAAAACCTCCCTTTGTTCTGCTTTTTCTCACTGACCTCCACTCTGCCTGTGAGAGTGTGCTGCCTTTGTCAGAGGAAACTCCCTTAGCATGTGTTTAATTAATTAAAAGAAAGACGGTAGTGAATTTCTTCTGTGATACTAAATCCATTCCAGTCTAAAGCAATCTTTTGCCTGGCACAATAAGTACGTTGCAGACGATGGCTACTCTTGAAGGTGAGCCAGAACTCCTCTGGCCATGTTATAGATGAGAAAAAGATGACAAGTAACGTGGCCAGAATCAAAAGGCAGATCTACAGTGGAGCAGAGAATTGGCAGATTCAGGACTGGAGTCACAGCTTTGAGCCTCTTAAAACTGTAACACTTTCTTCCTCCCCACTACTGCTCTGCCACTTTGCAGAGGATGGACGTCCTGTAGTGATATAGCTGTAGTGTCCTACTCCCGAAGGGAAGGGTTTCCTGGGTGGTGCAGTAAATAGTTCAATAATTAGAGTCCCATGTAGTTCACCATGGATATACAACCATGTGTGCTGCTGTCAACTTTTTGCCCTTATTTTTTTGTCTGTTTTATCTCTTTTTCCCCAGTCAGAGGTGGATTTCCTCCTTGTAGCCTACCTGGAATTAATTTCATGTCTCTGCTCTCAGTGACAGTTCACGTCTTAGATCGTATGACCTGATGCCTTTTGGCTCTGTGGAAGAAATGTGGCTGCACACTTGTGACTTCATGTATTTGGACTCTGCGTTATCAAGAGTTTATCGTCTGAAGCCTGTCTCTCCTGCCCAAAGCATAGCTGGAGCCCTAATAACCATTTGATAACAGAAAAAGTGTCTTTTAGAGATTTAAACAGGTAATGAATTGAGGGAGTGACATCTAAGGAGTTTGAATCAAAATTGCAAATCAGCAAGAGGTTTGTGGACCATAAATGGAACAATTGCGGACAGTCTTGGTACCTGGGTAAAGCAGAGTCTTGCCCAGCACAGCAAGAGTTGTGAGGGAGATGGTAACAGAAATATATTGTAGCATTTAGTGGGGCAGGCTGGAATGTCAGTCTTGTACCAGAAGAACTGTAGAGAAAACACAGAAGTTGGTTCTCTAGCCTGTTAGCTTCTAACCTAGCCATTTTTTTTCCTCACCTTTGCGTAATGGCTGTTAATGCATTGAAGATGTAAACATGCAGTAAGTGATGATTGCAGAAATGCTGTAGTTCAGAATTTATGGTTTTCGCAGGAATCTCTGGTTATAAGGATCATAGCATCATCTGGCTGGAAAAGATCTTTGAGGTGTGGCCTCACCAGTGCTGATCACGGGGGCGCAATCACTGCCCTGCTCCTGCTGGCCACGCTATGTCTGATACAGGTCAAGATGCCATTGGCCCTCTTGGCCACCTGGGCACACTGCTGGCTCATGTTCAGCTGCTGCCAACCAACACCCCCAGGTCCTTCTCTGCCAGACAGCTCTTCAGCCACTCTTCCTCAAGTCTGTAACGCTGGACGGGGTTCTTGTGTCCCAAATGCAGGGCTCTGCACTTGGCCTTGAACCTCACCCCATAATTCCAGCCTGTCCAGATCTCTCTGCAGAGCCTCCCTTCCTTCAGGCAGATCCACACTTGCACCCAGCTTGGTGTCATCTGCAAACTTGCTAAGGGTGCACTTGATGCCTTCATCCAGATAAAGATGTTGAGCAGGACTGGACCCAGCACTGAACCCTGGAGAAACACCACTCGTGACCGGCCTCCAGCTGGAGCTGACTCCGTTTACCACAACCCTTTGGGCCCGGCCGTTCAGCCAGATTTTAACCCAGCAGAGGCTGTGCCTGTCCATGCCGATGGCAGCCAGTTTCTCCAGCAGAATGCTGTGAGAAACTGTGTCAAAGGCTTTACCAAAGTCGAGGTACACCACATCCACGGCCTTTCCCTCGTCCATTAAACAGATAACCTTGTCACAGAAGGAGATCAGGTTGGTTTGGCATGACCTGCCTTTCATAAACCTGTGTTGACTGGGCCTGATCGCCTGGTTGTCCTGCATGTGCTGTATGATAGCACCATGAGACCTTGCTTTGTTCATGAGAGCAAGGGGGTGCCCACAAGCTTTTCCTTTTAAAGGAAATTTACATCTGAAATCTGGTGCAACTCTGGGATAATCAAACAAAATAAGGATCTCATGTAAACTTTCTGTTCTCACATGGCTTTTAGCTGGATGTTACTTTTGCAGCTGATATCACAGTTGTTTAAATGGCAACCTGGTTAAAGAGCAGCCCGCTTTCTTGCTTTGTTTTGCAGGCTCTCGTGGCAGTTCAGGGGCCCCATCCAGCGAACACTGAGTTGCAGTTTGGATAGTTCGCGTAGAAATTCCAGTGTTTGTTGGCATCCCTAGCTCTAAGCCCTGCAGAAAGAGCTCTGAGGAGTTAGTAAGATCCTGCCACCTTCCCCCTCTGAAGCATGCATGCTCTCTTAGGGTTTGAATTACCCCATACTCTTTTCAGGAAAATAAATAAGGTATCTGCAAGCTTAAACATTAAGGCCTTTGTCAGTCCTCAGTGAGTAGCAGAAGCCTCCTGTGGATGAAAGTCTGGGGAAGGTCTGTGTTTTGCAGTGCATTGAGTTCTGCTGAAGGATGGAGGCTGGAGAACACTGAGGTTGCAGTGCTCTGTTTGGGGGGACAGGTGGAGCTCCGGCAATGAGACTTTTCTCCTTTTCACTCCCAGCCGCTTGTGCCGAGCGCTTTTTGTCCTTCTACCAGAGGGCACGACGTGCAGCCGCGGTGGAGGAAAGGATATTGATGCCATGACTCAGCTAGCAGTCCTCGGGTCGCTTGCCAAGTGGAGCAAGCCTTCGGTCCTTCTCATCTCGAGCATTTCCTAGCAGGTCATCCAGATTTTGTTTTTCAGCTGAAGCGGGTGCCACCTCTTATTCATGCCATGCTGCTCTGAGGGTGCGCAGGACAGGCTTCACCTCCCCTGGAGCCTCGCAGAAGCAGGTTTGTTCCTGCGCTCAGGTCTGTGTTCGGTGAATGCTCCTCCATCCTGCTGTCCCGGCCGTTCTCAACAGCTTTGCAGACTGACATCAAAGTTTCTCCAGTACAGTGTCTGTATGTTAGTGCCTAGGTATGCGTACTGCCAATACAGCCTGCTGTCCTGAGCTCGCCAGCTCCCGTTGAGGCTGGTAATGAATCTGTTTTCTATTTACTTAAATGGAAAAGACAGATCGCAGCTCAGCAGTGAACGCTTCTTTCCATGGTATGGTACTGCATTGCCCTGGTGTGATGCACAAAACAGATAGAGGGCCCCTCTGGCCCTGGTCTGGCTCAAAGCAGACTTTTGTATGAGTTATAGCGGCAGTTTGTTATCGCAGAAATTGCTGGGTTTTAATTGCTACTGGCAAACATGTTCAGAAGATAGCAGGGGCTGAAACTGCAGTTTCTGAACTGTGCTCTGTGGGACCATGTGAGGGACTTGCAGGTTCATTAAATGAGCTTTTTGACGGCTGACTCGATACAGGAGCCAGGAATGCACAAGAAATTCACGGGTGTTGACAGAAGTCTGCTGATGCGTAAGCTGTGGCAAGCGCTAGCGGAGAGAACTTACATGGTTTGTTTTACGCAGATGAGATGAGAAGTTCTCTGAAAGCCCTTCGTTAGTGATATTCATTAGTGGCCAGAGTTGCCCTTCTGGAAGGTTCTTCGACTTGGTCAGGGCTCGCTACTTTCTTGGAAAGCAGAGATGCTCTTTTGTGTCGCCCATTTGATGTTTGAATCCTGTGTTTCTTCAGTCCTTTGTGCGTTGGAGCATGTTATAAAAGGGATTTCACATGGTCGAACAATGCAAATTGTGCCTTTCTTCTCCTAATGGAAATGAAACTCTGTTCTTGCAGCCTCTGAGGATGCTCTCTGTTTTGGCCATCCTCAGCCACCCCTCCAGGACAGCTCTGCACAAAACTCCTTCCCACCTTTGCTCCTACTTTTATCTACCCCAAACCCAGCAGCTACCTCTGCGTCCTTACTGGGGTCCTGCTCTCAGATTGGATCCAGTGCTGTGAAACCTTTCTGCATCCTTTGCCATGGAAAATAGTTGCTAATTCCTTAATGTATGCCTTCCCAACTTATCTCTCTCATGCTGCTTGCCCACAGTTCAGTAACCAGAAGCAGACGCCCTTTTCCCTGTCCATGTGGCAACACTGCTTTGTGCCATGTTTCTCTATAGCTCCAGGCAAAACAGAAGATAGTGTGATTCCCATCAGTCTCCTGTTATTCTCCCACTTTCCTTTCATCTCTGGACTTTTTCAGGCTCCTATGCTCTACAGTAGTCCATTAGCCAGGGTGATTTTATCCCATTTCTTAGGTAAAGGGCGTGGAGACCAGAAATGTGTTATTTTTGTGCTAACTGAAAGGGTCCCTCAGGTTGGGAGAGGAAACTTCTCTTGGATCGATGTCAGGAATAGCACATCTGTCCCTTCCCTTGGCTAAATGGCCTTCAGATGTAATAATATTGATGTGCGACTTTATCCTTGCTCTGTTTTAGACTGAGAAGGTGATCTCTGCTGGGGGAACATGGTGCGACGGGCCTGTGTAGATATATGTGTATATATGTGCAAAGTCCTCTGGCCACTGGGCTGTGGAGAAGCAGAGTGCTGCAGCTACAGAGTGGAGATCCGCAGCTTTATTGTGTAGGTGTCCTCTTTTCCTGTAAGGCCTGGTGCTTCTATTACTTGGAGCAGGGGTGATCTGCCTGTGCTTCAAGCCAAAAAAACGACCCCATATTTTCATTTTTCCTACAACTCCGAAACAACTCAGAGTGAAGGCTTAGAAATCAGGGCAAGCCCATGAGTGCGTGGTTATGAGATGTGATCACACTCATGCAGATCACTCCCTCTGCCTCCTGCAGCACAGGTCTCCCTGACGGGGCTGGGAAGCAAACTGCTGCTTCCCTGGAAGGCAGGGAACTTGGGGAGCCTTGGTACTGCACCTGATGAGTGAATTCCTACCACGGTTATGCATCGATGCTGCCTCTGCTGTTTCAGTTTTCCTTACGATCCATTAGTTTGCCCTTACTCCTGCCCACCCCAGGCCATTTTAGCTGTATCTGGCATTGATTGTTTGTGCTTTGACTGGGAATCCTTCTTGACCTTCTACCTGTGCTGTCCTAATACCACTACATGATCCAAAACAAATGTGTTTTTCTCAATTTCTACCTCTGTGTCAGCTTAAAAGCCAACTTGCTCTAATGAGCAGTAAGGAAGACTGGAAAAACACTATTTAAGAAGAGGCTTTTGTGAAAAGGTCTCAGGGCTCTTACACTTCAGGAACGGAGCAGAGCTTAATTTTGTGAAGCTCAGAGCTGTGTTTATGAATGCCAATTTCATATTGGAATTCTGTAGTTTGAGATGGGGTGTGTTTGCAAAGCTCTGTTTTCCTCCCAGGACATTAGAGAGCAGATAAGGAGAGTGAGGCCATCCCTGTAGAGCAGGAGTTTCCCAGGCCTAGGGAAGAAACCTGCCCTCGGTGTGATCACTTATCCTGAAATTTCATTTTGATCTTGGGCTGCAAAACCTGTGCAGTTAAACAAGGACAACCCCTTTTCCTATGATCTGTGAAAAAAGCACCGTTTGACCTTAGGTCATAATGGTCACATAATGAAAAGTGAAGAGACTGAAGCTGCATTTTCATTTCTGGAAAAACTGGGAATCCCGTTATGCTCACTCCTTCCGTCCGTCAGTACGGTGCAGTGGATGAGGGAGAAAGACTCTCTAGCTGCTGCAAGCTGAACCAAAAGGAGAATGAAAACATATTTCTTGTGTTGGACTGCTGACTTCAGTTGTGCTTGAATTGATGGGGATGAGAAGTTGCTTAGCGGAGAATGCTCTTGGCAGATGTCTGCACCCCATTTTGGTCTGTCGTGAGTCCTGACCTGCCCCATTGCTGAGGTGCTCGGTAGATGCTGAAGGGAGCGAGTAGTCACTTCCTCTTGCAAGGAGAGTTGGGCATGGGCGTCCAAGGAGTTCTCTGCTTCGAGATGAGCTGTAGTTTTTCTTAGATCTCCTGAGAAGGTTTTGCTGGTGCTGCCCAAGTGAAAAGCTTTGCAACACTGAGATGAATGTAGTTGCACTTGTTTAGGTCAAGGGCAGCATGATCGGGAAACTATCTTTTCTGGTGCTTTTTGCTTTATGGTGAGAGCTGGAAAGTTTTAACATCCTAGAGAGTAGTTCCATAAACTCTGCTCTGCGTAAACTCTTCTGAAAAATGAAAAGCATGTCTAGAGTCAGTCCTGTTTCTAGCACAGTGTTGCATTAGTGCTGTTCACCAGCTGGAGCCTCAAGCTGCTCTCCTCGCACTGGCAGTAATTCACTGTAGCTTCTGTATTACGGAGTATTGATTTACTGTGGAGCATAAAAATGAGCAATACTCAGCAGAAGGGCCTCACCGGTCGTTATGCTCTAGGAGCACTGCTGCTCAGGAATGTGAAATAAATTTTCCCTTTTCACAATAGATCCCGATTTGCATAGTCTCTGTTCTTGTTTCCGCAGAGATTGTGCCACTAATGCCTAGAGCAAGCACTCCCCCGCCTTGACACCAAACTGCTCTGTTTGCTGCACACACAGAGGGCTTTGCTGTTGAACACGCGCATAACTTCTCAAACGATTTACTCTGTGCTGCCATTGTCTCCTCTCAATTGTGTGCTTACTCTTGTGTGAAGCATTTTAGAAGGTACTGAACATGCCCTTCCTTCTCCTTTTTGGTGTTTTAACTGCATTAATTTCAGGGAAGCTTAGTTTACAGCAATCCAAAAAGTTAAATCGACCTGTGCTGCCAAGTGTAAGGCAGTAGGTATCTTGTTGCTGTCTGAAGGAGGCCAGGAGCAGCTGTGAAGGGGCTTGTTTCCTTGAGGATGCATTAGGAAATGCTGGCTGCTGCTGCAGCCCTGGCTGATCCAGCCCATGAGGTGCTTCTTGACTGAGGGTATCCCAGCAGCTTTTGTTTTATTTTAGTGTTTCATATAGGGGATGCTGGGTTTCTGCAAGGATGTATATGGGGATGCTTGGCTTGTGGGCTTTGCCAATATATCCACCTGCACGTGCTTCTCTGGCACTTTGGCAGCAAGCAGAGTTTTTGGATGGAGTTGCTGTGCATGTAATTTGTCATGTATTTCAGGATCTCTTATTTTAAAGAAATTCAAGAAAAGTAGCTTGGACGGTTGTACTTGCTTCTGGATGTGCTCACCTAGCACTTTGGCGCTGTGCGCAGGCCATGCTTGGGAGCTGGTGTCTGAAACTCCACAGACCCTTTGCTGATGCCTTAGGGAGTATTTTAAGGTCACCACCCAAATAGAAGACATTTATTGCATCCTCCCAGTTCTAAAATCAAAGCCTATTAAGGAGTCCACTCATCCCTTTTGAGAGACCGTTCTCCAATTTTTGGGCTTTGGTGAAAGCTGCCATATGTTTTACTTGAGGTTTCCATCTGGATTGTGGATGGGGCTGAGGAAGAGCCAGCACAGACAGGGCGAGCCGACTCAGCGTCACTGACACGAGTCACCACTGCCACGCACCAGCGTGCTTAAATGTTTTACCATCAACGGAGCAGCCCATGTGCCTTGTGCAGTGCCTGGGGGATGGCACTTCACCTCTGGATGATAAGTGTTCAGCTGCTCTGATTTCGGCTGCTAAAGATTTCTGCCACGCAGCCAGACCCTGGATATGGCACAGGGGTGCGCGAGAGCTCCAGTTACAGGTTGCTGGGGGTGCTGTTTCACCAGCCAGCAGTGTTCTCTGAGCTAAAACCGGGAACTAAATAAAATCATGATTTTCAGTTTCCTGATGAGAAGCCACGTGTAGTTTGTTTGCTCTCTGTGTGTCTTTATAGAATTTCCTGCCTTGTTCCCTGCTTGCTTGCTGGGATTCCTCTTATGTTGTGTGTATTATTTTTCAAAGCATCACTTTTAAAGGACAAAGGATAGCTTAGTTGGATGGATTGTTTTATATTTCCTTTTCTGAGAACACTTCCTGAAACTGTTTGCACTTGAAAAGTACAAATGTCATTAAGAGAAGCCTGATGCCGAGGTAAGTAGATAGTGAAGATGTTCAACCACAGAATCCCCTGATGTTTTATTTCAGGGGAAAGCTTCTTTTTCAAAGAGTGGATTCAAATATGTTTTTGTTATTCAGCTTCTAAAGCAGTTTAAATTGTCCTGGATCACAGTGAGATCTGTCCAAGGGCAGGGGAGGGGCTGGGAACGAGTTTTGGTAGCCTTGATTCTGTGCAGGGATCAGGGGCTGGGTTGCCCCCCTTCTGGCAGTTGTTCCACTTTGGTATTTTTCATTTCCCTCTTTTGTTTCCCCATATGTGGGTCTGTTTGTGGATTGAGTTTTGTATTCGTCAAAGGGTTTTCCTGGATCCTTGTGCTGCACTTCCCTTGTGCTAGAAAGGGATTTGGGGATATTTTGGGGAGAGAAACTGCCATGAGAGAGTGGCCCAAGGGCAAAGGCTTTGGCTGCAGCAGTGAGGGGGGCGAACACAAGAAATGAACTTGAGTACGGAGCATTGCCTTGAGTTGAGGCACTACTGGGACCTGTGGCTCAGCACTGATGCTCTGCAATGGGAGTATTTGGAATTTGGATGCTGCATGAGTCTCGTTCTGCTGTAATTTCTGTGCTGAAGTTCAGGCGAGGGACGGTGGCTCTGTAGACAAAGCATTGCATTCTGTGGCCAGTGGAGTGGTTTGGATGGTTCCTCATAGTCGAAAAGGAGGGCAGCTGGGATCTGCACTATTTGAATGCAAATTCTGCAGTGGCTTGTGTGTGGGCTGCTGGTGCTCTCTTGGGCAGGAGTCTGGCATCCTTCCTTATTCCTGCTCAGCAGCAAAATACCGTAGGATTTGTACTCAGAAATATCCCCTGAGCGGTGGGGGAGTTTCAGTGAGGAACAGTGGAAATCACTTCCATCCTCTGGAGGTCTTTGGTTTTTCTAAATACGGGAAATGTGTGAGCGGAGTAGAGGTTTGAACAAGGTGTAGATTAGTGCTGCACACTCGCTGTGAGCAGAGGAGCCCTTCGGAAGCTACTGCTTCTGTCTGCGGGGTGAGGGCAGGTGTTCTGCTGAGAAAAATTGCTCATGTTGGCCTCTGTGCAGACAGAAATGATCTGACCAGCTTATGAGAGTGTTATGGCACTCCTGGGGTTTTCTCTTCCTCCCATGGAGTCTTCAATCGTAAAAGCTTGATGGGCTGAGGAATGAACATGAAGCAGGTATGGGGACAGGAGCTAACAGGAAAACAGCAGCTGAATTGGGTGCAAATCTCTTTCTTCCTTTAGTGAGCCACGATTAAAGATCATGAGAGGAACTGCAAAAGTTGCAAAGTAGTTAAAAAGTAGTGCTTGGGGGATGACTCCGAGGTTTTTGTTGTGAGAACTGTGCATGTGAGCAGAGCACATGAGTTTTTTTCTTAGGCTTATCCTGACTTCCCAGGGTGTGTAAGCATTGGTAATGACTGTCCCGAGTGTGAGCTCCTAACAGCAAGTGTCCCAATATTCTACTTTTATTTTCAGTGCTGTCATTTGAGCGCCCCTCAAAAGATGGCCAGAGAAAGAGGATGGGAAGCTTTTAACCTGATTTTAATGGTAACATTTTTCAATTTCCGGTGAATCAGTGGGAGATGATTTAAACAATGAGGTTTTTCTCAGCATCTCACAATTGTTAGGAGCAGTCATCGCACCAGACATGAAGCGTTGCGTTGCGCTCACACTACTGAACTTTGCCCTGGGGCTGCTGCCTTGTGGTAGGTAATGCAAGGAAAGCACGCAGAATTGATGTGAATGTTTTTTTTCTTTAACAGAGTTGATAGCTGAATGCCATGAACTGTTGTATTTTAAACCACTTCTGTGGTCTGTTGGCAGGTTTTGTCCCTACTGAAGATCCCAGGTGGGAGTGGGAACTCGGCTCTGTGTTTGCCGTAGCTTACAGCAAGATCCTTCTTGGAGCTAAGGACAGTGAACTGCTTCGAGAGCTGGTACTTGGGCAGCTCTCAGGAAGGCATGGAGTGCACCTCCAAGAGTTCTGGCAGTGGTGGGATGCGGAGTCGAGTATAGAGCTGCGAAGAGGAAGACAGCTTGTGCAGAGATTTGTGAAGCGGAGTCAGATTGGGGGTGGAACTGTGGCTTCGTGCAGTGGCAGATTGGCTGGTACAGTCTGAAAGGTGTGTAGCTGGTGATGGCACCACACATCTGCATTTCTTCTTGGGTCCTCAGGGAGAGGGCATGTGTGCGAAGGGGCATCTGAGGCCAAAAGCAGGTCGTTATCAATCTGGAGCCAGCCAGCTGGAATACTCAGAGCGATTTGTGGCAAACACCCAGTCTGCTTTTTTGACACCCAGCCCTGTCAGATCCTAAGCCTCATAGACCCATGAGTGATCAGTGTGAACAGTGGCTCCAGAACAATCCCAGGTTTTTGATGCGGGGCTATGCTTTTGGTGGGAAAGGCTGTAGTGTGCTAAGGTGAGACTCTAAGAAGTCAACATGGGAGGTGGGATTGTACAACTTTGGAAAAGGAGAAATGGCTGTAAAGCACAAGAGTGGACCAGGATGAAGACCTCCACGAAGAACCAGCTCCGTGCAGGCAGTTTTGCACAGGAGGGTTCATAGGACGCTGTTTCACAATCCCTAATCCCTTCCTTCTTCCTCAGATAGTGAAACAGTGACGGCAGCTTGTGGATCTGCTCTGTGCACTTTGCAGCTGGGCCTTTAGTAGGTCAGTCTTTCGGTGAGAAATAATTCTGCTAATCTCTAATTCCCTAAGTTTGTTGGGGCTGTCTGTATCCACCCCTGTTGGCATGCACTGCATGGACTCAGCAGAAAGTGAGACGGACTGGCAGTCAACAAGGGCTTCTCAGCACTGGTTGCATGGTGGAGGAAGGCAACACGACTTCTCTGAGGTCCAGAAGAAGCAAAAGAAGCTGATACAAAACCAACTGGCAGAAGGGTGCTCCCATCGGCCTAAATTCCCTCTAAGGTAATATTTAAAACCTGCTCGTGGGAGCAGGGCACAGGTGTGCCATTTCGTGGAAGTGGAAAGATCCCTGTGCAACTTCACCCACAAGTGCTTTGTGGACAGCTCTGCCTTGATTTTTATACGTAGGCTTGGTTTAAGCGCATATCACAGGTGGAGGTTGTGGTAGGAAGGGCTTATCTATATGGAGATGTGAGCTGGGCAGCGGGAGCAAGGCACCTTGCTTTCCTGTCGGCTCTCCCGCCTCTGAGACAGGGACAGTTCTGCTGTAACACAGGATTTATTTCCCCCCCGACCTTCTGCAATCTTAAGCTAACAGCTTTTTCTAAGGAAGAAATGTTTGCCTCCCAGAATTTATCATGTCAGTAAAGTTTCTTGTAGTTTTATAATGGCTGTGTGGTGTTCCTGCTGGAGAGGTGGGCACGATACATCCCATGGGGTCTGGTGCTGTGGGGCAGGAGCTGTCAGCACCAGTTTGAGGCTATAGCCACAAAGAGCGGGATTTGTGGTCTCTGCTGTGGATGGGGAGAGGGATCCCATTCTTCCCTTTCCCTTCCCATGAAGCCCCACAGCCTTTCATGGTATTTATGACCCTTTGGACTGAGCTTGGTTCAGCTCCCTGCTTGTTCATTTTTCTCCATTGCAGCCTCCTGGCCCTCCGGGGCACCTTCTGGGCATGCGCGAGTTTGTACAGCTGGTGATTCTGCACACGGGCACTCTTTGCATAAGCAGCATCTGCCGAAGTTTGCAAGGCACTGCCCTCATCGGCCACGCTCGCTGGGCACATGCAGGCCAGTGGCGGCTGTCGCTTCATCCCATCAACTCCTGTGCCTGTTCTCCCGCGCACACTGCTGTCTGCAGAAAGGGAAGGACTCTACCTGGGAAATGATTTTTTAGAAGGATCAGGCTCCTTAATAATTCATTTTCTGTGCTGTTCCATGAGCTGCCCCTCCTGTCCTCCCGGAGGGGCTGTCCTATGCTGTCTGCCACAGCCTGTCTTGTGCAAGTGCTCACATCCATGCTGCAGCATGGTAACTGGTTTCCCTCGGAGGACGCAGGATTTAACTGCTTTGTTCCTGCTCACGTCCCTCCCTGTGCCAGTGTTGCCTCTCGGAGTACAGGATGGCTCTCGAGACAAGCCATGCAGCCTAGTCCCAGCAGGACTGGGACTTATCCCTTCAGTCATCTTGTTCAGTTTAATCGAAAACCCGTTTTGGGCAAGTGCAATGAACTCTTTTAGTAATTGTCCTGTTAAAGTCCTGAATGTTTAGAGCCAAAGGCAGTGGGTTCCCCCTGCCCTGAGCAGGACAGCTGGCAGAGGTTTCAAGGCGGCTGTGGGTGCTTACTGCAGCGATTCCAGATGCTGCATTTTGTGTGTGGTTGCTACCTTCCTAGTGCTAGTTGAGAAAACAATTGTTAGCAAACTATTTGTATAGAGATTAAACCTAAAGAAGCTTCACAGCATGTTATCCAAAAGCTAATCTACTTGGCAAAACACATCCGTGTTGCTGACAGCACATTGCAGCAAAGGGTGTAATCGAACTGGCTCTGTAAAAGGCTGAATTCTAAATATAGGGGACCACACTACACTCAATACTGTTTTGGAAAGTGTGGCTGAGCCATCATTATATATCTTCCCCTCCTCCACCCATGCCGCAGGGTGTCAGAGGATGAAATATATACAGTGCTGTTTCGCATTCTTGGGTTATTTTTTATTTAAATCCAGTGGGTTTTTTCTGGGATAAGATATGTCCTGGTTTTAAGGTGAAGAACAGATCTGCTGCTGCTTATGCTTCAGAATCTAAATGGGTGTCAGGTGATTTTTTTTACTTAATCTGATTTCTGTGTAATATGAGCAAAAGAATGAGCTGTGTTTAAAAGAGCAGGCCAGTATTTTTCAGCAGGTGTCAGTGCTTTATAAGTTTGCAGGGGCAAGGAAAGAAGCTGGTGTTTTGGACTTGTTCTCAGCAGCTTTTGATCTTTCTTCTACTTGATTTTAAAAAAATTCCTGGTGCTATGTGGATCCCCAGAGGGCAAACTGAAGCCTGCAGAGATCTGGCTTAGAGTCCCCAGCTTTCTAGGCATCTATGGATGCTGAAGATGTCATAAGAGCAGACACAGGTATTGCAGAGGTATTTCCTGTTTTTAAGCTATGAAAAAAAAAGAACTCTTCTCCAGTAAGATTGTTGATAGGTTCTGAAATGAGGGTGTGATAGAATTTCACCAGAACTTGGCTGGTAGAGAAGTAATGTGTTCTGGAAAGCCTTGTGGGAAACTATGCCATGAAAATGCTGTCGGCCTTGGGAGGGGTGGAGTCAGAGCAGCACTGTTTCTCCAGTGATGCTCAGCGAAACTTATTTCTGTGAGATGAGGGGGAAGATCTGCTTCCCAAACGCAGCTTTTCTGCCCTCTGGCATCGTGGAGGGGATTTTGTGCCTTTCTGGCTCAGCCCGGTGATCTGTGGCAGAGAGGGGACACCATAATGCTCACAAGGCATCGTCCTTCTTGGCGCAGGGTGAAGCATGGCAGGGCTGCTGGTCTGTATCAGCTGCGTGACTGGGTGATGCTGGCAACTGCTCAGCCTGCTGTAAGCCAGCTCAGCCCTGTGGTCTCTGCCTTGCTGATGGGGTCTGTCAGACTCCTGCCCAGCCCTGCTGCCCAGGTCGCTCCTTGTCTTAGGTTCTGCTGGCTGCATCCTCACCGTAACCGGTGGGGGGTTAAGATCTTTGCATCCATCTACAGTAATTATTAGAATTTTCACCAAACACGAGATCAGCACTGATCAAAGTAGAACAGGCACTTTACACAGGGAAATTGTCCAGAGAGTAGGACTTAAGCTCCTGAAAGTACTTTGAAAATGTTCTTGAAGAGGACTGGGAGGACTGTAGGTAGCGGATACAGCGGCCTGTTCCGATGGAAATCTGGCTTCATCTAAACTGGCAATGAAGCGATGCCGTTCATGCAGCCAGGAATCCAGCAAGAACACGGAGAACGTGTCCTGCTCTAAATTCGTGATTTCACTTGCAGTTGGAAGGAACCAGCTCTTCCTTTGTGGGTTATTTCTGTTAGCTCATTTGAAACTTGCAGTGTTGTGCTGGGGTTTTTTTAGGCGAGTGCATTTGGTGGCCGTGCACCAAAGTAAGGGGAAGCACACAGGAGATACAGGGTTTTTTTCTAAGAACTTGATTGTTACTCTTGCTTACTGTCTTTGCAGCTGGGGGTGCTTCAGCAGTAAATCTCATTTACCACGTGCTGCTTTTGCTGTAATAGCTGTAATTCAGCTTTGAAACAGCTTAATCTCAGCAGAAGACTTCTTGGTTAGGTTCTGGAAGAAAAATCTGGACATTGCTGTGGCTCCCCTGCCCTGTGCATGCTTGCTGCATTCAAAAATGCTGCAGAAGGCGGGGGGAATGGGCGAAGGGAATTATTTTGTGGTTTCTTAATTACCAGATACCCAGATGTGGCAAAAGCTTTGTGCATACGCTTAACTGTTGATGTTTTTTGTTTCTGCACCATGTTGTGGTTTTCTTCCTTTTCTGGATAGCCTTAATACTTGACTATCAGGATGCTTAGGGTATGTTTTCAGAGTATTAAGGCTTTTACTGTGGGAGAGCGGAGCTGTGGATGTGTTTGTACCTTAATGCTGTCGTGTTCTTTTCTGCCCTGGAGTGTGATCATAGAGAGTGACAGCGTTTTTGTGACAGTTGACTGTAAAATGCAACAGTGGAACGCATGCACCAGTGAAAGCGTATTTCTGCTTCTGCAGAACCATACTTTGTGTTTGCTGCAGAGATAACAAAGGTAGGAAAATCAGTCAAAAGTTTCAAAGTGTGTGGGTTCTCCCCATGCACCCACACGTGCTCGCCTTCTCTCACATTGCACCTCAGAGATCTGGAGGAGCCACTTACTTGTTAATTCTCTGATGTTTGTTTCTGGCCTCTCTCTTTGTTCAGTCAAGCCACCAGATGCAGAAGTCACGTTTACTGTTTCCCCTTTCCTTTTGCAACACCTCGTTGCCGGCCAGCAGCACGTGCAAGGCACCGGTAGCTCTGTTGTGGTTGCTGTTAAAACCAAAGGACAGCAAGCTGTGAAACTTGCTGCTGAGTTTTAATTGCGGCCACCTGGTCTGTGCTGGTGGTCCCATGTATTTTGTGGCTGATGATAGAGGTCTTTTTTTAAAGATGCTGTGTCGAGGAAGGGAAGGTAGATGAGTTTTGTTTTCTCCAAGACTTGGAACAATGTGTCTGACAGATGTGGCCAGGTAGGACTGGAGCTGCTCGTTCAGCTGAGCATGGAATAAAATCTTAATGCTTGCATAGGCAAGACTTCAATCACTGGGTACCAAAAGTTGTTTTAATACTGCTCTGCAGAGGCATGGCTTTTATAGCATGTCTGTAGTTTGGCTGGTAATTAGCAGTGGCTAGATTATATCAGTCCTGCCATTCAGCGTGTAGCTTTTGATCTGGCTGTCAGTTCTGCTCAGGTTTTTTGTGGGCTGTGTAATTAAAATCACACTCAAAATAATCCACCCTTCCCCTCTCTGTTTTTCCAGAAGACGAAGGGCAGAGTGGAGATGGGCAGCAGACCGTGCAGCCATCGTCAGTCGCTGGAATTGGCTTCAAGCCCACGTCTCAGACCTGGAATACCGAATCCGGCAGCAAACAGACATTTACAAGCAGATCAGAGCCAATAAGGTGAGGACCAAGAGTGCATTTGCATATGTGTGGTTTGGCTCGTGTAGGCCTCCTCACGGCTGTCTCTTCTGATGCAGTGGGGGGGAGTGCATCTGATGTTTTTCCACCCCCTGCATCTCTCAGAAAGTACATCGCACAGTTGTGACTAATTGTAACGCTGTTTGTCATGGGCTGAGTGTAATTCTTTTCCCTGGTTCTGTATGGTGGCATGAAGAGAACAATACCTTACTTTAAAGTCAGTCTTTGGGTACTGAACACAACCATTGCTGTTCTCCATTGTTCTTTTTATTTGATTTTTTTTAAAAAAAGAAACCTGTCTGTTTTTTCTTTTGGGGGAAGCGGAAGATGGTGGTAAGGAGCAACTTAACAAGATTTGCCAGGGAAGGGAGGGAGCTGTGGAGGAGGTTAGCTTCAGATGCTATCACATAACACAGTCTATATCATAAAAGAAGACTGTTTCTAGGTGCTGACCTTTGTGGAAGGAATTATTTTTTTTTCAGACTTCCTCTCAGATGGTGGGAGAACGGGGAGAGAAGAGAAGGGATGGGGAAAGAATTGTTATGGGGACTTGCTCAGGCATGCACATCTAAATGTCAAGGGAAGAGGGAATGTCAGTTGGAGGGAAGAATGTCTGAAGTTTATGGCAAGAAGTTTCATGGTATTGCATCGACTTACGGATCCTCAGGAATACAGAGTCCAGCAAAAACTTTTCCCAGGATGTGTGGTGCTCAGGGGGTGGCAGGACAGAGGCTTCCAGGTGGATAGGAATGCACAGGCAATGGAGGGAGGCGGGGGTTGTATGGAACTGTGTAGAAGAACAGACTGATGGACTGAGTGAGGGCTCCTCATGACTGGGTGGAAGAGCATGCCAAGAGAGCAGAAGGCTTCTGGGAAACGGACTGTGTGTCAAATTAATGAAGCCGTTTTGGAAAGAGTCGTCTTCGTTCTCTCTTAAGAAAGCTGATCATGCAAGATGGTTTCTAAGTGTAAGATACAAAATAGCTTAACATTTATATGCTGGAAGTTAAGTAATGGGAGAAATGAGAAAACTTGTCTAATGAAGTGAGAGGTTCGGCCCTTTCACCAGATGATGACAACTTGGCAGACTTGTGAAATGGCCTGGTAATGGCTACCAGCATCCCGTTTGTTTTTATCTGAGGTTACAGTCTCTGGGTCCGAAAGGAGAACATCTCGGTATTGTGTCAGAGTTGAAAAGTAAAACTGGGGCTTCGGAAAACAGAATGTCATCTTTTCGATCAAAAATTCCTCGACTGTGCTAACCCAATTCCTGAATTTAAGGTGAAACATGCCCCTTGCAGTAGAGAGGAGTTCAGGTGTTGAAGATTCAAAGCGAGAGAAGGACAAGGCAGTCAAAAATACCCTTTTGTTTTGAGGGTAAGTGACTGCCTGGGTGTCTCAGCAGTAATTGTATTTTCAGCACATTTCGATCGCCTCTGTTGGAGCCTGGTGAGATCTGGAGAAAAACTGTAAATCAGCGAGCATGTCTTCAAAGTTAGTTGTAAAGTACTGTGTTTTCTGGTGCTTAAAAATAGCAGGCTGTTGAGCCTTTGATTTTGTGTTGGTTTTGAGGAGCGTGTGCAGTTAATTTAAGGGATCGAATGTCCATGAAGGTATAAGGTGATTGTGTTTCCTCCCACACATGTGCTTTGTTGGGCCTTTTTGAGGTAAGGCTACAGAGTGCTGGTCCCATCACAGAGTCTTTGCATCTCCTCACATGTGTGGGTGGCAGATGCTCTGCATCTGAAAAGGAGCAAACAGCATTTTTCCTCTCTCTGTCTCTCATGAGTTTCACTCTTGGGTAGCGTAAAAGGTAAATTAAATGAAAGGCTCTTGCAGGGATTTTGTGTAGCGGCAGAACTGGTTGAAATACAGTGACTGAAACTCTTGAAAGATGGGGTTGTTTTGGTCTGCAGATGCAGGTTCAACTTGTTCCCAGGTGGTCTGAGATTGGGTTCGCTGTGTTCCCTTTGAGCTGCTCATCTGATCTAAGTACAGCCTGTCCCATGGGGAGGGCTGTGCTCCGATCAGAGCCGCTGAGTCAAGAGAAACACGTGATGGGAAGGGTGGGATTGGAGATAGGAGGAGCCTTGTCCCAGAGGAATCTGCAGCTCTCGCGTGAGTTTCCTGTGTCTGTCAGGGTTAGGGCATGATAAGAGATGCTGCTCTCGCTGTGCAGGGCGGTTCAGGACACTCAGTCTCTTTCTGATGTGTCTTAATGTGTGCCAGTCCTTTTCCTCACACATTAGTCCCTTGGCAGAGCTGCTGACTCTTGCAGGACTGTGATATGAGATCTGTCTCTTGAGACCTGTACAACTGACTTCTTGTTAATACCGTAATTAATGATAACATGGGGAGTAAAGAAGCAGCAAGCAAGAAATATTGGCAGGGGGGCTTTTTTTCCCTTTGTTTTGGAAAATGCTGGTGTAAAGCAAGTATTGTGTGACCTTGTATAAATTCACATGTGCTGCTTCTTTCCCTTTCCTGAAAGGGAGTTGGAAATTTGATGTTGCCCTTCTAATTCCTCGGTTACTCAGAAGTGTATAAATAATGGAGACTTAAAACTCAGAGAAGCAAAGCAGAGAGCACAAGCCCTTAGTGGGAAGATGCTGCCCAGCCTGCAGGCCTGTGCGTCCATCCAGGTTGGGAGCTGGGAGAGGGCAACCGGCGCGGCCCTCTTGGGCCACACAGCCTCTCTACAAGGGCATGAAACCAAATCTGTGACTGTCACGGGGAAGGCTGCATCAAGCATTGCCTGTGCTTCAAAGTCACCACTAAAGGGATGTTCTTCTAACCAAATACCCACAGTACACAGAATTAATTACTGCTCCTTCCTCAGGCATGGAGCAGCTCCCTTTGTCCTCTTCCTTTAAACTGAAGGCAGAAGTCCTTGGCTGTTTCTGTTTTGATGCCCATGCTGCTTCAGTCTGTGCTGAGCAGATGAGAAGCCCAGGTGCTTTCCAGAGTGTCAAAGGGAAGCAGTTCCCTTGGTTCCAGTTCTGAATATAGGCCCAGTTTCTCCATTTCTCGTGGCTACTGACTACTTTGCTAAAGTGTGCCTGAGGATGTTTCTAGAAGCGGTAGTGAAACGCGGTGGGTTGCTTTCAGAGAGGGAACTTTCAAGAGTACAAGAAAAGCACAGCAGTATTTAATTGAGTTTAGAATTCCAGCCCCCCACATCCACTGAAGATCATTCTGGGATATCAGAAAACTCTAGAAAATTGTCATCATGTTTCTTCTAGAAGGTGACGGCTTGTTTTTAACAAAACAGGTGACTGCCTGTTTTTAACTAACGTATCCCTGAATTATGGGATACTGCTGTCTTTCTGGGAAGCCACTGATCTGTTGCATAGCAGATTGGTCAGGGTGCAAGATCAGCATTGCAAGAGACTTTGATGGCCACGTTCCATGGCATCAATACGTGACGCACAGTTAAATGCCAGATATGACTTCTTGGACTTCGAGAGAAGCCTTGTGTTGCTTTCCTCTCTCTGTATAAGGTGTCCAGGTTCCCTTCCAAGCTCACTTTCTTGTGACACACCATGCAGCTACCAAAATTTTTTTCAGATGACTAATCTGCCTGTTCTTAATCTGAGCAGCCCTTTCCATAGCTCCTTGTTTGGCTGATCGCAAGCTTGTCTGGGCTTGTCTTTGTCCTGGACTATAGTCATGGCCTTTAGGTTCTGCCAGCTCTCTAATCCCTTTCACATTTTAGCCTGCTTAGTTATAATTTATCTCAGAATATGTATACTTACAATGATTTTATTTTACTTTGTGTTGTTCAGAGAGCAATTCTTGCCTTTAGAGTAAGCTTCACGTAGAGTAAAACATAAACAGGACAACATATGTTAAGCCTGATACAGCAGTGCTTTGCCACTGTGCTTTGTCCTGCTAGGTTTATAGTAATGATTTATTTATCAAGGTTTTTCTTCCCTTATTGAATTTTCTGACTATCACTTCTTTGTAAGAAATCTGCTCAGAGTAACAGGTTTGACTGTAGATTCTTGGCACACGCTTAACATGGTTTGCTTCGCTGTGGTGGTGAGTTCCACTCCCTACGATGAAAACAGCCCTTTCCTGTGCTGTGGTACAGCAAAGCACACTCTTTGGTTCTGCTGGCATGCAGGTTGCTAAGCCTCCTCGCCTGCACGAGGAGGGGAAGGGGTGGGAAGTGGGAAGCAGCAGCATTTCAGCAGTTCTGCCTAAGAGGGAGCTAATTGTCTACTATTAATGGGCTTGAAGGCATGTGATTCGGCTTCAGCTGACATCCTTCCCCTTCTGAGTTCAGCTTAGATGTCAGAAAAATCTAGGCAGCAGGGGATTTGACATTTGGTGTCATGTCTGAAAAAAGCAGTGGGGATGCCAGCCTTGCTGTGTGGTGGTTGTAGTTTCGGGGAGACAGTGGATGCGCAGTTCCCTGCTGAGACCAAAAGACCCACAGTTAATTCCTTTTCCCTTCTCTCTCTTCCAGGGTCTGATAGTTCTTGGTGAAGCATCACCCCCTGATCCTGCAGTAGATGATGCATCCCGTCCTGTTAGTGCTGAAGTTAAGCTGGAGCCTGGGGCTGAGCGGCTGGTAAGTGCCAGCAGCAGAAGTGACTGTGTCCAGATACGTCACGCTCATGAATTTTGGGTAGAGAATGTTGATCCTTCAAGCTGAAAGATGCTCAAACTGCATATCTGCCTCCTGCAGAAGCATCTCTCTGTGGGACTTCACACGGGAACTGCTGGTCTGTTGCTATGTGCCCACTCCCAGGTTATTTTGGACTTAATAAACAATACAATTTAAACACCTTTTAGAACAGAGTTCCTCAGGGTACCTTTGTAACATCCATTAGCATTTTGTGAAGCTTAAAAATCCTAACTAATCCTTTCCCTCCAGCAAAAAAGTACCTTAAACTGAGAGCAGCACAGTTAGCAAAAGCTTCTGAAGATGTAGCTATTAATACCTGCCTGAGTGTTACGCCTTGGAAAGGTTACTAATGATTTCAGTGAGATGCACTGGAAAGTATGCAGAGTGCCAGGTATTTATTATTTAATGCAGAAATGTAGGCGACATACTGAAGGCTTGATCGCACTGTTCAGCCTGGCTGTGATTACTTTTGATCCTGTGGGACACACTGACATATTCAAATGGAGGGGTTTGAAGTTGTGTTGTAGTATGAGGAGGAGAGTGGTCCCTGCATGGCTCAAACTCCTGCTACCAAGCTGTGGCACTCCTGCTTTTCCATCCTAACGCCACATCAAGGGGTGATACGGAGCCTCACAGCAGTGCGAGGGCTTGAGTTTTGTAGAGTGATGTTCAGTGTAATTGATGCAGATAAGAAGACTTAACTACAAGTGACTAAAATTGTTCTTTGAGTGTTTCCTACTATCGCTGGCAAGACTTTGGCAGAGTTTTCCTGATACGGAATGGTAAGCTGAAAAATGGTGAATTTTCTGGTTAACATGCTGGACCACAAAGGGATTATTATGAGTGATTGTAATAAAATATCTCCTTGCTCAACACTTTCAGATACATGTTTGGAATTCAAGTCTGTAATTAGCAGATTAGCTCAGCCCTGGACTCTGCTGTGTAATGTGGTACAGTGAACGGGTTCCGCTCACAACTGCAACAGGAGATGGTGCTTTAGATGAAGAGCCGTGCCAGAGGAGTGGGGGAGGCTGGAGAGCCAGGATGACAGGGGCTGCTGCATTTTGGGGTTGAATCACAAGCATGACATAATGCCTGGGTTTGAGCTCTGCTTTCTGTTTGTCCTGTGCCCACTCACCCTACTTTTTGGGCTTTAACCCAAAAAGCACTCAGAGTAATAAATAAGCACAGTGACAGTGGGTTCCAATTTGCTTTGGAAATAGCACACTCCTGCACTGATAGATAGACTGTTATTTGGGAGCTAATCTTTAAATTGCAGGCTGATAATGGAGATAAATGATCAAATTTGACAGTGACAATAACAATATTTTCTTCCTTATCTGTTTAAATCAGGATGTTTATCTGATATGAGTGTATTTCCAACCTGGAAATGTGCAGATGGAAGGACCACATCTTACCTGACTTTGTCCCTAAACGCTAAAGATATTTTCCATGTACTTACAAAATTGTCACATTGACCTTTTTTAGATTGTCTTAGACGTCATCTCTGTACGTATAGAACAGAAGATGCGTATGGGTGTCTGATGTATGGAAAAGAAAATGCTAGCTTGACCAGCGCTGTCTGGCTTTGCTACTCACAGCCATCTCACTGTTGCTGTGTTTATTCATTTTCTGCTTTGTCCCTTTCTCATCCCTTCCAGTTGGGGGTAAGCTCTTCAGACAGGGACTTTTATTACTGCAAGGCAAGCGCAATAGAGATCCGATCTCTCTTGTGGGTCTTGGAGGTAACAGTGACACAGATAATAGATACTGAGAGCAGTGAAGAGCAGCATTTTCAGTGTGAAGCAGGCTGCAGTTTCCTACTTGGCACCTTCTTGGTGCTACTCCTGCAGCTACCCTTGCTGTTTTGGAGAGTATCTCCTCCTAAACCGGACCTTTTATTCCACTTCCACACGTGGCTGCTGGTGGATGTGCACATCACTCCACATTGCCAGCTCCTCTGCAGCCATGCCGGAGGTGTCAGCACCAGAAATGCTGTCTCCAGGCCCCCAGCTTCTACACCCTGCTGCCAGAGGGCTTGTGCTTCATGAGGCTTTGCTCATAGGAGTGGGGTGTTGAGCCAGAGCCTTGAGCTGCTCTGAGCCAGAGATTAGCCCAGAGACCATTCCTGTTGCGTTAGGACACTTACTGGAAGGGTATCAGGCCTCTCCTGGAGAGGTGCTTAGCATTTTGGCAGTCTTTAGGCTGCTTAGACTTGGCGTTCCCGCCCCCCCACCCCACCCCCCTTTTTTTTCCTCCAAACTGGCAGAGTAAGAGACAGGTCTGCAGCAGGGAAAAAGAGGAGGAATCCATCCCCTTTCATCTTCAGCTCCTCTTTGGGTCTCATCTGCTCATAGGTACCTCCCTTGGCCAGTGTGAATGCAGCGTACTTGTCTTCAGGCACTGGCTTGATATGTGGGATGTGGCGGATAATCCCTAGGAGGAACTAATCCTCTCATCAGTGGAGGGAAGGACTTTGCAAAGAAGGCCTGGGAATGTCACTTGGGAACTCCAAGCTCAGTAGAGGAATAAATATTTCTGCCTCAAGATGGGAATAACATGAAGCCCTGAAGAAAAAACTGGACTGTCGATCTTGGTGTCTTGCTAGTCAAGCCAGGGGTGGGGAGCACATCATATTTTTAATAGTAAAAGAAAAAAGATATTGAGGAATTGTGTTGATAAGGCTTTCCCTTTGTTAGGGGTTTGTATCGAGTCATAGGTGAAGGTCTGAACCTATCTGGTTTGGGTTCTTTGGGAATACAGAGGACATTGCTGGTGTGGGGCCTACCTGCCTGCCGGCAAACAGCTGCTTTATGGCCGTGCAGGCCCCTGGTGGTCCACAGGCTCCTGGTCTCACATGCAACAATCCGGTGTGCTAAAGCGGAATCTTTAACATGCCCTAAGAGTCCTAGGGATCCTAAAGACCTGGACTTCGAGACCCCATGCATACCCAAAACACAGAAGAGCTCAGGCTGGAGCATTGATGTGATCCTGGTGTGATGAATACTCCTCTGGATCCTGTGCTGGCCCTGCCAGCCCTGGAGGAAAGCCTGACGGTGGGAGAGCATCCAGGATGAGCTGGTGCAAGAGCTCTACTTCTGCTCTGAACACTGGAGATGTCAGTTCTTGCAGTCCTCCTTGTTCCTCCATTGCTCATGTTGGAGGCTTGTTAGGGTGCACCCATCCTTTGTGATAAGGTGGGTCTGGGCCTTTTCTGATAAATAGACTTTGGATTGACGCTTTCCAGCCTCTCCACAGGAAGCAGAGAGGTCACCCTCCCTCTATTCCTATCTTGAACCACCAGGCCAGAGACAGCTCGTGGAGAAGATGTTCCTCATTTAACACCCTTTCTGGAGAAGAAAGTAAATACCCTATTTAAAGGGTATTTTCATAAGGACTTACAAGTCATGTGTTCCTGCCCTCCTGCACAGTGGGTGCCTCCGACAGAGGTGTCATGTGAAGGCTCGGCCTGCCAAGCCTTTGGAAACCAGAGGGAAAATGTTTGGCTCTTGCACCGACTTCAGCTCGCCAGGATGTCCAGTTGTGCTTGCATAACACTTCACGCATGATCTCATCTCACCCTTAAGTCTGTACACTCAGACCGGGGACTGGAGATGAGCCTTTTGGTCTGATCCTGTCTCAGTTCCCCCGCCCCCCCGAGCAACCTCTACTTTAGCAGAAATGTAGAAAACCCAGCAAAGTTCCTCAAACGGACAGTGGACAGAAGTTGTCTTGTTAGAAATTGCTCTTGCCTTGGTGCATCAGGTCCCTGCTGTTTTGGAAACTGTTAGTGCAGCACTGCTGTACCCGGTTTCAGTTCATTGGGCTGGGGAAGTGATTGCAGGGAGGGCTGTAATTGATGCAGTACTGGTGCTTTTGAGATGGGGTGTGTGGTGAGAGGGGGCTTGGCTGATGGGCGTCAGGGTAGACAAGTCTGACCTTTTCTTTGATCTTTTTTTACTCATACTTGAAATGCCCCACTGCCCTTGCACGCACAGGGGATTAAACTCAAGCCAGAGAGACACTGGTAGTGAGCATAAGAAGAAATGGGAGTTTAACCCTGAGGAGGAGCGCATCTGAAAACAAAAAGGGGCCGCAAGGGTGGTGAGACTGGGGGTGATGAGTGCTAAGGGTATGAACATGCTGGACCATGCTGGCAGCTGCTGGGCTGGAGAGAAGGAATGTCGCTGGCAGGAAATACAAAGCCAGTGTGTCCTTGGTAGTGGTGGTGACAGCCCCCTCCCACCCCATTGAGGCTCCTTGTGAGGCTGTGGGAGATGTGCAGCGTTTGGTGCTTCAGCCATGCAGGCACTGCTGCTCGCTGCAGAGCCAGGGGTTGTATTTCACACCTAAGTCAGAAGGGGTTGGGGAGCACTGTTGGGGAGCTTCAGCTTCATTCTTACTTACTTTGCTCTGCCAAAAAGGTGTTTCCAGCTTTGTGTTATTCAGGCAGGTTTAGCTTTGTAGAGGGACTGCTTATATCCAGAACACACAGCTCGTGTGCATACTCATTTAAAATACTTTTCAAAGTGCTATTTGGACCATGGTTTGCAAGTCTGTTCTCCTCCCGTTTTCTGCCTGAGTACTTAGAGAGCTTGCAGCCATGTGGCCCTAAAACATGACCACAAACATCAGAAGGCACCTGCAAGGTTTACACGTGGTTATGGACTTGTTTGCACTATTGAGGCAAAATGCTAAAATCTCCTTAAAGCCCTTGGCCTTTCATGCTCGTTTGTGGTTGCCTGAGGGGAATTGAAGTCCTTTGTTTCTAGCATTGAAACTACCCTTCTGTATCCATCCTCTTGCTCCATAAGAAATCCTCACATCTCCTGTCTGCTGTTCGCGTAGTGGATTCTGAACCCTTGTTTTGAAGTCCTATGTAGAAACTCATGGCTGTGGTACAGAATCCTCAACTAAAAGCTGGGAATAAGGTGGCTGTAGCTATGTAAGAAGCTTTTTTCAAGTAATTTATGATCTTTATCATTCTTCCTTAGAGTGTTCCTGGATCACAGCCACCTGAGAACCTGGGTATTTCTGCTGCAAGTACTCCTGAATTCCATACCACCAAGCACTGTGGAGGAGCACCAAGACCCGTCAATGGAGTTATTAACACGTAAGCTGCTTGTATATTCTGAGAAGGGCTTGATTTTTATGATATTGATGGAGTCCCTGGAACAAAGGCTGTAGCATGCTGGTGGATGGCAACTGGGTTGGTAACAATAGAAGTGGTCTCTTTTTGAAAAACATTTGGTAATAGATCATGCTTGGAAATATTTTGCAGGAGATGGCTTGCTTGAGCTTTTCTGCTGCATTGTTTTCTGAAAATTATATTAAACTGAGCTGTGTTTACATGAATGAGCCCTACAAGCAACTATGCAACGAGCATGTTCAAAACTGTTTCTTTATGGGCATTTTTAATACACTTGCAAACTATGTGATTCAAAGGTACAAGTGGCCTGATTGCAATTATTTTGCATAAGTGTCTGTAACCCTGGCTCACTTTTCTGGAAATAACTAAGGAACCCAAATCGCATTGATCTGGGGAGTAAGACTTTCTGAATTCTTTGTTTCTCTAGGCTGTTTTTTGTTGTGTAAGTGAAAGAAATTATCCTATGCTACAGGATGATTTCAGAGTTGAGCCACTTGAAAACCCTTGAATGTGTAGTGCTTCAAAGTTCTGGTAACGGCTGGAGAAGCATTGCCAGCACAGTTGCACTTGCTTAGTGCCTCGAGGATGGAGGGACACTGCGCCAGTGCAGTGGGAGCAGGCACAGAAAGCACCAATGACCATACTCATTGCTACAGCTGAAACACTCAGGCTACAACAGAGCCATTTTTAAGCCTGTAGCCTTTGAACTGCAGAGCCTTAGACTGCAGGGCTTTAATGTTTTGTATTTTTGGAAATAGAATACTTGTAAAATATACATGAAAAGGTTCCATAGGTGAGGAGCTGCGCTGGTATGATGCTGCATAGGGCAGGGTTACTGCGTGTGGACAGGAAAGTTATTTGTATGTAAAACAGAAAGGTTAATGTTAATATCGCACTGTTCTGGTGTCACCGCTGAGAGCAGTAAGAGGTATAGTTCTCAAATATTAATCAGAATGAAGTTTATATCAAGGATAAATATTTTTTCTAGGGAATTATATGTTCTTTATGTTGTGCTCTCTGGCATTTAGACTCATGAGAACCTGTTGTCTTAAGGTGCCCTAAGCTGTAATTCTGAGGGAAGCTGAATTCTAGGATTAAAGCTGTTCAGATCTAGAATGGCTTTTGGTCTTGCTGTCTGTCCAGCCTTTAATGCTACTTTTTGTTCACAACTTCTGTCAAAGTTTCAGTGATGGGGAAGTACGGAAAAATGAACAAAGTAAAAGCAAATGTTAAAGTTGGTTCAATAAAAGCTATAGCCTGGTGAAACTGCAATGCCTTAAACTCAACTTATAGAGTTTTTACCAAGGTCTGAATCCTGAACCTGGCTGGTACCACTGAGTGAGATGGGATGGTCGAATGAATAACTATCTTTTGTCTTCTCCACTCCTCTGGGCAGTCTTCAGCCTGGCTTGACAGAACATGCTCAGGGAGATGGCCAGGAAGCTGAGGAGCTCTTGCATAAAAAGCAACGACTGAACATGGTTTCTTCATCTTTGGATGGAACATGTGTAGCAGCTCGCACACGCCCAGTACTGAGCTGTAAGAAGCGACGGCTTGTTCGACCTAGCAGCATCATGCCTCTTTCCAAAAAGGTTAGTGCTGTTTGGGATTTAAAGCTCTGTACCTAGGAGGCTGGTGAGGTGATGATATGTTGGTCCAGTCTGCTTTTGCTCTTTCCATGAAGAAGTCTCCCTGCTCTGGGAATGTTGAGGTTATTAAGAGAGGGAAGAAAATGAGGAGGAAGAGGAGGACAGCAAGGCTTCACAGTCTGTTGGAGAAGTAAAGGAGTAATGAAGGGGAAGTCTTTGATTTGTTGAAGACTTTTATGACCCATTACTGGACAGGGGACATACTGAGTTCCAACGTCAGTTTTCTTTTGTCAAACCAACCAGCCTGAGGTGAACTTCAGGCTGGGTGGTTGAGTATGGCACAGTCTGAGCAGTGGAAAGGAGCTCTGAAAAGTCAAGCATGAGGAAACCTTAACTCTGAGCACAGGAATTAACACAGCCCCAGGGACTCACTGCTCCTCATTCAAAGGAAACTACAGTCACCTGACCCAGATGTGGGGGGTTGTTTTGCAGAAGGCATGCCAAGGCGATCGTGTCGCTTACACTGCTCAAGTTCGGGAATCGCTGAATACCCTGACTCCATTCCTGGGTCTGTTTTATTGTTTTATTTTATGCTCCTCTCCACATCATCTTCCCTTGCCCTTAGGCAGAATTCAGTTTCCCGGAAATACAGTTTATGCCCTGTATCAGAAACAGCTGTGCTTCGTTCCTTTTAGTTTCTCTTAGGAATGCTGTAAGCTGTCAGTTGAAAGATAGATAGTTAGAAATGGAGGGAATAAGGACCTTTTCTGTATGTGCAGCTCTCATAATTGCAGAACCACGGAGGAGGTTTCACTCTGTGGATGCTAGATTTTTAAAGAACTGCTCAAAAAGCAATATCTTTTGGAACAAAAGAGTCTCTCGCTCAGCTGAGTTAGCTTTAACTGATTACTTATCTGCAGTTTTATTTAGAGTGTTTCTGATAGACCTCTGCAATGACTGCTTGAAAGATCTTCAGTGATTTGGAAGTTTATAAAGTATCCCATAGGTGGTGTTGGCATGTGCACTCAGTGTTCGAAGAAGCATCTGTTAATTCTTAAGTGTTTGGCTATATTCATCAAATACATTTGATAATCAGAAATGGCTCAGAAGATCAGTTCCAAGGGATATAAGATGTGCCAGATAGCAGAGGATTTGTGTGGGCTCCTCCTGTTATTTGAGAGAAAGCTGAGGGACAGCTGGGTCATGGTCCAGAAATACCATGTCCAGTTGACCACACTCTTAGCACCAAATCATTGTGAATTGCTGCGACCAGAGAGTTTGCTGTTTCGATAGAGATCATTCATAACTGCGTGCCTAGCGTGTTACAATATCTGCAAAGTCAACTTGAAATTTTTAAGTCAGGAGACGTACTGTAAGAAAGAAAAGAGACTTAAAGTTCGAGTGGGTCTTTATCCTGTATTGGGTTGCAAACAGGACTGGTCTTGGGAAACAGGATGGGAAGGGATCTCCCGCAGCCCCACACCCCGCAGCAGACGGCTTCATCCTCCTAATGTGCCAGACAATTTGTCTAAACCTTAGGTCAGCTCTGCGAGTGCTTAGCTAGTCTTGCTTTTCAGACTGCAAAACCAAAAAAACCGAATTTCTAGTTTAAGTCGCCGTGGCTGCCATTTAAAGTCATGCCCAGTAGTCCAGGTCCTGCCGTAACCTGGCCAGCTCCCCTCGTTGCTCCAGAAGCTTTCCTTGAAGTGTGAAAGTTGATGTAGTAATTTGTAATGTTGTCACCTCTGCACTAAACATGCCACAGGTCTTTATGGGTTTGCATATAGGATGTTTTGGTTTGAATCTTGTAATTTTTTGTTGTTTTCCTCTCCGTTTGGTGCAAACATGGCTTGAAATATGTGCCCTAAACTGGGTGCAGCCCTCCAGCTGACGCCAGTAGTGCTGAGCAGAGCGGCAGGATTACCTCATGTCTCGCACAGCTGTCTTGTGTATAAGGCCCCATAGGGTGTTAATTCTCGGTTGTGGAACAACATCGGTGATTCATGCTCTTTCGCTGATCCATAACAACCACCAGATCCTCTGGATAGAAAGGCTGCTTGGTTACCTCTTCCTCCTCTTCACTGACCACTGAAGCATCCGCTTGTTGCATTTGCCCATCAATTTGATGTATTTTAGGTCGTTTCTCTTTGATTTGTAACCATGAGTGGGACTTCAGCTCTTCCCTTCAGGGTGCTGGCAGCCCTTCCCAGTTGTGGTGTTATTTGCTAAGGCCTAGGGATATGGTCTCTTCCACCACTTATTTGGAGTAATACTAGAATCAGAATAGACTTTTGCAGGATCTGCTCCAAGCTTGATGGGAAGTTGTATCTGCTGTCTTTGTATGGGATTTACATCCAGTTCTGCATCTGCCTGCAGTGGTTTCATACAAATGGAGTCTGTATATCTGTGAATTGAAAGACTGTCCTGGTTTAGGAAATAAGGTTGAGGAAGCGCACTTTTTTTGCTCTGTCAAGATGCACCTGTAAGTGTTGGTTACGGCATACAGTGACAGCTCTCTGACTCGTGTGAACTCAAAAAGGCTTTTTTTCCCCTTTCTGACAACCAAATTGTGCTGCCTCATGGTTTTTGTAAATGAGGTTTCAACCTAGGTAAAATCTAAACACTTTTAGTCAAATTTAGTAGATGTTAAAGTTTCTGTGTGGGTGAGTAGTAGTTTCCAGCTGTGTTTATGCAAGGTGAACGCGTCCTTTTGTGAGTCCCGCCTAAAGGAACAAGTTATGTCCAAGGTATTAAAAAAACCCCAACAGCCTTGAGGATGTTTTTGATGAGCTGTCAAGGGGGAATGTGTGAAGATAACCCTTGAACACGCTGACCTCTGATATGCTGACACTCTTCTCTGTCCCCTTTTCAGGTCCATCGTAACAGCCTCATGCGATGTAACTGTGATGTGAACACTTCCTGCGCTCTGTGTGGCACTCGAAGCTCAGCGACTCTGGAAATCCAGTATGATGCCCCTTTGCTGGAGCGCCTCTCCCAGCTGGACTCATGTATTCATCCGGTCCTGTCATTCCCAGATGGTAAGCACAGCATCCACAAAACTGCCAGGGGTGTTGTCAGGCTGGGGCCTGAGGTGGTTTACAAGGCATGCTTAAGAGATGCTTCCAAGCTTGTGCCTCCATCCTGCGCTTCCAGAGGAAGCGCAGATCTGCTTGGGTATGACCAAGCTTGTTTATCTGCAAGTACTTTTAGAAGCAGAGCATTTACTGGAGCGAAAAGGTCTGGGATAGCATCGCACGTGTTACGGGATCCTGAGCTGGACCCTCACTCAGGGTGCAGAAACCAAGCAGTGCCTGTGAGTCTGCACTGGAACCTGGGCCTCAGGCTGCTGTCTGCCTGGCTGTAAACCACTCAAGAAACATTTGCTTCCACAGAGTTTATTTATCTGCATAAAATTATTTGTGGACTGGTTTAAGTCACAGGAAATATTTTTGACCTTATAAGGAATTGTAAATGATCTTTCCTGGGTCAGAGAGTACTGTAGGAATGTTCCCATTAAGACACTAGTTTCCCTTTGTTAATCATGATTAAGAGGAATCAACTAATCATCACTAAGAGAAATAAATAACCATCCCTGACTCGGGTATTCACAGATTTCATGTGTAGGGATTCTTGAGGGAAAAGGAGTAGTTTCCTGACTCTTTTGCTTGCTAAGCTGCCAAATTAAACAGAAGCCTGTTCTTTCACAAAGAACTATTGGCCTGCTTAAGATCAGTGTCCATCTGTCATCTTTTTTGTCTGATTGCAAAATACAGACCCACAAATGAGCGAGCCAGGCAGTAAAGAACGCGTAGTGGTTCTGTTTCATGGTAGCAGCACCTGGCTGCCGGAGGTGTAAAACATCACTGGTAATGCTGGGAGGAAGGCATCTGTCCTTGATTCTCACGAGGGTGTAAAGTGCTTGGTCCAGGTTAAGGCACCAGGTTTAATGTGTGTGTTTGGGTTTATATTCCAGCTTTGTAGAAACTTCCTACGCTAGCAGGAAATGCACAGAGTGTCTGGGAACAATTCATCTGGCATCTTTCACTAGCACTATATTTGAAACAGACTAAAATAGCAAATCTGTGCTATTTTTAAAAAACAAATCCCCATCCTGCTCCCAAAGACATAGCTCTGTTAGGGAACTCAGTGTACTGAGCTCCTGAAGCAGAAGTGTCTTTCCTGATTTCACTGCACTGTCTACAGTGTTAGATCGAATACCCTGGGCAGCGCAGAGAAAACCTGTTGGCTGCTACTGCAGTGTGGCCATCAGTCATGTTATTTGACCCTGTACTCTCCGTTTTCCCAGGGTCATCTGCAGCCAGCTCTGTGCTGCACAAGATGAAAAAGTTTCTAAAACTGTGTGGTGTAAAAGCTTAAACCACGAGTACAGAAATGGCTATCCAGTCCCCTCCCTCCCTCAGACTGACTCTGGTTCTTTGCTAACGCTCAATGTATTTTTGCTGTGTTTGATTTTTGGGGATGGGGGTAGTTTCCTATCTGAACGGGGAGCATGTTTGGGTAGGGAAATGGCTCAGCCTGACATTCTTGGTCTGCATCATGGTGTCTCCCTGCCTTTGGTTCTAACCCAGTTTACTCTTGATGATTATTCTGGGGTTCTGACCTTGAAAGCAAACCGCCTGGGTCAATGGGCAGAGGCTCAGGTCAGACTTTCTGGAAGAGCTCAAGAAGCTGCTTGGTGGAGTGGGGCCTTGGAGCTGTGAGAGCATGTGCTCACTTTCCCTTTCAGCCTGTCTCTCCAGGGCTCCTCCAACGACAACAGCCAGGGATTTCCCATGCCATTTGCCAAGGGCAAAATTGGCAGGTGCTGCGGGAGGAAAAAGATCATTTATTCTTCTGGCAAGAGAGGTGCAAATATCGTGGCTTTTAACCTCTTGCACTTGCGCTTTGTGCCCTTCCTCTCAGGGTTGGGTTTCTTTTCTGGTTTCTCTTCTTTCTCACTGAGAATTTTCAGATGATGTAATAACCTTGGTGGGGAGGATGAGAGCCAGGGAGCTTGGGTTCAGAGTGGTTGCCATCTGCTGGTCCCTGGGAGGCCTGCACAGCTCGAGGAGGAGGAGGAGGAGTAATGGTGTCGCTCGTTGCACAGACCCTGACAGCAGGACAGTGACAAGCAAGCAAATAACTCATTTTCTGATGACAGTGTTTTGTCTTACATTTTTTCCCTCCCTCTGAGCTGTCTCCTTCCACAGATGTGCGGGCTGCTGGGATGGAAAGAATTTTCAGGAGAAAGCAAAAAATTACCAGAGAAGAGTCCATTTTCCGAAAGTGACACCACTTCAACACAGTGATGTTGCAGCAGCCTCACTGACGACATCCTTAGGGACTGGCTTGAGCACTCTGTTCTTTGGGACATGTCTCCACAAATGGGCAGAGCTGCCGTTGTGCTGTGATAGCTCTTCCTTAGCACAGGGATGGGGCTAAATCACAGCTTTAACCGTCAAGGTGCTTGAAATGCAACTAGCTGTCTTGCATTTTTCTTGAGAGTTAAGTTCCCATAACAAACGAATCCAGCCCACAGTCTGCCAGCTGTCTCGGTCCTGTTTTCCTGCCCAGATCTGCTGGGACTCTCCAGTCCCTGGCATTGGTTTTGGGCCCCTCACTACAAGAAGGACATTGAGGTGCTGGAGGGTGTCCAGAGAAGGGCAATAATGCTGGTGAGGGGCTGGAGAACAAGTCATACAAGGAGCAACTGAGGGACCTGGAGTTGCTTAGCTTAGAGGAGGCTAAGGGGAGACCTCTTCACTGTCTACAACTGCCTGAAAGGAGGTTGTGGTGAGGTGGGTGCTGGGCTCTTCTCACAAGTGACAGGTGATAGGCTGAGAGGAAACGGCCACAAGTTGTGCCAGGGCAGGTTTAGACTTGACATTAGGAAAAATTTCTTTACTGAGAGGGTTGTCAGGCGTTGGCACAGCTGCCCAGGGAGGTGGTCAGGTCGCCATCCCTGGATGTGTTTAGAAGATGGGTAGATGAGTTTCTTAAGGACGTGGTTTAGTAAGGGGACAGGTATGGTTGAACTCGATGATCTTAGAGGTCTCTTCCAACCTGATGATTCTGTGGATCTGTGAAATTTCAAAGGGGTTCAGAGACCAGCTGTTGGGACTACTGACTGATCTTGGATCTCTTCCACTTGCTCTCTGAGAACGTCTCCATGTGGTCTGTAAATCCCACAGCAGCCCCTAATTGCCTTCACGTCCCCTCTGCAGACCGAGGAGGTTTATTCTTTTTGCAGGGCCTGGAAAGGTTCATCTCTGCTCACAGTTGCTTCAGAGTCCTTGTGAAAATGTCACTTGAGCCTGAGAGATGTGAGGGAGGGATATTTGTGCTATGATGCTTTTGTTCTTGGTGCTTTTAACTTCTTGTTTAAGGAGTGGTTGTGGCAGCATGAGCTTGCGTTGGGCTGTCTGTCCTGCTGGTCCATACTGGGGAGGTGAGCGGATGGGTGGCACGTCAAACCACAAGTGCTGTTGTATAACAATCATGGATGTAGTTGGGAGAAGATAAATTCATTTCTCTGTAGTTCTCATGTTAACCCTGAAGGTTTTAATGCTTTTCTGAACTAGGATTTTGGCCATCATGCACACAAAATAGAGCTGGGTCTTGGAGGAGACTTTAGGCAGCAATATTCGGTGGTCAGATCTGAAGTTTGAAGCTATGAGCATGAAAGAAGGGCTTATTTGTGGGACTCTGGAGTAGTTTGCTACTCCAGTTGATGGTTTTGATAGTCTACTTTAGCCTATCTGCACAAGAAATAGACAGAATAATCTCATTTGCTTTCTGTCTTTTCAGTTGAGGTTAGGAGTGCACGTCTGTATGGGATTTGGGAGAAATGAAGCTTGAGGAACGCGAACAAAAGTAGTGTCTGCCAAATTTCACAGTGGTCTGGCATACTCATCGTGAGACAGCAGGGTTGCATAGGGACAGGTACTCTGCATTACGAGTATCTGTGGTAGGCATAGAAACTTCAGGCTCAAAATGTATCCGTTACTCGGATAATTACCCGTGTGTTTAGCTGCTCGCAGGTGGTTGCGTGACCTGGCCCCTGCCCGGGAGCTCCCGATGAGCAGCAGTACTTCTGCTCTGGGAGCCTCTGAACCGTGCTTGCTTAGCACAACTTTTGTTGAACAATTGAGATGCCACGCCAAGCAGATTAACGTTGCGCACTACTTGTTGGCTTCTGGCTTGACCTGCAATTGAGGGTTTAAGATTAATTTCTCTCTTGCAGCCCGTTTCTGTGTAGATTTGATGTGCTGAGATAGCTCAGATTATGGGAAGTCAGATCTGAGAAGCAGAGCTGAGCGTGGCAGTACATGAGATACCACGTCTTTACCACTGAAGGTTTTTCTGACAAAGCCTTGTTATTCTGCCAGGGTATACTTGGGCTGTGAATCCTATATGAATGTTCTTCTCTCCGAGAGCTTCAGATTAGAAATGTTGGGTCCTGACATTGCAGGTTTTTCTTAGCGTGAGGAAGGTGAAGGCAAGCCTGGGTTTCACAGTCAACGCCTGTGTGTTTGTCAAGGGCTGTTCTTATTGGGGGATTGGGAGAGGGTTATAGTATCACAGCCTTCTGGTGCCTGATTTAGTTACTTTGAATGCCCTGTTTCGTATCCTTCTGCAGATGTGCCGACAAGCCTGCATTTCCAGAGCATGTTGAAATCTCAGTGGCAGAACAAACCTTACGAGAAAATTAAACCTCCCAAAAAGCTCTCGCTCAAGCACAGAGCCCCTATGCCTACCAGCAGCCTGTCTGACTCTGCTCGCAAGGACCGCCACAAGCTGGTAAACTCCTTCTTCACTGCAGCCAGTAAGTGTCCTCCCTGCCTGCACCACGTGCAGAAACATTGCCCAGTTTTGTACCCAGCAGCCATGCAATCTGGGAGGAGAGAGGAGCAGGAGACCTTTCAAATTAAGCTCTTGGGATTGAGGCCAAGGGGGCAGGTTGTGAATTTCAGGCTGGTCTCAGTGCATAAGGACCTCTTCTTGCTTAATCTGGGACTGTGCTCACACTGGCACACACAGTACTACAGCTCCTTCTGCTCTTACCGCATCTCTCCAGTGCCCTAAGTGGTGTTGAGCCTGACCTGTCTGGATTTATGGGGCTGGTAAACTCTGCCTGAGTCTCCGGTGCCAACAGAAAGAGAGGTGAAAACAAGCATTTCATAGCTCTTTCTCTGTTCCCCTCCTCAGAGCGCTCACATCAAAAAATCCAACCAGACAAGGCACACAGGCCACCTTTAGACGATTTTACGGCCGTATCCAAGGCCGAGAGAGCGCCAGAGCGCTCACTTTTCCAGCCTCCTGCCCATGACAAAAAGCGATTGCAAGACTGCTCATCTGAGAGGAGTGAAGGTAGGCTCCCACAGCCAGGTCTCTTGGGGGGAGCTTGGGCTTTGCTGCATATCCAGCCTCTCCCCCACTTCAGCATTGGAGAAGGGGGAATGCACTGCTTCTCGGCCTTGTCGCCACTGCAGCAATGCCTCGTGTGCTCTAACTGCTGTGTCCCCCAGGGCCTCTCAGGCTGGCAGCCACCATCAGAAGGTGCTTCTCTTTCATGCAAAGTGCTCCTCAGCACTGGCAGTTTCTGGTGCACATGGTCCTCTTCCTATCCACCACCACCCCCTGTTGTTATTTTTGCTAATGTCATTCCTTATTTTCTCCCGTCTTATGCAGTGTTGAAGCATCACACGGATGTTGGTGGCCCAAGCTACTTTTCAACAGCTGCAACCCCAACACCTCACAGCTCTATAGCACGGCAACTGTCCACCTCCTCAGAAGGCTCTGCTCCTGCCAGCACGAGTGCACAGGGCACCTCCAGTGCAGCTGTAAGTATCTGGTGCCTTTCTAGAGAGGTTTCTGAGCTCAACTCCACTAGGGAATCTCGGCTTTCAAGCAGTTCAGGCATCTTCAGTGTGAGGGTGCTCAGTATTTCTCTTACCTTGCTGGACCTGTTGGTTCAGCTGATGGTAGGAGTGCTGGCCGTCTTTTTAACTCTGACTTTGGGTCTCCTGAGGGTCTTGCATTGATGTTGTCAGAGAGCCAGTCAGCTGCAATTGCAGCTTCAGTGTTGGCTCAGTAGCTGCTGGTAAATGTTCCTGTTCTCAGTAGTCCTTTGACTTTGCTCCATGTCCAGGTTTTGATTTCTGAAGTTGTCTGGGGATGCCAGGAAAAGGAGTGGAAGAGCGGAGCACCAGCAGTGTGCTGCTGCGGGTACGACGGTGCTTCTGCTGAGGTAGCTTTCCTCTCGTGGCCTTGCTGGCACGAAAGGAGGCTGTAAAAGGGCTTTGGGCCAAGTCACAGGGCTGTGGTACGTCAGGGTGGCTGGGAGACACACTCAGCATCCCCAGGTGCTGAAGGATGGTGGGATTTGGGACCTTTATGAAGCTGTGTCTAAAAGCTGTCGGTGAGCAGGACTGTAACTCCCTCCCGCTGTGCTCTGGGATGGATCGATGACACAGTTTCTCTGCCAGACGTCATCAGTGGCTGGCCCACGTTAACAGAAGCCCTTGATTAAAGAACTGAATTCTGGTAACTCTCAAGTGTCCCAGCGAAGAACTTGGCCTCTGTCTGACCACTGCAGTTAATAGTTTATGCCTAAGTTGGATATGACTGAGTGATAACAGAGCAGATTTCCTGCAACCCTGATGCTGAAAACAGGGTGGTTAAGAAACATCTGCCCATGGAAGAGCTGAGGACACTGCTTCCAGCTCAACCTTTTGTGCACTTGTCCTGACTCCAAGCTTGTTACTGTGGGGCTGGCAGGTCCCAGCTGAGTTCCTTCACTACAGAATTTGCTGTTCTGCCATCAGCCATGGCATCATTGAAGCACCCTGTGGCGGCACAGGGTGTCTGAAGAACCCAACAAGCAGTGCTAGTTTGTTTTGAATGTGCTAGATGTTTGGAGAAGAGCTGCTGAGAAGAGCTTTAGCATGTCAAGACATTTCCCTGTGCTTCACATGCATATCTTGGTTTTCTCTTGCTGCTTTTTCTACTGCTTTTTCACAAGCTCATTCAGAAAAACAAGACAAAGATCATCGCAGGTGCTGGGATCTGGTCTCTGGGCAAAAGGTCCACGTCCTGGGTTTGAACATGTCAGTCTGGCACAGTTTTGCATGGGCTCCCCAGCTGGTGGGTCCAGCCTCATTGTTGACAATGACACTTTGGAATTTCCTTGCTGCTGTGGTGATGGTTTCCCACTCACTCTGTCATTTTCCAGCTTCAGACGGGTCGTGGCAGGTCCCTGGCAGTTAGGTTTCTGCTTTCTTGTGCACTGAAAGCCGCAGGGATCAAAGGAGACAGAGAACATGGTAGATTGGAGGTGACTGTTCAGAAGACGGGCCATTTGCGTATTGAACTGATCTGTGCCACTGTGCTGGCAGTGTTGCTGTCACAGGCTTGAAGGGAGGCTTTTGGGTTCCTGTTCTCTCCACGTTCTTTACACTGGCAGTAGGGAACTGCATTATGTGGAAGACTTTTCTTCTTGCTGGGTCTGTTCATCAGCCAGATCAGTCTCCTGATCTGCCTGGCTGTGCAGCGGTGGGAGCCAGTGTGGAGATGGTGGCTGGAGCTCAGCAGCCCACACTCACCAGTGCCTGCAGGGCCACCACAGCCCTTGCCCTCGTTTGTACCTTCCAAGCTAAGGATTTTTGGTTGGGAAGAGGAATTCCACCAAGCAAGTTCTGATGCTAATTGCTGTTGTTTCTGAAGCCTCTGTGGATCATAAAAGGCCATTTCATATGAGACCGCATCCTTTTTCTGTCAATTACTTAACATGATGAAACTTACAGTGCTTTTTCACATCGTTTCTGTCTTCATGTTACAGCAGCCAAGGAGGAGGAGAGGTGAAAGTTCATTTGATATTAACAACATTGTCATCCCAATGTCTGTTGCTGCAACAACTCGTGTGGAGAAACTGCAGTACAAAGAGATCCTCACACCCAGGTACATGTCCCAGGTGTTGACTTATCAGAAATTCAGCCCAGCCAGGGCTTTACTCCTTGTTGCTGCTAATGCTGGTGAGGAAAGGAGCTTTCTTTTTCCTTGAAAGTAAGAGAAAGTTAGGAAAACTTGTGATCATACCATGGATGGAGACTTGCTAGGTCAGAGAGTACGCACACAGTTTGAGTGTCCCTTGTGCATGAAAACCTGCTGTGCTCCTCAGGTCTTTGTGCCACTGAAAGCCATCCTGAGTGTCCTCTGTCCTGCTGCTGAGTGTGTGGTCCAGGTGTTTCCCAGCTCTGCACGTGTCCAGGCTTGGGTGGTGGGTGCCTAAACTGGGTTAACGTCACAGTGCAGGAACAGGACTGTAGCCTTGGGTTGCACTGGCCAGGAGAAGCATTCCCATACCCGAGCCATGTGCAAGGAGGATTAGCTGTCAGCCCCTATTCTGCTGTTCTTGGATGAACACCATTAATGAGACCAGTGCTGGTTTGCACACTTGAGTGCTCAGTGGGGATGTGCCAGCTTGCTGCAGCGCTGGTGCACCTTCTTCATCCAGACTGCACAGTTTCCAGTCCTCCTTTTCCCTCCCAGCTTTCCAGGTCTCTTTCCCAACTTACGTCTTTCTTCCTCCTGCTCCTACATGCTCTTCCCAGGCCCTTTTGAGAGCAGGGCAGGGAGGGGACCTGTTACTGAGCCAAAGGAATAGGAGGAAACACTGCAGCATCTGCTTTGCCTCCTCCGTCCTTGGCAGCTTCAGCTGTGCTGCCAGACCAAAAGACAACATCAGCACACGCAGGGCCTCTGCTGCTGCGCTGGGCCCTGCCCAGGTCTGACTGCCCTCTGGTGCTGTGTTGCAGCTGGCGTGAAGTGGACATCAGCACTCTGAAAGCCAACCCTGATGAAGACAGTGAGGAGGTAAGAAGGGTTTTGTTTCCGAGGTAACGTGATGGGGTTAATAGCAGCTGAGCAGCATCTGCAGAGGATGCTGGCAGGGAGTGGACACAGGGACCTCAGCAGGGAGGTCCAGAGTCTCCTCCGTTTTTTGCAACCAAATGTCACAATTGCCGTTCCCTGCAGAAACCATCCTGGTGTTGGTTACTTTCCAGGAAGTAAGATGAGGCAGAAGTTGGACGAACGGTCTGGGTACAGCTGAACCTGAGGCCTGATTGCTGTCAGGAGACCTCTCTGGGCACCAGTCTTTTTAAGGCATAGTCTAATCAAGAAATCATGACCAGTCATGATGCTGTATATTTTAGCCATACTGATAACAATGGTATTTCCTTAAACCTCTGTGTGAGTGCTTTCATTGTGGGTTAAGTGGCTTTCCTTTGGTTTTTAGTTTTTCATGTCTTCCTAAGCAGTGCAGACTCAGTTTAACAAGGTGCTTTCTCACTCACTGATAGCATCTGCCTCCCTCCAGACACAAACATTTATCTAAATTCATGCTGTGGCTCATGCTGGAAAAACTGCGTGTAGATGCATGTTTAATACAGGAAAGCTCTGAGCATGTCCTGTATCCTTCCCTTTCCAGATTGAGGACTTGTCTGATTCAGCCTTCGCTGCTCGGCACAGCAAGTGTGAAGAGATGGAGCGGGCCCGGTGGCTTTGGAGCACAAGCATGCCCCAGCAGCGGCGAGGCAGCAGGTATGCCTGCTGGCACGGTTCCTCAGTACTCATAATTAGGGCTGCCCAGCCCACGAGCAGCACTTGGATACAAAGGGGATTTAGTGGGTTTCTCTTGGCCAAAGTTTTGTTCCTAACGGAGTGGGATGCTCTTGGCAGCAGGTTGTGGAGGGTTTATTAGATTGGTAGATACATAAATACAGTTAAAGTTTGAACTGGTATTGGAATGTCACTGGAAAGTCTTGTGAATCGCCATCCACAAGAGCAACTTGTAGGGGTGTGGCGTAGTCTTGCTTAGGTGGGGGGATTCGTGACCAGCTAAATCATGGACAACCAGCTCTTGCACCATCTATTTGAATTCTGCTTTCTTGAGCATTTTCACCACTCTGAAAGTGTGGAGGCTGGGGCACCAGCTGAGGAATCCAGAGAAGCACACAAGGGCTGAGCTGGCATCCATCACGCAAGAACAAGGAACAGTGGTTGTTCTCAGTATTACGCGTCTGTCACATCTATGCTCAATTGCTATGGCAGTGGTGTTTCTCTCTTCCATTTACATACTCCTCCTCATATTCCTCTGGTCACTTGACTCTTGATTCCCTTTCTGCAGTGTCATCTTGTGAGGGGGTGTCTAGAACCACACAGTTTCCAGGTGTTGGTCTCATGACAGACCTGTATAAGAAAAAATTTGCTCTTCTCCATTTGCTTTCTGATGGTTTTTTTGGTTTTGAATCGCTTGGTGCTTGGGCAGAAGCGCTCGCTGAACCACAGCTGCCTGCAAACATGCACCTGGCCATCTTAGTCTGGTTGTGGTTTCGGTTCAGCGCTGTTGGGTGTGTGCAGTCATGCAAAGTCGTTTCTGCAAGAAATTCTGCAAACACAAAGATAGCATTTGTCAAATAACATTTGTGCTGCCACTGCCTCATTTCAGCTGCAGCTGCATTTCCTAGAACAAGTGGAGTGGGGGACATCTTGGTGTTTCTTTGTAAGCTTCTTCAGCCAGTTCCTCACATACTCCATCACTTTAGTTTCTCTTGTTAGGATGTGTGTGAAAGATGCTTTGTTGAGGTCCTGACTTGGTTATTGAGGTGAATTCAAACTTCATCTCACAAGTTTAGGAATGATGATGAGTAAGCACTTCCGGAGGTCTCTAGTCCGGCCTCCTGTAGGACTGTAGGCCATGGATAGCGTGAACACTTCCAAGGATGGAGTTTGTTCCAGAACTGGGGAATCCCAATGCACTTCCCCAGCAAGGAGAGATGGGGATGTCAGTGTCTCTGCTCCACTGGCCATGTTCCTTAGCAGAACCCAGGATGTGGTCAGCTGCATCTGTGCCAAGAGTGACTGGACTGAGCTCAGCTTGGTGCTTGTCACCTGCCGAGCTCCTCCTCAGCAGGATCCTTGCTCAGTCCCCGTCTTGGGGTGGTTCTCTGCAATTGCTTTAGTCTTTCTTTAGAAATGGTCAGAACCCCTCAGGTCCTAGAAACTTCTGGTTCCCGCGGTTCAGCCAGTACATTGCTCCTTGCCTGTCCCTGGGCCAAGTAATACCAGTAAACTCACTTGGTTTCCCTTAAATGTTGACCTTGTGATCTACTCCAGCAGATCTGCTGAACATCTTGTGGCTGTCCTGCCTCATGTACATAGCAGAGTGGTTTGGTTTTTTTCTTGTGGCAGCTTTTAAATTGCATCTTGACTCAGCACACGAACTCTACGTCATCTGCTGCAGTTGCAGCTGGTTTAGTTGTCCAGCTGGGGCTGGTTGTGTGTTCTGGTGTACATTTTGTCCAGGGTATGCTTTTGAATCTGATCCTTGGCAGTCCTTGATTGCCACTTGCTGTTCTTGAAGAGCTGCATACAGATGTGAGGACTCCAGTTGAGTGTGTCTGTTGGCATCCTGTAAGTCTTTTATCTGGAAATCTCTGTAGGTGCTCACGCTTTCTTCACGCTTAGTTTAAGTCTTCTGAAGCCGTGGGGTTTTGCAGTGCGCCTCCTGCACCCAACAACGGTTGGAATTTGCTGTCTTTCCAACATGAGTGTTTCACTATGCTTGGTTCTTGAACTGTAGGGTGTCATGCAGCCAGGGAGAAACCGATTTTTAGGTGTCTGCTTTCATAGGATGGCTTCTCATCTTGGTGTTTATGCAGTACTTACAGAGTGGGAGATGTATGGGACACATAACGGTAGAAGAGCGGCATCAGTGTCGCAAAGCTGCATTGAGGCAGTGGAGATGGGACAAAATGAGCCTGGATGAGTTTGACCTCTAGGCTGCGGCATTCCCCAGTATACAGCCGGTCCCAAGGAGGGGGTGATGGAAGGGATCGTGGGATGGCATCAGCAAGCACAGCTGGGACTGAAACCAGGTTCTCAAATGTGTTTCTGTCTCAGGTCCTACAGATCGACAGACGGACGGACAACTCCCCAGCTGGGGAACCCCTTGACTCCCCAGCCGGCATCCCCTGATGTGGGCAACTGCCACACCCATTCGGAGCTGTCCCACACCCACTCCCCGCGCAGCCCCATCAGCCCCGAACTGCTTACTGCCCCCCTCACCCCACTCTCCCGTGACTCCCTGCGGCTCCTGTCCAGTGAGGACACCCGTTGTTCTACACCTGAAGCCAGTCTTGATGAGCAGGTGGGTGCTGGCTCCGGTTGTGGCTGTTGGCTCTGATTTTATGCCTGGAGGCTGGGGGAAAGGTCCAGGTGCTGCCCATTGCTGTGTCCCTGCCTTGACCACTCAGAGATGTGAGGAGGTAAATCTCATGCTCAGACTTCGATGTTTTATCCTCCTTGTTGTGGGGAGACAGCTTGGAAACCTGTGCGTGGGAAATTCTGTCTAAACGCTTGGCCAGACGGAAGGTGGAGCCTAGTGCTCTTCAGCAACAGGATGCTTTTCCAGTGGTTGGTTCTGTTTGGAGGCTGCCACCTCCTCACCATGGGTACTGAAGTTTTCCATGCTCTTAGGGAGGAGCATGGCTGAGTGTGTGGCTGGCACAGCACCATGGAGCTGCCTGCTCCGACCGCTGCTGCAGGTGGCCAGAGTCATGCGTGGAGGGGGAGCAGAAGAGCTTTTTGAAGGGATTTTCCATAGCCTGGTGTCTCTTCCTCTTAGGCTGTGCAGCCCTGGGAGCGGCGCACCTTCCCACTCTCGTACAATCCCAGGACAGAGTGCGAGGACCAAGCTGACCCCCAGGACCGGTTGTCACGCTGCACCCGGCGCACATCAGGCAGTAAATCCTCTCGGGAGACCGATGGCACTCCTGCTTTGCCCAACCTGGCCAGCCTCAAGAGCCGAACTCCGCTGGCAACAGCCCCCCTCCCTTCCTCCTCCTCTTCCTCCGCAGCAGCAGTCCAGCGGCCAGCGCACAGATAGAGATGTATGGGAAGACATGAGCAAAACCAACACACAGAACTAACTCTTGGCATTAAAGCTTCCAAAATCTGCGTTTGATATTCAAACATCCTGCCGGGAATTTTCACAGTTTTTAGTGAATTTAAGGAGTTTAGAAACTGTTTTTTGGCGTTTTTTCTTTTTTTTTTTTTTTCTTTTTTTTTTTTTTTTCCTTCTCCATGTTTCCTGTCACACAGATGAGAGCCCCCGGATTCCTCCCAGCAGAGTGAAGCCTTGGGAGGGGAGCAGCCCACCAGACCCCCCTCCCTCTTTCCTCCCCTCCCCTTCTAGGTGTATAAAACTAGAGCACAGGATTTAGCTGACTAGCAGACTTTGGGATAGTTTTTTCTCCAGCAAAAGGGTGTCTTTTTATCTTAACTTGCTCCCTCCCCTCCCTGAAAGCTTTTAGTGGAGTGAAATTAGCAGCGAAAAGTGATGTCTTGGGATTGCAGCCTTCACTGGCTGTTTGACATGCAGAGTGCCCACCTGACACTTCCACCCTGTGGCATTTCCCTCCCCTAGGTTGTATCCTGAGGGATAACTCTGCCCTGCGGTCCCGCAGTCTCCTCTCAGCCACTTCCTTCTTCCTTCTGTCCTGGTTTGGGAGCAGCAAGGTCTGGCTGCCCTGGCTGTTGGGGAGAAAAGGAAGGACCCTTTCAGCCGCTTCATGCACAGTTCTGCGTGGGAGGAGTGAGAGTGCAGAATAAGCCTTCTCCACACTGTGTGCAAAGGGCAGGAGGGAGGGGAAAGTCCCAGCCTGGCTTGGTCGGATGCTTTGGGCAGGAGGCACAGTGTGCTTAAGGGAAGCCCCTGGGGATGTGGCAGTTGGCAGCAGCTTTCAGCTAGGGAACATGGCTGTGCCCTCCTATTCCCCCGGTAGGGCTGAGATGTTGGTGTGGAGGGAGCTTGGCTGTAGAATGGAGGAGCTGCTGAGAGCTGCTGGTGGCAGGGGGAGTGGCCCACGCCTCAAAGGGAACGTGGCAGCTCCAGGGTGCACAACCAAGTTGCCAGTGCGGTCCCTTTGGGTGGACCTTGGAAAAGGGGAAATCGGAGGGGGAAGGAGGGCAGGGATGAGTGCTGGGGGTTGGTCAGGATCTGTCACCACTGCTTCACTCCACTTCCACACTGTCTGTGAACAGGCATCAATTCTGTTTCACTGCCCCGTCCTTGGTCCGGCGTGCTGCCTCCTGACAGAGATTTTGTTTTTAATCTGAGTTCGCTGTTGTTCCTCCCCACTCCCCAGCCCTTCTGCACCCACAGTGACTCCCAAATCCCACACACCGTTTCCATCTGTAATGCTTTCTGATCCCAACAGTGAGGCTATTGGTCCCTGTCCTGTCGCTAGCATTGTGCCTGTCTTATGTATAATCACATCACCGAAAAAAAAAAAAAAAGGAAAAAAAAATACAAAGGACTTTCTTTTTTTTTTTTTTTTTCTTCCTTTTGTAATCGTAAAGAAATAGTAGCTAAACTGCTTAATGGTTGGGGTTTTCATAATTTTCAACATTATCTAGTGGTTTTGGTTCTGTTCTAGTTTAAAGGATTTGTCATCATTTCTTTAAACCAACAATGCTACCCTATCCCTCTGCATAAGTGCTTTTCTATTTATAAGGTTGAAAATTCTGAATAACCCTTTTAGCATTAAAAAAAAAAAAAAAAACCACAAAAAAAATCCCCACCTTGTATTTTGTAAATATTTTCTTTTCCTGCTTTGAGCTGTGTAATGTCCTTGTTATATAGAAATGCTTTTCTTCCGAGAAGCTGATCTTTGTTAATGTCTTGATTCTGTTGGCAAAGCACAAATGTGCTTATAAAAAAAAAAAAAAAAGAAGAAAATATAAAAAAAAAAAAAAAATAATTAAAACAGAATATTCTATGCAATGTGTGTTTGTGGAACGCTGGGCCTGCTCAGTCCAGCCCAGTCCTGGGCAATCAGCCTCTCCCCTCCCACCTCACATTTCAAGGGCTCCTTTTTTTTTTTTCCTTTACAACATTAGTTCCCAGTAGTTATTGGCAGTGAAACTTCACAGCCCAGGCACAAATTGTTTGCTGTCCTGGTGCATTTTGCTGTGGAAGTCGAAGTGTTTCCAAGAACTGCATGGTGGGAGGCAGCTTTCTTGGGAGCTCTTGGATTTCCAACAGAAGGGACTTGCATTTTGTGCGTTGTTACACAAGTGGATGGGAAACAGGAAGATCCCAGGTGATTATTAGCCAGCTGACAGAAGAGGCACAACATTGCTGTGGGGATGGGGAGCTGGGGCTGCACTGGTGGCTGGTACTTAAAATAAATAAAGGAAAAGAGAAAACCATTCCCTGCCCATCATTCCTGTTGGCTGGGCTGGTCCTATAGTTGCCAGGTACTGGCAATCCCAGCATGCGCCCCTCGGTGGGGGAGAGAGGCCAGACCTGGACCCTTGGTACAGCCAAAGCCCAGTCTGAGCCTAAGTTTGTCATGTGCCCAGTGCCCTCCCTGCCCCTGCCCCCCCCAACGCGAAAGAGATGGCATTTATCATAGTAATGACTTTATTTCCAAATCCACTTTTACGGCAACAGTGTAAACCAGTTGTTAAAACGCACACTACACTATGGACAGTCACAGACAGCAGCTAAGCTAGAATGAGGATACACCGAGACCAAACCTTCCCTCCCCCCACCCCCCGTGCACCGCACCCAGCCCAGCACTGGAAGTTAACTTCACAGGCAGAGTATTTTTGAATGCAGAAACATTTTGAAGCTGTGCAGGATTTAACCCTTTTCAGACCAAGATGTGTGTGGAGTAAGGAAATGCGATGGGTCAGTTTGTCCAGCTGCTTCTGATGACCCTTAGGCCTGAGTCTGAATGTGGAGTCAGGGCTTGGGCTGCGGTGGATGGGAAGTGCAGGAGGACAGTAAACACGGCTGAAGACATCACGCTCAGCCGAGGGGAGTTGCAGCAGGAAGGGGCTGCTCACTGTGCACCCAGACCTGGGACACTGCTATCCTTCTGCTGCACACAGCAGCCAGGGTTGGCATGGGGCAGGGTTGGAACCAGCAGCAAGAAGGGTTAAGTGGGGTGTCTGGCCTGCACAGGGTCACCCACCTGCTCACTTTGCAGAGGACAAAATGCGCAGCAGCACCTACACCAATTCAGAACCAGCTAGGTTAGCGCACCTTACAAATCACAGCATCCACACAACTGGAGCAGGGAGCAGCTGGACACAGGCTTTCACTGGACCCGAGTGCATGGGTGCTGGGCCAGCCCCCTCCCTGTCTCCTGGAGCTGCAGAGACCAGGGCTGCACACAAACACATCCCCTCCCCCCCACCCCCCCAACATCCTTCTCCAGCGCTGGACACGCTCCGTCCCCAGGCCTCTACACAGGAAAACTCGGGAGCCTGTGCAAGGCGTTCAAAAGCTGCAGCAGCGTGGCGGCTTCACCAGCTCCTGTGAAGGATGGGAGGGGGTCCCAGACAGTGAGGAATCGCTACCACTTGAACAGCCTTGGCGTCACCCAGCCTCCTTGGCCAGGTGCCCCATGCCCCAGCAAGACACACACACACCCCCACACCCTCCCCCTCTCACTGTTTGACTCAGACCAGGATTTTGGCCCCTTGCTGGAATGCAGGGCTCTCCCTGCAACCCAGTGCTGGGGGGGGTCCTGGCCTGTGGCCCCACTGGGCCCCCAACCCTCGCTGCCAGCTCTGCCCCACAGCTCAACTGGGCCTCTCAGGGAGCACGGAGGGAGGACGCGCACTGAGCTGCACTGGTCGCACCTCAGCTTCTTTGGTTGCAGAAGGGGTGTGCGGGAACGGCCACGGGTGCAGCATAGCCCCAGGCCACCCCTCACGCTCCCAAGGATCCCACAGGAACAAGAGCAGCATAAGACACAGATCAGCTCTCCCCACCACGTGGTGCTGAGGGTGGTCAGTGCGTGTAGAGGAGGCACTGCGAGGGTAACATGCTGTGAACTCAAACCCAGAGAGCGGCCAAGAGGGATCAGTGCCAGGGAACAGCCACTGGCCCCCAAGCGCAGGATGGGAGCTGTCCAATGCATGGTGAATGCCTCTCACACGCCTTCCCTGCGCGTCCTCCCAGGCATCTCCTGCCGCTGCCAGCACACGAAAACAGCAGAGCCATGAAGCTGCCACTTCCATGATCTCTTAGCTGACCTTGCAGGGAAAAAAAAAAAAAAAAGAACAACCCAAAAATGTTACAAACTGCGCCCAAATCTGCTGGCCATCCCAGCCCTAGAGCTGCGAGTGCCCCCTCGTACAGCATCCCTGGGCCCAGAGAGGTGCCTAGAGCTGGGAAGCCAGGACACAGCCCCCCCTACCCCTGTGCCCGGCAGACATGCGGTGCCGGGCTGCCCCATCGGCGATGGCTCTGGGCACAACCCAGAGCGTGGCAGAGCCAGCGTGAGGCGGCTCAAAACTACTTACAGCATTTTCTTTAAACACATGCTCGTTTATGAAAACAATCAATCACCCTGGCACAGTCCAAGCATATACAGACAAATCTACTCTACAACACGAGGGCGGCCAAAGGAATGGGGAAAAGCCTCTACTCATCCACTCAGCAGTTCCAGCACAGCCACAGAAAGGGGAAAGGCCCTCTGGGGCCCCTTCTGCAACAGCATACCCCAGCCTTGACAGCTGCCGGAGCTGAGAGCGGTCTAGGGGGTATCTGGCAGTTTTTCTTCATACACATCTTGGCTTTCAGGGGTAAAAAAAAAAAAAAAAAAAAAAAAAAAAGGTTTCCTCCAAATCAGCAGGCAAATTGAATGCAGAAGGGGGGGGGGCAGCATTTCCTAGCAGTCCTTGGCCTGCAGACCAGACCTCCGGCCCAGGCACCATTAGGGTAACGAGCAAGCACGGGAAGGCCACATCCCCTCCCGCTGCCTGGAGGGGCGCTGGGGTCAGCACCTGCCTTCATCGCCTTCCCTGGGGTGTTGGGCAGGGCCCAACTGGGGGACAAGGAAGCAGGGCCAGGCAGGGGCTGTGCGCTCCGAGGAGCAGGGGGAGAGGAGGTTCAATACCTCATCTTGTCACTGACTTTGCAGTCCTGGAGCTAGAGCTGAATGAACAGTAAAAGTAGGTTAAATCATTAACCAGTTAGGGAACGGGGAAGTGGCTGTAAAAGGAACAGAGGAAGAAGGCCAGATTATTATTATTATTATTATTATTGTTTCTTTTCTTTTTTTTTTTTCCCCTTGTCTTCTCTTGTCTTCGCCTGCCATGCCCTGATCACAAGCCCTGCTTGGCCAGCGAAGCAGACACTTCGTCAGCTAGCGTGGCGAGCTGGGGTGAGTCCACCATATTGATGCTGCCAGTGGAGGAGACATTGCTAAGGCGGCGCGGGGAGGCATCTCCAGAGATGGTTGGGGACTTGTAGACGATTTCGGCGCCATGGTCAGTCTTGGCTTTGGCATTCTCGCGGAAAGTCAGCTTATGAGTCTCAATCTGTAAGGAGAGGAGAGGTGGTGAGTGGGGAGAACGCAGGACACAATCTGGAGAAGCTGTTTTCACCTGCAAACCACTGCTTGGTCACTGCTGTTGTGCAGTCAGGAGGAAAGCTCCGTTCCCTGACTTGATGCTCACAGTGCTCCCAGTCCTCAGTGGCCCACACAGGGAACGGGCACAATTGGGTAGGATGGCAGGACTGGAGTGGCTCAGAACGCTTAGCAAATCCTTCCCAAGTGCCCAGGCCCAGTGTGGCAGCATGTCCCAGGCACAGGATTCAGACAGCCTGCTCCAACTCCCCTGGCAGGGATTTACAGAGCAGGTGGGATTCCTATGCAGTGTACAAGGCTTCTCCTTAACCCACAGCCCAGCTGGGCACAGAACACTGCTCCCAGGAGCCAAACCCTCTCTCCCAGCAAGTGCAACAGCCAGGCAGGGGAACTGAAGTGGATGGGGTTTGCTACTTACTGGTGCCCTCCTCAGCCAAGAGTAGGGCTGGGAGCTGGCTCTCCGGGGGGGTGGGCGGCTCCAGCACCAGGGCCTGAAGCCCAGCAGGGTCTGGGCTTGGGCTCCGAGCAGCCTGGGTCTTGTCTTCCTTGCCTTTCTCTCTCTACAGGTGAAGAAACCCGCCCAAGGCGGTGGGGTGCAAAAAACGCATCAGCAACAAAAAACAAGATCCAATAAACGTCAACCAGAAGGAAAAAGACAAAAAATGAAGAAAAGAAAAGGAAAATCAGGGAGAAAAAGATGTGAAAAACAGGGCCATTCACTGACTCACAGGAAGAATAGCAGCTGCCTTTGGAGAAAGGGAGGAAAGCTTCCCCTGCACAGTGAAGGAGCAGATGCTGCCAGCACAGGTACTCTGGCAGAGTGCAGAGCACCCCGGGCCAGTGCAGGAGCAGCACAGGTAGCGGCAATCAGCCAAAGAGCTGTGAACTATGTGTACAAATCTGGCTCTTCCATGTTGCAGAGCAAAGACAGGACTGGGGATGTGGGGAAGGGGCAGTGGAGCTGCCCACAGCTGCTCTACTTGGAGGGCTGATGAGGATCAACTGTATCCTGTCCACTCCCTGTGAACAGAGGGCCCCAACTCAGAGCAGCATTTCCCCACAACAGTCCCTGGTGCTAAGGTGGGACTGGGAATGGGCCGGACAACAGAAGCAATCTGCAGCAGCATCTGAACTCAAGTTACACCGACAACCTTGTCCAAGTGTGAATACAGGCAGGGTATGGGCAACTGCCACGCAGGAAGGCTTAGGCAGGCGATGCTGCTGCTGGGTCGCACCCTTGCAAATAAATTCCCCCTTCAAAGGACAAGTTCTTCAAACTATGGCCCAGTGAATGCAACAGGATATGAAAGAATCATCACTGTAATCACAAAAACGATGAAAACGGGCTTAGCAAAGCACAAGGCAGTCTGATGCATAGCAGCAGCGAGAGAAGGGTAAGGAAGTCAAGTGATCCCTCAGTCAGAGGCCAGCACTCCGCTAGAAGGTGAAGAGATGGGAGGTGCACAGAGAAGACGTGGCCAAGAACAAAGTGCCAAAATACAGGATCCGTAACAGAATTTTCCCCTCCCACTGAGAAAGTGTTTGAAAAACAAGCGAGACAAAACCCACTCTTCCCTGCAGAAATGCAGCCGCGTGTGTCACCAGGCTGGAGCCTCACTGCTGCGCTTACCTGGCCTCCCTGCATGGGATGCAGCTGCCCCTGAAACCAGGCTGCAAAGATGCTGGACCAAGCTAAGAGTTACTGCAAACTAACCGCCACAGCCTCCAGCAGGGCCAGCTCACCCCAAGCTCAGGATTTCACCTGACCTGATTGGCTTTTGTCTTTTAATTTCAATTCCCCAAATGCACAGAGTCCACCCTTCGCCTCAACTGAGAGAGCAGGGTTGCAAGTGAGATCACCTTTTCTCTAAAGTGACAACCTACTGCAAAGTAATTTTTTCCAAGCTAAGCCTTTAATGCTCCACTTCCCCTTGGGACCCGTGCAAAAGCAATTGCTGACAGTGGCAGCCCTTAACACGAAAAGTTTGAGACACAAACATGTTTCTGCACAAACTTCAGAGAAGAGCAGAAAGAGCAGGAAACCACACAAGAGGCCATCCCTGACATCCACGCTCATTCAGGCGGCCGTGGGCCAGTAAGAGGACAGAGTCTGCCATCTCTGTAGCTCTGCCACAGCTGTGCTCCAGGGAGTGACCCCAGGTTGGCAGAGGCAACCCCGGAGCCCTTGGCTCTGCCCACCCACACCATGCTGCAGCAGGAGGACATGCTGGCTGTCTTGGCAGGAGCTGAGCACTTTCCATCCTTTGCAGGACACACAGGTACTGACCACCCCTCACTGCAGCATGGGCAGCAAACCGTGTCCAGCACTTGGGAAGAAGTGCTGCTGGGAAGCAGAGAGGAGAGGATATGGAGGCTTAAGGAGCTTCTCCCAGCCCAGACTTCCAGCAGCCTGCTCACAGGGCAGCAGAACACCAGGCCTGCTCTTGACCCAGTGCCCTTTACCTTTTTATTTCCTCCTCCAGGGACGTGGCTGATGTTATCTAAGGACCCGATTTTCGATTGCACCTTATCTTTGAAGTCCAGTTTCTCAGATTTCACCTCCACTTGGCCACCACCTGGAAGGGAAGAGCATGAGCAGGGTCATCTCCGTTGCCAGCCAGGGCAGGCTGGAGAGAAAGCACTCACGTCTGAACTGCTGCTCTGAGGTGGCTCAACCAAAGCCCTGCTGAGGCTGAGCAGGGGGTGTGGACCAGGAAAACAGCAGCAAGAAGGACCCCATGGAGATCTGGGAAACCCAGGAGCCCAAGGCAAGTGGGAACCAGGGTAAAGACACTTTCCAAAAGATGCTGCAGAGCTGACAGACATCACAATCTTTTATAGAGCCACAGAAAGGGAGCTAACCCTACTCTCCTAAACACTAGCAGTTCCCCCTCTTGATTCCTAAATACTTCCCAGTTACAGTGGATTACTGGCACAGACAAGGGAGCCCATGGACCAGACCAGACCCCTCCCCTTCGATGGAACAGTCAGGCAGACTGGAAGGGGTCTTGCAGTGACAGCACACAGCACCCCAGGGCTTACCCATCTCCAGTCACTATTCCAAGTGCCTCTCCTCACTCCCTGCACATTCCAACCCTCTCTCCATTTCTGGCCACACACAACGACACAGCCTGCGAACCCCCAGTGCTGCTGGATGCTGCTTTCCAAGGGTACCTGGTTTGTGATGGATGTTGCCCAGGGAACCACACTTGGATGTCACATGGCTCAGGTCCACCGGTTTGTAAACGATTTGAACCTGTCCGTGCAAGAAATGAGAAGGTGATGAGCTTACTGCCAGCACAGGCAACCTGAGGAGGGGGAGGCAAAACACACACTGGCACCTGATCTGTATTCAAGGGAAAGGACAGCTTAAACCCCAGTAAGATTAATAACACAAAAGAAACTCATCAGAAATGGGAGATAATTAATGCCCATGTGCAGTAGCCTCTTAACATGTCAGCATGCAAAAGACCACCTCTCCACAGAGGAGGGAAGCAGAGGCAATTTTTAAGTGCTTAAGAAAGAGAGAAAGTGGAGTGGCAATTAATTAAGATTTGCATACACATCATCCAAAAGGAGGAGATATACTGAGAGAAAAACGTAAAAAATAAATACCTTTTCTGGTGTAAAACATAAAGCTTATGTCCACAAAAACTGAAAGAACAGAAATGATCAATGTGCACAGAACTTTTAAAAGAGTGACCAAAATATGCATTTCTGAAAAATGCTGTAATGGAAATAAGGATTAAAAAAAAAAAAGTGAAGCAAAGTCTTAATATCTGGCATAATGTAAGTAAAAATGGCAATTATAATATATCAAATCAAAGCAGTATTTTGTTATAGTGTGCTCTGTTTTTTATTTGTGTTACCCATTACGTCTCTGAGCATGGGCTCCAGCAATTCCCTTGACCCGCCCCGTTCAGAGACCAGCCACGGCTGCAGTGTGCCTGGCCGCAGCGCCGATGGCCTCTTGCACACAGACAACCGCGTTATACGAGACACACACACAAGGAACGGTGAACGTGGAGCTGTTTAGTGGTTATGCTAGCAGTTAAACACCACACTGGAAAACATCAATGACTGGAGAGGTCTGGGGCCACCAGACCACAGCACAGAGACACCAGCTACACCGGGAGCAGGAGACTGGGGGGGGAGAAAACATCCCCACACTCCTAGACATTACCTTGGACCCCAGGTTTGGATTCACACCTGTGTGAGAATCAGCTGTTGCTGTAGTCACAGGGGCTGTACAGGAGAAATCAGATCAATACCTCAAGGCTGGTTCCCACTCACTAGGAAGTGTCTGGCTCTCAGTCAAGAGCCTGGATTCCAGGGGCACGTATCCTGCTGTGTTTCCACCAAGCACCATGGCAGAAGCGCACTCTCACAAACCTCAGGAAGGATGTGCCAGCACCAAAGGGACCTTTGCAGACGAGCTGACTCCTCCAAGCAGCTAGGCAGCCTCTGGACACAAAGCCAGCACAGGAGATTCACCGCAGCCATGGCTTTCCATTGACCTAAGCACCCTGGGCTGGCTTAGAAGCCCTGGGGTGAAGGTGCATCCTTCTGTTCTCACTTTGGCCACATGTCCCCGGCCTCATCCCGAGAGGCTGGCGCTGAACTGTGGCTGTGCCCACCATGGGTAAGGCTTCCTCTGCCACCATGCAGCCTGGCACAGGCCGGAGAAGCAGGGCCTCGGTGCCACTGTCCCACCAGCATGCACAGGCCTGCCTTGTCTCCGATGCCCACAAGACACCAAAATGCACATTTGACAGAGAGTGGAGACAGGGAGAGGGGAGAAACGCAACACCAGGGCCTGGGGGCACATTGCAAACACAGACATGGAAACAGTGCATGGGGAAGGACACACGTCATACGTCCAACACACAGGGCAGGAGGGGAGCTGGATTCAGCTGGACAGCAGGGAACACCCCAAAAGGACAGCTGGCACCTTTCGAATCCCAGCTGTGACTCTGGAGGGTCCAGGAGCAACCTGGGCACCAACGGGACTGAAAGACCTCCCATTTCCAGAGCAAGCAATCAGCAATTGAAATACTTTCTGCTCTCATACCAGTTCCCTTTTTTTTAAAGTCAAGACTCCATTAACCCCTACCATCCTGCTGGGGAGCAGAGAAGGGTCCTCTCCATTTCAGCAAGAAAGAAAAAGGGGCACAGAGTTGCTTTCCTGGGACACCAGAGACCTGGGGACCCTACCTCTCAAGAGCAGCAATGCTTAGGTCAATTTTTGCCTAATGCATCATCTTGTCAGAGCATCTGCTGGCTTAAAAAAAAAAGATACCAACCCCAGGTTACTGCAGCAACACTTCAATCTTCTGGAAGCAGCAATGGCTGGGCAGACAGTCACTGTCGACAGTGCTATGCAGGGTTAGGACACGATGGCTGTTGAGCCTCAGTGGTCTCTTGCTGCCCCTCTCTCGGAAGAGCCCCAGGGCAACAGCTCTGCTGCCAGGACAGCCTGTGCAGCCATGCTCCAGCCACACGAGAACGCGGCTCTGCTCTGAACACCCACAGCCAGAAGCGAGCTGCTGCTTTTCATGTCAGGGCACCCAGGCAGTGACCACATAATTTTCACTGCTGGTAGAGCCTGGGGAGGGAAGACCACCTCCAGCCAAAAATCCAGATAATTCTTAACTGACTGCAGACACTGCAGCTGCAAACACTTGTCCATGGTGTGAGTTCTCAGTGGAGAAAAGGGTGATCTCACCGTCCTGTACTGAAGCTAATTACCAGCCACAGCACAGACAATTTGTGTCGAACACCAGTTCCTGGTGTTACAAGTGGTCACCACGCACCAGGCAGTCCAGCCAGTGCAGACCCTGGGGTAAAAAAGCACAGAACAAGCCTGGAACCTGCTTCACAGAGGTCTGCCCTCTGCAAAGCAGCTCCTCTGGGCCAGCAAGTAAACGCAGAATGACATCAAATTTAATACAGAGTTTGCAAACCCAGTTATGTCCCCATGCTTATGTGCCAAGACCTCTTGCAGTGCTCTGGGAGGGTGTTCACAGAGATCAAAAACAGCACAAAGAAAACCCACTGGCAACATCTGAAAGGCACCAGACAGCTTCCTCAGATGGCTGCAGGCCTGGCAACTACAGACCCTGGGTTGCAGTCTTTGGGGTCTTGGTGATGCTCATTCCTTGGTCTGTCATCTCCCCTGGACTCAAACTCTGTCTCCAGAGAGACTGGTGTAAATCCACCAACCTCTGTGGAGTTTCTCCAGGTTTCTGGTACAGTAACTGAAAGCTGAGTCCAGCTATTTATCTGGGAATGGCTGGAAAAGCCTGCATTTAGATCAATTAACATTACTTTGGGCTCAGCATCCTGAATGCACTGCCAGACACATTCACCAGCAAGAAAAAGTTTAGTATTTGCATGGATCACATTTGCCCAATGAGAATGGGTAGGAAGCTGCACTTCCACATGTTGTGCAGTCAGCCATGTGCAACTTAGCAGTATATCGAGCAACAGGGATTGCACTTGCCTATAGATCTACCAATCTACTGCATGTCAGCAACTACGTCACTGTCTGCTAGAGGCACCCATCCTGCAGAAAATGAGGCATAAAGCCTTCCAGGTAGCATAAAACCTTCAAGTTAACGGGATGTTTTTTACAGACATGATTTCTACAGGGGTCAGGTTAGTTAGTCCATGTCAGGCATGTACAGGACTTGTTAGGGTTCATCTAACCACATCTTTTGGGTTAACGAGGTTAAATGACAGCACGTCACCAATAGCTATCTTGACAGCAGGGTTGCTGCAGATAGTATTGGCGGTTTAGTGTACACAACATGCCACTAGTAAGGATTATTACAGTGCATTGAACGTGTGAAGGTACTCACACTGCCTCCTCCCGGGATGTGTTTGATATTATCCTTTGAGCCACACCTGGATTGAACGTTGCTAAAGTCCAACTTCTTATTAACAATCTGCACCTTTGGTAGCCAGAAAAGAGTCACTGCATGTCACCAATAGCTATCTGACGGCAGGGTCACTGCAGATAGCATTGGCGGTTTAGTGTACACAACATGCCACTAATAAGGATTATTACAGTGCATTGAAAGTGTGAAGGTACTCACACTGCCTCCTCCCGGGATGTGTTTGATATTATCCTTTGAGCCACACTTGGATTGAACGCTGCTAAAGTCCAGCTTCTTATTAATAATCTGCACCTTTGGTAGCCAGAAAAGAGTGTGAGAAACAACATGACCATCTGCAGCTCAACCACGCATTGCATCACCAAAAACAGGAACCAGTCTTCCAGCACCAAGAGCAAAGAACAATCTCTGTCTTGCTGCAGGGATTTCCCTACTTATGGGTTGGGTTGGAAACTGAAGATGGAGCTTGGCAGATTATAGCTAGAGACTGGACACATCCGGCTAGCAAGGCAGCCCTGGTCTCCAGGCCAGAAATACTAGCACAAAAGACAGCACAACCAATTTTCTTTCACTGAACAAAACGAGGAACTTGCTAGGCACACTGGAAGGCACCAATGGTCTGAGACTCAGCTTCTGCAGAGTCAGCAGAAGGATGGAGGTAAGAGAAGAATGTCTGCTCAGTCCCATCTTCCATGCTGGGCAGCATGCCCTTTTCTAGGACAGATATGTGGCCTCACATTGCAGTAGCGTGATCAAACTGGGCAGTGGGATGGACAGCAGGAGCTGTGTGTCTGGTATGTCTGGTAGAGGATGTGCGAGCTCTGCACTGTGCAGTGCTCAAACTCCCTCTTTAGTCACAAAGAGAAAAAGCAAATACTTCTAGGGAAGCAGTCCCATGCTTGCAGCTTTCTTAACTCCTGCACAGATGAGACCAAAGGGGCAGCACAGACCAACCCTGACAGCAAGCAGCTCTACTGCTTATTCCTAACACCACCTCGGGTGGGAAAGGCTTGAAATGGCTTGGTGCCACAACGGAAGCACAGGCCATGCTAACCTCACCTTCCAGTGCCAAGGCTGTCTGCCTTCTCCCAGCACACAGAGATTTTTGAACTAATTAACTAAGCCAATTCCCTTTAGGGTTTGTTTTCCCTGTTTGGGTTTTATAAGAGCATCTATGCTGGAGTGACCTCACACACAGGAGCAGCTATTCCAGACAAGACAAACATGAAGACAGTCCCTGCTCCGTCCCCTGCACGGAATGGGTTGGTTCTATAACATGTACAAATCTAAAACAGAGGCAAAGGCAGGCAAAAGCGAGCAGGCACACAGGCCTGTGCTCCCTCAGGAGAAAGCCTGCCTGAAGCACAGCCTCAGGAGAGGGTAGGAGACACAGCATTCTGAGAAAGCAGTGTCGCATCAGACTGCACATGCAGACTCTGGATGGCAACGTCCATGAAGCTGGCTGAGCAGGCGACCTCACCCTTCATTGCTGTACAGAGAGCTCCTTGCTATTTCCTGGATTTTAGCACAAGAAGCACTGAAGCTGACACATGCCTCCAGCATCATTTTCCAAGTTCATATCAATAATCCTGCAAGTCAGGATCCAGACTAGGCTTTGCCAGAGCAGCACTCAGAGACCCAGCAACAACAAAAATGCTCAGACAATGCAGAAACTACTGGAAGAGATTTGGCCTGGCTGACTCCTGGCGCGTGTGCCCCTTGTACTTGTGCTTCCCTAGGCTGGGCATCTGAAGTCTGCATAGAAAGCAGGCCCAGGCTCATCTTTTGGCCACCCTAAAATAAAACTCATTGGATCAGCCCCTTCAGCATAATGATTGCAGCTGGAGCAAAGAGCAGCCGCGTGTTCTACAACCCCCCCAACAAAGCATCCAGCCTTCTCCTAGCAACGATTCATCACAAATTCAGCTGCTCTTTCCCTTCCAGTGACAATAAACACGTCACCAGAGAGAGAAGTTAACAGAGAAAAAAAAATTGTGAAAGACGGATCAAAAAGACTAAGCAAACAATTCAACCAATTTACAGTAAACAGAAGTGGTCCTTCTAAAATTCCTGAAAAGCAGTGTTTTGAGGGGGCAGCACGAAAAACTTAAGCCTTGTGCTAAGCAGGCAGGAGGGCTGAGGTCCCAGGACATGGGAGCTAGAAGGTCGCACGCGGCTCTGTTAAAGATAGCCCTGCCCAAGCTCCAGAGACTCCCTGGGCTGTCGTACAAAGCAAAACAGGCATTCTCCAGTAAATTGCTGGCCACGCACATCAGGAAATGGAAAAGCACACTGCTACTAAAAATGGTGAAGAGAAGCCATTTCCAAGCCTTCCCCCATGCCAAAGTCAAACATTTGGAGCCATGGAGTTATGCAGTCAGATTGAATGCATGCACTGCACTTGAGGAAGATTCGTCAGGGCAGTGCAGGGTCTGCAAGGCAGCACAAGCCCTGGGGAACCCTGACTGCACCGGCCATCAGATGTGTAGGTCTCTCACTTAACAGTGCGGTCAAAGCCTTCATTGGTCAGAGGAATCAGGTGCTGTCATACCGCCATCCCACACAACAAAGAGGATTTTATAAAAGCCTTGGGACATGGCCACATAAGAGGAGCAGGGCAGAGAAGCTCGGATGGGCACCGAGCTGGAGCCGTGTAACTGCACACTGCTGCTCCTGGGGCTGCACAGATCAGTCAGCTAACACCAGTCCCTCGATGAGACTCTGCTCTGCTGGGCTTGCTAGACATAAGACGAGACCCTTGAGACCCTCATTCCCAAGCACTGGGAGCAGGAAGTTCACTTTGTTGCTCATGAAACAGCCTCTCAGGGCATGACAAGCACTGGTGGCTGCAAGGATAACAGTGCCATCTGTTCTGGCTGTGCCACACTGCATCGTGTAGCAGGACCATGCCTGATCACAGAACACAATCCAATGGATCCAGAAACACAACGTTCTGGAATACATGCCGAGTCTGGGACCCTTGCAGGGAGGAGACCATCTCATCTGCTCACTAAAGAAACGGAGGCAGCACTGGAGAGACTGCTCCAATCACACATTACAGGATCCAGAGACACAGCCCTGATCCTGTGACTCTTGACAGCTGCAGGTCACAGTCTGCTCTCCCTAACTGGGCACCATGAGGGAATGTCATTCCCCTGGCAGGCAGCCCATTTGTGCCACCCTGTGGAAGCCGCATCATAAGCCCTCTCCAGTTCTCTCTGCAGGACCACTGTACTGCACTAAGCGAGGCAATTGCAGGACAAACACAACCCATTCAGCCCAATAAACTCAGAAGTTTAACCCAGGCTGGCCAACAGCTGAAGCATGGTGCCCACTGCTGGTCCAAGGGAGAGCTCTTCCCTACCAGCCACAGCATCAAGCACCCACTGTCCCTTCAGAAAGCCCCCTAGAGAGCAGAGTCCATGCTTACCTTGCCACCTCCAGGCTGGTGCTTCAGGTTTTCGGTTGAGCCAATTTTGGACTTCACATTTTTCAGATCAGGCATGGGTGCGGCTGACGGCTGGATGCGGGTCTTGGCAGAAGCAGGAGATTTTGGTGGCGTGCGAACCACTGCCACCTTCTTGGGCTCCCTGGCTGGTGGTGTGGGCAGAGAGGGAGTGCGGGAACGACTGCCTGGAGTACCAGGAGAGCCCGGACTGCTGTAACCGCTTCTGTCTCCAGACTTTGGCTGCTCACCTGAAGTTTGTGGTCGGAAGGACGTAAGCATAGGATAAGCAATCTGGGTATGCAACCCCTTCCCCACTCACTGCCTGGCTGATCCCAGAGCCCATCTGTGACTCCTAGCAGAGACCATCATCACAGGGAGATGGTTACACTTCTTTCTACTTCACTTTCAAGTGAAAACTCTGATTAAAAGCCATTTCCTAGTATCTCAGAAGGAAGATGGTCCTCACTGCCTGGGTCATTGGTAAGACTCCCCACCCGACTGTCACATTAGCATGCATGACAAATTACAGACAAATGACATTCAAACAAAACCACTTTTCTATCAGAAAATTGGAAGCATTTTTACAGAACATTTTATGGAATCAAATAAGACTGATCCATGAGCAGCTTAGAACCATTCCCAATCTGAAAAGAAATAGCAGAAAAGAAAACCCTTAAACGTCACCTTTCTCAGACTTCGCTGCTGCAGGAGGTGGTTTTTTCTGCTCCTTTCTGCCTGTTTAACAAATCAGAAAGATGCTTAAACAGAATAAAGCTAGAAATTTAATTGATTTAAGGTTTTATGCAGCTCTGAGTAAGCATGAAAAATATATATATTCAGTGAAATGCACCATTTTAATGGAAATTCACAATGCCCAGAGCTTTCTGGGGTTTTCTTCTCTGAGAATAATGGGCTAATCTCCATTCCTGTAATAGAAGAACTGATCCTCTTGCCCCTGGTCTTTGTGAAAAATTGTCAAGACAAAAGGAATACACAGATTAAAAAAAAAAAAAAAAAAAATGGAGCTGCCCACATATTCCAATTTGGAGGAAATCCTAAAGGGATAAAGCAACTGCTCTCTACTACACACTGGGAACTACAAGAAGGGAGCAGGTAAAGCAGCATCCAGAAAGGCTCACTTCAGAGAAACTGTCCCTTGTGCTGCACCCACTACCCTGTTACAAGGCTGAGCAGCTCCAGATCATCACTTACCAGAGCTGGGAGGTGTCTTGGGGGCCGTGGGCGTCTTTGCTGGGATGCGCGTGGCATTGGTTGAGTTCCTCTGCGCCTGCCCTGCTGCAGCCCGAGGCGTGGCTGTCTTCACACCACCTCTCATCTCTGGGCCCTGGGGATGCAGAGGGGAAAGGCTGATGCAGAGGGACCTACCTGGGGATGGGTTATCGCCCCTCACAATCCAGAGCCACACCAGACCCTCATGCTTCCTACCCTGACAGCCCACAGCAGCTCGCCCAGCTTTCCCCAAGTGCAGGGACCTATGATGTGCCTGTTCGCACTCCGTCTGCCCCCATGGCACCTGCCACAACTGCTGCGCAGTCACTCGTGGGCTGACAGAGTGGCTGCACTGCTTTCCCACGAGCTCTAGGCTTCAGCTACATTGGTCCCAGTTAAACAGTATGTTCAAGTCCTTTGTCTGCTCTCTAAATTTGTTTCCACTGTTTTGCTAAAAAATTGTACAGAAGATAAATAAATCCATCAATAAGACCATAGGCTCCGTTCCGGAGCACAGTGCCAGGCTCCGAACACAGAAGCGCCTGCATGCGCAGCGGTGCCTCATCCACAAGGGCAGGTCAGCAGTAACACGCTGTTTATGGTCTCCTGACCCTGCAGAAAAGCCTCTCCAAATCTACTGCTTTCTAACGCTGATCTGCACACAAAAGCTCACAAGAAACACGCATGGGACACTTTACAGGCTGTCTGCTCCCAAGGCCACAGGGAATCAGAGCAAAGCCACCACAGCCCCCACCACGGTAAAACCATATCCCACTGTCCACGGCCTGCAACACCCGCTCTCCCCTCACCGTGGGTACATTGATATGACTGAACGCCACAATGGGAAACTACTACCAAGCCACGTTCTACACTGCAAAATCAATTGCGGATGTGTGTGCATTTCCTACTCTCCGTGCAGCACGAGACATATCTGGCTCTGGCACATTTCCAACAACATCTGCTGTTTGCAGCCAACGCACCCATAAAGCTGCAAAACCACGAAGAGCAGAGAAGAGTATAAAGGGAGGGAGCTGGAAATGCCTCAGGGAGACCAGGCAACACCCTACAGCAACGACAGCCTTCTGCTGTAACGCAGGGCAAGGGGCCATGTGTTGGTGAGATGGACAGGCTGCTTCTAACAGCAAACTGGAAGTAAGTCTGGCCACGGGAAGGTGAAGGGGCAGTGCATACCACCCTCTCCACTGAATGGGATGTGGAGAGAGTGTCTGACCAAGCACTGCCGGACCTGTCAGGAACGCTCCGAGGTGTGTCCCAAGACAGCTTTGCCTCTCTCACATTCCACGTCCTTCCTTACCTTGGCTGTTGTTTCTTGCATTCCTGTACTGGCAGGTCGGGATGTGACAGAAGAGACTCGTTTAGAGATGGAAGCAGGAGTGGAGGGTGTTTTCAAAGGGGTTGTGCTAGAGGAGGTGTGTCGGTGTGGGGGGATGGAGTGTCTATCGCCTGGGGGTGTGGCAGTGGAAAGTGAGGATTTCTTAAAAATGGAAACAAAATAGGAACAAAAAAAATCAGTACAGGAGGGAAACAAAAGGGGATTACTGACATGAAACAGGATTAGAAGGTGCAATACAGAAGCAGGCGTGGGACAGGCGATGGTTGGTACTGCCCTCCCCCTGCAGCAAAGAGCTGGGTAAAGCACTGTGGGGCCTGGGGTTCCATGGCTGCACCAGCAGACAAGGGACACCATAGCTCTGTGCCTCCCATGCAATGCAGCACCACTTGAGCCCCTTCCTGGGGCTCAGCCCACTACAGTCTGCCCTTGCCATGCCCTCCACACCACTTCTTACCACCTGAACTGCTTTATTTTCTCCCAAACTCTCTATACGCTCCGCTTGTAAATATGCTGCAGGTACAGCACCAGCAACACCAGAATTCCAGGAACATGCAGACATCTGCTGTCAGGTCCCCAGACTCACCACACCCACTTTGTCAACAATGGTTTTATCTAGACAATTAATTGTTTGGTATGGTGTCAAATGCCTAGCCTGATACAGCCCTCACAAACCTCATTAGAGAAACACCCAATTTCACATTGTTTGAAAATAATAACATTCCTCATCCCTCATTCTTCACCCACCAATTACCCATTATCCCACCCAGACACCAGACAAGCTAATGGCCAGCTGAACTAAACCTCTTCCAAATTAGCAGTGAGACAGTTAACGTTACACTTTGGGAATTTACCCGCTATCAAATTCCATTTCTCACCCATCTTCAAGGCCTAGATTTAATTTTTTAATTCAGTGCTAATAGTGTTTATGCACGATATAGCCCAAAACAGTATTGAGTTTGCTTTTGCGCCGGTTTGCTCCAGCAAACCCAGCCGGCTGCTTTCTGGCATCGGTCTGAGAAAAACATTTCCCACAATCCACCCAGTGCCCTGAGCCACACGTTTGTTTTGGATTTGCTTCACTTCCTCGGTCTCAAAGATCACCACGGATTGCACCATCCAAACCAGGATGAGGGAAGGAGAGGGAGAGGGAAGGAAAAATAAAAACACTCTTGAAAGGCAGATGGAAGAATGGAGGACAATGGCAAGGTTTCCTAAGAGGCACAACTGCAGCCCGGGGAGCAGGAGAGGGAGTCACTAAGCAGGGCTGGCGTCACCTCCAGTTTTGTTTTTAGCTCACCTTCGGTTTCTTTTCCTCAGCGTCGGCCCCTTCCTGGTCAATGCGACCTGACAACAGAAACACGTAGTCACCCTTCTTGGGACCAGTCGTTAAAACTCTAGAGAGATGATTATGCCTGTGCTACAGCAACAAGCAGGTGGGCAATGTGACAGGAACAGCGACAGGAACAAATGCTGTCGATCCAGCACTAATGACCCTGATCCATCCAGCAGCCAGCCCCAGAGCCGCTGGATGAACTACCTGTCCCAGACTCAGTTACTCTACAGACTGGAGCACAGCTGGAGTTGAAACACTCAAGTATCTCTGTCTTTGAAGAAAAGAAATCCCTCCTGTTGAATCAGAAACCAGTGCACTCTGGGCAACACATCCCCAACCCATCATCGTTCCCAGGCTCCAGCAGCAAGCCATGCCAATGCCCTGCAGCACATGGGCAAAGCTTCCCGCTGGGTTTTTAGGGAATGAACAAGAAATATGTTACGAGCTTTAGCTCCAATGGAAAAAGCTACATCAACAATTTCCTCATGAACTCCATGTAGCAAAGAGCACGCATTTCTCTGCCACAAACCAGAGAGGTGGGAAGCAGGACTGACAAGCTAATGGAAGCAGCCAAGCCAGCTTTCTGGGATGTGGCACTGGCATGAAAAGCAGAGCTTCGCCCAGGCCCAGGCCCCAGAGCTGAGATCCAACACAGTGAGGCACCACTGGGGTTTGATGCGGGTCCTGCTGCCCCAGCTTAACACAACTCACTGCAAAAGCTGCACATGGCCGCTGAGCAGGGCCCCTCATGACATTCCTCTGCACCCCAGGAAAGGTGGAAAACAGCGCTTGGAGAAAGAAAAGATCTAAGAGAGGCTCTGCTGGCGCACTGAGGGGTGAGCTCAGACCTTCACCCAAGACAGCTAACACTGAGGCTGCAGCTTCAGGGTTTGACTGCCCGCCGAGCCCAGCGACACACACTGTTAGATGCACCTACAAGCCAGGTCTATACACACACAAGCAGTTCCTGTGAAGCACCCCAAACACAGCCATCACGCTGGACTGCCCAGCGACACGCTGACCAGAATGGGGATCAGAGCAGGATGCTTTGTAAGAGAACCCGACGTGCCCTGCAGTGGGCAAAGCTTCACCATGTGCAGGCCTTGCTGCCAGCCATCAGTAGTGGAGACTTGATGGGAAAGTACAAGAAACAGGACCAATATGGGGCCTTTTCCATGGTTAGGCTGCCACCTCACTTGCCTTTTTCCTCCTCCCTCCTCTTTAGTAAAGCCAATAAAAAGAGTTATTGGACCATACCATAGACACGTGCAAACCAGATGCACGTGTCTTGCTGGAACAAGCTGCAGCGTGCACCAGGTCAGCCCCACTCCAACATGCCAGAACAACGTCCATCCAATCTTCACCTTCACTGGGAGGGTGCCAGGTGTGAGTAAAGGCACTCACCCCACAGATCCAAGGAAATCAAAACAAGAATTGGTGAACAACGCATGATCAGAGGCACACCAGCATCATGCAAGGGATGCAAAACTGAAGCATAAGATCTGGCAAGAATGCCAGGACACCCAAGATTAAACTAAAGGGGGAAAGAGGGGGTAGGAGAGGCAGCGACGCTTTGGAGGTAAGTTCACAGCAAAGGCCCAGACCATTTCCCAAGCAGCAGGATTTGAGAGGTGGCAGCAAGCTGAAGTACTGGTTCAGGCAGCCTTCTTGCGAGCAAGCCACCAGCAACGTGAGCTCTGGGCAGGCAAACGTTGCACACACCTTTTAGGAGAGGGACGTGACTGATGGCTGTATCTGCAACACGGACACGAGTTTTCTTCTTGGGCATCCAGCGTTCTCCTGCATCTGGCACTGCCTCTTCCAAAGGACCATCTTTGTCTTCCACATCATCTTTTAACTCAACAGGGAGTCTGGCTGATTCTAGCAAGGGTCCAGAATCTCCTCTCTCCACAGGCTCAGCTTCTTTTTGGGAGATGATTTCAGAAGGCTCAGATGGGATGACATACGTGTCTTTCTCCCCCCTCAATGGCAGTCTCTTCTCCTCTTGGCCCTCTCCTGCTTTATGTGATTCAGTTTCAACAAGAAGTGCCTCTTTTGGTTTGTCTCTGAGCACATCTTTGGACTTGTTTTCTCCAAAGCCAGATTCTTCAAGAGTTTCCTTGGCTGCTGCTGGACACAAGCCCACTTCAGGTCCTGGTGAAACATGCTGTCCCACCAGGGAAATCAAATCCTGTTCAGGAGTTTCATCAGTATCACAGACCTCATCTCTTTCCTGTCCACTGGTACCTTCCTTTAATGGGGCTCTGGTATATAAAGAGGGCCCATTTTTAATACAGGAGCCACCTGCTCCTGTCAAAACCTCAGGGCACACATCATGACCTTGCTCTGTTCCCAATGTTGGATCCACACCAATGTCTTCCCTGCCTTGGTGATCCCACAACTCATCGTTGTCTTCAGATGCTCTGGAGTCTTGGTATATATCCAGAGGTATTGGGATGGTGACTTCAATCCTGGTGGGAGCTGTAGCCTTCATTTCATGTGACAGAAGAGGCTGCTGAGGAACCCCGGTTGCCTGCTTTGTGAGTTGGCTTTCTCTTCTTACAGCATCTCCCACACGCTCCTGAGGGCCAGGCTGTAGCTTTGGAGAGCTTGGCTCTCCTGCAGTTGAAGATGCAGGGTACAAAGCATGGGCAAACAATTAGTACAGGCGTGTCAACCAAGCAGCCAAGAAAGACTATGGATTTCTACTATCAATCGAGAGGAGAAAAGCAAGTCCCGCACTACCCCACTGAATAGACAACTTACTTCTATAGTGGCTTTTGCCTTTAAAGAAACTCGGACCCCTAGAGAAATCAGGAACACTTACAGCCACAGCAGGAGGGGACCAGACTCCTCCCTGAACCTGATATGGGAGGTGGCTGGGGTATCCAGCCACCAATGCCTGTCACAGCCACGCTCCAGGAGCTGGTTTAGCTACAGAGGTCTTCAGAAGTCAAGAACGCCCTGTTTTCTAATCTAACACCTCCACTGGACCATCATCTCACTGGTCAGGGACCACCACCTCTTCTTGCCTCAACAATAAACCAGGTCAGACTCCTCCCCTCTTTCACACGCTTGCAAAACCTCTTCCACTCCTCTCCTCCTTTGCAGGAGATGCTCATGCAGACACGGCACCAGTCACATCATCCCAGAGCTCAAACCTCCTCTGCTTTGTTCTCCAGAACATTTCTGTCGGGGAAGAACACTCCTACGTCTCCTCTCTTACTGCTGTGTGTTCCAACAGTCAGCAGAACTGCCAGCCTGTGGAAAGGACTGCAAGTACAAAGGTTGCTGCAGCCAAATGACCACAGAAATTTTGGACTGTGCACCCGCTCAGGCTAATGAGAACCCCTGTGCTGCTGCCACCACTTGGGCAGAGCAGAGCGCAACATTTAAAACCCAAAACCTGAAGTCACAGAGACACACAGATCTCCCTTTTTTGGGGGCACAAAAGAGAGAATTATGTTCTATCACTGATCTCATGTATGACACAAACCTCTACAATTTCACCCAACAATTGCTGCATTAAACCATGTATTCTAGTTGAGCTGGAACTTTTCTGTTAGAAATTCATTCAGCTGAAGCAAAGATAAACTAGGCAGTGGAGAATTCAATCTGAACATAGGTAAGTGGCCTTAAAGTCAACCTAGTAAGAATGTGCATCCTGTATTATGAATTTGTCCAGCTTCAAATACTCTCGGCTTTTGAGCACTGATCAGGTAAATTACAGAGCACTTCAATATTGAGGTTATAATCGTCGCTTTGTTACATTAATGAACAGGATTCAGAAAGAAAAGAAGTGGTCAAGACTGACTCGGTCTTTTATCAATGTTCTCCCCATTTTAACCATAGTGGTTAATGGAAACTACCAAAGACCTTGGAAATGGTTATTTAAGAAAAATCCTAAAATGGCACCAATTGGCAGGTAATATTTGAGATGTGGCATCAAGAAACAACCTTTATAGCCCCAGGGATTTGAAGAGTGTTTACGCAGTATCCAGCAGACCGTCTTTGCTCACTCCTTCTGCAAATGAACATGACGACCATCAAGGATGCCAGAGCAGAGATGTGGGCAGTTGGTTCATCAGCTGTACTGCCATACTCCGAGTGCAGCTGTACTTCCACACTCCCCGACCTGCTGGCGGTTCATAGGCAAATGTGCAGCACAAGGTCAATAGCTGGCACAGTGCTGGTGAATCAAAGGGTGATTCTCCACCCAAGACTCAAGAGGCATTTTAACACACTCCATCTTCTCTGCAAAGACCGTTTTTTCAAATCCCATGACAGGAAAGGTAGCTGGTAACAAGGCATCCAAGACTCTGTGTGTGTATTGATAATCACATTTTCCCCCACATCAAAGAGAACCATTAAAAGGAAGCAGCACCTTATTACAAGTCCACTTCCAGAGAAGTAACCATTTACATAAGACCTTAGAAATGTTATTTATAGGTTATATCAGAGCTCCAGCTAGCTATGTGTCCCCGTTCCTGACAGCTGAAAGATCCCAGGACACCACAGAAACGTCCTGTCAAAATTTGGTGAGCAAGAGCAGCCAGAATAACACCAAATGTGGCAAAGAGGAGAGAGAACATCATCATCCTCCTGCTAACAATCCTCATTTCTTTTTTTGTAGCAGCAGTACTATTTGAAATACAGATCTGCCAGTTCAAGAACCACTGGACAGGCAAGCAAAGGTTTTATTTTAATTGCAGGGAGCAGAGTGCACATAACTCTGCTCATCTATGCACAGAAAGCAAAGACGATGTGAATTCTGCCCAGAGCTGAGAAGGTACAAGGCCTATTTACTCCTTTAAAAGACATAGATGTCTTTCAATGCACTAATGCAGCTGTGAGGAGGAAGGACGCTACCCAAGTAACCAGAGGAATATTTGTACTACACAGAGATCAACCTTACAACATGGGGTTTAACTACTATGTTAACCAGCACACCAAACTAGCACTCTGGTGTATTAGTGCTAACAAGACAGCATATCAAAGTGTATTTGGATCCGTAAGTCTGCTCCACTGGGCACAGAATTAAGGCAGCACTGGGTGCTTTGGGTTTTCCAGATAGCCAAGAGATCCCTGGTAATTTCTTGGCTTATCTGAGCAGACACACAACTAATGCTCTATCAACACTCACTGCCCACTGTGCCTGACTTTGTCAGTCACATTCCCTAACGCTGGGCCGAGAAAAACATCCTTAATGTTAAAGTCAGGGCATCAGAGAGCCAGTCTCTTCACTTATTCCATGTGCGACATGCAAGGCCCCAAATGGACTCCTTTTAACACTGAACCCTTCTTGGATCTCTGTACCATCCGAGCTCAGGTTATTGCCTTTTCTAGCCTGGAGGGTGCAACTGGACAAAGAAGCACCAGGGCTTCAGACGTGAGAGAGAATTCTGGTGCATGAAAACCTGCAGTTCCCTGCAATGAGTATGTTGGGACATTCACAGCATGTATGACCCCCCTGTCAGGAACAGGGAGAAATGCACAACCACTTGTACAGTGCAGAGCATTCGAACTAGAGAAGAAAATCCCCAAGCCACTGGCAAGCAGCCACACATGTGGGCAGCAACAACAGGAGCCTAGTGACAGAAGACTCACTAACCTTGTGCAGCATCTCCTGAAGCATGGTCCTCCAGGTTAGGGGTGGCTCCTACACCTGCCTCTTCAGCTGGTCCCAGTTCAGGGAAAGAATGGGAAAAATATGATCAAAACAAGAATTAAGTTGAAGTGTGTGTCTGGAGAATTTGTTTACCTTTCTGCCCATCAACACCATGTTATGAGCAGGGCAGTATCAAATAGGAAATCAGCCCATGCGGATGATGGGTCTGGCTAGATTTATTCAGCCTGTGCTGTACCAGACTGGAGGAGCGTTTCACCAGCTTGCATATGCAGGGCAGCAGGTTAGCACAAGCTCCTTCAGGCAGAGGCGTTGAAAACAGGCTGTTGAGAAGCAAGGAAACTTGTGGAGAGAGATCCCCTCTGCTACCCACACCTCGGGTCTGCATTGCCATCAGCACTCACGTGAATGTCTCTTACCTCAGCCCTACCTTCTTGGTGTCTCCTGCCTAGCTTAGTGCAATGAACTCTGCCCAGGCTATCTGACACCAGTAAATCCTAGTCTGACAGGAATCTGACACCTCAAGAATACTGGTACATTAGAGAAGCAAAATTTTCTTAACAGAAGTGATGGTTTATCTATATCACAATTTTTCTATTTATTATATGACTACTTGCAACAGGTGTAATCAATTATATTTGTATGTTACAATTCTACAATCAAACTAGGATTCTCTGTTTTCCCTGTTTTTTTCTGAAGAGTTCAGGACATGCTACTTCTTCCTGGTTCCCTGGTACAGTCAGATCTGTACAAGAGACTCTGCATGCTTGCTTAAGAGCAAGACACTTTGCATTTCAGCTCAAGGCTGCACCAGCAGCCTGGGGACTGAAGGCAGGACAGACAGACAGTTTGGCTGCCTGAGTGAGTGCACTGTGGGCTTGTTTCAGTGTGCGGGCATTGGCAGAAGCACATTTTCACCCACTGCCTTTCTCAGGTCCTTCCTGACGCTTCCAGGAAAAGTCAGAGGCTACCGCATAGGGGATACATTTTTCCCCATACAGACCTGGTTCTCCCAGGGGCTCCTGCCCTCGTACACACACAGAGCACTGCTGCAGCTTGTTTCCCTTCTCCTCTGCCTCTGAAAGACCCCCATCCCTCACCGGAAAACCAGGCCTAGGTGCAGTAATTCCCCACAGAGTATGCAGGCTGGATTAGCCACTCTGTTTCCTCTGCATTATCCTTAAAACACACTGGCAGCCACACAACTGCTGCAGTGGCCTGGTTTCACCCGCTGCTCCAAAGACAACCGCATGGGCTGGGCTGAGAGAGACTGCGGTGAGAGAAGCAGCAAGGCCTCGCGGTGACCACCTCGCTTTGCCACAACACGGGCCCACTGGCAGAGAGGATTGGGACCTGCAGGCAAGCGCTTAGCCTGGAGATGGGAGAGACACCACAGCGACACCAGATAGAAAGACTGTGAGATGTGCAGCTAAGAGAGAGAAAAGGCTGCAAGTTTCCCTGGGGATCGAGAAGGCAGGAGGACACCCACAAGCTAGGGAATCAAGAGGGTCAGGATCAGTGGCGCAGAGCCTTGTTGGAGGCTTGTGGCCAGCAGTGTTCCCCAGGGTCAGTACTGGGCCCAGCCTTGTCCAGCATCTTCATCAATGCCCTGAATGAGGGTACAGAGTGCATGCTCAGCAAGTTTTGCTGATGACACAACACTGGGAGGAGCGGCTGATCCACCAGAGACCGTGCTGCTGTTCAGTGAGACCTGGACAGGCTGGAGAGATGGGTGGAGAGGAACGTCATGCTATTCACCAAAGGCAAATGTACAGATCTTCTCCTGGGAAGGAACAACCCCCTGCACCAGTACAGGTGAGGGGCTGACTGGCTAAAGCAGCTCTGCAGAGAAGGACCTGGGAGTCCTAGTGGATACCACGCCGATCATGAGCCAGCAAGGGCTCCTCGTGGCCAAGGAGATTCTGGGGTGCATGGAGAAGAGTGTGACCAGCAAGGTGAGGGGGGCTCTCCTCTCCCTCTGCTCAGCCCTAGGGAGGCACTATCTGGAGTCCTGTGTCCCGTTCTGGGCTCCCCAGTTCAGGAAAGACAAGGAATGACTGAAGAGTCCAGGGAGATGATGGGGGGACTGGAGTATCTCTCTTAGGAGGAAAGGCTGGGAGACCTGGGTCTGTTCAACCTGAAGAGAAGACTGAGAGGAGATCTCAACAATGCTGACCCCTTCCTGACGGGCAGGGGGCAGAAGGAGGGACTAGAATCTGCTTAGTGATGCCCAGCAACAGGACAAGGGGCACTGGACACAAACTGGAGCACAGGATGTTCCACTTGAACACGACGGAATATTTCTTTTCTGTGAGGGTGACAGAACACTGGAACAGGTCAAGGGAGGCTGTGGGGTCTCCTTCTCTGGAGAAGTCCAAACACGCCTGGACAAGCTCCTGTGCAACTGCTGGAGGCAACTCTGCTTGGGGGCGTTGGACTGGATGAGCTCCAGAGGGTACTCCCAACCCCAACCATTCTGTGTTTCCGTGATGAATTATTCCTGCAGGCCATGGAGAAGAAAGAAGCACGCATCAGCAGCGAAGCACGCATCAGCAGCAAAGCACGCCTGCGAGAGGTTCTGCAGTGTTATTTTAAAGCACTAACCAGTCCAGCTCTCTGCTCTGTTTCCACCAAGAGATGAAACTGCACCTTGGTCTCCCTCACCTGTGGTTCCTTCTGGAATCTCCCCATGCTGTTCGACACCACCCTGATCCTCGTGGTCTCCTTCCTCCACTAAAGGTGCTGTAGTATCTGAAAAATAATGCAGCTTTCACACAGCCGTTGAGTGGCAAAACCCTGTGGAGGCCAGGACACGCCTGAAGAATGTTTTACTCAGAAAAGCACTCGACTCCCTCGAGTTGGTGCTTGTGAAGTGAAACAACGCAGCATGACAGAGCAAAACCGGTATTGCAGGGTTGCCATGATCTGCCCCATCTGCCACACAGACCACATGTCTCCACAGCTCCTTATGCAGCTGAAGGCTTTACCACAAACACTGTCTGAAAACGCACAGCTGATGACAGCCATCCGTGCCTGATGTGCACACACGGTAACACTGTCTGCACTGGGACATCAGTGGTCCAGACCAGGAAAAGACAGTTCCCATTGGATATCCTCATAAACTAAACTATCAGACACTGCAACTGCATCACATTCAGGGCAGCTCTGAGACCTGGCTCCAACTACTAGAGAAATGTCTGCTCACCGTGATAGTCCCAACCCACCTGGAAAGATGGACAATATCCCCTTCTGCACCGGCCAGCTTTTACGTACTGATACTTTTGAGTCACATGTGCAGGCACAGAGCCACTTCCCAGACAATCAGTCAGTCCACACCTCCAGCAGGACACGACTGGAACTGCTCAGCAAGTGTCCCTCTTTCTTTTAGATAAATTTTGCAATCTAATGCCTTTACCAGAAGTCTCCAAGAGACAAATAACACAGCCAGAGGAACACAAACTGCAGTTCATTAAAATGGTGAACAAGTCTCTAGATTGCTTTGGAATTAAGATTCTTTCTGCAAACACGGCATTAAGATACCTCTGGAGCAGCACAGACATGCCCCGAGTCTCACCAATATGACTTTTGCATCAGCACAAAGTTTTGTTTCATGCATAGACTCTGCACGTTTCATCATTCCAGCACAAACCATGCTGTACTAATGAACATATAAATACAGAGGGAGGCAGGGAGAAAGAGCTATGAGGGACAGCTACCTCTGAAAGGGAACCAGAGACCAGGCCATGCTGTCAGTATCTTGGGAGAGCACACCACCACAAACATCTGTCCCTGGGAGCACACAACATGGGATTGCTCCTGGCTGAGCTGAGCTAACAGGACCCTGCAGTCACTCTGTAAAATGACTTCAGGAAATAAACACTGCAAGCAACTTCCTGAGCTATAATGAACACTTAACCTTCTCTTGCCTTCCAACCCACTCTCCACCTTTAAAACTCATTATCCTATCCTGCAGAGCAGCAAACATGACTTGTGATGACTAATGAAGAGCACTTGTCCAAGACTGCAGACATTCCTCTGGAGAAACCCCACCGGAACACGGCCCGGCAAGTCTTTTGGCAAGGTTTATCATGTCCCATCCATCCTGGTTTCAGAGCAGTAAGTCAAAGAGCTCCCACCTTCCGTAGTTGGGGTGCTCTTAGCGTCAGATGTTTCAGAAACAGGCTCATCCGATCCATCATCGACTGGTATCTGGAGGGGATAGCCTGGAAAACATTCAAATACTTAGAACAAGTCCTTGGCTATGAATTAAGTCCTGTGCATTATGAACTCTGGTTGCCCAGATCCACAGCAGCAAAAAACTGTAACTGGAGAGTATAAAACATCTGAACGAATAAGCAAGCAAAGCGTGAAAATACCAATCAAAAGCACCAGTGTCATCGCCAAAAGGAACAAGTGGAAATCCATCACCAAAAGGAAAGCCCAGTGAACTGGACAGCTAGGAACAGCAAAGCATGACACAAGCAGGAAAGGATCTAGCAACGTAAGCAGAAAATATGTACAGCCACTGTGTCACTGTTGTTCTCTCTGTCATGTCTGGAGCAGGTTGCCAAACATTTCCAGGATGCCTTAATTCTCCTCACAGCAAACCTGCTCATCTTTGTAAAGGCTTGGTGTAGCACACCACATACTGTGTCAAGACTGAGTGGCAAAGGTCATCTTTTGGAAGAGCAGGGCAAGAGGCACAAGTCTCCTCTCTGCAAGGAGTCTGGCCAAATAAAATAATGAGAACTGGAGAAAACGACTTGAAAAAGGAGATTCAAACCAAGATAAACAAAATCTCTGGGAACGTGTGATGTGCGAAGCTTGGGCTACAAGCTGAGAGGGGCTATCAGATGGAAATGCATTACAGAGCCCAGGATGAATGGATGCTGTGGATTCTCTCCAGGACAGAGACAATCCATTTATCTGGTGTAAGCTGTGGCCAAAGCACCTCAGGAAAAGAAAATTAAGATGATGTTTGTGTGGAGCATAGCCAGGAGGGAGTCCCATCGGTTTTGCTGGTATTATGTGGGTTTCCAAGCTCAATTGTGGAGCATGTGGAATGACAAAGGAAGGGGGCCTTGAGAAATGCAGCTCTGAAATATGGGGCAAAATACTCTTGCATGGCCCCCGCCCCTCAAGCTCTCTGTCCAGCTTGCCCCATCTCTCTGTGCAGGTGATAAAAGCAAGCAGCAAGCAGTGCCCTTGGGCTGTGTCTCCAAATAAAAGCAGTGCTGTATTTTTATGGTGAACTAAGGAGTGAACACAGAAACACACATTTGCAAAGCTGCAGCAGTAATATCATTGCTGGTCTGGATACTGGGAGCTGTTCTGCTCTTGCTGGGCAATGATATCAAACAGTAGCATCTTCCTATGACTGTGAACATTAGAGCATTGTGTGGGCTACCCACTGCCTGCAGCCATCCAATACAGGGAGCCAGACACACACCTTGCCTCCTCCTGGCTGCCCTAAAGATCCCTACTCCCCCCACTTGGATTGTTCACTTAGCAGTGGGCATGGGGGGTCCATTACACCATCTCCTCTTGGAGGTGCTCACCTGATGGTACGTGCTTCTCCTGGCCAGCTGCGTGATCCTCCATCATGGTGACGTCCTGACACCGCTCTGCCGTCTCTCAGCAAAGTTACCTGGAGAGGAGAGCAAAAACAAACACCAGTCAGGCAAAACCTAACACAGCAAGCCTTCCTCCAGAGCCCAGCGGGTACGCTCCCATTTGCTGCTCCACGAGACTATTTCAGCACATCAGCCATTTTCCAGGAGCATTAAACCTCCTATTGCAAGCCACCAGCCAGGAACAGCCAACCACAGATTCTTACAGTGGCCAGAACAATCACTTTGTTTTCTTTCCCTGATGATCCCTGGAATCACACCACCATGCTTGGGGAAGCTCACAGCTTACACATTACCTACTGGGTTCCACACTGGCACTGAAACACTTTCCAGAGCATGTAAGGCTAGTGCCTCCAAATCCAACAGGAATGTGTTTTGTCCGCAGCCATCAAAGGGAGTAGGACAGCGGGAAGGGGGTGCTAACAAGCCAAATGGGGATCTGAAAGGTCTGCTGCAGCAAGACACCACTCTTCAGCAGAGCTGCACCAGGCTCTCGGCACAGGTCACAGTGACCCACGGTCAGAGGACAGAGAAAACTTCACGTATTGGCACAAGCCAAAAGGAAAACATGGATTTTGCACAGAAGACATAAAGGAGCCATCATTCCTTGTGGACAAAGGTTTAACTGCTCCTGCATAAGCAAAATCATGTGCCAGTCACAGCACCCATCAGAATGAAGATATAGGCAACTTTTGCAATATCAGATTTCCACAGGCATTTAAGCAGTCCATGCCGGTGCTCACAGGACAGTGCTTGCCCACTGTTTTGTCACCGTCAGTCCCTGGGAACTGCCCACCAAACGTAGCCATATTCCAAGCTCTGCACTGGCAGATTCAGCCAGTCCCCCCTGGAAGTGTCTGCTGGCATGGGGGATGCTGCTGGAAGATGGGATACCTTCTGCCCCTGCAGATACACCCAGCTGGGATACAAGGCTGTGACGAAACACATATCAGTGCAAAAAGCAGTCCAAGAGCGAAATATAGGGGCAAACCAGGGCTCTCCAGAGACGGATTTAGACCAGGCACTGTCAGAGAAGAGGGTCTCCCTTTGTTGTCGTTCTGAGCAGACAGCACGGTTGCTTACTCCTGAATCCTTCCTGCAGTGTTCAGACAGCCAGCTCCACAGCACAGAGCAAGGCACCATAAATAGCTCTGAACATGGGGTGAAAGCAGAAAGCTGCTAAAATTCAGAGTTATTTTTCTAGCATGCCTCTATCTGCAAAACGAAAGGAAGTGGCCAACAAACATTACCTGCTTCTGTGGAACAGGGACTGTGCTTCTCCTTGTTCTCCATGCTGGTTGGCCAGACATTGCTTTTAGCTGACAAGAATTCTTAATAGCTGATATAATTACAGCCATTGGCAGTGATTAATAACCAGCTATTAATGTAATCACACATTTGCCATGACCATCAGGAAGGAATGAACCCAGCAATGAAGCTCAGGTTACCAGCAGCAAGGAAGTAAACTCATGTGGGTTATTAGCTGGATATATGCAACTATGCAAGAGAAACTCCAGTGCCAGAAACCAGATCTCTCAGCCGGCTTTTTTTAAGCCATAGCAAGATGACTATGCAACTTAACTCCTGCCTTAGACAGGTACAAAGCCATCTGGCAGAACCATACCAAGTAAGTTCAAGAATTTGCCCTGAAAGGCAATCACTCATAAAAAAATAAGGTATAAAATAGGAAAGAATTCAGCACCCAGCTTTTGCCCCACTTAGGACCAGTGGTCTCTAACAGTCCTGCTAGCCCCGCACCTACAGATATTTACATCCTTGTTTCCCAACTGCAGACCCAGAGGCAAACCATTCACAAATCCACTGCGCTGGACTATAGTGAGGCTTCGCGCTTACCGTTTCCTCACTCTGTCCCCTTTTCTGTCTTCCCAATTAGCATCTTCCCCGGTCTCTCCTGCTTGCAGCTGAAAAAATGCCTTCTCAGCAGATGCCTTTCTCCAAGTGCTGCAGTTCTTGAAGCAATTCCTGCAACTTGCCCTCCATGGCCTGGCAGGGCTGAGAATTAAACCCACTATAATAGGGCTGACAAAGTTTCATCAGCGCCACATAAGCAAATAAATAACATTAAGCACACAAAGCAACTCGATGGGTCAGTGCAAGTGAGCCAATATCACCATTATCTCTAAGCTGCGAAGCTCTCCCAGCAGAATTTGAAATATCCAGGCCATATAACCACACAGTCCTGATCGCCAGGAACAGCATCTCTAAAGATGTTTTATGCCTGTCTGACAGATGCTGAACTTCCTTCTATCCCTCTTTTTTTATCCATTGCAGACATCGGCTCATTCAAAACCAGAGTGAGGATGCCCACAGCTGTGGGACAGATCTGTCTAGTTGAAACCCAGAAGGAAAACCAAATTGCCTGTATACAAACTCCTTCTTATTCTAGTGGGAAAGTCTTAGCTTTGCTTTGGGTTTTTACTCAGGTAATAAGTTATTATGACTAAAGACAATTTAAACCTTATTAAAACTGCACATTTTAGATTAGACTTATTAAACACGGATGGTATGAAAAAATGTGCATTCAAAAGACTACTTTGAATTTTGGAAAAAGTCTGCAATGATAATCCTGTTTGGTTTTTTGAGAGGGGGAAGGGGAAATCCCTCTTGGGGAAAAACATAACATTAAGGGGAAAAAATGTTCTAAAAAACTTTAAAAGCAGCCCCACCCTTAAGCAATGGTTCAGTCACAAATAATGACACCAAAGAAAGCTGTGCAGAGATAAACTTCAGCAGCACCACCTGCATGGCAGATAAAGAACAAGCCCTCGTAAGAATCTTATCCCTTTCCAGCAGGACTGTTCCTGTTAACCAGGGACGCTATCTAAAAAGCAGCAGCCTATCCCATCACTGACAGCTCCTCCAAAGCTTGTGGTTTTCAAACCCACAGCCCGCCTTTCCAGAGAGGAGGTGCATGGAGCAGTCGCTCCGATCTGTGCACCGAGGCACATAAGGAGGCAAGCGGGGGCAAAGGCTTTATTGCCAGAAGCAGCAGTTTCTGAAGCAGCTGCGCAGGCTCAGCCCACCCTGACCACTAGGTTTGCTCTGCGTGTGCAGCCCTGTCAGGGCCCTGAGCGCAAATCCAGTTTGTTCAAGAGGTGAGCTGAGCTGCTGACAGCCCCGTCTGGCCACCACATGCGATTCCTTAGCCATTCCCATCAGCGATACGACAGGATGCACATTGGCACACGGCGTGTTCCACTCCCAGGCCGGGGGCTGCTTTCCCAGTGGCCTCCAAGCCTCCAGCCGGCTGGAGTGGTGGGTGTTGCCATCCCCACCCTCGGAGCAGCAAAACCCAGAGAGGAGCAGACATTCCCATTTGCTGTCACCAGGGCAGGCAAGAGGTGTGTGTGGATCCATCAGCAGAGCAGAGGGAACGCAGGGTGGCTCTGGGAGCACATTATGACCCAGCCTGGTAAGCTCAACGCTGGGGTAACCAGAACAGCTCTCATGGCACTTGAGCCACATTTCAGGGCTGAAGCGAGCCCTACAACAGCACCTGGAGGCCTGTGTTGTACAAAATGCTAGGGACTAAAGGCCAAAATAGCAATTTACACCCCAAAGAGACCAAAGCACACAGGATCACCTAACCAGTAAGGAAAAGCCTTCAGTGAAATGATGCAAACCCCTAGCAGCCATTAACAGCACTGAAGTTCAGGTCAAGAAGAGAAAAATTTAGTTTTAGATCTCACACTAAGTCGGCAGCCCAAAGTCTTAATCCCTTGGCAAAAGGTTTTTTCACAATGAAAGGTAAATAAAGCCAGGGCTGAAAATAAGAACATCCCATACTGAGGGTGCCGATGCGGTGTACTCAGCCCTGCATAATCTGTGTCAGACAACAGTGTTAGCACTGTCACAAAGGAGCAGGAAAATGCATGCCTGCCACCCTCCTGCTGCCAGGAGAGGAGGCTCCCGTGATACTCCCCAAGGAAAGGGGTCAGCAGCTGCACCCCACACACCCTCAGACCCAGCAGAGCTATGACAGCAGCCCCAGGATCATTGGGACACAATCTGACAGTTACCAGCTCTGAACTGCCACAGGATTATCCCTGATCATGGAGGAAGAGGCAGAGTCTCGATCCACTGCAATTTAAACTGCACAGTGATGGGATCACGAGTCTGGGGACTGATGGCTCAATTTACACAGGCACAGATCCCAGAATAAGCGAGGCGTTGGCAGAACTGTTTGCGGCTGGGTGCGGCGGTTACCAGCCACACACTGGTAAGAAAACAGAGGAATAAGAAATTTCAGCAGAAGGCGCAGTGCTTTGAGAGATACTGACTGGATTTGCACACTCCGGCACTCATTGTTGGGTCTTTACCACCAGCCACTAAATGACCAAGCAAACACCCAGCCTGTTTCCAGACAGAAGCAGGGTAAAGCCTCCTGGCTATTGTGTCTGGTGCTCAGCAGTGCCTGCCTTCTCCATTATTTAATCAGTGAGGGCAGTAAGCACTCACTCGTTACTTGAAAATCAAAATTCAAAAACATGAGCTATCTAAGTGTTACCCCTGAAAGGTGATCAAACACAAACCGGGTTTCAAATAAAGCATCATTCGATCTAAATGACTTAATTAAAATAGAGTGACAGCCCTGTGAAAAAACATCAGCCTGAAAGGCTGTTCATAATTCATAAGCAACCTCCTTTTCATCTCCTTTGTGTACTTCTCCAAGTGCTGTTTTTCCAAGAAGCTGGCAGAGGAAGGAATATGGATGGGCGATCCCATTAGTTGCAAGCACTGCCTAATCTGCAATGAGCTGGGACATTACATGGAGTTTCAAGTTATCTACTCAAGGGGCTGGAAAAGCTTCCTTCGGATTCAAAAATGCCTTTCCAACACTAGGAGGAAGTCACAACTGAAACTGTCCCCAAAACGCATCTTTCTTCATTCTTTTTCCCCCCATTTTTACCATGTTATAGTTTAAGTGACTCCTCGAGGGCCTGGAACTTTTGACACCTTTCCCTGGGGCAGGACACCTTCCTCGCAAACGTGAGAGGGGTTTGGGTTCATAGCAGAACAGCACTGAGGCAGCCAGCTTCAGGCACACCAATGTGGGACCCACTGAGAGCCCGCAACAAACAGCTCCCACACCGGCTGATGACACAGTACCAGGTCTGGAAAGGAGATGGGGAAAGGGGAAAGTGGTAACACTGAGGGAAAGGAAGCCCCAAGCAATGATTTAAATTACAAACATCATCTAAAGGGAACAGATACACCAGTTCAAAGACACAAGAGCCCAGGGCACTTGCAGTAAAGAGCCCTTACCAACCGAACCTCCTCACCACACTGCAATCTGACTGCTGGGGTCACCAGCCAGCAAAGGTCTGCAGGGCATGCTCGGGGCTCAAGAAGAGCCAGGGGATATTCACATGCTGACAAGTTCCTCAGCATTTCTGAGAATTAAACTAACAGAATCTGCCATCCCAAATCAGCTTAGGCCCAGCTCAGCAGCTGCCTCCAAGCAGGGTGGCAATTAGGAGACCAGATTATCCAGGCACACAACCCACGGCCTTAGCGGGACTCAGGAAATGGTTTTATACGCATGTCTTTTCCTTGTCCAAATAAAAGGACATTATAAATGTGGCTTCTTCCAAGAACTTGAGGGAATACACACAAGTGTTTTGCAGTGTAGGAGCATTAACCCTAAATCTTGCATCATTTGCTGCTGACAGAAGCACAAGTTGGTTTTCCAAAGACATCACTATTCTCACCTTTCTGGGAAGAGGAACAGAGGTAAAGAGGCTCATCAGGAGCAGGCTGGGGATAAACCAGCGTGGAAGCCGGGCTCCCACAAACACCATGACCTGCGTGCTCCCAGCTGCACTGCTCTCCTTCAGGCTGGGCTCTCTGGAGCCACGCTTTAGTATAGAAACCGGAGGAAGCTCCTGAGGGAACTACGGGGTGCATGGGCATACAGGCCTCATTGTCACCTCTCCTGGAACCTGATGAGCACCTCCGTGTCATGCTGCAGCATCTACCCTGCCATCAGTATCTTCCTCAATATTTTACCCCTTCCTGCCTTTCCTCTTCGCTTCCTGCCTGGTTTATCTGACCCAAGTCAAAGACAACCGTCCACACACCACTGGCGCATCCCACCTGCCCCAGGTTTCCTTGCGGGCTTACAGGAGGGCATTCAGGGCGACCATGCCCAGGCCAGCACTTCAGCTCCCCCTCCTCATTCCATGCCCTGATGAAAGATCAGCCTGTCTCTAAGGACACTAACTTTAGCTAGATTAAATCACTGATCAGAGGGGCTTACAAGACAGCAAAAAAGGAAGCAACAGCAGTTTTAAAGCTTGTCCTGCCTGTCCAGCAGACTCTTTGTGAACAGAAAGAAGAGAAGCCTCTTTAGCAGGGATTTATTAGGCAACCTTCAAATTTCTTCCCAGCCCCCTGCTAGATCATCTTGCAGCCTTGCATTTCATAGAGCCGTGAGATTGTCTATGGCTAGATAAATTCTTCTCCCAAAATCCTGCTTGCTTGGGAAGCCTTTAAGAAGCTAAACATGCAGAGCAGATCAAAGAGAAAGCAGGAGATCTTATTTACCGGCTAATTCTCTTTGACTCTTCCCATCCCAGCCCCACCCACTGGAAATCAGAGCATCTTCCCTGCTTCTGCAGGTCTAAGGCAGCCTCACCAGCAGGCAGGCTTGTACCAGTCATTATTCACTTAGCAGAAAATGGTGTGCTGCCTTTCCAAGGCTGTGCTGCATGCTGAGACGTGGCTGAATCGCTGCATGTGGCAGGACGGCAAAGCCTTTCAACGGTCTCTCCAGTTGCCAGGAGCAGCTGCTTCCCCAACCTGCCCGCTGCACCAGAAAGAGTACAGCAGGGAAGGAAAAACAGCACACAAGTCAACATGTTCTTAGCAAGTTACCTTCCAGAAACAGCAGAAAAGTAATGCTAATGCATGCTGGGATGGGGAGAGGGAAAAGAGGAAAGAGACATTCCCGAAAATGCTGCCAGAGTCCTGATGAATTAAGACAGCCGACAGCACGGTAGTGTTCAGACCCAGCACAAGTCTCCTTTACCTTGGCTGGCAAACTCCCTGTCAGGAGGAGGGAACAGCTCCCCTGAGAAATGGCATTGCCTGAAGAGAGAAAACCAGATCTCCATCCCCACTATCTGTCAGTTGCCAACTCCCCTGTCACACACGGAACAGCCACAAAGGATGCTCCTGCGATAAGGAGCCAAGTAAGGTCCCCTTCACATAGCAGGCAGTGGAAAAAAGAATCAGATAGGGCTCAGCTGCTCTGTGGACACTTGCAATCTACCATGAGCAAGACTGTGAGTGTGGCCAGCAGTTTTTCATGGTTATGACAATTTTCTTCATTAATATGAGGTCAGAAACAAACTGAGAAGACTTATTTCATACTCCAGTGGGTAGCACAACACATCCTGTGCAGGGAAAGGCTGTCAAGTACAGGATCACCCCCATTTTCATGCCAGTCTGGGAGGGCACTGAGCTGACATCCTTCAGAGCTCCTGAAATGTAATTCAATCAAAGAGCCGAAACATACTCAAGCCTCTTTGCCTGTCAAACACCAAACACCCAGGCAGAAGGCTGAAAACTCACATGTTGGCTGACCAGACAGAACGCTTTTCTGGCAGGTTATCTAACAGCAACTCCCCAAAAGCAGCTCTGCTACTCATCTTCACACGAGCTCTCAAGCACCATCTCCATTTTACAACCTCCTGCTTCGCAGCACAGCCATGTGCTGCAGGAACCAGCAGAGACGACTGCTAGTGCGAGAATCAAAGCTCTGCTGACTCCATTTCTCTGCAGGCTTTTGCAGCAGCACGAGTACAACAGCATCCATTTGGTGCACCAGAGCCTCAGGCGAAGGAAATGTCTGAAACCTGATGCTAACAGTGGATCATACACAAGCCCTGTGCCGTCTGCCGAGCACACACCATCAGCACACTCCTCACTGAAGAGTTTAACTTAAATGTTCTGCGTCTAAGCACAAAAACTGCAGAGTCCATTGCAAGGATAGAAACCTTGCAGTGCTCAGCCTCCTTCCGACCAGCCCCACAAATCTTTCCTTTCTTTGCTGCAGGGAAAAATAGCCCCCATCCACCTTTGGTGTGGTGCACAGAGCCAGGGCACCCAGGGGCACAGAAGCAGGATTAAGCCCCCCTGCACCAGGGAAGGGCCACATCCTGCATTTCCCAGGAGCTGCTCTAGCCAGCTGCCCTCAGTACAAGCAGTGCATCACCCAGGTATACCCAGCTGCGCATCAGCCTCCCTCCCCAACCTCCCTATGTCCAAAGGCAGACAATGCTGCCATTCAGTGCTAGGTTCAAAGGATGCTGACACTCAAAAGAAGAGATTAGGGTGCAACCAGGATCCTCATAATTGAAGAGAATTCAATGAGAAAGAAACTTTGCTTATACCTGTGAATGGACCCAAAGCTCTGGACACTTGCTATCACTGACCACAATGGTAATGTGTCTGCGCACCATGCAGCACCACAGGAAGGGCCCAAATGATCTGGGGGAAAATGCAGATGCTATGACCTCAGAGCAGCAACGTTTTAATTTTAAAGATCCAAAGAATGAGGCTCTTGCCTCGAAACTGGACAGAGCAAGACTGCATTCAACAAGCCAGGATCAGATCTCACTGCCTGATCCCACCCTTAATCCTTACAACCTGCTCCAGCACCTCACTGGGAGGTGGCTCAAAGCACTAAAACAGCAGAATCGGAACCCCTCATGAGCAGCTGTGTCCAACAGTGGTGCTATGGGTCATCCCACCCCCAGTCAGATGCTGCTTTAGAGTACCAGCACTGCAGAGGAGAAATGCATGCGAAGCCAGTGCCATGCCAGCACCAGCCAGCATCCAGCTGCACCCTGAGCCCCTCCAGATGTTGCCTCCAGCTTGAAAAGGTCACTGTCAAGAAACAAGGCACGAGTTTATCGCTTACTTTGATCTCAGCTGCTCTCCCTTCTTTGATTTCACAATGCTGACAACATTTGCTGTGAATATTCAAGACTGCCCCAGTAATGAAAATATTAAAGTTTCTTCACACCACAGCTCCTGCCTACATGAGTGATCCTAATCAGAGTGGATGGGACAGCAGTGGAAAAATGCTGAAGGGTTGATGTTGCAGGAGATTTTCCCAGAGCAAGAAACGCATTCAAGGTATCTTCTCAGATTGCGCCTTCACTTCTTAAGTTATTTTGAGCCATTTCAACACATGGGATAGAAATTAAAACAATGAGAACAGCACCATCTGCTCCTACTGCCACACTATCACGGCTGGCATTGCTCATGCAGCATCAGAAAGCCTGTCCCAGGGAAGAAGCTGAGTCAGGGGAGTTTTCCTAGGGAGCACTATTTTACTTCTACAGAACCCAAGTCTACAGCTTTCCCAAGTGCAGCAAAGACTGCTGATGCAGAGGTGGTCTCCAGCAGGCTACAGCAGAGGCACTCTCACTGCTGCCACGAGGATGCTGCAGGGGCACCACAGGCCTCTCTGCACCCTGGTGACAAACGGTCACTGCACAGTTTGTCACAGTGCTTATTTCACCAAGTCATTACTTTTAGCCACTTGATACCCAGATCAGGCACCACATACCCTTTGGTTCCACAGCTCCAGCATCCCAAAAGCAGCCGAGCACTGGAATGCAGCAGGCTGCCTCATCAGGACAGCCTCTCCACAAATGCAGGGCAAGGAAACACACATGCGCTCTGGATACACTGGCTTCTTACCCTACACAGAAAAAACCACACCAGATCCCACAAGCCTTCAGGGCTTCAGCAGGACTTGTCCTCACCCAGCAGTCACTATGTAGCAAGACAGGACTCAAGGAAGGCAATTTTAGCTTCTGTCTATCTTTTCTGCATTGTTTTTGCTATTCATGACTAAGACACTACAGATGAGGTCAAAAGTCAGAGTGTGTCTCCTGAATGTCAGGTTTTGGGGGTTTTTTTGCCTAAAGACAAAAGACACAAACACTAGGACGTTCATCAAGCACTTCTACTACACTGACACCTCCCATCTCATGTTATTGCATAACAGCAGAAAAACACTGTTCCCTCAAAAATGTTTACGATATTTATTAAAAACTATAAGTAGTATCGGAAAGGGCAGTAAGAAGATAAATGCAGGAAAGAAATCCTAATCTGGAGGTGCTCAAGAAAAAAAACATCAGCAGAAGCCCAGCTCAGGAGTGAACACCTCACTGGACTCCTGACAGAGAGGGCAGGAACTGGGATGAGCCAGACAGGTCAGTGAGCAGTAGGAAATGGGAATTCACCCCAACAGGTTCTCACCACGCTGAGCAGCAGTCACAGGGAGCGGCTGATGGGACTGCTCATGGGGTGCCACCACTCAGTGAAGGTGCCAGTGCCTAGCTTAGCTCTGTGTTCCACACACCAAGCCATGGACAGCAAGCAGGAGGTGCAGTGGGAGATGGCAGCGTCTCCCGATACCCAGTATAAGTTAACAGAATTTGACAGCCAGAGCTCTTGCTTTTAAAACAACAAAATTCCAACAGAAGCTGCATTTGTACCTTTATTTTTCATAAGGAAGGAGCAGTTTGAACCATGCTGAGGCACAAGACAAGGATTTTCAAGTGAGTAAGGATAAACGGCAAATATAAACCTTTAAACACAAAACAGATCCCTACTGAGCACTCTGATGTCTGGCTCCAGCTGGTCTTCGCCCAGTTTGGGCCACTCGGGATGACAACCAGGTAGAAATCTGTCTTGCCTTGATTCCAGTTTTACTGAGACTACGAGCAGATTTACAACAGAAGCGGATGCAGGCAGTGTGATAAGCAACAAGCCACATGGGAACCTAAGACCATAAATTCAGTTAGAGTTGTAAAACCACTATTTCCCCTCCCAACTCAAAGGCTAAAGAAGGGGCAAATTTAAAAATCAGAATCCATGTGCATTTCACCCTCCCCAGGAATGAGCTGGAAGCCCATCTTCCTTTCCACAGGGCTGAAGAGTAGAAATCGTCCAAATCTTAGACTGCTCCAAGTCAAAGCATTCAGGCTCAATCCTCCCCAGTATGTTTGTTAAAAACAAGTGAGGTGCAATCAGTCTCCTCAGGGATTTCATCCCCTTTCAGCTCTAAATGCAGCTCTGCTGTCACATGTATGATATGTATAAAAGGACAGCCTGCTTCAGAGCCTTACTTCTTGCTTAAAATAATACTGCTCCTGGTATCAGGTTACGAGGGATCCATTCACTTTCAGTAAGGTCACAGGCTCTCTCTAAACCACTAATACAAAGGCTGGAATGAACAGAGTTGCTGGTATTTCAGCACTGCTTCGTTTTATTGCAGTGCATGAGCAAAGACAGACTATTTGCGACCACACCTAGAGCTGCAGCGCTTTGTCATTCCTTATCAAGGGACGCAGAGAGCAGTCAAATGCTGCTGGGAGATGCTGGCTTCTGGTCTCACACCAACAGCATGCAGCAGCAAAGCAAACCCCTCCAAAGCCCAACAGCTTCACTTGTCTCACAGAACTGCCTGTTTTTACAGAAGGGAAGCAGTCAGGGCATTTCTTCTTAGCAATCCTTACTCAGTTCCAAAGCTCACTTTACACATGCTGATCTCCCTTCAACATCACCCAGGTATGCCTATCACCCTCCGATAGACAGGATGTTCTGGTACTTCCCCCAGGGACTGCAAGCTGGTTTTCAGGGAGCATTGATAAGGGGCTTTCCATCTGCAAATGCTGCTACAGCCACAGTATAGGGTTCTTCAACTCAAGAACTTAAGCACCAAGAGGTTCTTGGATGTTGAATAGAGCAAACAACCTCATGGAGGGGTTTTGACTCCATAAGGGAAGTACATGAGCAACAATAACTAATGGAACACACCTTGAAGCTGAGCACGGACCTCAGACAGCCATGACAATAAACCCTATTATTAGGCACAATAAAAGCAGCGACGTATTTGAGAGATTAAGCATTAATAAGCACCTTCACATTAAACAGTATTCATGACTTCTCCCCTGGAGGAGCTGACAAGGTTATTTAGCTAACACTGAAACAGGGGAAAGGCAACATTCATGCAAAGTAGGCTACAAAAGCACAAAATAAGGACGCAGTCCTGACAGCTCAGCAGTGCTGCAGATGAGATCCCCAATGCGGGAAGTCCACTCCATCCTGCAGGGACCTAGGCCCATCTTGCTCTCAGCAGGGGCCCAGAGCAAGGCCCAGGCAAGCCTCCTCCCGTGAGGAGGCTCCCTGGGGAAAGGAAGAACACAGATCTGGGTCTGCCAGGCAAGATTTAGAATGGAAGGGAAAGAGGAGAGGAACAGTGAAGACTGATGAGAATGGACAGGAGAGAGGACAGCATACCCACATGTGTACATGGTGCTCAGATCTGGCAGGTGCCCGAGATCACACGCTGCTCAGAACAGAACAAAACATGGGTGCATCATGGTGGGCTGCTTCCTCCAGCTCACAGCTGCCCTTTTCACAGACCACAACCCTTGTAAGACTCCTCTCTGCAAGCCCCAGAGTCACTCCCTGCATCACAACTCCAGTACGCCCATTGTGGCCCCATCCTTTCTGACTGTTCCCTTCCTTACTGATTGGCAGCACCTACGAACACCACAGCCTGAGAAGTGGATCTGCAGCTGGACTTGCACTCGCTCTCCTTTTTGTACCCAACAGAAACAATTATCACTTCCCCTTGCAGATGCCTGCGAGGCTCTCCATTAATACACAGGAGATATCAAGAGAAAAGCATGAAGTTTTCTTTCTAATTTGGAGACATCCATTGTTGAAAGCTACTTCCACAAACCCCTCCAGCTCGCTCCAGGGAGCATGGTCTATCACACTAGTGAGGCAGCAGGTAAAGCCACACATAAGGCAGTAACTTCAGAGGGCAGAATTTGCTTAGGCTAAAGTCCACCCTTGAACTCAAAGTAAGTAGGTGTTGAAAATAAACCACAAAAGGCAATTCTGCCTCTGGAGTAAATCCCAGCATTGGGCTCACCAACACCTGGTGTCTGACACCACAAGCTACAGCTACTGTAGAACGCATTTGAATTCCACCTCTGTAACCAAACTACAAGGCAGCTACATCACAGGTCTGACCTTAAACCACAAAGGTAATTCACTCCCAGGAGCTCCTATCCCATCACAACCAGGATCTGCAGTGGGAAGGTAACAAAATACTTGGCACCTGCCTGGCACTAGTCAGCACTTTGTACAAGGAGGGTCAGCATGAGGAAATAACGAGCCACATCTACATGTCTTAAGTTTCCTTTCCTTATGACCATCCATCCCCAAGTGAAGTGCGCTGACAGACCAGTCCCAGTGACAGCTCTGAAGCAACACAAGAGGACATAGAGGTAAAGGTGGGCAGATTGATACTTGATCTGCTCTAGAAAGAGACGTCAGGGCAGGTACAGCAGGGAGGCTGCAACAGTGGAAATAATTAGCCCAACCGCAGTGATAACCCTTTTAGCTTAACAGAAGGTATACCCTGGTGCTCCCTTTCCTTAGCTATTTAAAGAAAAGACATTGAAACCAGGAGCCACACCACACGAAATGACTGCCTTCACGAATTGGACTGCTTGGAAGGGAAAAAAAAAAAAATACATTAGCAGATTGATTTCTGAGGAGCATGAAAGGCTCTTTAGACTTGCAAAGAAAATCCACTCAAGTCTAAACGCATGGATATGTCTCCTCCAGCCTCCAGCGTAAACGGTGTACACTTTCCAGAGGCATTTCAGAAAATAGCCTACAACCAGCACATTTCAACGCGAAATGAAGCTTAGACGCACAGATGGAGGAAACCCATCCTGCTGCATGAAATGCACAGATCCATTCAGTGCCTCACAGCACAGCAGAGCTGAATGCACCTTAAAAAACACAGGAGTTGTTACATGAAGGGCCACAATTCTCTGCTGTGTCCACCACACCCTGGGGTGACCTGCAAGGACAGCTTGGGATTGAGGGCTGCCCATGCTAATAGTCCACGGGACACAATGCTGCTCAGAGCAGACACTCTACTGGATATGCAGAAAAACTTAGAAAGGTAGCCCTGCTCCAGTGCAATGATGGCAACACCAGTGAGAGATCCCCTGGGAGCTGCCACTCTCCTCCCCGGACATCAGCTGGTGCTTCCCTGAGCAAAGACTGGGAACAGCCAGGATGCTGAGGCTGTGGCTCCTCCTCCACCTGGCCAAGGGGCAGGCACACAGCAGAAACAAGCTAGCAACTCTCATTTTGTTTAGCAGTCTCAGTTGCTCCTATATGGCTGGAGAGGTCCGTTTTGCTTTTGCAAGAAAGGGCTCATGGTGCTTTTTTTACAGATGCCACAGGTCTGCAGAGCTCGGAGCAAGCCACACACCCTGAAAGCATAACTCACGACCCTGTTCTGCATGACCCGACTTCTTTACCTGTGTGCAGAGCCACGACCATCCCAAATCAGAGTAGCGCTCCAGCAGCCCCAACAGTGACAGCCCTAACCCACCACAACCCCCTTCAACACCACCCGGAAGGAAGGACTCACAAGTCTGTCGAATCCAGGGCACTTCACTACAAGCTTCCTCCTCTCACAGCCCAGCCCCACACCTATGCACACCCCACACAATAAGCAATAAGCCAACCCACCACGCAACTGACTTCATTAACCAGTAGGCTAAAGCAAACTGGAAAAATACTGGGAGCTGGGAAGATGCATACCCTGATCCTTTCTTGACTAATTCAAGTGTCAGAGCAGTGCTACAGTTCAATTAGCAGCACTCCCTCAAAAGATGCAGAGACAACCATCAGGCCTCTCTGGCAAAACATGCTTTTTCAAGCTTTTGAATAACATTCCTACTGGGAAAAAAGGAGAACGGCCACCCTCAGCACTCCCCCTCAGACATTGCTTCATGATCAATGCTTTGCAAACCAAAAGGGACTTGTCTGAAAGCCTGGACACGGACACACCCCAGCACCGGCATCTCACTCAGCGATGCCAAATGCCTGGCACACTCAGACAGACAGAGCCGCCACAGGCATGTTGCTGTATGCATCAGGACAATTTGCTACTCCCATGCTGATGAACACAAGCTCTTAGAAGAAGCAGCAGAGACAACATCTCAAAAGCATTTCCAACATGGCTTTCCCCAGCCATTTTAACAGTCCCATGGTGCTGCAAAGCTCAACTTCCACATGAGGACACGAATATCACTCAGGACCAATTTGCTGCACTACTTGCCACTACATGGTAAGAACAGCTCAGCTGCGCCCTTGCACACATGCAAGGATCAAGGTGGTACAAAAACTCTTCCAAGTCCTGCAGCTGGCAAAACCCTGACAAAAGGCAATGATGCAACACAGACCCACCAGGATGCAAAGAACTGTTCTACAAAACAAAGCAGAGGAGCGTGAGAGGCAGGAGATTGAGATGGTCGCCTTACTGGCATGCAACAAGTGTCCCTGAGGAGATACCCTGGGCTCAGCCTCAACCTGGAAGGAGCCGCTGCAGTGTCACATCACCCTCATTTTTATCCTAAGAGGACTGCGCTCCTGGCCAAGGGAGACTTCCCCATGGCTTTCGGGAAAGAAACGAGAAAGCTGCGGCACTACTTGCTCGGGATGGATAAAATGTTTACTTGGTCCAGCTGGGTCCTGCTGCATTTGTAGTTCACTAAGCACACAGGGAATGGGAGAATGACTGAAAAGCCTTGGGAAGGAGTGGGCTGAAAGCAGAGGGCACCCAGGCAACCCAGACAAAGGGATGCAGGGTGACGACAACTAAATTAGAAGCCTGACCTGTAAATACTTAACACAGTACTTGAAAACGGCGAGTAATAAGGGAGAGAGGAACACAAAGCCCATACTGTTGCCCTTGTCAACTGCAGGGAGTGGACTCTCATCTCCACGGGAGCTCCCCACAGGGCACACAGAGGTCCTGCTGCTTCTGTCCTCATCTTAGCTAATCCCAGCTGATGAAGGATAAACATCCATATCTTATCTGTGATGCCACCTGCCCCTTCCAGGGAGCTAACAGCCTGGCTCTCCCAGACAGAGACCACGACATCTTGATGTGTCGCGTATTCATGTCAGATGGGACCTTTGCAACAAGTTCACCTGAAAGCTGTGGATCAGCACCAAGAGTTGTTCCAGAGCAGGGCTGAACAAACAGCCCTTTAGAGAGAATAGTCTTCCTTTAAAGGCTTCCAACAATGACAACCATGCTTCACACTTTCACTCACTGAAATAGGCAGAGTTGGTTTAGTTCCAGTTTCTCAAGGGTCAACTTCTGGTCATTTTGGTGTGCAAGATGACGACAGACTCCCAGCACAGGACACCTTCATCCACACATTAATAACCTCTTAAACCAAACGGAGCTAACCAGGTGCTTCATGTTAACCTCTACATGTTAAAGACTGAACCAGCTTAGATTCTCTTGTACTGCACTCAAGCCTTACGGGGGACGGAGACCCAAGCAACCAACCTGTGGAACAGGCACCACATTTCCCCAGAGCACAAGGGCTGGGTCTCAAAAGCAAATGCCACCTGCATCTTAATTCCAAAGCCTCAAACACAAGCCTTCATTTCCAAGGGCATTCAGCAGCATGTGTTTCCTCCGCTGGCACTGGGAGATGACACAGGGAAGTATGCCACAGCCTTCCCAACAACTTTATCTAGAGCAAGAACAAGAACATGCAATACTACCAGGTATGAATTATCTGCCTGGAAAACCTCCATGCACTGCAGGTCAGTCAGCCAGCACCTCGCTTTTCTCCTCAGCTGCGCATCTTAGGGGGGAAAAACAAGTATTTTGCATATCAAGAGGGAATAAAGTGTGTTTGTGTTAAACTATTACTCATTTCTAAAGACAATAAGATTTTAACATTCCTTCACTCAAGAGCAGCCTGTAAATGCCCAACCAAGAGCTGGTTTGATCGACCACCTTTAGAAAAAAAAACACAAAAAGATCTGAACTGCACAAAGAAAACCAGTAAATGCTGCAAATCCAAGGTACTGGCAACAAAGGCAAAACCCCTTCTCTGAATGTAAGAGGGCAGCCATTGCTTGACAGCAAATTAACGATCCTCGGTAGCGAATTTTGTTCCACGTGTTAGGCACCTGCCCAGATCCCTCCAGATAAGCACAGGGACAGCTCAGGAACACACTGCATACAAATCGCTGAAATGACAGCTTGGCTCATCTCAGCTGCTCGTTCCACCCAGTCTGTTTCTAAGCAAGAGCCGCCTCTCGCTGCAAATGGAGCTGCACCTCGCAGTGGTACCACCAGCAAATGGAAGGGGAAACTCCCTTTTAAAGTGATGGCAGCTGCCCTCTGTGCACAAACAACACGATTGCATTTCTAGGTGTCATAAAAAGAAACAGTCATCTTCCCTAGCCGATCCCTGCCCTGTGCGAACCACAGCACTCAGGGACGCGGGCAGAAATCTCCATCCTTCACCTGAGGCAGAGGTTTCTGCTCCGTAGGGTTTAACGGCTCCAAGACAGGAGGACCGGTGCCACACGGCGCCTGGAAACGCCTAGTAAAAAACCTCCCCTTTCACATCTGCAAGGTTAAGGCTTAAAACAAAGAAAAATCCAGCAATGAAAGGAAAAACAGTCGAACCCCAGAGCAGAGCCCGCGCCGCGCCCGGGCTGCTCGCGGGGCAGGGGGAGAGGGTGGCGCGGGAAGAGCCCGATGAGGGGCGATTCCAGCAGGACACGAAGACCGCCGGGACCACCGGCGCCACCTCAGCCCAGCCCCGCAGGGCTCGGCACCTGCGCCCAGCGCGGAGCCACTGGGATGCAGCAGCGCCACCGGCGAGCTGAGCCAGCACTGGGACCCGCACCGGCCGCCCTCCAGTTCCCATCACTGGCCGACTGCCGGCTCTATCCCCCCCGCGGCGGGAGGCGCTGCCCTGCGCAGCCCCCGAAGCCGCCGCAGGGGAGCGGGGCCAACACATGGGAAAAAAAGGGGAAATACTGCCCGTGCCCCGCCCGCAGCGCTGCCGCAGGGGCCGCCCCCGCACTGTCGCAAGGCACCGGGCACACCGACTCCGCGCTGGCACACCCCTGCGCCGCGACGTTTTGGGCTAAAATGGTTGGGTTTGGGTTTTTCTCCCCTCCGCACCCACCTGCCGCACCGGGCGCGGGGCTGGGCGCGGGATCCGTACCTGCCGCTGCTGCGGATTCCGCTCCGGCTCCAGCACCGCAGGGACAGCGGGGGGAACGCGCGCTCCGGAACCTTCGCCGAGAGCCGGGAGGGGCAGGGGGCGCGGCGGTAGCGCGCACGCGCGGCGCGACTCGCGCCCCCCCCCCTCCCGCGGCCCTCGCCCCGGCCGCGACGCGCATGCGTAGCGGGAGGGAGCGGCCGCCGCGGTCTTTTGTCTGCGGGAAGCGCACGGACGCGGTCCCGTCCAGCAGGGGGCGCTCGCGCGCTGCTGCCCCAGCTCCCCGGGCGCCATTTTGGGCCGTGGGCCGCGCGCCGCGGGTGGGGGGGCGCACATTTCCTGCATCCACAGTGGCCTCGTCCACCGGCGCGGCCCCGCGAGGGGTCATCGAATCGTAGATCACGGAGGTTGGAAAAGCCCTCTGAGCTCATCCAGTCCAGCCGTCAGCCCAGCCCCATCGTGTCTACCGACCGCTGTCCCCAGGCACACGATTTGAACGCCTCCAGGGATGGGGACCCCTCCGCAGCTCTGCCAGGGAAGAATCCCTTTCTACTGCCCCATCCAAACCTCCCCTGGTGCAGCTCAGGCACGGCGCTCGCAAAGCAGCACAGAGGGTTGAGCCCGAAGGTGACCATTGTAGCTCATTACCACAAGAGGAACCGCGCCCTGCGCCCCACGGCGGCCCTGCCCGCCGGCCCTGCAAGCTCGCGGCCTGGGTGAGCCGGGCGCCGCCTCTCCTAGCCCGGGATACCCGTTGCTGCAGGCAACCGCCTCCCCTCCGCCCCGGCTCTGCTGCCGCGGTGTCCAAGGATATGGAAAACACCAGCAGCTTCTGCGCTGCTAACAGCATCCCCTGTCCTTCCTCGCCAGTCCTGGGCAGGACCCACAGTTTGCAGACACCGGGTTTAATTTAATCCACTGTAAGCACCACGTTTCAAAGGGAAAAGCTTTCTGCCCAAGGCAGGCAGCGCTGCGACCGTTACCCGCACACCTCCAGCCACCCGTACAGCGGATTGGCACTGGGATGGCACAGCAGGCATGGAGAAACAGTGGTGGCAGCTGTACTTAGCATCTGGTTCAGGAGGCAGCTGTGGGGAGGATTCAAGAGGTGACGCTTGTCACCCTGAGGCAGGCAGTGGTGTACAGGAGCACTGGGGATGCCAATGCAGAACCCTCAGCTCGGTCTGAAGGGACAAGCTGAAGAAACAAGTCATGCTCCCAAAAAAATCTCTCTCCACCTTGCCTGCTTCATCTGGAAAAGCACCGAGATGCTTTGACTCGGCTCGAGAGCATTATGGACACAGTGGAGATCTCTCAATGGAATTACTGCCTTGCATTACAGGGTTACTAACTCTGGTAATTGGATTTAGTGGAGAAACTGCAGGAGGGATCTTCTGTTGGATAGGCTCTAAGTTTCGATTTTACTGAGAAATGTTCAGGTGCAAATCAAGGCCAAATGTCCACTCAAGAACAGGCTTCTAGCAGAGGCTTTGGAGGGAACAGTCAACAGGGAAAAAGAGAAACAGGTGTGGAACCTGCAGCACCAGAGGTTTTTAAAAGCAGGCGTGGCTGGGAATGGTCCATCTCGGTTTGGAATAAAGGTCTCGAGGTATTTTGTAGCCTTATTTTCCCAGGGCAGACATATATTCTCTGAAAAAAAAATACCACACAGTATGGGAATTTTAAAATACATTATCCAGTGTTACAAAGGGATCCGTGCTTCTGGGGAAGGGAACAAGCTGAATTTGAACCTAGAGTGCAAGCAGCTAGAGTCCAGTTCTGGAACAGCAGCTCTTCCTACAAGTGGTACAGATGCACTGAGAACACAAGACTGAATGTGAATCAGCTGGGCATCCTCTAATAGGACTATTTCTTCATCTAAAGATGACAAAACTGAAAGGGACTCCCTGCCCTCATTGCTTAGCACAAAGTACTTGGGATGGTGACATCTGGCTTTCTGCAGTCACCTCAAAGCTCAGCTTTGCCTGCTCTCCAGGCACTGAGTCCCGTTTGAATCCAGGGAATCATGGACCAGGAAGCAGTGTTAGCCCAGCCTTATCTGATTGTGAGAAAAAGCCAGCTCACAGATAAAATTTTTGAGAGGACGAAGTCTTGGAAGCAAAGGAATTTATTTACAGCGCTGGGTGCATAAGAGGATGGACCTTCTTCTATGCATACCTTTTGGTCCTGCTCGCATACATTTATTTTAAGTACTTATACATATTCAACTGAGTCCCAGTAATTCATTTACATTTGTTACTCCCCCTCAGCCGTACATGCCTACCATCACCCAGAGGGTCTTCTGGAGGGGTCGCTGAAGGAAAAGAGGCAGCCTGCCTCATTTACACACACACAACCCCCATTGTTCCTGTGCCTGCATTCTTTCACCCTAACTAACCATAAACTGACAGACGAAACCTCCCCCCCTTTCAAAGGAAAGGAGACCATTACCTACACAGTTAGCCCCAATTTACAGCTTTGCTAGATTCCACCCTCCGTCCTGCACCTTCCCTGTCTCCTTCTTGATTTACACCTTGCTTTATTCCATCTTTCACGCGGCCCTGTAAAACCCTGTCTCCCCTTAATTGGGTATTTGGAAACTTACAATCTTCCCAACTGCTTACTGATTTCAACTGTCACAATCTGGTTGAAGCAAAACTTTTATTTACCTATTACATGATGTTCAGGCACAGCCTCTCTTCCCACATTCTGGCCTTTTAGAAGATCTGTTGGCAAGGGCTGGTCAAGAATTAAATGCTTTAGCTGATGGACCCCAGTACTGCCAGCCTCTAGCAAAACAGCAGTGATTCCCTGTACTCGGCCCCTGAGACTGCAGTCAGATGAGCGAGCACCTTCCTGTTCAGGCCCAGGGCACAGCCACGACTGCCTGGTGGCACAGTACCTGAAAAGAAAATGATCAGCACATCATAAGCCGATGAGCAAAGACCCAGCACCTCACTGTTGAATTCCATCTGTCTTCAGAGAAGTGGAAGGACATGGATCTTCCTGGTAAGCAAGATTACTGCAAGGAAATAATCAAATCTACATGCAGCTTGTCCTCATCAGCACTGTGCAGGGCCAAGAATATGTCAATGTCAGAGTGGTAGCAACTGGGAGAAGGCTCCCTTGTTCAGTTGTGCTCACTTCTCACACCTCATGCACATCTCAAGCTTGCTGCAGGTCTCTCCCCAAGCCCCACTGCGCAGCAAGATGCTCATTTTGTACTACATCTCGTGTGCAGCATTCCTCCACCTCTGCTCCCTGCACTGTTTTGTCCCTGGGTGGATGCAGGATGCTGCTGCAGGAGCAGTCTAAGTCCCGAGGTGCAGCTGAGTGCTCCCAGCCCCAAGTGGAATGAGCTCATGGTCACAGCTCTTACACTAGCTAAGAAGAACTGCACAAAAACACTGTAGGCAGATTTATTACCTGGACCCACAGCAGGCTGATGGCAGATGTAAACTTTAATGCACAGAGCTCTTGTGGCCACTTCTTGTTCATAGGGAGGTTGTTTACAGGAAAAAGGATCTGTGAATTTATCCTACCATTCTAACTCAGTCCAAGCTCTTTCTTCCCCTTTTTCCTGTCAGCCCACACTGCTGCCAGCTACAAACAAGACACTATTTTTAACACCAAATTATAAAGGAAACCTTTAGGAAGGAAAACATTAAGTGTTTAGCTTCCATATCTGTTTCCTCATCCATAAGACTGGGCTCATTTTCCTTGCAGGTTAGTCTTGCAGCTTATTTCACAGCTATATCAAGGTTTTCTGTGGCAGGGGCAACAGAGGGTCAGATGGGATTTCTCAGGTCTCGCCTGCAGAACTGCAACTGTGTGATGAATTCTGGGTTACAGTGGGTATAAGTCTAATGTTCCCAAGGCCTCCACTGTCTACACGCTGCTTCATTTCAGTCACCTAATACGGATCAAGGGCGGCTTTTGCAAAGCCACAGTGGTCCTAGCTGAAACAAATACTCAAATTCTGCACTAGCTTAATTCCATTACGGCACTATTGAGATCCGCTTTGCAACCTGGCCATTCAAGTTCACCTCAAAAAAAGGAAATGGGCTAATGGCTTTCAAAATGGTTTCCAGCAAGGACACAGGAATGATCTTTCTGAAACAATTCCAGATGTTATTGCATGCTGGTAGACCACAGGATGAACCTTTCCTAAATAAGGAAGCACCAGGCAGACACAGCCCCTAGACTCGCTTCCCAGGGCACGGCTGCTAATGCCCATATGGCATTGGACCAGGGAGCCAGCTGGGCTTCATAAGCTCACCTGCTTTGAAGCCTCTCTATGAAGAGGGCAGCAGGGAGCTGGGTGTTATAGAAGTGTTTTCCCAGCCACGCTCCTACCCTATTGGTAACAGCAGGACAGTGGGCACTACCTGGGCCTGCGCTGCACAGACAGAGCAGGGCTCATGCAAACCTGCCCCAGCAGCTCTGACTCCATGTGCAACTTTGCTGCTTGAGGTGGGATTTGAGCTCAGCTGGCTCCATTCCTGACAAGCTGAAACCAAATGCATATATTTGCAACTCAGAGAGGGTTCTCTTCCACTGAAGTCAACTTACGATACACCCTGATAACCCCACTGAGACCAGCGTGCTGTAAAGATGTAAATCGGAGACAGAAATGCCCTTGGTGTTAGCACAGTGGTGCAGGCAGCGAGAGGGTTGTGACTCAGCAGAAAGAGCCAGCAGGCAAGGTTCTTGCCTCTCAGCGTTACTGAGCACTGGAAAAACAACTTTCCCACTTTCCCTCCGATCCCTGTAGCAAATGGGGAGACCTGAAAAACAGAGACCAAAGCACTTACACCATCTTGTACACTTCCCACTCCAGCTGGAAAAAGATTATTCCTTTTTGCTTTTCATTTGAGCAGTGTGGAAGGCACATAGACATCTCCAAATAGAAGATAAGACTCAGTATCCCAGAGGATATAATTTTTTTAATCAATCATTATTACGTTTCTAAATTACCCACTACAAAAGGGTTTCCAAATCATTTAAACCCCATGTGTCTGTAAGAGGCAGAGCTGACTCAACAGGGAATTACAGGATGCTTCCACTTATGTGACCTTGTGGGAATTACAAGGTTTCTGGCCTCACATCATGTAAAGTTGGGACTCACTTGGACCTGGTGCCATGGAAGGGCAGTGAGTGCAAGCAGAAGGACCTGTTATGCCTGCATACCCAGGCTGTCAGCCCCAGCAGTTCCTCTCCCTCAAGCACACACCCTGGGCATTTGCAGTCTCCTCCTAGATGCTAGCAGCCGCTCGCGGGGCTGAAGCCTGACCACTGCTCCTGGCGTGAGCTGCTCCTGGCATGAGCTGCTCCCTTCCCTAGCAAACTTCAGAGATGCCAGCAGCCAGAAGGGACTTCATTCGTGGAGGAGAGGAGCCGCCACGGCTCTGTCCGTCCTGCAAAGGAAGGGAACGTGGCTCTAGGGTGAAAAGGGCTGTTAGCCAAACATCACTGTGTCTGGAGGCTCTGAAGCCCGAACCCAAGACGCAGAGCCTGCTGCTGGCCCTCTGCAGGTGCCTATCCTTGCGGTCTCTCCCGTTGCCGCCACACGGTGGCACTCGCCGGGGAGCCCGGGCTGTGGTCGGAGCCGGAGTTTGAGGCCGGGAGAGGGTTCGACCCCACTCGAAGGCACGGTAGAGGATTGCATTCTGCAGTACCACGAACAGGTTCTGCGGTGAAGTTGTCACACGGGTGCAGAGGCAGCAGGACCTCTCGGTTGCTGGAAACCAGGAAGACACGGCAGCGGGAGCAGCGCAGGATGTCGTCCCGGGCACCCACAGCCTGTCCCGCGTTACCTGCTGGGGCTGCTCCTTGGTACCGTCCTTCCAGCTTCCAGGGACTTTGGAACACCCGCCGTTATCAGCGCCCATCACAGCACTGGGCAGCACCCACCTTAGCCCGCACAGCCTCGCCCCTCAGCCTGGGAACAAGCAAGGGTCAAGCATCTTTGCTGGACTGAAATGCCGATGGAGATAAGACCACCTTGAAGAGCTTCCCTCTGCATGAAAAGACCTGGGACTGCAGGAAATACAGGTGCTTCCAGTACAGTGCAAACCTGAGCAGCAAGGTTATGCAGAGGGAGGATTTTAGCGTCCGGGCCAGGGAAGTCCTGGAGTTAAAGCCACAGTACTCACAGGATGGGGTGGAAGGGACAGAGAGCTCCGTTTGTACCCCTTGACAGGGACACAAACCAGGGCTGGGCATGATAGCAGCCCGCTGGGAGGGGCGTGCTTCTAATAGCATGATTTAACCTCATCTTTCTTCTAAAACCAGAGAAGGGAATTTAAAAAAACCTTCTCCCCTTTATCCGTGAATGAAGCTGCTCCCAAGTAGAAGGGCTACCTTCTCTAAGGTTCCCATGCCAGACAGCATCCACCCCCTTTTCCTGGGCTGCAGCAGAACTGAAGTGAGAGGCAGCACAAGGAAGGGGTGGATGTTATGCGCTTGCTGTGTGCCTGGGCCAGCTTTAGCCAGCCAGGAGCTGCCGGGCTCTGCCTCATTTGCAGCACGCAGAGCAGCACAGTCTTGGCTGGGTGCTGTGAGACACAGCAGGGCCCCGGATAGGCCAGCGCCCAGCCCGCGCTGCAGCCGGGCCAGCAGGAGCACCCGGTGCTGATAGGCTCCGGCATGGCCAGCGGGCACACCCTGACGCCTCCGGCTGGGCAGGTGTGCAAGCCCCGGTGGCTCTGGGATGATAAGCGTGCCAGCCCCAAGGCTGCCAGCACACCAAGTGTGCAAGGCACAACCCTGCCAGCATGGTGAGTGTGAGTGTGCAAGGCACGACCGCCAGCACGGAAAGTAAGACACACCCTTCTGGCAGCACGGAGACTGTGAGTGCCCAAGGCACCACTGTTGGCACGAGGAGTGTGAGCGTGCCCGGCCCAGCCCTCTCCGCCCGGAGCGCGTGCCCGGCCCAGCCCCGCCCCGCCCGCTGCGCGTGCCCGCCCCAGCCCCGCCCCGCCCGCTGCGCGTGCCCGCCCCCGCGGGTGCAGCGCCTCTCCGGGCCGGCAGGGGGCGCGGGACGGAAGTGCCGCGCGGGTCGGCGCGCGCCCATGGGGCTGTGGGAAGGTACCGCTGCCGGCGGTGCCGGTGGAGGGAGGTGCCGCCCGCGGCTGGAATGAGCAGGTGGGGCCGGGCCATCCCCGTGTCCCGAACCGCGCGGCCGCTGCGTCGGGCTCCTCCGGGACAGGAGCTCCTGCGGTCGCGCTGGGGCGGAGGCGCCGCGGAGTCCCCCGGCTCCCGGCGCTACTGCGGGGCGGGGCGGGGTGGGGCAGAGAGCGAGGGGTCTGTGAGCCCCACAAGGCACAAAGGCGGGGGTACCAAGTGCCTGGGGGCTGCGAGCCCCGAGAGAGGGGGCTGCGAGCCCTGGGGAGTGCGGACCCCAGGCAGGGGCTCTCCGGCAGCGGCCCCTGTGCGCCCGGGGGCACCGCAGCGCCGTCCCTGCCCGTGGGGCACCCAGGCAGGACGAGGCCACTGGTGCTATTCGGGTCCTTCCAGGGAAGGCGGGGGATGAGAGCTTCGCAGTCCCGGGCTGGAGCAGCCCAGGTGCTGGGAAGTGCCGGAGGGGCCTTTCCCTTGGCTTCCTTCTCGCCTGGAACTCGAGCGCCCAGCTGAGCCCTTGCTCTGCGGGAGGAGGCTGCTGAGCGCCTCGGGGCCCCGGGACTTTCTTGTCTTTATCATCTTAACACCTCTTTGGTTTTTTTCCCCTCTCTGCAGTGAGCATCGCAGCGCTGTACCCAGCCCCCCCAGTGCTACAAACCGAGTGGTGGGGTGTGGGTCCTGGTTTTAGGAGTTTATTTTTTCCTAGATGGAAAAGGGAGCAGCTCCCAGATGAGAAGTGAGGTCGGATGGAGCCGGGAAGCCCTCACCAGTGCCCTGGTGGTGCTCGGCTCCCCCTAACAGAAAGGGAGAGGGCTGTGTTGTGGCATGTATAAATAACACGGTTTAAGCCACTCAGGTGTTGCAGCGCTGTGAGAGATTTTCCCCTGCTTATGTAAGGGATTGTGTGAAGGGCTGGATCAGAGGGAAGGATGTGGCGCTGGGCCCAGTACCCTGACTGCAGTGCAGTTTTGTAATGGCCACGTGGTCCACAGGGAGCGTGCCAGGGCACTGTGCCACCTTGCCACCAGCCTGTGATGGGCACAGCAGGACCTGTGCAGGAGCTGTGCCCACCCTACAAGCAGCCCCAGGCTCTCCCGGTGGGGCTGGCGTCTGTGGCTCCAGGATAGACCTATCCCTGCTCGCAGCCTTGGGCACCTAACGAGTCTGCAGCCGGTAATCAAGAGATTTATGGTTGCTCTGACCTTGCAAAATTGCTGAGTCAGATGGCGAAGGGTGACTGCTGCATTCCCTGGCTTTAGTGAGTTCCCGAAGCCTGGAAACCCTCTGGCCATGGCCCTGCCGTGGCACGAGGACCATCCCTGGACTGCGGCGAGGGAGAGCAGCCCATCCTGAGCATGCCTGGCACACTCGGACTCACTTCTCCCCATCCCACTCCTGCAGGAGGGTTGCGATATGCCCCCGCTTCCCGAGGGGAGAGGCACTGGCGCCGGGGGCCACAACCTCCCGAGCCTGGCAGGGGGAGCTGTGCGGAAGGTTTTGAATGTGTGAACTCTTCTTGGGGTGCTTGTTGCAAGCTTGCATGTCTGGCGCAAGGGGGTTTTCTCCAGTGCTGTCCCTCCATGGCTGCGCTGGGCTCTGCTGCCTCCTGGGCTGGGGGGGGCGTGCTGTGGCTGATCTTTGGACTTTGTTCCTTCCTGTACCTTAACTTTCCAGGCGCAGGGAGGGCATGGTCCTCCCTCCCCAAGGACAGGGAAGGCTGGCCTGGACCATCCCCACCTCTTTAGTGATGCCGGGCCTGCTGCCAGTGGTGGGGCTGGGGGTGTTATCGGGGCTGGGTCAGCCCCAGGAACGGTCTCTGTGCTCCCCCCGCCTCCCCGGGGACAGCATGATTGCTGAGGGGCCGCGCCTGCCCTGTGCCGTGCCGATAGCCTGGCCACAGTGGTGGTGCCTGCCCTTGCACCAGTTGCTTGTCCCCGGGCAGGGACCCCCCTGGGAGCACCCCCAGGCCTGAGCACCCCCCTCTCTGTGTGTTGAAGGGGGCCAACGCCATGGCCGAGGATCTGCCAAGCCCCCATGGGGGCATCACGCCGCTGCAGCAGATGCTGGCCTCCGGGACTGGTGCGATCCTCACCTCTCTCTTTGGTGAGGACCATGGGGAATGGTGGGAGGCTGGTGCGACACAGGGCAATGTGCCTAAAGGGTGGTGTTGTTTTAGTGACACCGCTGGACGTGGTGAAGATCCGGCTGCAGGCCCAGAGGACCCCCTTTTCCAAAGGTAACCCCACTCAGGGCAGGGCAGGGGTCTCCATCCAGCCCCCTCCTCAGCCAGCAAGCAGCCCATGTGGATGTCTTGGCAGAGCCAGTGGCAGGGATTCTTCTGCTCCCAAGTGTGGGGCCATCGCGAGGTGGCAGGTTACCATGGGCCCCTCATCCTGATGGGCTCGGGGGGCTCTGCCAGGGGAGCTGGGCTGATGCTCAGCTCTGTCCTTGCCCCTCTGTGGCCCTATGCTGACACCAAGCAGGGTCAGCGCTATGCCTGGCATCCCCCTGCCCACCAGGGAGCCAGGTGAAGAGCTCATTCTGCTCTGGCCACTCACTCTCTGCCTTGCTGCCTTTGTGCCCATGTCCATGCTGCTCTCTGCAGCTCCCACAAGGCAGGAGAAACCCTATGGGCTCTGCCTCCACCATCACTCCCCTTCCCTGTGAGAGCAGCAGGGTGGGGCTGGACCCAGGGGACTGCTTTGGTGACAATAGGAACTGCTTGGGAAGTGCCCACAGGGCCATTCAGCCCCTTCACTCGTGGAACTCTCTCACTGCCTGACTCAGAGCTGTGGCACATGCGTGTACCCCGACCTGGGGAGGTGACACATTCGCTGTGTTGTCACTCAGCGTGTCCCCATTGTGTGTTTCAGCGTTGCCAGCGCAGTCTGTGCCCTGGGGCGCTCAGCAGGCCACATGTGAGTAAGCCTGGGGCTCTGGGCAGCGTCTGCCGCCAGTGGCTTCGCTTTCCCAAGCCTTGACCCCAGTTTGCTTCCCCCCTGGTGGCAGCTTGGGCTCCTCTGGCTGAGAGGACCTCTCCAGCGAGATCCCCTGGGATCTGCGCCACTCCGCTTGCTCCCTGCTGCCTAGCGTCTCCATGCCTAGTGCGAGAGCACGGTGGAAAGGTCATACCAGCTCCCTGCGATAACATCCCCACCATGCCAGGGCAGTAGAGCTGACGCAGAGCAAGGCATAAACCTCCTGCCATGCCCTCGTTCCTGCAGTGAGTCTGGATCCCCCCTGCCTCGTGGATCTGGCTGTGGTTGGGCCCTTGCTGGAGGATTATCCCTTTCTTGGTCTTGGTCTGGGACTGGACCCCACTGGGCTCAGGCATTGAGGATCTGACTCTCTTCTGGAAGAGCTGGAAGAGTTTTGGGGATGACATGGGCAGGGTGTGGGGCAGAGGGGAAGAGTCTCCTATCTGATAGCAGTGATGTTGTCTCCTGCTCCAGGGAAGTGTTTCCTCTACTGCAATGGACTCATGGACCATCTGTATGTCTGCCAGAACGGCAACGGCTGCACTGCCTGGTACAAGGCCCCCACCCGCTTCACTGGCACGCTGGTAGGGGCTGCGGGCATGGACAGGGTGGGCAGGGGCCTTCCTGTCCCAGAGAGGGGAATGAGGTGTGTACTTTCCCATTTGTCTCCTCTAATCCCTCTTGCGGTGTTCTGCTCTCTCCACAGGATGCCTTTGTGAAGATCACGCGCCACGAGGGCATTAGGTCTCTGTGGAGTGGCCTACCCCCCACCCTGTGAGTTTGTGGGCACACTGGGCACTAACACCTGCCTGGGCAAATGGTATCTGCCCCAGGTCTCCTGACAGCTCCTGAGGAGGGCGTGCATATCCCTCACACCGCTCCTCCTTGGCAGGGTCATGGCTGTGCCAGCCACTGTTATTTATTTCACCACCTACGACCAGCTCCGGGACTACCTGCACGCTCGGACAGGGAGCCGGGGGCCCCACATCCCCTTGCTGGCTGGGGCCCTCGCCAGGTGTGAGTACCACTCCTCTCAGGGGTCCCTCCATGCCCACCCAGCGTCCTCACGGGAGAGCACAGCTGGTCTCCTGGCTGTTGGTGCCTGCATTTGGTGCCTGGCTCTCCTGCCACGGTGCTCCAGTGGCGCTGGGACGGCTGCCAGATCTAATGGGGCTGATGCCTGATGTCCCCTCTGTTTCAGTGGGTGCCGTGACGGTCATCAGTCCCTTGGAGCTCATCCGCACCAAGATGCAGTCCCGGCAGCTCAGCTACCGGGAGCTGGGTCTCTGCATCCAGTCGGCAGTGGCTCAGGATGGATGGCTGTCCCTCTGGAGGGGCTGGGGACCCACTGTGCTGCGAGATGTCCCCTTCTCTGGTATGGTCACAGGGGGATGGGGTGAGCGGTGGGCACTGGGGGGGCGAATGTGGGCCAGGGCAGCACTGTGCACAGGGAGAGGGAGATTTGTGTGGCTGGGGTGCTGCTTCATCCTAGCACTGGTGTTTTTCGTCTCCTCCCAGCGCTCTACTGGTTTAACTATGAGCTGGTGAGGGAGTGGCTCTGCGGGCGGGCCTGGCTGGGTGAGGCCACCTTCATGATCAGCTTTGCGGCTGGGGCCATCTCCGGGACGGTGAGTTTAGGGCTCACTTGGCCGGGTGCGGGGGAAATGGCACCCATGGGGAGCAAGGGATGGGGCTGAGATGGTGATGGCAGAGCCAACCCTGGGCAGGGACTGGGAGGGCATGGCTCACTGCCCCGTTGCTGACCCTGTAGGTGGCTGCAGTGCTGACACTGCCTTTCGACGTGGTGAAGACCCAGCGGCAGGTTGAGCTGGGAGACAGCGAGGTGCACCCAGGTGAGGGGCTGGGCTGTGGGCAGGTGCCTGGGGGATGGATGGGAGTCCCCACTGGTACATGGGCATTCCCAGACTCTCACTCACTCCCCCCTCCCTGCAGTCACAGCCTCCAAGCCTTCCTCCACCTGGCTGCTCATGCGGCGCATCCGTGCCGAGTCTGGCACCCGAGGGCTGTTTGCAGGTAGGGCTATGCCTCCCACCCCAGGCTGAGCTTGCCGGTGCCCTGGTGTCACCAAGGGGCTAATGGGGCCATCCTTGCAGGCTTCCTGCCCCGTGTCATCAAGGTGGCACCTGCCTGCGCCATCATGATCAGCACCTATGAATTTGGCAAGACCTTCTTCCAGAAGCTGAACCAGGATCGGCGGCTGCGGGGGTTGTGAGCCAGGGCTGGGGCAGGGCTGGCTGTGGCCAGTGCTCCAGCAGACAGTGCCAATCCCACTCCCAGCAAGAGGCACCCTGGGAGCAGCAATCTGCACTCGGCTGTGCAAAGCCCAAGTGCCTTCATGCTGCACTCTGCCTCGCCGCTGCCTGCGCACAGGGGCAGGGCCAGCCCTGCTCGCCATCCCCAGCCACACTGGGGCACGTCAGTGCCTGCTTCTGGGACACTGGGGGATGTGGAGTCACCTATGCTCATCCCTTGAAGCTGGACAGATGCTGCTGCTGGATTCATGGATGCTCTGGTGAGGACAGGGTACCCTGGAAGATTCAGCAAGGCAGAAGAAGGGAGCTGGGACTCTGGCAAGGACCAAAGCCTCAGGGGCTTCTCTGCATGTGCCTGCTGGTCCCACAGCCTCCCTTGGCTGGAGTCTGTTCCTCCTTGCCATCCATCCCACACGGGGTCTACTTGCCAGCTCTATGTGGCACAGTGACATGTTGGCACCCTCTCCCTGCCTCTGGACCTCTCCTCCCGCTGAGGACGTCCCTGTCCCCTGGCAGACCCTGGGACTGGAGCCTGCATGTGGACAGACCTTGCTGCTGCTCTGTGGGGCTGGCAGGCACTCTGGCATCAAACCTCTGCCTGTGCCCATGCCTGTCCCTTCACTGTGAGGGGCTGCCCCTCCTTGCCATGGGACTCCAGGAGGGAGAACTTCTCTTATTTTCTTAAATAAAAGAAAATACTTGTCCCTTTGGGCAAGGGTTTCTTTACCAGCACCCTGTGTGCTGGGACTGTGGAAGGCATCCCCATGGGTGAGAGCCATGACCCTGTAATGTAGGAATGGTACTGCCACCCACTAGCTTCCCACTCAGCTTTTGGGGAGCATGGGGAGACCCCAGGAGCTCCCTTCTACCCCTGGCAGCACCTGCTGTTGATGGAGCAGGGGCTGCCCTATGTTTAGGTGGCCTGCTGTGTCCCAAAGGTGCTGCCCTTATCCCTAGACTGAGGGGAGGATCTGGAGGAGGCTCACTGCTCCCCACCCCAGCATCCCTGCTTGTGATGGGACCTCATGACTGGGGATACAAGGGCTCTTTCCCTCTCCTGGCTGGGGAAGCTCACGGAGGCCAGCTCAGCTTGCTGCGTTTATTGATTCCTTTTGCTCCAACAAGGCAAGTGGGGCTGAATTAAAAATCAGTATCACCCCAAGCAACCTGAAACCCAGGGGAGGATGGGGGGGGGGGGGGTTATCCCTGTCAGAGGGTGCTGCTGCAAGGAGGGACAGCCAGTCGCCAGAGGGGACCCTGGGGTGTGGGGGCTGGGGGCACAGCAGGATGGACACAGGGCTGTGTCCCGACCCTCGCCCCTGGAGGGGTTTGCCCCTGAACCCCCTCCCTTACTCCCCAGCAGCAGTTGCTCTCAGTGTCTCTCCGCAGCACAGTTCGTCCCTGCTGCACCCCCAGTTCGCATGGTTCCCAGTCCAACATCTCCCATCCCCACGGGTCCATATCTCCAGCCAGGGACTGGCCTGGGGGTCCAAGGTGCAGCAGGGTTGGGGTGTCAAGATGGGGAGGGGGATCCCCATCCCCAGCCTCCCCGGTGGTTTCGGTGAATCCCTCGCTGTTCTCAGAGTGGCGAGGAAGGGGACGATGTCAGTCCTCTGCCGCACTGCGCCAGGTGGCTGGGCTGTGGGACAGTGAGGGGGCCAGGGGTCTCAGCTGGGGCTGCGGGTTGGGCTGGCTTCGGTGCTGTCGCTCACCAGGCACTCGTTGGACTTGAGGCTGGCCAGGGACTTGCAGCTGGGCAGGGAGGCCAGGGAGCCGCAGAGCCCCAGCATGGAGGGTGTGGGATCCTTCCCTGTGGGCACAGAGCACGGAACCAGTGTTGCGGGGGGCTGCAGCCTCACACCCCAACCCTGCCATGGGGGAAAGGGGACGGGGACCACCTCTCTGGGAGGGACCTGGGTGTCCTTGCAGTGTTGGGACAGCATCCTCAGCATGGGAGGGGGACAGGGGTTGTCCAGCTGCCTGGGTGCATGTAGGGGGTCATGCTAAGCCCCATGGGGCACCCTGTAGTAGGGGTGGTCTTACCCAAGGGCCCCCAGGGCTCGCCTTCGCGTTTGCCCTCGCCCAGGCGCTGGGAGTCGGAGCTGAGGCTGTTCTCTGCTGAGAGCTGGTCGGTGCTCACGAAGCTGTGCCTGCAGAGGGACGGCGCTGAGCCACCCCAGCCAAGGCCAGCCCTTCTCCCCCTCCCCTGCCCGGGGCTGACCTCCCTCCAGGGCCAGATGGGGTGTTGGGCTTGGGTCAGGGCAGCTCTGCCCCCACCGGGGGGCATTACCTCCTGTACAGCTTGCTGTCTGAGCCATTTTCGTTGCCATTGAGGGTCCCCAGCGAGGGCCACTGGTTCACCAAGGGTGTTACCATCTCCTTGGAGAGCTGGGCCAGCTGCGGGTTCTCGCAGGGGATCAGCCCCGTCCTGCACCAAAGGCGAGTGCTCAGCTCCCAGCACAGCCATGAGTGCCAAGGAGCTGCTGGATGACACACCCCATGAGATATCAGGGACAAGGCATGTGGGGCACCTGGGTACTGGGGTCCTGCCATGTCCCATGAGGTGTATGGGACACTGTATGGGACCCCACCATGTCTGGCGACACAAAGGGGCACTGAGGTACCATGGACCCACCACAACCCATGGGGCACATGGGATACTGAGGACCCACTGTGTTCCACAGGGCATATGGGGCACCCAGGCACTGGGAACCCACCACCATCATAACCCAAGGGGCACACGGGGTGCCAAGGACCCAGAGCTTACCCTGCCTCTCAGGGTTAGGGGACACTGGGGATACGCGACCCCACCCCCACTGCACTCCAGCATTCACAGGGTCCCCACTCACAGCTGCTCCTGCAGCTCCAGGATGACTCCCTCCAGCTCTCTCTTCTCCAGCTGGTTCTGTACCATCACCTCCTCTAGGCGCAGCTTCAGCCGCTTGTTCTCCGCCTCCAGGTCCTTCAGCTGGGACTCCCGCAGCCGCACCAGCTCCTCCAGATACCCCTGCATCAGATCACCATCAGCAGCGCCTGCTGCTCCCACTGGGCCCCTCCATGCCCCAGGGTGACCAGGAGAAGGCTGGGTCACTGCATCAGAGGGACAAAGGGCTGTGGGTACCATTGGGCTGCAGGAGCAGGGCAGGGATGCTCCAGGCTTGAGCATCCCAGTGGGGTTGGTACCCAGCCAGCCCCATCCCGGCCCCTGGTACCTTTTGGGCATAAACGATGCGAAACTTCTGCTCCATCTTGCGCCACTTGTTGTACCAGCTGTCCTCATCGGTGACCAGGGGCAGGTAGGGGTGCTCGGGGGAGCTGTCCTCACTTGTGCTGCTCTCCACACTGCCCCGTTCCTCCTCCTCACTTAGGTAGTCATAGCTAAAGGAACAGGGCCTAAGTGGGGGCAACACTGCGGCGGGGGGCTGGCATGCCCAGGGAGCCCAGCTGAGCCCCAGTGGTGTCCCAGGGCAGGGGGAGTGGGGTCTCCACCTGAGGAAGGGCACCGCGGCTCTCACCTCTGTGTGAACTTCAGGTAGGGTGTGTAGTCGATGACCACAGGTGTTTTGCCATCCATCACCTCTCCCTTCAGGCAGAAGCTGAGTGACAGCAGGAGAAGGAGCAGAGGATCAGGGGCGCTGGTGGGGGTGCAGTCAGAGCAAGGTGTTTGTGACCCACCACACCACCCACTGCTACCTGAAGTCAATGGCGCTGAGCCCAATGAGCATTCCCGTGAGCACTGTGGACTCCTCCCGCAGCATGATGGCCCCGTCGTCATAAAACCGCCTGCAGGGAAAGCATCACTGCATGTGCACCCACTGGCACCCAAAACACGCCACAGAACCCACCCTGGCGCACCCGCACGCCCTTTGCACTCCTGGGGCAGCACAGGCATTTGTGTGGCTGCTCACCTGGTGGTCCGTGTGTCCCGTAGGGCTGTGGAGATGTACTCAGACATGCGCTTCTCCATCAGCGCCACTCGGATCCAGGCCCGACCCTGCAAGGCATCGCCCCACAGGGCAGCCCTGAGGATGGGTGCCACCCTCAGCTGAACCCCTCCCACATCCCTACCCGGCAGCCGCTTTGGGCCCCATTGTCCCCCTGTGGGCACCCACAGCTCCTTTTTCACTACAGTGACCACATGGGCTCCTTATGGGGCTGCAGGAAGGCAGGGAGGGGATGGGAATGGGTGCAGAGAGGGGAGGGGAACAAGGATGGGAGAGGGATATGCTGGGATGTAGATGGATTGGGATGGAGAGGGCATAGGAATGGGAATGGGATAGGATGGAGATAGACAGGGTTGGGGAGAGGATGGCAATGGGATGGGTTCATGTGTCCATGTGTCAGGAACAGGGTATGTATGGAAAGAGGACCAGGAATGGGAATGGGGATGGAGACATGTAAGGGAAGGAAATAGAGATGGTGCAGAGATGGGAATGGGAACAGGGACAAGGCAGGGGCTGGCACCTTCCTGACCTTGGCCCTAGAGGTGCTGATGTTCTCCATGTTCTCGATGCTGCTGACACAGTTGTTGGGGACCTTGCTGCAGGCCAGGCGGATGTAGTCCCAAAACCCGCGCTGCCCATCTGAGCTGAACCAGCTGACGGGGCCTGCAGGGATCGAGGGTCTGCAATCAGGGGCTGCTGCGCTGGCAAACCCTGACATGCTCCCCAGTGCACTTGTGCATCCCTCTACACTGTATGGCATCAGGATGGTGACAGGGACACAGCAGGGGCTGCATGGGTGCCCCTTTCTGCAGGCTGGCATTACCTTTAAAGCGGTGACTGAGGATTTGCTCAAGAATAGCAGCAAAGTTAACGAACTCCTCAGAGGAGTCATCGATGGGATCTGCTGTGTATTTCTCCAGCAGCGTCTTCACCGAGAACCTGGCAAGGGGACGGGCACAATATGTAGGAAGGGATGGGCACCCACCACCCTGCACCCAGCAGACGTTAGGTTTCAGCAACTAAGCAAAGTGCTTTTGCAGATGTTGGCATTCAAGCCCAGCATCAGGAAGAGGGCGGCAGGCTGAGCCGCAGGCTGCAGCTCACTGACCCCTGTGTCCCCCCATCCCTGGGGATCCCAATGGGGCGGCTGCTGCTCCCTCACTGTGCAAGTGGCCAGGAAGGGTGAACAAAGGCCCCCTTCCTCCCCGGCCGTGCGCGGGCGGTGATGGCTTCCCCTTCCGCCCAGCCGCTCGTGCTTGGCGGAGAGAGATGCCGAAGACGCGAGACCCGCTGGGCCTGGCAGCACAGCAGGGGACGGGGCAGGTGTCTGCAGGGAGGGGATCTCCTGGTCTGTGGGTCATGACCACACATGGGGAGGGTGAGCCTGGGGACTCCCATAACTGCAGGCAAAGGGTGCTTCATCAGGGCAGGGGGGACTGGAGACATCCTGGATGAGAGGCCTGGAGGTGCCACATGCCACGACAAGGAGATTCAGGGGGTCCCCGTGCCATGACAGCAGGGTCTGGAGGTGCCTCATGCCATGGCGAGGAGCCCTGGTGCTCCCCAGACCCCAAAGGCAGACCTGGAGGTCTCTGGCACCACGACCCAGATCCTCGGTGTCCACCACATCATCCCCGAGGCTGTGCTCTGGTCACAGCCCAGCGCTAGCAGCCCCTAACCTGGGGCTGTGGAGCATCACCCCATCCATGTGCTTGGGGGCTGGGGACAGGGTGAGATCACAAGTGCCTCCTCCCTGTCCCCACCACCCCATCCCTGTTTCCCCCCACCAGCTCTGGTCCAGCTGGGCGTCGCCATGACAACCCTCATCCTCCATCCCTGCCGCCTCCATCCCTGCATCCTTGCATCCCCACCGCCCTGGAGCGGGCCCTGACGTCACTTCCTTGTCGTCGTCCCCCCCCCCGCCCGCAGGGGGTCCCCGACCCCAGTGCCATCCCCCCTGGACCCCGCTGCCCCTAGACCCCCTCAGACTCCATCCCTTCGTTTCTCCCCCTAGCCTCCCCGGCCGCCCCCCCGCCCCCGGCGCCAGGAGCCTCCATGTTGCAGTTGTGTCCCGGCCCTCCCCCCCGCCTCCCTCGCAGCCCCCCTAGACCTACCACCCGCAGCCCTACAGCCCCACTTCCCCGCATCCCCATCCTCCTCCCCCTCTCTAAATCTGAATTTCCCACCGCCAAAACCGAATGCAGCAACAACAAAAAAAATCATCCCTCCCGCCGTGTTAAAGAACCAGGGTGGGGGGTGGGGGTGTAGGGAATGAATCCCCCATCCCTCCTCCTTATCCCCCCATCCCTCCTCCCCATCCCCACTTCCTCCTCCCTATCCTCCCCTGCTCCACCTCAACCCCCTCTCCTTCCCACCCCCAGCCCCCCCTTCAGCAGCAGTGGTCCCTCTCCCCCACATTTTATTGCCCCCCCGCCAGGCCCCCCACCTGCAGACGGTGATGAGGTTCTTCCTCTCCACAGCGATGTTCCTGGAGGAGGCTTTCTTGGAGGAGAGCCCCAGAGCCATGGCAGCCGCCCGCTGCCATGCAGGGCGAGCCGGGGCCGCGGGCGATGCCCCTTCCCCGCGGGCCCCCCCCGCGCACGCTTCGCTCGCCGCCCCCCCGCAGCCCGCGCGCCGCCCCCCCCCCAAAGGGATGCGAGGCTGGAGCGCTCCCCGCCCCCCAAAACCGCTCCCTGGGGAGGGACGGGATAGGGGAGCAAAGGAGGGGTGAAGGTCCCTGGGGGGGCCCCTCCTCACTGGAGGGCCCAGCCCGCCCCTGACGTGTCATCCGTGGGACCCGTGGGCAGAGTTACGGGGGGCGGGGGGGCACAGGCTCCGGGTGGGCAACAAGCAGCCCCGGGAAACGGAGGGAGGGCCTTTGCGCCCCGACCCCTGAGCTGAGCTCAGCCGTCCCCCTCCCCGTCCAGGGTCCCGGTTTAGGGGATGCTGAGCATGGTCTCTCCCTGCGGGCCCCCAGGTGGGGCGCCAGGGGGGAGCCCCACAAAGCTCCCAGCCCCCTGCTTTCCCATCGTGACTCACATTCACTCCTGATGTGACAGGGAAGTCAGAGTGGGGGGCAGTGAATACCAGGGGCACACAGCCCCACCCCCATAGCACCCTGATAAATCAGAGTTGCCCTGAGCAGAGAGGAATTCTCTGTGCCAGGATTTGTGGGGACAGGCCCCCCCACCCCGTGCCCCTTGGGTGCCCCACACCCTCCTCTGCCCCAGCAAAGGGGCCCTTGCTCACAGCACCCAGGCCTGGGGGGAGGCATCCCCCAAATCCACAGGGCTGCTGCAGGGAGGAGAGCCCTTGGCAGCACCCAGATAACGCCGGGGCCGTTATCAGAGCACCCAGCCTGCAGCTATTGCACCTCCCAGCCCCACAGTGAGTGCTGCTGGGTCCCCAAAGTGAGGGATGGGCCACCAGCCTTCAGCCTGGATGTCTGTCCCTCTGAGTGTCTCCAAGCACTGGAGTGGCTGGTGTGTGTGTGCACACACACATGTGCAAAGCTTACCGAGATCACCCTTCCCTGCACCCTGAGATTTGGAGCTGGGGGATGGGAGCCCTTCAGAGAAGCTGTAAACATACAGACCGGCATAGGTATGCATACACGTGCATATGTGAAATGCCTGCATATGTGAACATGCACACCTGAGCGTGCACGTCCATGCATGGAAATGTGCACTTACATGCACACACGTGTGCTTGCACACACAAACATGCACCATTGTGTGCACCCCCCCTCACCCTGCACCAAAGCACCTGTGCCCATCCCACCCTCTCTCTGCACGGCATCCCAGTGACAGGGGGAACGGCTTTAAACTGGGAGGGGGAAGATTTAGATTAGACATCAGGAAGAAATTCCCCACGATGAGGGTGCGAAGGCCCTGGCACAGGTTTCCCAGGGAAGTTGTGGATGCCCCCTCTGTGGAAGCGTTCAAGGCCAGGTTGTGTGAGGCCTCGAGCAGCCTGGTCTGGTGGTAGGCTTCCCACCTCTGGTGGGAAGTCTGGTGGGTCCCTTCCAAACCAAACCATTCTGTGATTCTATGACAGTGATCCCAGGGGTCAGAGGGAAGCCTGGCCCCTTCCCCTCCTTCCTTCCCCCCTGCTCCCAGGAACCTTCACAGGAATCCCCACTTCTTCAAAAAAAAATTTAAAAAGGGACAAACCCCAAGAAAGGAGGGGGGGCAGCCAGAGGTTTCCTGGGATTCCCTGCAGGGAAACCCTGAGCCTTGTAAACAAGATAGTGGGGGGCATGGGGAGCACGGCTTGGCCGAGCCCAGGCAGGGCAAGAGGCTGGGGAGGCCATGGGGCACGGGCAGATGGCAGGCAGGGCGCAGCCTTCACACTGCAAGGTGTTGCACCCCGATAACCTTGTTTATGGGGGATGGGGGAGGGGGGCTGCTGAGCCCCAAGTGGGGGAGATTAGGGAGGTGAGCGTGACTCAGGGCATTTGGGTGTGCTCCCCGCGCTGTGCGGCTCTTTCCCCACAGGCAGCTCCAGGCAGAGCCCAGGCAGGCGCATCGCAGAGGCACCCGGGGTAGGTGGGGGTCACAGGTGGCAGCGGCACATTGGGGCATCCCTGCATGCTGGGAGCAGAGTGGGCAGGGGGACGGTGGGGCCACCAGGGTGAGGGCAGCACCCCGGGGTGCCTCCAGCATGGGGTGGGGTTGGCAGCAAGTGGTGCTGGGGTGGGAGATGCTGTGGGCCAGGGATAAGGGCTCCATGCTTGAGCCACGATGGTACCTGTGGTACCTGCTGTGGGAGGATGCTGAGTCACTGCGTGGATGGCATGGGACTTAGAAGCTCCATGCTGAGCCACGAGGGTTGCCACTGCAGGAGGGAGCCCAGCTGCACCATGTGGATGCCATGGGCTGATGGGCTCCATGCTGGGCATCTGCTGTGGGAGGGAGGTCCTGCACTGAGCCAGCCTGTGTGGATGATGCGGTAGGCACAGGCTCCATGCTGGGCACAGGCGGTGTGTGCTGTGGGAGGGGTGGGCTCTGGACTGAGCCGTGCTGGGCACACGGTGTAGGAGGCAAGAGTCCAGCCCTGAGGCACGGCAGCTCCGTGTTGTGGGAGGCACGGGCCTCATATCGAGCTCACTGGCTGTGCCATACAGAAGATAACGGGCTCTACACTGTGCACATGGGGCGTAGGGACTCCACGACACGCATCTGGCAAGGAAGGTACAAGCTCCATGCTGTGAAAACGGGTGTATCATACTGAAGGTGTGGGCTCCATACCATGCACGTGACATCTCAGAGATGCTCTGCACTGTGTACACGAGGTGTCTGGGTTGGAGGTGTGAGCCTGACATCGCACCCACTGTGCGGGGTGTATGGGCTCTACACGGTGTGAGGTGCACAGGGATGGACTTGGCAGGTCCAGGTGACCTGGCTGCAAAGTGCCTGTGCCCTGAGGTTCCCCCAGCCCCTCACGGTGGCCTTGGGGCACCGCCTGGGTGCTGGGGTGTCATGGGGACCATGGGGGGGAGTGGGGTGGGCGCCGACACAGGCAGGGTGTTATCAGCAGGGTGCAGTCCAACACACCAAGCTGATGCAAGTGCTGCCAGCGGGGCTGGGGGCCCCGGTCCAGGGCGACGGGGGGCTGTGGGCCATCACTGCGGGCCAGGCGGGGCAGGAAGGAGGAGGCCATGTCCGGAGCTGGCCGTGGCTCCCGTGGCCCTGCTGTGGCTCCCGTGGCCTCGCTGTGGCTCGCGTGCCCCACCGAGGATCCTGTGGCCCCTGCGGGGTCTCTGTGACCCCATCCTGGCTCCCAGCCGGAGGCAATCACCTACATCACCCTGGTGAGACCTGGGGGGCTCAGACTCCCCTCCCCAAAGCCCCCCCGACTTTGCAGCCCCCGTGAGCCTCCCTGTGGGTCCTTGGGCCAGTGGGGCCAGGGGCACCTGGGGTCCCCATCCCCCCAACCTGCGGGGTCCCCACAGGGGTTCTGTTGAGGGGGAGCTGGGGATGCTGCAGTAAGACACACACCCCCCCCGGAGGCTCTGGGCTGGGGACAGTTGAGGGGTGAGGGGGGTGGGGTGTTGGGGGGTCGAGACCCGAGGACGCCTGGAACGGGGTGAGGGGTAGGGGGTGGGGGTGGCAGAGAGGGGGGCGCCCCCTGGCGGTTGTGCCGGGCACGGCCCTGGGGCAACTGAGGCGAGGAGAGGGGCACGGAGAGGGCGGGGGGGGGCACGGGGAGGGGTGAGGAGGTGCAAGCACAGACACCCATCTGACGCCCGGGGGCTGCAGAGGCCCTGGGTACTGCGTGTGGGGTGTGGGGGCAGCAGGGCTTCCCCCACCATGTGCCCTGGTGTGTGTGCAGTGCTCATGCCATCACACTTTGGGACCCCCCCCGCGAGCCCAGTGGTGCCTCAGTCTCCCCCCTGTCACCCAGTGCTCTGCCACGGAGTGGGGGCAGCTGACTGGGGTCCCCGGGCACTGCTATGCAGGACCTCGGCCCCTATGTGTGGGTCTCCAGTCACGTGTGAGTGGCAATGTGGGATCCACCCTGTGCCTGGGTCCAGAGGGGACCTGACCCCTGGGCTTGGGTCCATATGGAACCCCACTCCCATGTGAGGGTCTACAGAGGACGTGACCCCTTGACACAGGTCCATAGGGAAGGTGAACCCCAGGCCCAAGGGGCAGCAGGACTTGCTGGCATGAATGGGCATGGGTGGGCCAGGGCAGGATGCCGGGTCCCTGGTGTGAAGCTGCCAGGGCTCTGCTGTTGTGTGACGTTGGTTCCCATCCTGGATGGCAGCAGGGCAGGGCACCACTTCCCCAGAGACCCCCCCCAGCCCTGAGACCTCCTGACCCTCAGGGAGCAGGATATGTGGGCAGGGGCTGCGGGAACAGCTCAGGCATCCAGCCCCAGCCCCATACCAGGGGACAAACCCCACATCCTGGGGGGGCACTGAGCACTGCGTCAGCCTTTCCTAATGTGTTTTCTCTCCTCTGCCCTGCACTCGCCCCAACGCCGCAGAGCGCTGGGTTATGGTGCTGCCAGGCTGATTGCTGGGATGAAGTGAGGCAGGGGCAGAGCCCAGAGCCATGGAGGGGCCTGGCCAGGTAGGGAGACCCGGCCCTGAGCTCTGCCGCTGCGCCCCGGCCGGCTCCCGCACCCGGCATGGTCCTGGCGAGGCGCTGAGGATGCCATTCCCCACTGAGCCCCCTTCTGTCTGTCCTACAGGAGGTCTACGAGGAGAGGATGAGGAGGAATTTGGACCCTGAGGGCTACGAGGACTCTGGCATAAAGGGCTCCCACATCTCACTGGGGGAGATGAGCAGTGAGTGGTTCCTTCGGGCGCTGGGGGATGCTGGGCGTGCGTGGGCACCAGTGTTGCATGTGGGTTGACATTGCATGGGCACCAGTGTCATATGGGCGCCGGCGTTGCAGAGGTGACAGCATTGCATGGGTGATGGCATTGCATGGGTGATGATATTGTGCAGGAACCGGCACTAGGTGGGTGCCAGCATTGCAGGAACATCAGTGGTTTAAGGTTGCATGCTGCATGGGTGTCAGACTTTTGTGGGTGCCAGCTATGCATGGGTACCAGCATGGCACAGGCATGTTGCATGAGCACAAGAATGGGTGCTGGTGTTGCATGGGCAGTGGGGCTCACTTGGAGCCCAGGGTGGCCAGGCAGGGACACGCAGCCCTCAGGACTGCATCTCCCAAAGGCAGCAACCTCCTTTGCTAAAGCCCTGGCACCGGTGAGGTGTCACCTCTAGCACGGGGACTGTGGGGACACCCGGGGTCCTTGAGACCACGACTGAGAGCACCTGGGGACGGAGGCAAGGGGAGATGGGGGGAGTTTGCATGCCCTGGATCATCCCCTTGCATGAAGCTCGCTTGCTTCAGAGCTCTTGCTCTGAGTGGGTGCTTGGGCTGTGCCAGCTCCTGGCATCCAGACCCTTGGGTCCCCATTTGGGGTGACACAGGTTGTGAGGTAACGCTGCCGCCTGTTCTGCACAGGGGCCGGCACCGTCACCGGGTCCCCCTTGCAGGTGTGGAGGGCCAGAGCCGAGGAGCTGACGCCCCTGCGGTGAGTCCCCAAAATTGGGGAGGGGGCCAGACACTGCCCTGCCTGCCTGGCTGGCATCGGCAAGGGGAGGCTGCCAGTGCCCACAGGTGCCCCGTGCTGACCCTCGTGCCGGCGCTGTGTGTTTTACAGCCAGTATCTGCCCGGCCACCGGGGATGCTATGACCTGGATGGGAAGAGGCGCGCGGCCGGGGCCACCCCGGGACAGGCGAGCCATCGTGGCAGAGGGCAGCGTGAGTGACTGCGGGGCCACCGGGGGACAGAGCTCAGCCCCTGTGTGTCCCTCCCCAGCCCTCCGTTGCGCCGCCTGCCCTGGCTTTGCCGCTAACTGCTGCCCCATGCTTCACGGGGTGACCATCACCCAGGCGTCAGGGCACGCCGCAGGGTGACCGCTGCCACTTGCCCATAATCACCTGCTGATTGAGGATAAATAAAGTCTTTGTTTGGGGTGAGGACAAGAACCACTTGGGGCTGAACGCTGGCTGGCGCCAGGCGGCTCTGTGGCGGTGGCATCGGGCTGGGACGAGGACAGGCTCGTACCCACGTGCCATGGCCAACACCATTGGGGACACAGAGGAGGCACGCGCCCTGTCCCTGCTCCCGTGGGCACAGCATCCTTCAGCCGGCAGAGCGGGATGCGGGTCCTTCAGCATCCCCCACCAGCTGAGCTGGCTGGGGGCAGCGAGGAGACCATGGTGGTCCCCAGTGGGGTGGAGGGAGACAGGGTGAGCCTGTCCCTGGCACTGAGGCGGCCGCGGGCGGGAGCCGTGCTGTGTTTACTGTCAGCAAAGGCAAAATGCTCCAGGATTTATAGTGCACACAGGGTGGCCGTGGGGCTCAGCCCCCACTTTATATGGCCAGAGCTCACGGGGCCATGGGGAGCGCAGAGGGGGACGCAGGTAGGCGGGTGACAGGCACACCTCGAGCTCCTGGTGTCTGGCTGACTGGGGCTGTGCTGTCCCTGTCACAGACAAGGAGCAGCACTTGGTGTTGAGGTCAGGGTTGTGATGGTGACAGAGTGGTGGGCAGAGTGTGGTCACAAGCCCTGCCCTCACTGTGGTGCCTGTGCTGTCCCTAGACTGGCACCCTGCCCTGGGATCCAGGCTACAGTGATGTGAGGGGCTGGAGGTGGGCACCACAGGCTGGGGGTGATGGAGGGAGCCATCCAGCAACCCCCAGCTGGGTTTAATTGTCTGGTTTGTAGAAGCTGGGACATGTCCTGCAAACCCCAGCTGGGTCTGGGTTGGGGGTGCTGGAGCAGGGGATATATCCAGCTGTCACGGTTTAGCCCTGACCTGACTGATTCAGCTAAACCTGAGTAGCTGGGCTCACCAGGTAACTCCAGCTGGGTCTGGGAGGGGGGATGATAGGGAAGACATCTCTAACAGACCCCAGCAGAGTCTGGGCAGGGCTAAGGATCAGCTAACACAGACTCTGCTTGTAGCTCCATCGGTGACTGATGTGGACCTGGAGGCAGCAGGGAGCAGGAGGCTTGTGTCCCAGCGGGACACACATGAGGTGGGTGCTGACCCCCATTCCCTTCCCCTTCCTGGAGGAGCAGATTGTAGGACACTGGGCCATGAGGGGGTTCTGGCATGGGTAGTCGCAGCTCTGGGGCTCCTGGGGGTCCCTGGTGTGGCCAATGGGACCCTCACCTTCCCCTGGCTCTGGCTGCAGGGCTACGTGGAGCTGCACAAACTGGTCATGGGCAGCACGAAGGAGCTGTTCTGGATGGAGGCCGGCCACTGGCTCCAGCTGGAGGAGGACTTCAAGGAAGCTGGGCACTGGGGCCAGCCCCATCTCTCCTTCCTGACCTACCGCAGCCTTCTGGAGATCCAACGGGCTTTGGCCAAAGGTGGGGACACCAGCTGGGGTTGGGAGGATGGTGGGGGCCCTGCACCGGGTGACTGGTGATGGTGTTGTCCCCACAGGTGCTGTGCTTCTCGATGTTGCAGCCACCTCACTGGCTGCTATTGCCCATATACTTATCGACCAGATGATCTACAAGGGGCAGATCAAACCACAGGACCAGGAGGACATCCTGAGGATGCTGCTGCTGCAGCACAAGTATGGCCAGGGCTGACAGCCCTGGGAGGGGGGACCTTGGTGTCTGGGCTGGGTCCAGCCCCAGTGAGTCCCGCTGGAGCTGGCACAGGGTGGGAGAAGTCCCTCTGTGTTTTGGCTTTGCGTCCCAGCCCAGTTTGGGAGTCTCCATGCAACCCCATGGCTGGGGCTGTCTTTTGGGTTTGGAGGGGGTCAGTGGTGCTGACCCATCTGACGCTGCCCCCTTGGCTGCTCTAGACACCCCAGCGAGGCTGAGTCAGTGGGGACCCTGCCGATGGCACAGCTACAGCACTCGGGGCAGGCAGAGACAGAGCAGCCGCTGCTGCGCAGGCAGCAGCCCCTGGAGATGCACAGCCTGGCCGGGACTGAACAGGCAAGCGGGATGGGGCTGTGGAGGGCAGGGAGGTGGAGGGGTCGAGGGTGCCACATGTGGCCAGGGTGTGGGCAGGGCTGCTGGGGAATGCACACAGACTGATGTGTGCGCACACCTTGGCACAAGCCGGTGCACACATCAGGCAGTTGAGGTGAGCAGGCTCTCACAGGGATGCCTGTGCTGTGCACCCGGGGAGCACACGCACTCACTGACACACACTCATGGACACTCGCACACGTGCTCACACGGGCAAGAGCACGCATGAGTACACAGGCACAAACATCCCCCCGAACTCCCACGCACACCAATTTCACACTTACACTCTTGTGCAGGTGCAAATACACACATGGGTGCACATGCATGAACACACGTGCACATCTGGAAACAGGGGAGGCATTGCCATGTGATGGTACAGAGGTGGTAGTGAGGGATCTGGGCTTGCAGGGATGGAGTAGGACACAAAGGGAATGGAGGGGAACACACCCAGGATGGAGAGGGGCACACAGGGGACAGAGGGGCTGTGCAGGGAATGGTCACCAAGGACAGCCAGTTGACTCCTGCCATTTGTCTGCCCGCCACAGAGTCCAAGCGACGCCACTAGACCCCTGCTCCCTGAGAAAATCCCTGAGGATGCAGAGGCCACACTGGTCCTCGTGGGTGAGTGGTCAGCAGGGCTGTGGGTGCAGGGCCGGGGTGGTGGGCACAGGGTCAGGGCAGTGGGTGCAGAGCCAGGGTGCACAGTGTCTGCCTGCTCGCTCACTCGCTGCTTTTCTTTCACCTTTTTTACCTCTCCCTGTCCTCAGCCCTCACCACTACCAGCTGCCACTCAATGCTATTCTTGCAGTCCCATGTCCCTTGTCCTCATGTCCCCTTTCTCCACTTCCTTGTACCCAATGGCCTTGTGACCCCATGTCCGTGTGTTCCTGTGCCTCTGTGTCCTCATGTCTTTGGGTGACCTGTCCCATTCCCTTCATCCCTTCACATCCCCATCCCTCTGTGTCACCTTGTCTCCAAATAAGTCTGTCCCTGCATCCATGTTCCATCATGTCCATATTCCAATGTCTCCATGTCCCCATGCTGCTGTGTCCCCATGTTTCCACAACCCCAAGTCCCTGTGCTCTCGTGTCCCCATGTCCCTGTCCCTGGCTCCCCGTGACCCCCATCCCATCCTCCTCTCAGGCTGCGCAGCCTTCCTGGAGCAGCCGACACTGGCCTTTGTGCGCCTGAAGGCCGCGGTGACACTGGACGCTGTCCTCAACGTGGCCCTGCCTGTCCGCTTCCTCATCGTGGTCCTGGGCCCTGACAGCCCCTACGTCAGCTACCACGAGATTGGCCGTGCTGTTGCCACCATGATGTCCGAGCGGGTACGGCTCAACCACCACCAGCACTGCTGTGCAGGATGACAGCCCTCCTGGGCACCCCAAAGTCCCCAGCCCTGGGGCTGCACCTTCTAATAGGGCTCTTCCATCTGTGCCACATGTGTGTTCGTGCCCCTGTGTCCCCTTGTCCCCACACTTGTGTCCTCACCCCTCTGTGCCTCCACCTCCCCATCCCCACACGCACCCCTTTTCTGAATGTCCATATGCATCCCTGTCCCCACACTGCTGTATCCCTGTGGCCAGTTTTTCCATGTCCCCATGTGCCCATACCCCTGAGGGCAAATGTCACTTTGTCCCCATGTCCCCGTGCTCCTGTGGCCCTATGTCCCACATGTTTCAGTATTCCCCCTTATGTCCATCTTTGTGCCTCCTATTTCCAAACCCCCCCGTCCCCATGCCCCCTGTCTCCATGTCCTTGCGATGACCCATCCCCATGCGGATGCTCAGGGACCGGGTGGGTGCCCAGCAGCACCCTAGGGTGCTGGATATGGCTGAATGCCTGTCCCTGTGTGACCCCGCAGGTCTTTCGTCGGGACGCCTACCTGGCCGAGGGCCGCCAGGACCTGCTGCGAGGGGTGGACGACTTTCTTGAGGCCAGCATTGTCCTGCCACCCACTGAGACCCCGAGCGAGCAGTTCCTTCGCAGCCTGGTGCCACTGCAGCGTGAGCTGCTCCGCCGCCGCTACCAACCCCCCGAGAAGGCACTGGGCGAGGGCTTCCTGAAAGACTTGGGTACGGCAGGGACTGCTCCAGCCCCCTCTGGGATCCCCCATCACTGTGGCTGGTGAGAACCCCCCTTGTAAGGTGGGGTCCCCCCCATGGCTGCCTGCTTGTGTCCCCAGGGCTGGAGGTGCCAGTGGTGGAGGACGACGACCCCTTGCGCAGGACAGGGCGACCTTTTGGGGGGCTGGTGCGAGACATCCGCCGCCGGTACCCCAAATATCTCAGTGACATCAAGGATGCCCTCAACCCCCAGTGCCTGGCTGCTGTCATCTTCATCTACTTTGCGGCACTGTCACCTGCTGTCACTTTTGGAGGCTTGCTGAGTAATGGCGGGACAGGCTGGGGACGTAGGGTTGGGGACTGGGATTGATTCTGGAGGGGTTATTGCACCCCCTAATCTTGGTGCCAAGGAATTTGGGCACCCACCAGCTCTGCCCCACTCCAGGTGAGAAGACCAAGGGCATGATGGGGGTGTCAGAGCTGCTCATCTCCACCTGCGTGCAGTGCGTCCTCTTCAGCTTGCTCAGCGCCCAGCCCTTGCTCGTCGTCGGCTTCTCAGGGCCACTCCTTGTCTTCGAGGAAGCCTTCTACTCGGTGGGTGTCACCCCGCATCCCCGTGTGCCCCCCTCCCACTGCTGGCAGTCCCTGCAGGGAGGCTCATAATGTCCCTACAAGCCTTGGCAGAGGCACAGGGTGCTGCCACGTGAGTGGTGACACAGGGGTGCTGCCATGAGGGGATGTTGTGTGGGGGAGGGCACAGGGGTGATGCCACATGCAGGATGGCACTGGTGGAATGGCACATGAGTGATGTTGTGTGGAGGATGCCACACGGGTGATGGCACAGGGGTAGTGAGAGGCACATGATGCCATGCAGGTGGCACCAAATAGCTGACACCACGTCGGTGCCACCCCAAGAGGCAGGTGCTGCTGTAGAGGTGCTGCCAGGTGGGGATCCCATGGGATCCTGTCACACTGAGGTGCCACCATCCCCATCCCGGCACCCCTCAGCCCCGGGGGCAGGAGGCTTAGGGCCACCATGGGACCCTGGGGTCCAGCCAACCTGGATACCCATGACGGAGGCTCTGGGGGCTGATGGGGCTGTGCCTGTGGCTTCTCAGTTCTGCAGTGACAATGGCATGGAGTACATTGTGGGCCGGGTCTGGATCGGCTTCTGGATGATCCTGCTGGTGCTGGTGGTGGTGGCCTGCGAGGCGAGCTTCCTGGTGCGCTACCTGTCCCGCTACACCCAGGAGATTTTCTCCTTTCTCATCTCCCTCATCTTCATCTATGAGACCTTCTCCAAGCTCGTCACGGTAAGGGCTGTGGGATTCCCATGGTGGGAAGAGCCCTGCAGATTGTGGTCATCACCTGGGTTTCCATAGAAACAGTTGGAGCCAGGTGAAGGATGTAGGCAAGGGATGGAGTCCATCTCCTATCATTTTCTTCCCCTTTCCAGGTATTTCCTAGCTCATACTTCTCTCTGCTGGGACATTTTTGGGGCAGGGAGGTGAAGCCCGGGCAGATGTCCCACCTGGGCTGCAGCAAATGTGGTCTTTGCCCTGGAAATGCCCAGAAACCTTCAATTTCTTCCCCCGTCCCCTGGCTCAGGCCTTTCCCAGGTGTCCAGTAGCAATGGTGTCACCTCGTGCACTGGGTGCCCATAGGGACATCACTGGTGATGGAGAGGTGGCAGGCAGGACACATGCCCCTTCACAACTGAGGCCCCCATCATACTGAGGTGCCCCTCTCTACAAGCTCAGTTCAGCCCCAAATGCCTCGGGTGATGCGTGGTCTGCAGCAAGCCCCTACTCCTCCATCCCTGCTGTGCCACCTTACCCCTGCTCCAGCCCCATTTCCAAAGGAGTGTGGAGAAAACCATACCTGAAAGTAAAACCCTGCTCACCATGTGCCAAGCTCCCACCTTCAGTGATCACCATGACACACCCTGCACCCACACACCCACTGGGACACTGCCATGGACCTCTCCGCGTAGCAGAACGGGTGCAAGGGGATTCCCCCATCCCCACCTGCTAGTGGGGATCCCACCCTCCCTCACCCTCTCCCTTCCCTACCCAGATCTTCAAGAATCACCCACTGAAGCGCCAGTATGATGTGGGGGCCATGGTGGAGCCCAATGTGCCAGAGCCCAACACAGCACTGCTGTCCCTCGTCCTCATGGCTGGTACCTTCTTCCTGGCCTTCTTCCTGCGCAAGTTCAAGAACAGCGCTTTCCTGCCTGGCAAGGTGAGGATGGAGGCGGCGTGGTGGTGTCCTCTCACCCCACTGTGCCCGCAGCAGCGGCTGTGCTGGGCATGAAATGGGGGCTTAGCAGGTGCACTTTCCTGAAAGCATCCAGCTGAGACTGTGCAAGCTCGCTGCGTGCTCCAGTGGAGGTCTTTGCTAGAGCTTTTGCTGCTGACAGGGACGTGTGAGGGGAATGGGACATCCCTCAGCCACGTGGGAACACAGGCAGGCTTAACGCAGTCACGGTGTCCCCACAGGCCCGACGCTTGATTGGGGACTTTGGGGTCCCCATTTCCATCTTCATCATGGCACTGGTTGACTTCTTCATCAAGGACACGTACACGCAGGTGCAGGAGCAGGGGAAGACAGGGCTAGGGGAGGACGAGTGTCCCCAACAAGGGGAAATGGATCTGGGTGCTTGTCCCTGTGCCCCGTCCCCTCATTTCCCTGTCTCTGCTCCCATTCAGAAACTGAAGGTCCCCAGAGGGCTGGAGGTCACCAACTCATCTGCCCGGGGCTGGTTTATCAACCCCATGGGGAAAGATAACAGCTTCCCCATCTGGATGATGTTTGCCTCTGTGGTCCCTGCTCTCCTGGTCTTCATCCTCATCTTCCTTGAGACCCAGATCACCACGTGAGGACTGGGGGAGTGTGGGGAAGGAGGGGGGTGCTGCAGGGTGCCTGGCAGGACAGAGATGGAATGGGACCTCCCACCGCCGACTCCTTCCTCTCTGTCCACTGCAGCCTTATCGTCAGCAAGCCTGAGAGGAAACTGGTGAAGGGCTCGGGCTTCCACCTGGACCTCCTGCTGATTGTGGCCATGGGAGGGCTGGCCGCCCTCTTCGGCATGCCCTGGCTCAGCGCCACCACTGTCCGCACCATCACCCATGCCAATGCCCTCACTGTCATGACCAAGACCTCTGCTCCTGGCGAGAAATCTCAGATCTTGGAGGTCAAGGAACAGCGCATCAGTGGCTTGTTGGTGGCTGTGCTCATCGGTGAGCAGGAGAGGTGTCCCCCAGCCAGCTTGGTGCTGTCAGAGGCTCTCCCTGACCTCTTCTTCTTCACCACAGGTGTCTCCATCCTCATGGAACCCATCCTGAAGTACATCCCACTGGCTGTGCTCTTTGGCATCTTCCTCTACATGGGTGTCACCTCCCTCTTTGGCATCCAGCTCTTTGACCGCATCCTGCTCTTGCTGATGCCACCCAAGTACCATCCCGATGAGCCCTACATCACTCGGGTGCGTGAGCCCTGTGTCACCCAGCTGGGTGGCTGCGGGCTTGGGGGTGTCCCCATGGTGCTGCCTGCAATTGTGTGGGGCTCTCCAAAGAGCCTGTTTCTTTGGTGGTGACCTTTGCTGAGCTCTTTGGGCCACTGGTCTTGCCCTCCCCAACATCCAGTGCCTGGGAAGGATGTGGGGTGCTGGACCCACCGCCCTGATCCCTCTGGGCTACTCATCCCACAGGTGAAGACTTGGCGGATGCACCTCTTCACCTTCACTCAGATCATCGTCCTCGTGCTGCTGTGGGTGGTGAAGTCCACCCCGGCCTCTCTGGCGCTGCCCTTTGTCCTCATCCTCACCGTGCCCCTGCGGCGCTTTCTCCTGCCCAAGATCTTCCGGGACATCGAGCTCAAATGTGTATGTAGTCCTGGCACAGGCCTGTGGTGCTGTGCCTGTCCCTGTGTCCATCCCCATCCCTGTTCTCATCCCAGTCCTTGTCCCTGTCCTTATTCCCACCCCAGCCCCCATCCCTGGCTCCACCTTTGTCCCTGTCCTCAATCCTGTCCCCATTCCTGACCCATCCCCTCCCTGTCCCCATCTCATCGCACCTAACACGCTCTCCTGTCCCTCCAGTTGGATGCGGACGATGCCGTGGTGTCCTTTGAAGAAGCGGAGGGCATGGATGTGTACAACGAGGTGCAGATGCCGAGCTAAGGGCTCGCTGCCACCCACCCCTCGGTGGCCCCATGCTCCCCAGTCCCTCCACGCTTGTAGCTCCTCTGCTGCCATCCTGGGGTGTGATGGAAGGGGATGTGGGGACACTGCCCACGCACCCCAGTCCCCGCCTATGCACCCTGTGAATGGTGCATTTTCTTCCCCCCCTGCTTTTTTTCCCGTGTTTTGGATGGTGTGAGCTTGACCGCACTTTGCCGCCCATTGGGGAAGAAGCTGCCTGGGCTGGGGGGGTCCCACGACCCATGGCAGGATGGGATGGCCCATGTCCTTGTCACCATCCTGTCCCCAAGGCCACCCTGGAGCTGTGACTGTGCACCCAACATGGGAAGAAGATGGAGGGAGGAAGAAGGAAGGGATGGGGTGGTACAGTGGGATGAGATTCCCCCTCTTTTCTCCCAAACCTGCTGCCCTCCTGCGAAGCCCCCCAGTCCAATCGTTCTTCCCCAAATGAACTTTCAGTGCTAAGGAGTGCGAGCTGGGACAGACTTTTCACCCCACAGAGCCCTTCCCCCTTCCTCCATCACTTGTAGCAGCAAAAGCATCGCGGCTGCTCCACCGTACTCACAGCATCTCCCAGGGTTTGAATGTAAATAGTCCAGCGAGGGGTTTATATATTTGCAATGAAGATAATAATGCTAAAAACACCAAAAAAACCAACTTACGCTAATGCTTCCGCTGGTAGGATTCACTCTGAACTAAACAAAAAGAATGAAAAAAAGGCCCTAAAACCAGCTTAAAGAAAAGACAAAGATTATAAAAAAGCAAAGCAGCTGCAAGGAGTGATCTGTATATTTGATGCTAGCGATTGGGGGGAGGTTGTATTTATTTCTAGAGGCTGATTGTTCTCCTGCCTGCAGTGGGGGCCGTGCGTGTTTGTGTATATACTGGAGAGAAGTATATAAAAACTTAGTTTTCTAGAAAGGCTTATTTTAAAGGATACTGGTCAGGGCCTAAACTCTACAGACCAGTCCGGCAGTGTGGTTAACTGATCAGTTAGTGTTAGTATTATTCACTTATATTTTTGTAGCATTTCAATTAAATCCACGTAGTTTTTCCTTGATTTTTTCCCTTGCTTGCTGACCGCATCTTGCCCCATTTCCACAAACCAGCTGCGCACCTGCCTGGTCCTGCTGGGCTGGTCCTGCCCAGGTCAGACCCAAGGGTTGGATCCAGACCAGGCGCAGCACATGCAATCAAGCTGCAAATTTGCTCCGTTTTGCCTAAATTGGAGCTGGGGGACCCCAAAACCAGCATGGGGGAGTGCAGAGGTGGTGCAGCTGTGCTTGGGGTTGCACTGCCTCCCGTTTGGGTGGGTTTAGTTTTGTTAATTATATGTCCAAAAAATAAAATTTTTCCTTCCCTTCCCCACCTACCTCTGTATCAGGCTTTAATAAAGAAATTAATACAACCAGAAAGGAAGTCTTTTCTTTCCAGTTGGGCATTTGCTGGGGGGGTTACTTTATTTAATTACACACACCCCTCTCAAAAAAACCCTGCAGCAGCAACCTTTGGAGGTATCTGCCCCTGCCCTCCCGGGATGCTCAGTGCAGCTCTACCACAATGCTTGCCGTGGTGTCCCTGTGCTCTGCATCCCAGCATCATGGGGTGCTCACTGCAGCCACTCGGGATGCTCCTCGTAGTCATCCTGGGGTGCGCCCCACAGCCACTCTGGGATGCTTGATGCAGGATGCTCGCTGCAGCCATCCCAGGATGCTCAGCCCTCCTCACCCTGCCAGCCCCCTAGGGGCTGCCCCATTGCTGCTGGCCCCACGGCCATGCTGGCCCCACGGGGGACACTGGGAGCTGCTGGCCCAGGGATGTTGTCACAGGCCACAAGAGCCGGGTCCAGCCCCCGCCTCCAGACCACACTGGCATTAAAGTGACCCTGATTACCTGTAATCTTGTTACGAGAGCAACCAGCAGGGCTGCTGCCCCGTGGCAGATGCCTGCGGGTGGCCCAGCACCGTAAACAGGGCAGTGGGAAAGTATGTGCCCACTTGCCTGAAGCCTTTCTGTGGAGCAGACACGGGGTTAGCATCTGCAACTGCTCCTGACCGTGACCCAGGGGCTCTCTCTGGGGCTTGGGGTAAAGCCCATCGTGGTCACTATCTTTTCCCTTGTCTGATGTAACTGCCAACCCTTACTTTTTGGAGAAGAAGGTGGAGGGCTAGTGTTTTTTCAGCCCAGGGCCTGCAGATCCAGCAGCTGCCTGTCCTTCTGCCGGCCTCACGTGGGCAAACCATGCCAGGTGCCATCGTGAGGGCTCTGCATGACACTGCCGCCAGCCGCCTGGCTGCTGCATCCCTGCTGCTGCACCCACAATGGAGGAAGGCATCTGCCCTCAGCCAGGACTGCTTGCCTGCACCGTGTCCTCCTTGTATTCCACTGGGGAAGATCTTTTCATTCTTGGGAAATGTCAGCGAGGTCACTGCCAGGGGATCCAGCTGGTTGGGAGGGGATTTAGGTCAAGCTTTCATCTGAGCTCAACTAAGCCCAGCAAAATGTGGTTGGGTAGTGGTTGTGGCAGGGCCCTGCAGCAGGGGCTCGTGTCAGGGTGTGAGTTGCAAGGGAAGTTAAAACATACTGATTAATAGATTGGCAGATGAGGAGGGGGGGGGTGCACAGAGCTGAACAGCTGGGTCACATCATAACACCCCTCCAGGAAGGGGGAACACCCAGGTGCCGATGGCCAAAGCCACATTGCAGGGGGATCTGCATGGGTCACAGAGCTGCAGCGCATTTGTTCTGCCCAACCAGAGTGGCTTCTTGGGTAAAAAATAAAAAAAGTTAACATTTAAATATGTTTCCACGTGTTGGGCCTGATTGTCTCCAAATATTTTGTTGTGGGCTTTTGCTTTTTCTTTTGCAATTTTTCCCTCTTGCAAAACAGTGATATTTCAGCTCAGTGGACCTTTTCCCCACAAAATTATAAATATAAATATAAATATAAGGGGTTTTTAAGCTTTCACTGGAGGGATTAACTGCTGGGCACACCTCGGCAGCCAAGCTGGCTAAGCTGGTGAGGGGCCGTCCGGTTGACTCTTTGCTTGGGAATAAAGCTCAAATAAGCCACACACATCTGGGCTGAACCCTATCGCTACCCACACACACCCAAACCAGCTGAGAGGTGTATGTGAATTGCACCTAGGTTTGGGAATTTGGGTTTTTTTCCATATAAAGCAGGGGTGAAAATCTCCCGGATTTTGGGCATTCGTACGCAGCCGGCTGAAGAGGCGCCCGCTGCTGCTGCGGCCAGCCAAGCTGGGCAGCCCCGCAGCCTGGCCCCACGTTCCCAGGCCTCATCCCACACCCCTGGGGAGCGGGGTGTGTGTTTCTCCCTGCCTCCTGCTCCTCGCTGCCCCGCAGCAGGTGCCTGCGCCGGCCTGGCCGGCAGCGCGCGGGCAGCGAGCAGATGGCCGAAGTCGCTGGTAGCACCGGGGCGGCCGCACCACATCCACGGCCAGAGCTCCCGGGTGGCACAGGGGTGGCCGTAGTGCGTAGATAGCTGGAGCTCGCCGGTAGCGCACGGGTGACCACAGCGTGCAGATGGCCAGAGATCGGTAGCACCGGGACGGCCGCAGCGCGCACACCGGGCAGCGCGCAGATGGCTGCAGCTCGCCGGTACCGCGCAGGCAACTGGGAGCACACGGGTGGCCGGAGCTCCCCGGCAGCACAGGGGAGGCCGCGGCACACAGACCCGGCAGCGCACGGGCGGCCGTAGCACGTAGACGGCCAGAGCTCCCCGGTAGCGGATACCGAGCAGCCCCGGCAGCGCGCGGGCGGCCGCAGCTCCCCGGTAGCGCCCGAGAGGGCGTGGGCCCGCAGCCGCCGTCGCAGCGCTCGAGCCCGGCCGGCGGCCGCCGGTAGCGGGGGCGGCCCGGGGTGGCCCCGCAATCTGCGGGCAGCCGGGATGGCCGGTAATTTGCAGGCGGCTGCCCGGCCGGGATTGGCTGCGGGGAATGACGCCCAGCACAACAAAGGTGGAGTTGGAGAAATTGCATTAAAAAAAATTAAGAGCGAGAGCGAAGCCGGGGAGGGGAGGGGGGAAGAGGCTGCCCCCACCGTGTCCCGGGCGGGCAGGGAGTGCGGCCTCGCCGCTCCCCGCCGTGTCGAGGGAACCCGCCGTGTCGGGAGGACGCTCGGCTCGGTTCTCTCCCCCCACTTCCCCCCCCCTTTTTTTTTTCCTTTTTTTTTTTTTTTTTTTTATGCAAACGCCGGGCGAGGATTGTTGCACATGTAAGGAGATTTTTTTTTCCCCTTTCCCCCCCCCTTCCCTCCTCTCTCCTTCCTCCTCCTCCTCCTCCTCTTTCTCTCTCGCCACAGTGTTGCAAAAGCAAAGAGCAATAAAAAGCGTGGCGGGAGCGGCGGGCGCGGGCGCGGCGGTGCCCGCGGAGGCTGCGGCGGACCCCGGCGCGCAGAGCCCGGCTGATTGGAAGAGCGAACGCAGCGCCATGGAGGCGGGGGAAAGCGCGATCGTCTCTGCGGGGACTGGAGCGCGTCCACGCCCGGGGCCAGCGCTGCAGAGCTGGCCGCCGTTCAACCGCCGCTCCCCCGCCCCGCCGCGCCCGCGGGTCCCGGCCCGCAGGTACGTGCCCGGTGCCCGGAGCCCGGTGCCCAGAACCCGCAGCCCGAGCCCCGCAGCCCGCGTCGGGGGCCCCCGCGCAGCCCGGGAGCCGCTCCCGCCCGGCCGGGGCTGCGGAGGAGGAGCAGCTGCTTTGTTCCTCCCCGGCCGCCGCCGCACCGCCAGGCGCCGCGGAACGGGCTCCGCGCCCGCCCGCACCGCGGATCTCGGGGGGTAAAACGCGGCGTTCCGGGGGCGCGCGCGGGGCCAGGGCTGGCGCGGGGCCGCGGGGCTCGGCGCGGGGCGGCGGGGGGAGCGCCCGGCTCGGCGGCCTCGCGGTCCCCCCTCCCTCCTTCCCTTCCCTTCGCTCTCCTCCTCCCCGCTCCCTCCCTCCTTCCCGCTCGCCCTCCTCCCTCCCCGGCTGCCGCAGCTGGATTTCGGGGGCAGCCTTCCAGCGCTGCGCGCTTGTTTTTCCCCAGCCCGGGTGAGTCCCGCGCGGCGCGGGCAGCGCGATCGGGGCGCCGCGCCGGGCCCGGCCCGCCGCGCCGCATCCCCCTCCCCGCTTCTTCCCTGCTTTATTCCACCCCCTCCCCGTTATTTTTTTAATATTTTTTTCACTCTCTTCCTTTTTTTTTTTTTCCGCCTTTCAGCCCCCCCCTTCTTTTTTCCTTTCTTCGCTTCGGACCCGGAGCGGGGCTCCAGCCCCCCGCTGGGTGGGTGGGTGTTTCTGGGCTCGAGGAGGGGTCGCGAAGAGCGGGCGGGGGTGGGGGGGGAAAGGAGGAGGGAAGCAGAGGAGGGGGCGGCGGTGGCGGCAGGGAAGCGGGCAGGGGGGATGGATTGGGTAGGAGCCGCTCCCCGGGGGTCGGTGCGGGGAGGTCGCGCTGCCCTCACCCGGCTCGCTGCAGCTGCCCGGCCGCCCCCAGCCGGGCATCCCCGCCCCCCCTTCCCCCTCCTCCTCCTCCTCCTCCTCCTCCTTCTCCTTCTTCTTCCCCCAGCGGCTCCGGCGCGGGGCTGGGGCTGCGGCGGCTCGGCTAGAGCTCCCCCCCCCTCCTCCTCCTTCCACTGCCGCCTCCTCCTTCTCTCCTCTCCTCTCCTCTCCTCCCCCTCGCAGCCCGGAGAGGTGGGTTTGTCTCAGCTTTATAACCGCGCCGGCTGCTCGGGCGGAGGGGCAGGAGCGGCGGGGAAGGCGGGTGCCCCGGCCATTGTGCGGAGAGCGGCCGCGCCGGTAACAGGGGCCGGGGGGGGGGGGGGGGGGCGGGCAGGGCAGCGCATCGCGGGGGGGGGCCGGGGGGGCCGGGGGAGCGCTCCCACCGCCCCGCGGCTCCATTGTCCGTCGGGCGCGGGGGGGCCGGCGGAGCGCGGCTCGCGGGCGCCGGGGGGGCCGGAGGCGCCGCGGGGCCGCCCGCGCGGTCCCACCCGGTTCCTGCTGCCTGGCGGAGGAGGAGACTGGCGCTGGCCGGCGGCGCAGGGCATGTGCGGGCTCCCCGCCTCCGCCCGCCGGCCCGGCCCCTTCCTCCCCCGCCTCCTCCTCCCTCTTCCTCCTCCTCCTCCTCCTCCCCCCCCCGGCGCGGGATCCGGTTCCCCCCACCCCCCCCCTCCCGGGGATCCCGCACCCCCCGCGCCCCCCTCCCCCCGGGGATCCCTGTGCGCGCGCAGCGCTAGCGCTCCTGCCCCACCCCGCGCTGATCCTCGGATCCCTCCCCCTGCCGCGATCCCGCCTTCACTCCCCCCCGGGGCGATCCCGGCCCCCACCCCTCCCCGGGGCTGGGCTGATCCCACCCCGGGGGGCGAGCCCGCACCCAACCGCGGCGGCCGGCCCAGTTCCGCCCCCCCGGCTGATCCCGCCCCGAGCGATCTCCATCTGCCTCCTGACGGGTTCTCCCGCCCCGGCTGATCCCCGACCCGATCCCCCACCCGCCCCCGTGGCGCTGATGCCGCCCCGGAGCGATCCCCATCCGCACCCCCGGGCGCTGATCCCACCCAAGGGCGATCTCTAATGCACCCCCCCAGGGTCTCGTGGGATCTGCCCCCCCGGGTGGTCCCTGTCCCGCCCCTAGGGCTGATCCCCTGCCCTGGAGCAATGCCCCATTCACCTACCCGAGGCCCCGTGGACCCCAGAGTCCCCAGGGCAGTTCCTGATGCCCTCCCACTTGATCACCCCCTCCTGCCCAGGGCTAGATCACCCTTCCCAGTACCCTCCCAAAGCCCAGGTCTCTCCCACATTCCCCCCCCTGGGATATGCTTCGGGCCTGGATGCCCCTGGGACCTCCGCAGGCCCTGGCCCTGCTCCCCCGGGGCCATCCCTGCTCCCCCAGGTGGTGCCCCCGCAGGCCCTGCTCGCCCCTAGGATCCCCCCGAAGCCCTGGGGTCCCCCCACGGAGGCCTCTCACCAGCTCAACCTCCTGATCTGGGGGGATTCTTCCCCTAGAGCCCTCCTGTTGAAATATCTGTCCCTCCCTGTTTGTTGTCCTCGCATGGGCACTCCCTGAGCCTCCTTGGATCTTGGACAGGATCTTGTTGGATCTATGATGTCCCTGCCTTTGAGACACTCCTTCTAGGGGATGTCCCGTCCCGTCCCCCCCCCCCGCTAGGGGATGACCTCCCTCAGGCTGTCCCTCAGAGCCCTGTTGGCTCAGAACCCCCCTCCCCTGGGTCTGTGGATCCCTCCCACCCCACCTCAGGGAGATCTCTTGAATCTTTCTCCCCTTAGATCTGTGGGGATACCTCCTGGATCTTGCCCCCCCCCCCAGCCACATCCCCCCAACCCCTTTTTCCCTGCAGACATTCCCTTTTCTTTCCTCCCCCACTCCATAAGGGGTGTGGGAATTGTGCCAACATTCAGAATCCCCTTTCTTCACCCGTTCCCAGGATCCGCGGGATCCCCACGTACCCCACCTTTTCCTCCCTGATTCCCCCTGTCCTGACCCCTCCCCTAAGGCCCCCCGTAAACCTTGCAGGACAGGTATGGGGGGGATCCCAGCACCCTATTCAGCAGAGAGATGGACACACGGACACCTGGGCCAGGCCTCCTGCTCCCTGCCAGGGTTGGGGGGGGTCACCCTGGCAATGTGGGGTGCCTAGTGAGGGTCTCTCTTTGCTTGCAGAGCCCAGCAGCAACGGTCTCTGGTAGTGTGCGAGGAAGCCGGCAGCGACCGTCCTGGGCGCAGGCAGGTGGAGGATGAACGGTGAAGCTGAGTGCCCTGCGGACTTGGAAATGACAGCTCCCAAAAACCAAGGTGAGCCCTCCCTGCAGCCCCCACACCGCTCTGGCAGTCCCACGGGAATACTGCACTGCCAGGGTTTTAAAACAGCCGAGGGATGGAGGAGCTGTGCAGGCACCAGCAAATCCCGACTGTGCCAGGGTGAGGGGGGGATTTGCCTCTCCTGATCCTGGCTCTGCCCCAGGGGAGCACGCACCCATCTGTGCAGATGCATGTACCAGCAGCCCCCGCCCCCACCGCCCTGGTGAAGGGCAGCCGCCAGCTCGCGGCGTCAGGGGTGCTGGGTGGCTGGCATTTGGGCCAGGGCGGGAAGTGGGGGCTGGCACATGGATATGCTGCCTGCACCGTCACATCTGGGCTGCATTAAAAGCCGAGTTGTTACCTTGGGCCTCTGGCTTCCAGGCCCTGGGATGACATCAGAGGTTCAGCTTTTATTGGAAAAGGGGGAGGAAAAGAAGAAAAAAGAGGCATCTTATTTGGGGCAGCCTGCCTGGACAGGAGGACTCTGCTATTCTACCACCCAGAACCTGCCTGGGTGCCCCCAAAGCCCCAGGAGTGTGGTCCAACTGCCCGTGCCTGCCTGGTACCCCCCAGCTTTCCTCCCTTGCCGCAGTCAGTTTGTTGCCCTGAGCGAACCCGGCTGGAGCACGCGTCCTTCACCGGGTCTTTAGATGGATTTAATTACACCAGGGCAGCTTTCCTAATATAGACCCAGCCCAGCCGATGCCAGGAGAGCCGGGGATAAATTGATCCCAGGGCACAGACAACCTCATTCATCTTGGTGGGTGAACTCCGCAATTCCAGCATTTTTTGGCAAATCCTGTCTGGGAGGAGTGGGGACAGAGGGATGAGGGGCTGAACATGGGGTCCCCATCCTGCTGCCAGTGAGGCTTTGTGGAGGTTTCTGCGTCTTGGTCCGTATTTCTATGGGTGTGGCTGTTTTGGGCAGCTGCCAGTGGGGGGGGGGGGGGGTCACATGGGGCCAAAGGTCTCCAGGCGTTCCTGCATTGGGGGGGGGGGTAACTGAGGCACAGGCCTTGCTGACGGAGGGGTCTCAGCCGCTTTTCCCTCCCCACTTGATTGTCTTGGCTGTGATGCTTGTGGTGCTGTCTCCTGATTTCTGCAAGTAAAGTCAGAACCATCTTCACAGCCCGATTTTACCTCATTGGTCCTTGCCTGGGGTCCTGGTCTGGAAAGTGGATGGGCAAAAAAAGGAAGACACAATTTTGGTCTCAGTGTTGCCCCTCAGCCCTGATTCCCCCAAGGCACGGTGAGGGATGGGGATTTCCTGTCTATTTTTCTCCTTCATGATGTGTTTGAGGCTCTGAAGTTGAGAGTGTGGAGACACATCTGAACCACTGGGCTCCGTGCTTTATTGGGGGACTCTTTCCATCTCTGCCCTTCTCCGTTAGTCCCTAATGGACCTGATGAGGTAACTACAGAGACCAGCTGGATCCCAAACTGCTCCTGCCTTGACTCAACCTGCCAGGAGCCAAAATGAAGGGGGGGGGGACCCTGGCTGCGCTCCCCCTGGCTGCGTGTCTGTATCCGTAAACATCCCTTGCTGGGCTTTGGGGTTCATGGGGGCTGTGCCCCTCACCGGATGGATGTGGAGGCAGAGGTAGTGTTTTCATGCGTGTTGGGTTTGAGCAGGAGGAAAACCTCAGCCAGGTGTTTCTGGGGGCTTGTTTCTCATTTCTGGGGACAGAGGGAGAAAGATGCTCCCCTCGAATTCATGACTGGCTGCATTGTCCCCATCTCACTGGGATGCTCTGTGTCCCTTAGGCAGTTCTGAACGCCCCCACATGTGCTTGTGGAGCACCCAGGGCTCCTCTCCCCAGCCAGTGCAGGAGCTTGGAGCAGAGAACCCAGCAGAGAAATTCCCCTGGTGAGGAAGCAGCCCCAGAGTTGGTGCTGGATGGGGCATTCAGTGCTGGGATATCCTGACTGCTACATGTCCTGGCTTCCTGGTGGCTTCAGGCTCCCCAGCACTCATCCCACCATTCTGGCAACTTGTCCATATGGGGGCTGAGGATGCTTCTCCTGTCAGCTCAGGGAATGTTGGGGTGGTCCCTGCCCCATTAGGGACCGCACTGCGAGATGGGGACTGTGCTGGGCTCCTGGCCCTCTTGCTTTGTGGTCTCTGAGCTTTGACATTGGCAGAGGTCAACATAAAGCTGGTCACAGGTGATGGCAAGGCTCTCTGAGTTGAATGGAAAACAGCGCTGGGGGCTTTCCCTTTGCTCTAGACACATCTTTTCCTCTTAGAAAGTCAGTTTCCCTGTTTCCTCCTTGGCTGGAGAGCACGTTGGCTCTTGTCTTGCTCTGCAGGGCTTTGCTCCCGTGTGGAGGAAATAGCCCTCTGCCTCTGTGTGGCAGAGCTGTCGCCTTATCTGATGGTGTGCTGGGATAAGCGAGTCTCTCTGGTTTGTACCAAGTGGATTTTCTAGCTTTGCCCAGATTGTTTTGGCCTATAGAAATTTGCTCGAGGGTGATGGTAACAGCCACGTCCCTTTGATCTTTAATCTCGAGAGGCAGCATGTGGAGATTACGTGTCTGGGCGTGTGGTCTGGAGCTGCATGCCGGGAGCTGTAGTCCCCATGTCCTGTTGGGAGGGCTGCCTGCCTGTTTCCTTGCTGCTCAGACTGTTTCCTTGCTGCTCAGACCGCTGGTCGCAGGAGGACATGCTGACTCTGCTGGAGTGCATGAAGAATAACCTGCCCTCCAACGATGGGAGCAAGTTCAAAACCACCGAGTCTCACCTGGATTGGGAGAAAGTGGCTTTCAAGGACTTCTCGGGGGAGATGTGCAAGATGAAGTGGATGGAGATTTCTAATGAGGTAACTGACAGCCGCAGGGGGGCTCAGAGGGGTCTCTGCGAGTGGGACCAAGCATCCCAATGACTTCACAGGGCTGACTGAGTCGCTCAGGCTCATCGCCCTGAGTCCTCGGCCCTTAGTGCCAGCGCCATCCTGCTGCCAGGTGGTAATGTGGTGGCATTATCAAAACCCTGCGGGCTTATGCCATACTGAGGGTTGCTCAGTGTCAAGTGGGGATCTGTCCCCACGCAGCTTGTTCACATTTGTGCCCTTCATTACTCTGCAGGTGAGGAAGTTCCGCACCCTCACGGAGCTCATTATGGATGCTGAAGAGCACGTGAAGAATCCTTACAAGGGCAAAAAGCTCAAGGTATTGGACAGGAATTGTGATTGGTCCCTAAAGGGGGATTTCCCCCCCTTCCCCAAGTGGTGGGGCTGTCACCTGTGTGACACCCAGATCCACATGGCTCTGCCACTAGAGCCCCTGCAGGCACCTTACTACCCATAACCCCCATGCCGGCTGCCCAAGGCTCCGGAGGCTGCAGGCCCTGGGCCTGGGCCAAGTCCAGGGTACATTTAATATGCCCAGCTGTAGTGCTGGCAGCCAGCATCCAAGTTTAGCACCAGGGGCCAGGAAGTTGCCATCCTATTCCTGGCCTGCTGGGCTGGGTGGGTGCTGCTTGGCTGGGCCGCCCCAGGGCAGCCGGTGCTCTGCCACCAGCTGTCCTATCCCCTCCTCCTACCTCTGTTTCCCCTTTTGCAGCACAACCGCTCTGTGCCAGCAGCTCTGGGTGGCTGTAGGCTGCTCCCAAGATATCCAGCCCTAAGATATTGTAGATCCTGGGGAAGGGAGCCCTTGTTCCCCAGCGTTCTTCCCTGCCTTGCCTGCAAAGCCGGAGTGTTCCCATGTCAGGGAGCCGGATCACCAGTGGGGTTGGTTGGGGGCAGGTCTTCGTCAGTACTGTGGGGGAGCCAGGAGCTGGTGGGGTTTGTCTGTGCCCTGTGTGGTGCCGCTGGCTCTGCACTCAGTGTCTGCTGCTCTGCTGTCTCCCCAGAAACACCCCGACTTCCCCAAGAAACCCCTGACTCCCTATTTCCGCTTCTTCATGGAGAAGCGGGCCAAATATGCCAAGCTTCACCCCGAAATGAGCAACCTGGATCTCACCAAGATCCTGTCCAAGAAATACAAGGAACTTCCTGAGAAGAAAAAGGTATGAGGGGCAGTCGGTAAGCCCCTTCCCACTTGTGTGCCTCCACATGCTGGAAGCTGCCTGCCCAGCTCTCCCAATAAAGCCAGCAGAGCCCAGCCTCTGCCTGGTGAGGGTGTAATCCAGCCATTGGTGGGAGAAACCCAAGTGCTTGTTTAGTCCTGTCAGACCAGTAAGACTTCCTTTCCTTTTCCTGTCCTGGTTCCCAGGATCTGTGGGATGGAGGACAGCTGGGCCTATCTGTTGGTCTGTCTCTTACAGACACACCTGGGTGATGACTTTGCTGTTGGGTGGATCTATTTAACGCTGGGGTGAAATCACACGCCTTGCCACGGGAATGGAGGGGCAGGCTCTGTCCAAGCTGTGGGAAATGCTGGGAGGAGGGCTGCCCATCTCCCCCCAGCTCTGGAGGTGGACATGGGCTCAGCCAGAGCCCAAACAGGTGTTTTGAGTTCTCCTACTCTCAATCTGGGTTGATTTGCCACTGGCGGGGGAGGTGCAGGGCACAAAGTCCCACTGTGCCCTCTTGTCCAGGGCTGCCTATGAGCTCAAATGTAGGGAGAGAGGAGAGATCCTGCCTCATGAGTGCCTGTGCAGGCTGGAAGCCCTCATCTGAGAGCTGCAGGACCAGGCTGATGGGTTGGAGAGCCCTCAGGTCCCTTTGGGATGGTGGGGTGCCCAGCTGGCAGGGTCAAGAGGGATGTATCTGCCTGCCTGTTCCCTGGTGCTGACATCCCTCCCCACCTCTCTGGTGGCTTTGTGTCCCCAGATGAAATACATCCAGGACTTCCAGCGAGAGAAGCAGGAGTTTGAGAGGAACCTGGCAAGGTTCAGGTGAGTGGGCAGCCCTCCTGCCTTTCCCTGGGCCTTTCCGGGCAGATCCAGTGTAGCTCGCGGAGGAAGCCCTGATAGGGTGCTGTGACTTGACGACAGAAGGGAAGGGCGAATTATGGAAAAAAAAAAGGGAGCAAGGAAAGGGTGTCTGAGAGCAGCCCTTTGATTGGCAGACTCGGTGACGGGAAGAGTGTGGAGGACCAGCCATACTCTGGAGGTTGGGGTCTGCAAAGGGAGGATGAGAGCGCTGCCACCAGCACTGTTAAATGCTGAAGCAACCACACAGTTGCCCCCAAACCTTCCCGCTGAACGTGGTTGCTGTGACCTGGATGGCTCCTGGTGTTCCTGCTGACCTGCTGCTGCTCCAGGGATGCAGCCCGGCCTGGCACATTAAAGGGGATGCTCATAGCTGATGCTCCCCCAGGAAGGGCAGGCTCGAAGCTCTCCTAAAAGCCTCCTTCTCTCTTCGGGGAGCCCCCCCCCCCCAGTGTCTGACCCTGCGGAGGCTCAGCCTGCAGTGACGATTGCCCCTAAGTGGGGAGGCTTAGAGGGTGTTCGCCTTCCACCTGCAACTTCCCTAATGCTCTCCCTTCCCCACCCCACTGCCTGTAAAGGGAAGATCACCCGGATCTCATCCAGAATGCCAAGAAATCAGACATCCCTGAAAAACCCAAGACGCCCCAGCAGCTGTGGTACAACCATGAGAAGAAGATCTACTTGAAAGTGCGTCCAGATGTGAGTACGGTGGATGGGAGTGCATGTGAGTGTGAGTGTGGAGCAGTCTTGCACCCCGCTGCTGGGGCAAGAGGAGGGGGAAATGAGAGAAGCATTTTAGGGGGAGATGGGGAGATGGGATAGAAGACACCTCTAGAAGCTCCCAGCAGTCCGGACAGAGGTAAGATGGGGCTCTGCACATATAGAAGAGGCTTGGGGATACAGACCCTATTTTTTTTGCCTGCAGTTGAAGGGATGACCACAGCCTGAGTCAGGGCAGGAAAGATTTTCAGTACCACACCTCTGGCCATGCCCCACACTTGCACGCATCCCCTTACCTGGTCGCGAGCCTGGCTTGCAGCGACCCCACGGCTCCAGGCCAGGTGCCGCTGGGACAAGATGTTGGGCAGCACTATTTTTGCCTTATTTTTTTCCTTTTTTTTTTTTTTTTGGATTTTACCCCTCTGCCCTCACCTCTGGCTTTGGGTTTTCAGGCCACCACGAAGGAGGTGAAAGAGTCGCTGGGCAAGCAGTGGTCTCAACTCTCGGATAAAAAGAGGCTGAAATGGATTCATAAGGCCCTGGAACAGCGGAAGGAGTACGAGGTAGGGAGCAGCCTCACCCATTCCCCTCCACAGTCATCCCTGAGCCACTCTGCCTCCTGGCCGCAGCAGCTAACCAGTGAGTCTCACCTGATAGCCAGCATGGGGATTCAGGCAGGTCCCTGCAGGTCCCTAGCAAGTCTCAGTCCTGTCTCCTCCAGTGACGTTCAGGACAGGGAGAAGTGCCCCTGGGAGATGGTTAGGGCAATGGCTGGCTTCTCTTTCCTCCTCCTCCGGCCCCCAGCCAGGCGGGGAGCAGAGCCCCTCTCCTGACTGCTCTCTGTCCCACACAGGAGATCATGCGTGACTACATTCAGAAGCACCCTGAGCTGAACATCAGTGAAGAGGGCATCACCCGCTCCACCCTCACCAAGGCTGAGCGCCAGCTCAAGGACAAGTTTGATGGACGACCCACAAAACCACCTCCGTGAGTGTGTCCTTCTCTGTCCGGTATTGTGTGTCTCTCTGAGCTATCGGGCAGACATTGGATTTTGCTAGCTGGGGCTCTGCCTGGCTTTGAGAGGCCCAAGAGCATCATTTCTGGGACCATGGGCATGGACTATCCATGGCTCCATTAAACTGGTCCTTAAATATGCATTAAATATACATTTGCAGAGAATCTGAGTGAAGTCTAATGGTGATGCTCTGGGTTAGGGTGTAATACAGCCTCCAGCTTCGCTACAATGCAGGCACTTCTGGCACAGCACTTCGCAGCCCAGTGCAGCCCAGAGGGCAGCTGGGGGGCCCCGAGGGGCCCTTAGCACTGGGCCAGATCTGCAGAGAGGTTGTGAGTGAGGCAGGCTGTCCCTAATGCTGGGTCCCTCCGTTGCTTGCAGGAACAGCTACTCCCTGTACTGTGCAGAGCTGATGGCCAACATGAAAGACGTGCCCAGCACCGAGCGGATGGTGCTGTGCAGCCAGCAGTGGAAACTGCTTTCCCAAAAGGAAAAGGACGCCTATCACAAAAAGTGTGATCAGGTGAGTGGGCAAGGATGAACAGATGGGTGGACGAACAGTTGGGCACACAGCTGGGCCAGGGAGGAGCAGGATGAGAGGGTCTGGGCTAAAAATCTCACTGGAAACGAGCCCCTCATCCTTCCTCAGCGCCTGTTCTTGTCATCCTGACCAACAGTTCCCCCCGAGGTCTTCGGTCAGCTCCCTTAGTCCTCTGTCTCCCCAGTCCACGTGTGTGGGACCAGGAGATGGTCCAGGGGGAGGGTGCTGTTGCTGAAGGGGGCTGAACCTGGGTCAGAGACTGCATGAGGCAGGGATGGGGTGTGGGATCGCTGTCTAACCTCACATCTCCCATCTCCTTCCAGAAAAAGAAAGACTATGAGATTGAGCTGCTTCGCTTCCTGGAGGTGAGTTACGCTGGAGTGCCTCAGCCATCGGGTGCCAGAGGCCCTGAATGTGGGGTGGGACCCTTTGCCAGGGGCTGAGATGGGTTAAAATGGGGCTGCAAGGATGCTGCCCACTCCGCCCCCTAAAAACGTGGCTGGACCCAGCCGTGGGTGTTGTGCAGAGATGTTTGTGCAAGGCAGTGTCTTCCAGTTGGGTGCTGGGAGGTGGGGACAGGCCCCCTGGCCGGGAAGGAAGCCAGGGCTGAGCAGAGGGACTGGTTCTGGAGGAAGGGCTGCTGTCAGCGGCTGCGGCTGTGCGGGTGAGCCTATCGCTTCCTTCCCTCGGCTGGGGCGTAGGTGGGGGAGCTGCACCAAGGCTGTCCCAGCATCGTGCTCAGCCTCGGTCGGATGTGACACGACCCTGGCTGCGGCTGCAAGGGCAGGTGGTGGAAAACCCAGAGGTGTGCCCGGAACCAGGCACCTGCCCACCCTGCCTTTGCGGAGAGGAAGGAGATGAGTCTGAGCCAGGGAGGGGACAGCACTGGGGCAGAGCAACCTCGCCCGACAAGGAGGGTGACACAGGCATGGGGACCACCAGGCTGTGCACGCAGGCTTGCAGTGCCTGATGTTGGCCCTGGCTGGGGTGGCAGTGTCCTGTACCCTGATTGCATCAAAGCCTCATTAGCACAGACCGTCTAACCATGCCTCTCCTCCTGTGCACCCAGAGCCTGCCCGAGGAGGAGCAGCAGCGGGTGCTCGGTGAGGAGAAGATGCTGGGTAGCAACCGGAAAGGGGCGACAAGTCCTGCATCCAAAAAGTCCTCACCAGAGACCGGCAAGGTGAGAGCGGCAACTGGAGATGGGGCAGTGCGTGCCAGACACATGGGATGGGGTTGCTGGCATCTCAGGGTGCTTTGAGGGCTTCATTCCTTGGTTCTTTCATCATAATTTTCCTGAGCTTGGAGGCTGCCAGTGCAAGGCAGGTCGCTCTGTGTGTTCCCCCTGGCCCACAGCTCTGTGTCCCTCCTGCAGGCCAGCTCAGAGAAGCCTAAACGCCCCATCTCTGCCATGTTCATCTTCTCTGAGGAGAAGCGGAAGCAGCTGCAAGAGGAGCGGCCAGAGCTGTCGGAGAGTGAGCTGACCCGGCTCCTGGCTCGCATGTGGAATGACCTCTCTGAGAAAAAGAAGGTTGGTACCATTCCTGACCCTTCTCCTCCATCCCAATCTCTGCTGCTCCATTGGGCATTTCTGGCAGCCTGAGGAACGCTGCTTGTCCTTGTCCTGCTGCAAGGGGCTTTGCTGTCCCCCTGGGCACTGCAGCTAGGGGACCATCGTCCCCAGGAGCGTCACAGCTCTTACGAGCAATCACCCAGGTGCTGATGTCAGGTCCCTGATCCTCAATTTCAAGGCTTAGTGGTGTTTTTCCAGTGGGAAGTGGAGTCCTGTGATGTGGGTGTGCATGGTGAGGGGCTGTCAGTGCTGCCATGGGGATGGCACTGGGGGAACCCGCAGCGTCCTCATCCCCTGCCCTCCTGGTGCTTGGTGGCCAGGAGCTTGTGCCCAGGTGGCTGTGCTGCCCCCTCAGCCCTGCTATGTACCCCTGCACAGGCCAAGTACAAAGCTCGAGAGGCAGCGATGAAGGCACAGTCAGAGAAGAAGCACGGCTCAGATAAGGAGGAACGCGGGAAGCTGCCTGAGTCTCCCAAGACAGCAGAGGAAATCTGGCAACAGAGTGTCATTGGAGACTACCTGGCTCGTTTCAAGGTGAGGAGTGGGCCGGGAAAGGAGATGGAAGCAGGGTCACTTCTCCCACCAGCAGGAATTGCCTTGCACCTTCTCCCATGCTTTCACAGCCAAAGCAACAGGTTGGGACTGGGAGCCGTGGGGAGGACAGGGATCACAGTGAAGGGAGCGAGTGCCCTGTGTAGCTGGTGAGAATATCCTGGCATTCCGAGCATCTTGTGTGCAACTAACGGGGCACGGGGGTCTGTGTTGCAGAATGACCGAGGGAAGGCTCTGAAGGCCATGGAGGCCACTTGGAACAACATGGAGAAGAAGGAGAAGCTGATGTGGATCAAGAAGGCGGCAGAGGACCAGAAGCGATATGAGGTGGGTCCCTGCTCCTGCCTGCCCCTTACTGTGCCCTTGCAGTGGTGCTGTGGTCTCCCTGACCACTCTTTTTCTTCTGGCTCAGAGGGAGCTGAGTGAGATGCGGGCCCCTCCATGCTCCACCAACTCCACCAAGAAAATGAAGTTCCAGGGAGAGCCGAAGAAACCCCCAATGTGAGTACAAGGTGTCCAAAAAGCTGGGTCTGACTAGCCCAGTTGGGCAAGCTGGTTGGGGCAGAGGAGCCTGAAGCAGCCCCGGGATGCAGGGAGCGTGGGCTGGACCGTGGTGGGGATGGCTGGTGGTTAGTGCTGGTTGCTTGTGGACACCCCAGTTCTCCGTGTGCATTGTCTGAGCTGGTCTCTGTGCTCCCCACTTGCAGGAACGGTTACCAGAAATTCTCCCAGGAGCTGCTGTCGAATGGGGAGCTGAACCACCTCCCACTGAAGGAGCGGATGGTGGAGATTGGCAGCCGCTGGCAGCGCATCTCCCAGGGCCAGAAGGACCACTACAAAAAGCTGGCGGAGGAGCAGCAGAAGCAGTACAAGGTGCACCTCGAAATCTGGCTGAAGGTGAGTATTGGACTCACACACCCGGTGCAGGGCTCTGGAGTTGGGTGTCCTTGGGGTTGCTTGGCGTGGTCTCTGCTTACACCCTTCCTCTGGGAACCACCATCTCCAGACCCTTTGTTTGGCATTTTGAACCTGAAAGGCCTTTAGAAAAACAGATGTGGGGAGGGGGTGGCCTGTGCTCCAGTCCTTCCCCACTCCCTCCCTCTCCCTATGCCCTGACTGTCCCCTGTCTCCACAGAGCCTCTCGCCCCAGGAGCGCGCTGCCTACAAGGAGCACACTTCCAACGTGAGTATCCACCTGGCATTGCCGTGGGGGCACCCGGGGGTTTGGGGCTGGGATTGGCCTGGGCTGTGTGGAGATGAGCCAAGTGCCCGAGAGCCCCTCAAAGGAATTCACTTCCGTAGCAGCTTGGTGGTGGAGTTTTCTCCGTGCTGGACACTGGGAAGGAGCTGAGCTCGAGCCCTCCAGCTCCAAATTTGCTTTGTTCCCCCCCTGCAGAAACGCAAGAACATAGGGAAGATCCGGGGCCCCAACCCCAAGATGAAGCCAACCATGCAGTCCAAGTCGGTGAGTGCCTAACGGCCGTGCTGCATGCTGGGGACACCAGGTGCCCTCCTCCCTGAGGCGCACATCCTGGCGGGACCCAATCACTTGTTGGAGGCATCCCTGGTGTTTTCTGCTGCCCTTTCCCTCGCACAATTAACAAAGGTTGCTCCCCAAACCTGTGCATCTAGGTCTGGTTTTGCCTCCCCTCCCCCCACAGTCTCAGACATCCACTGGCACCCAGTGCCAGGAGCCTTTTTGGGGCCATTTCTAAAATAAAAGGGGAGAAGCTCCCAGGGAAGATGTGAGGTGGGAGCCACCTGATCCCGCTCCATGTATGGAGGAACCCAAGGCCAAGGATGTGGTGGTGCATCCACGGGTGCCAGTGTCCCGGGGCACCTGCCCACAGCCAAACCCCTTCTGCCCCATAGGAGTCAGAAGATGACGACGACGAGGAAGAGGAGGAGGAAGACGATGATGAAGATGAAGATGATGACGATGACAATGGAGACTCATCAGAGGAAGGTGGCGACTCCTCAGAGTCCAGCAGCGAGGAGGAGAGCGAGGATGGGGATGAGGTGAGGCTGCGGTGCAGTGCGTGCTGCGGGGAGGGCACTGGGGCCGTCCTGGGTCCTGCTCTGCCCCCGTCGCACCCTCCTGCGGGTCTGAGAGGCATGTGCACCTGGGCACAGACAGCAGCATGGCAGAGGGGCTCCCGAGAAGTGGGGGGGACATGGGGAGGCCAAAGGGACCGGGACCACTCTTCCCCATCTGGCGTCCCTGGGGAGGGTGCGAGGAGCAGCCGCGGGGCGTAGTTAGGAGCAGCCTCGGGACGTAGAGGTGTGGGTGGTGCAGAGCCCCAGTGAGCAGAGGTAAATCTCCTGTCTCTTTGCTGGTGGAGATACTGAGTCTGGTCTCGGCTCCATTTGCGCCAGTGTGAATGCCGAGTAAGTCACCAGAGTCAAAGCTTTACACCGGTGCAACTGAAATCAGCGTATGTTGGATGGCGCTGGGGGCAGAAACCGTGTCCGTGCCTTGTGCTCGCCACCGGACAGGTGAGGTGTTTCGACCCCCTCGCTGGTCTCAGCTCACGCCTCTTCCTTCCCTGGCTTCAGAGGGGGGAACTGAGGCGCGAGGTGGGTCGGGTACCCTACCTCGGATCATGTCACGAGGCAGTGGTAGAGGTGAGGGCAGGACCCCCGCGTGCTGCTCGCCCCGCGCTGCGCCCACGCAGACTTGCACCTGCCCCGTGTCCCTGCTCCATGTCCCCCCCGGGGTGGCAGCAGTGGGAGGGATGGGTCGGCCCCCTGTGCGCAGTGGGGAGGACAAGCGGGTGGGTGGCAGCCAGGCCCCCCGCCCTGCCGCTAACCCCCCAAACCTCTCTGCCCCTCCAGAACGATGAGGATGATGAGGACGAGGATGATGAGGATGAGGAGGACAACGACTCTGAGGGCAGCAGCAGCTCCTCCTCCTCCTCCGGGGACTCCTCTGACTCAGACTCCAACTGATCCGGCCAAGCTCGTAGTAATGGCGATTGGTTTCTCGGTTTTGGCCCCAAATCCCCCTCAGCCCCCCGGCCCTTCCTTCTCCTCCTCCTGCCGCTCCTCAAAGCCACAGCCCCTGTGAGACCCCAGCCCGGGGTGCAGGGGCCACAGGGACCCATCTGCCGAGCTCACACTACGGGGGGGGAAGCTGGGGGCCACTCCCCCCTTGGGCCAGAGGAGAGGAGGGGGCGAATCCCCCATGCTTCACACCCCCCTTTCCTCTCCGTTTCCTGAGAGAGGGGAAATGATTCCTTTTTTGGTTTTGGAGATTTCATTATTCTCAGAAGGTCTCCTCGTCCTTTGTGCCCTCTGCACCCTTGCTGCCAGCTCTGGACTTTCTAAAAAGAAAACAAAACCACACAAGAAAAAAAAATCCCCCCTCCCTTTTTTTTATTAAAACCCCCCACAAATGGAAAAAAAAAAAAAGCCTCACCCCCCCCCTGCACAGACCCTCCTGTCCCACTGTAACGCGGGCACGGAGCATGAGCCAAGCTGCTCAGGACTCAGCGGTGGGACCGTGTTTGCCCTGTCCCCGTGCACCCCTTTGCATCCTGGGGGCCCCTCCACACCCCCTGTACAGTCTGGACCCTGCATGGGAGCTCTCGCGACCTCCACAGCCACCACGCTTGGGGCACCAGCCGCACCGTGGGATGCCTCGATGGGGGCACGGGGTGGGGGCAGGGGGCACGTGTGTGTGCGAGCGAGTGTGCCGGGGCAGGGGGGCTGCCGGAGCCCCTACTGTGACGGTGGTTGTTGTGCCGTTGTATTTTATTTTATTTTTTTTTTTTATAAAACACAGAAGTTCCATCTTTTATTTTTTCTCTCCACCCTTCTCCCCTCCCATTCCCCCGGTGAAGCCACTCCTCTCCCTTTGCCCCAATCCCTCGGGGGCACCAGCGCTCCCCTCCCTGTTACCCCCCGTTTTTCCCCCCTGCCCCGGGTGGTTCTCCTTCCCCTCCCTTGCTGTAAATAGTGGCGCGGTTTGGGTTGATTCTGGGGAGGCCAATGCCTCCCTCCCCAGGAGGGGGATGGGGCCGCAGGGATCGGGGTGGGTGCACGGGGGAGGGGCCTGGCAGCATCTTTTGAGCCCCTCCCCCCACCCCTTTTTAAGCAGACACAAGCACCAGCAATCCCAGGCACCTCCCTGAAGGGTCCCAGTTCTCCCCCCAAAACATCCGGTGCAATTGCCGCCCCCCCCCTACCCACCCACCCCAGACCCTACTTTATTGGGGGGGGTACACGGTTTGTTCCTTCTGGTCCCCCCATCCTGTCTCTGGAGAGGAGCTGGGCTGAGGGACAGGATCTGAGGTGGCCAGGGACTGGTAGAGGGGCTTTTTCTCTCATGTGCTTTAATTTAGCCATTTCTCTCCTTTTCACCCAAATATCAGCTCAGTGGGTGGCTGGAGGGGGGCAGAGGTGGGGGGGAATCGAGCTGCAGGTGTGGGGGGGTTCTGGTTGCAAGGGGGAGGGATCCACCCTCTCCAGCCGTGTCCCCCCCCGAGGTTTGTAGCTCTCGCCACTCCAAATCCAGCTGCTCCAAAAGACCTCGAGTCACCCAAAACACAGATGAGGACCCCTCAGTGCGGGGAAGGTGGGGGGGGAGAAGCAACACCCCCCCTCACAGCCTCAAATCTGGCTGAAAAAACATGGGGTTGGGGAAATTGAAATTTGAGGGGAGAAACCCAGGTGTCCCTGCACGGACAATCCCCCCCCCCCCCCTCCTCTCCCCGGGACTGAGGCTCCAGTGAGAACCCAGCTGGTGTCCATCCCCCCACCGTGTCTGTCTGTCCATCCCTCCATTTCCCCCCTCTTGCATTTGGGATTTTCCTTTCATTTTCCTCCCTGTTTTTACCCCCCTGAGGGTTTCCAGTCCCTTTTTCTGCTGAATGTGCCCAGCGCCCTCGTGTTTTAGTGGATGTGTTTTTAGTACAAAAAACAGACAAAAAAACCCACCCTTTTTTTCTGTTTAAAAAAAAAAAAAAAAAAAAGAAAAATTCTTACAGCGCTGACAATTGGGGGAAAAGGCGTTTGCGCTGCAAGAGATTGAACCTGAGTGCATTTTGGCACTGCCACAAAATCCCGGGATCCTTTAGGTGGAAGTCCTTGTGAATTACATTAAAAAAAAAAAAAAAAAAAAAAATCATCTTTTTTTTTCTAATATTTAAAGAGTGTTTTTGTAGGTTTAAAAAAAAAGACAAAAAAAATTTAAAAAAATTATAATCCCACCTCGGAATTTGTCCGGCAGAGCGGGGTGTGGGGATTGTATCCCCCATCCCGGTTTGTCGGGGCTTTGGTTCTTTTTGTTGGATTTTTTTGAGTTTGTTTTTTTGGGTTTTTTTTTGTATAATAAAGTGGAAAATGCCGTTTCTGTTCTCATGTCATTACTATAAAAAATAAAACTTTAGGAAAAAAAAAATCCAGGTGTTGAGGAGTGTTCTTACTGCGGGGAGGTGGCATGGGGCCGGGGGGTCCGTGGGAAGGGGGAGATCCCGGGGGATGGAGGGGGGGCCCTAGGGGAACCCCTGATCCCTGAAGAGAAGGAAGGGACCGGGCAATCCTCGGGAGGGCGGATGCCTGGGAATGGGGGGACCATAGGGCTGGGAACGCGCGCAGTCCCTGCAGGGGGAGGCCCCAGGCCCCGTTGCCTCGGCCCCGCCCCCCATCCGGCCCCGCTCCCATTGCTCCCGAGTCTGCACCACCCATTCCAATTGGCCCCGCCCACTCCTAGTGGTCGCTCCCATTGGCCCCGCCCCCTCCCCAGTGGACGCTCCCACTGGCGGCGGCGCGGGGCCGTGCGCGCGCGGGGAGCACCGCCCCCAGGGCCGCAGGCGGAGACGGTGCGGCCCCGCCTACCCCTTGCTCCGCCCCGTCCTCTCCCATTGGCCCTGTCCGCTTCGCAGCCCCGCCCTCCCCATTAGCCCCGCTCATTACTCACCGCCCTGCCCCGCCCGCGCCAATTGGTCCTGCCCCGCTGGCCCCGCCCGCCCCGCTGGCCCCGGCCCGGCGAGCGGCGCTGCCGCCCAGCATGGCGAGCGGCCGCCGGGCCCCGCGGCGCAGCGGCGGCGGGCGCTGACCCTGCCCCGCGGGCCCTTCCGCGCCGGTGAGTGACCGCCCCGCCCGCCGCCGTGCCGGAGGGGGCGCCGACCCCGTCCCGCGCGGCTCAGAACCCCCGAGCCCCATCCGGACCCTCCTGGGGCCACCTTGCCCTGTGTCCCCACCCCCGCCCTGCGGGGACTCCCTGCCCCCTCCCACTCCCGCCCCCCACCCCCAGTCCCCGGCCTGGTGCAGCGCCCGGCTCTCGAATTGCCCCCTGCCCACCTTGAGAGGGTGGGCAGGGTACGGCCCCCCCAAAGGGTGCAGCGCTCCTCCCACGCCCCTCCCCTCAATGGATGCAGGCCCCCACTCCATGGATTCAGCCGCCCCCGAGGGGGGACACACTGACTGGCGCCTCTCCTCCCATGGATTCAGAGTCCCCCAAAGGGTGCAACCCCCTCCCCTCCATTGCTGCAGCCTCCCTCAAAGGGTGCATCCCCCCCCAGCCCGGTCCCTGCGCCCCTTTTGTTCGGCTCCTCCCGGCGTTGCCTGCAGTGGGGGGGCTCGGCAGTCCCTCCTGCACCCCAGAGCGGGGGAGCCCGGGGGTCCCAGCCCTCGGGCCGGGTCCCAGCCGGCGTTTCCTCTTCCCGCGAGCGGGGGAAGGAATCCCGGCTGGGCCCGGAAGGAGCCGGGGGGCGGACAAGGGCCGCCCCCCGTGCGGTTGTTGGGCCGGGGCCCAGCTCCCCGCACCCGGGGCGACGCGACTCGAGTCTGTGGGGCGGGTGATGGGTTCCCCCTCGTCTGACCCGCGGGGGAGGCGGCTCCGGGGTGCCCTGTGCAGGGGAGGACAAGGTCCCGTCCCTGCCCCCTCCCTTGGCTGCGTGGAGGGTGATACAGCAAAACCAGTGCCCCTCTGCGGGGGGGAACGTGGAGTGCGGGGGGGACACCCCCGGTCCCTGTGCCCACGGCAACCCGGAAACGGGATGAGGGGCTCCTGAGGGGCTGAGGCCTTGGTGTTGGTTGGGCACGGCCCCTCTGGCCTGCGGGGTGGGGGCGGGCTGGCAGTGGATCCGGATCTGGGACCCCTCCCCATCTTCCCTCTACCCGACCCATGGGGGGAAAGGTGCCAGGCCAGGGAGTCCCCATCCTGCCCTTCCCCGGGGGTTGAACCCGGGGCTCTGCCTCCTGTGCCTGGAGAAGCCCCAGGGGTCTGGGGACTGCCCCCTCCCCAAGGATGGGGGAGATTTCGGCTGGGGGGGGGCGAGGGAGGTGGGAGGGGCCCTCGGGGCGGGGGGGGGCGAGTCTGGCTGTGGGGCGAGGAGACAACGCAGCCCCTGCCCCCCCCCAGCGGGACCCCCGTGCTATGAGCATTCGGCGAGGCCTCCCCGCGAACAGTTGCAAATGAAAATGGAGGAAATGTCTTTGTCTGGCCTGGATAACAGCAAACTGGAGGTGAGCGGCCCTGGTGTCCATCTGTCCTCCACACTGTCCGTCCGTCCCCCTGCAGCCCCCTTCTTACCCCTAAATCGCCTCCCCTCCCCTCCCCCCCCCCCCCCCCCCCCCCGGCCCCTCCCTGTGCCGCAGGCCATGGCGCACGAGATCTACACGGACCTGGTGGAAGATGCCTGCCTGGGCCTCTGCTTCGAAGTGCACCGGGCGGTGAAGTGCGGGTACTTCTTCCTGGATGACACCGACCCCGACAGCATGAAGGACTTTGGTGAGTGCCAGCGGCCCCTGGGGGTACGGAGAGCCCCCCACGCCTGGTGTCACGGGGGGGGGGGAGGAATCAGTCAACCCCATGCGCAGGATTTGGGGTGCAGGGAGGATTAAATATGCAGTAACCCAAGCATCCCCCTGGCAGTGCCATCAATGTCCCATCCCAGAGCAGCCGTTTTGTGAACCCACGGGGTGAACTGAAACCCAGAGATATTGTCCCACGGCAATGTCTGGGTGGGTGGGCATTGGACCCTGAAGCCAGGCTGGGGATCTGGGAGGGGACCCCTAGGACAAAGCAGCAGAGCTGGGGTCCCGGACAGCGTCACCTGCGCAGCAGAAGGCTGACGTATGTGTTCCCGCAGAGATTGTGGACCAGCCCGGCGTGGACATCTTTGGGCAGGTCTATAATCAATGGAAGAACAAGGAGTGCGTGTGCCCCAACTGCAGCCGCAGCATCGCTGCCTCCCGCTTCGCCCCCCACCTGGAGAAGTGCCTGGGCATGGGCCGCAACAGCAGCCGCATCGCCAACCGCAGGTGAGCGCAGCTGCGGCATCGCGGGGCTCCCGTGCAGGGAAACTGAGTCGGGGGGGGGCTGCGGCTGTGGAGGGGTGGTCAGAGGATTTGGGCATCCATAAGCTTGTGATTACGGCTGGGTCTTCGCATTCTGGGTTTGCCCCCCAGACCTGGATGCCCATCTTCAGCTCCTTGTGCTCTACCCTGCTGCTTCCATCCTTCCAGGAAGAACAAACTGGGAATCCTGGCTTCTCTGCCCCCCCATTCCTTTGGATCCCCGTCTTAAGGCTGGGACTGTCTGGGGTGGGCATGGCAGAGCTGGTGGGGTGTGGTACAGATCCTGGGGTGCCAGGGAGGGTGTGGGACAGATCCTGGCTGTGGATCTCTGACCTTCCTGCCCTCTCTGTGCAGGATCGCGAGCAGCAACAACATGAACAAGTCAGAGAGCGACCAGGAGGACAACGACGACATCAATGACAATGACTGGTCCTACGGCTCTGAGAAGAAAGGTGGGGGGTGGTGGGGGTCCCTGCCCCCCATGAGGGGTGGGGGACATGTTCCAGCTGCCCCACGGCCCTGGAGCTCCCATTCTGGGTGTGCGCGGGGCTTCTGGCAGTGGGGGTGCAGGGTGGGCTGTGGCAATTTGGGCTGAATCCTCCAGAAAAAGTAGAAAATGTCCCTTCTCTCTCTCCTCCTGCAGCAAAGAAGAGGAAATCGGATAAGGTGAGGGGGGTGTGGTGGGGGGGAGGAATGAGGTGGGGGGCTGCGGGGGAGGCACAGTGCACCCCCCAATACCCACGCTTTCCTTCCAGAACCCCAACTCGCCCCGCAGGTCCAAGTCCCTCAAACACAAAAATGGTGAGGAGGGGGAGTTGGGATCACCAGGGGGCCGGGGCTTCAGGGGGGGGTGTCTTTGTGTGGGCGGGGCTCCCTGAGGACTGAAGGCTGCTCTGGGGGCACAGGGGTCCCCGGCCCCCGGCAGGACCCCTGCCCATTCCCCTGACCCTCCCTCTCCTGCAGGTGAGATCGGTGGGAACCCAGACCCCTTCAAGGTGAGCCAGGGTAGGATGGGGTGGAGGTGGTGGTGCCGTGGTCCCCCTGGCCAGCCCCATTCCTGTTCCCCAGCCCTGACCCCCTCTCTGCCCCCACAGTACAGCAACTCCATGGGCATCAACTACGAGACGCTGGGCCCTGAGGAGCTGCGGACGCTGCTTACCACGGTGCGTGGCCGGGGCAGTGGTGGGTGCAGGGGGAACTCCAGCCCCACCGGACGGAGAGCACGGGGATCCGTCCTGTTGCAGCTCCATCCCCACTGGGGGCGGCTTCCAGGCTGGGAATGGGGATGTTCATGCTCTGAACCCAATGGCTGGGCAGCAGGTCATGATCCTGGGAGACGCAGTGGCCCTAGGTAGCGGCTGCTCTGTCTAGGGGTGCAGGACAGCCCTGTGGGCTGTGGTCCCCGGGTCTAGCATGGTGGGAGCAGCCCAGGGCCTGCGTGGCTGCTCCTCTGCCTGCTCACCCGCCTGCTGACCTATCCCTTCTCTTCCCAGCAATGCGGGGTCATCTCCGAGCACACCAAGAAGATGTGCACCAGGTGAGAGGCCCTGGGCTTTCCCTGCTCGGCGCAGCGCAGTGGTGGCTTGCGGGAGTCCCCAGTGTGCCCCGGTCCCCATGGGAGCTGGTGGGGGTGGGGACAGCAAAAAGCCCGACTCAGCCCAGGTCTCTCCGGCAGGTCCCTGCGGTGTCCCCAGCACACGGATGAGCAGCGGAGAACGGTCCGGGTTTACCTCCTTGGCCCCTCTGCGTGAGTGAGCGCACACACACGGGGTCGTAAACGTCCCGGGGCGCATTCTGGTGCAGGGAGGGCGAGCGGAGACTGGGGGGGGCTGGAAGGCGATGAGAATGGGGACGGGGACACCTCTGAGAGGGCTGGGAGTGGGATGTGCAGCCCAGCCAGGTGGCGAGGGGCTGGATGGCGCCTGCTGGGTCCCCCTCACATTGAGGGGTGTGGGACTGTGGGCTCCATCCCCCCATCCCGGGGGCTGGGGACCCCCTAACACCTCTGCCCAGGTCCCTGCCCGAAGCCGAGGGCAATGTGGAGAACGACAGCTTCGAAGTGGCAGAGAGCCAGGCCATCATGAGCCGGCTGCAGTGGGACGGCTCCTCTGACATCTCGCCCTCCGACTCAGCCTCCTCAAAAGCCAGTGAGTGTTTGGGGGGGACAGATCCTGTGGCACAGACCCCTCTGCAGGGGCAAAACAAGGGGTGCCTGGCATCTCTGCAGCACAAGAGGGCACATACAGACAGAGTCTGGCCATCCAAAGCCACCTCCGAGTCCCTTAGCATCTTGCTGGGACATCACCACCCACCTTCGTGGGGTGGGGGGACCATTCTGGGGTGCATTTTCCTAGGTATGAATTGGAGATGGGGGCTCCTTTCTGTTTTGGGGGGCTCTTGCTGGCCCAGCTGTTCCAACACCCTTTCTCCTCCCTTTTCCCCCACCCAGGTACAAACAACTCTGAGTCCCGCAAGACCAAGAAGAAGAAGCCCCACCTGGGGCTGGTAAGCGGCGCCCCAGGGCTTGGTTCCAGCAAGAAGAAGAAGCCCAAGCCCCCTGCGCCTCACACCCCCAGCATCTACGATGACATCAACTGAGCCCAGCAGAGCCGAAGGGTTGAGGAGGCGGACGGTCAGATGGACACAGGCTGGGGCAGCGGGTACCTGGGGTATGGAAGGTGGAGGACTTGGCCATCACCACAAGGGGGGGGGGGGGGGGGGGGCTGGATTTAAGAGCCCACCTTCCTCCCCCCACCCCGCCCTGCTGTCTCTATTTATTCTGACAGTTCCTGTGCGTGGGGCTCAGAGAGGAGGCACAAAGCCCCTATTCCTAACCCACTTCCATCTGTACCCTCCACCCAGGCCCCCCCCCCCCCCAACGACCAAGGCATGTCTGTGCTGGGGTGCAGATCCCTCCTGCCCCTCCAAGCCTGGGGCTGCTCCCCTCCCTCCATGCCCCAGGCTGGTGCTGGCTGGTCGGACTGGCTCAGGATGGGGGGAGCATATGGGGGGGGGGGGGGGGGCTTATTCCTGCTGGGAGGAGACAAGTGGGGACCCCTCAAATCCACCATGAGCAGCCGGATTCAGCCACTGGGGGGGTTGTGGCCTAGACCTGCCTCTGCAGGGCTTAGGGGTCCCAGGGTTTGGGGGTGGGTCTGTATGCTGCAATCCTTATGTTTGGGGCTGATGGTGGGAGAAGTTCGGGGGGGCGGGGCTGCTGTGACCCTTCCTGTGTGCGGAGGGGGGACTCCAACTGAATGGGCTGTGTCATCGTTTCCCCCCCCCCGCCACGGCCACAGAGCAAACAGCACAGCTTTGAGGCAGACCCCTCCTCCCTAGAGCAGCTCTGCATCCCCAGGTGCCTGGAGACCCACAGCTGTAGTTGGGGGGGGGGGGGTGGGCGCAGGCACTCCACTGGTTTCCATGGCAGAGGCTGCATGGGGGACAGGGTTGGCTCAGCCCCCTCCCCTGCCCCATCATGCCCCCCGCTGCCTGTCTGATGCCCCCAGTCCAGCTGTGGGGTTGGGGGCTGCTCCTGCCCCTCGTGGCATGGCCAGTCGCTCTAGCGGGCTCAAGAAATATGGTGCTCTGACTCTGGATTCACTATTGTTTTAAAAACTGCTGCTAAAGTGAGTGCTGTGGCAGGACTGGGATGTGCCCAAACTGCTGGGGGGGGGGGAGGGGGGGGGGAGGTGGGCCTTGCAGCCTGGGTAGATGCTCCTGGCATGGTTTTGAGGCGGGGGGTGGTCCTGGCCACTGGAGCACGCCGAGCTGGCCTTTGCGTGCCCTGGGGGCTCGAGGAGGTGGTCCAGGCACCCAAAACCACAGGGGACCATCCTGGGCACCCCCAACTGCCTGGGGAGGGCAGTGACCAGGGTGGGGACACCCCGAGCCCCTCTGGGGCCGCAATGTGGGGTCCAAGGGTTAAACAGGGGGTGGAGGTGCCCCCTTGGTCTGTGTTTTCACCCTGCGGCAGAGCCGGCGGCCCCTGGGACTTGGACATGTGTGTCTGCGCCATTCTCCATCTGTGCGGGCAGCTGAGCCGTCGTGAGGTCTGTGTGTTCCGTCAGTGGGTTGTGGCTGCCCCTGTAAATAAAACTGCATCTTGACTTGGTATCTGCGGCTTGTGGCTGCTGTGTGGCACCAACACCCCGCTTAATTACCTGTGTTTAATTAAGCAGGGCTGTTGCATCCCCTTATCAACCACCCAGGCTCCCACTATTTGATTTGTGGGGCTGTCTGTTTTAAACCCCCGCCCCCAGGAAAACAGGGAGGCAGCGGGCAGGGATGCAGCCATGGTTCTGCCGCAGCTGCCCCTTGCACAGGAAAGCGAACGCTCGGGCAGACGTTACACCTTTTATTTGCTTTGAAAAGTCTCTGGGCCAAAGCCATAGCCTGTGCTGGAGCTCTCAGCTGACACACTGCTCACCCTGAGGCTGTGGGCAGCGTCTACCAGGAGCACAGCCCCTGCTGGGGGATGAAGTCCAACACTAAGGCTGAGAAGGATGCACCAAGCTCCCACCACAGGAGCTCCAGTCACCGTAACGCTGCGGTGAAGAAAGTGCTGTGATCCCACTGGGCCGAATCCCTACTGTCCATACATCCCAAACACCAGGAAGGTAAAGAGGATGGTGACACCGATCAAGGAGACAGTGGCTGGCGTGGAGAAAAGCTGCCGGTAGTTGATGCGGAAGTACCAGATGACTGCCAGCACCATCATGGCAGTGGGGACCAGCAGGTTCCTCATGCTGAGCGAGAGGCTGCCTGTGTTGGACGTGGCAGTGCCAGGGTCAGGCAGGGCGCTGGCAGCAAGGTTGCGGGAGCGGTGGCAGTGGATGACGCAGTTGTCGGTGATGTGGAGTGAGCGTAGCGTGCGCCCCTGGTCCTGCAGCAGCTGCCCACGGTAGATGAACTTCATCTGGCTCTCCTGGCCTGGGAAGAATTTGCTGCAGGAGGAGGGAAGGAGTCAGGGAGAGCAGGGATGGGGCTGACCAACGCACCTACAGTGACCTGGGACTGGGGGAACTGCCCATCGTAAAATCAGCTCAGAGGGATGCACGGACAGCACTGGATCCTCTTTTAAAGTCATTACTTTAACCTCAGCAGCTTTTCGTTTTTGGAGGCAACCCTCAGGAAAGCACGGGGGCAGCGGCAAGCGAGAACGAATGAAAACCCTCTGCTGTGCCCAAGCGGGGAGGGGGCTCTTTGTACTGACAAGGGTTTTGGAACCAGGCACCATTCCCTCTCGCCCGCCGCACCCCCCCAAGACGTACCTCTTGAGCCCCCCCACGGTGTCCTCGGGCCGCACCACAGCCACCTCCTCGGTGTCGTTGAGGAACTTGAGTCGGACAGTGATGCAGCCGGAGCACAGGTCGCTGCCCCCCGGGGCGGGTGCTGCCCCCCGGCTGCCCGGGGCGCTGGGCTCAGCGGCCGAGCTGCGTTTGGGCGAGCTCTGGATGTCCAGCAGCCGCTCCAGGCCGACATCGGGGGAGCTGCCGCTGTCGCCCTGTTCCGGCCCCGGTACCCCCACCCCTTCATCTTCTGTTTTCTCCTCTGGGATTTCGGGGACGCGGGGGGGCTCCGGAGCTTCGGCCGCTCCCGCCGTGCCCCCATACCGCTCCACCTGGCCCAGCCGGATGACGGCGGCGTCCCCCGCCGCCACGATCGTGCCCAGGAGCTGGTTGCTGCTGTCGGCGACATAGGTGGAGAGCCAGGCCAGCACGAGCGCCAGGACCAGCACCACGACGCCGGCCGCCACCGTCACCTCGTCCCCCACCCCGCGGATGAAGGTGGCGGCGGGCAGCTCCATCTCACGGCCGCGTCCCGCTGGCAGGAGGGCGAAGCTACCGATTCCCACGCCCCAGTTAACGCAGCACCTGTAATTACACCCCGGGCTAGAGGCGGCCGGGGCAGTAGAGAGCCGTTGGGCCAGAGGGGGCGGTGGGGGGCGGTTAACGTGGGGAAGAGCCTCCGGGGGAGCCAAGCCGGGGTGGGGGGGAAGGCTGTGCTGGCGGGCCGGGGGCTGCGAGAGGAGGCCCGGGGGGATCCTGTGAGACCTAGGGTGTGATGGGGGATCCCTGGAGGGTTTCCTGTCAGACCTGGGGATTGCGTCGAAGCCTAGGGTGTCCCGGGGGTCTGGTGTGGCGCTGAGGGTCCTTGATAGCCCCAGTGAGGCCCAGAGGCCGCCGCCAGTACCGAGTCCCGCCCAGCCCCGCCCGCACTCACCGCGCCGGAAGCGGTACGTCACAGCGCGCGCCGGGAGGGGAAGCGCGGGCGCGCACACTTTGCGTCACAGCAGCGGGCTCCGCCCACTGGACGTGGTCGGCGCGCGCTGCTGGTGGGCGGACCTGCATCCGTGGGCCGGGCCGGAACTGGGCGGGGCCCTCTGTATGATTGAGGGGCGGGGCCTCGGGTGTACCCCGCGCCTGGAGCCGGCCCGGCCCCGCTGTCACCGCGCGCCAGGACCCGTCCCTCCCAGGGCCTCTGTGTCACCTCCCTCCACCCTGTCTCCCCCTTCTGCCCTGTCACCCCTGCCCTTTTCCCCTCCGTCCCCTGTCCCTCAGCCGCTGTCACCCCTGCCCAACCCCGCGGGAAATGAGACGCCGCGAGAGCCACCTCTGCCGTGTCCTTTATTGGGGGGGGGACACGAGGAGAGGGGCACACAGAGGCACCCACACCCCCCATTGTCTCCCTGTGCCAGAGTGGGGGGGACATGGGGACATCGCCCCTCCTGTGTCCCCCCGTACCAGTGTCCCCAGGTCCCTCAGGAGATGACCCCTTCCAGGGGCAGCTGGAGGTAGCAGCGCAGGGTGGGTGGCAGGGCCAGCTTGGGGACAACAGCGTGGCAGCGGGCACCCAGGTGCCGCCGCAGGACACAGCGGGCCAGGTGCTGCAGCCGCCGCGGCTGCCCTGCCATGCGCGCAGCCGAGGCATAGAACTCACAGTGTTCCTGCAAGTAGGGGGACACGGCAGGGTGAGCCAGCTGGGGCAGGGGGACAAACATCTGCCATGGCCCCCCCCCGCTTACCTCCCACAGCTCAGGGGGCACAGCCCCCACCCAGCCCTCGGCCGGCGGCACGTGGTCATAGGCGTTGAGCAGCACCTCAAGTGCCGGTGGGTGCCGGCAGCAGAACTTGAGCATCTGCCGAGGGAGGGGTGTCACCGGCGGGGGGGCACCTCTCTGCGTCCCCACCAGCACCCCCAGTGCCCACCTTGGGGTGCACAGGGCGTGCGCCATGGTCGAGGAGCAGCGCGATTGTCTCCTCGGGGCGCTGGTGCCGGTACTCCTCAACAGCGTGGACGGCGCAGTCCAGGGGGGTGAAGCCAGCACAGTTGCTGACAGTGGCGTCGGCGCCGTGGCGCAGCAGCAGCCGCGCCAGCCCGTGCTGTCCATTGCTGCATGCGTTGTGCAGTGGTGTGTGCTCTTTGCGGCCCGCGGCGCGCGGGTCAGCACCGGCTGCCAGCAGCTGCTCTGCCACCCGGCAGTAGCGCTCCGCGTCCTCGGGGTGCTCAGCGGCGGCGCAGGCGGCGTTGAGGGGTGTCTCGCCCTGGCGGCTGCGCCGGCCAGGGTCTGCGCCGTGGCGCAGGTACAACTCCACGTGGGCCACCAAGCCCTGCCGCGCGGCCACGTGCAGCGGCGTCAGCCCCCTCTCCTGCGTGCCCAGGTCTACCCGCGCCCCGTGCGCCAGCAGCAGCTCCGCGCACCTGGGGGACACGAGTCAGCTGGATGGAGACCCCGAGACCCCCGGGACCCTCCTTCAGGGCCTCCCCGTCCCCATACATGGGTGGGCGAGAATGGGAACCCTCAGCGCCCCAGCGTCGATCTCTCAGGGCCCCCCAGCAGGGAGCCCGGGGTGGGTGGGGCTTGGGGCGGGGCTTTTCTCTGGGGGCAGGGCAGTGGGTGCAGAGGAGGCTGGGCACGAGGGAGGGGCTCGCATGCAAATTCAGCGGGGGCCGTCCAGCCTCAGGCGAGCCCCGCCCCCGGCCAGGGCGCCTCAGGCAGAGCCCGGGTAGGGGAGCGCGGGGCGGGACCTGGCGAGGGGCGGTGCAGGGGTGCAGCGGGGCGGGAGGCGGTGCAGGGAGCGGTGTGGGGGAATGCGTACCCCAGGCTCTCCGGCGCGGTGCAGAGGTGCAGCGGGGCAGCGCCCTCGGCGCTCAGCACGTTGGGGTCGGCGCCGAAGTCGAGGAGGAGCCGCGCGCAGTCTGCGCGGGGCGCGGCCGCGCAGTCGTGCAGGGGGGCGCGACCCCCGACCACCGCATCCGGGAGCGCCCCCCGCAGCAGCAGCTGCCGCGCGCACGCGCCGTGGCCGCGCCCGGCGGCGATGCGGAGCGCAGAGGTGTGCAGGGGGCGGGGTGTCAGCACCCACAACCCTGTGGGGGGATGCGGCAGCACCCGCCGAGGGGCTCAGCACCCACAGCCCTGGCGGGTGGGCGGTAGCACCCACCCCTCACTGCACCCCTCAGCCTGCACAATCCCACCCATCCAATCCCAACCCTCACCTCCAGCCCCCAGCCAGGAAACCCGGGATCCCCCCCCCCCTCCTTCACAGGGACCTCCCACCGCCCCCAAAGGAGCCGCCCTGCTCCCCTCAGCCCCGAGAAGCTGAGCCCCCAGACAACACGCACCCCCCCGGCCCTCTCCGTTAGTTTGCAGGGAGCTCAGAGGGGAGGGAATAGGGAGGAGGGAAAAAGTGTGGGGAGAAGCAGGGTTAAGGAAAGAGAGGGGGAAAGGGAAAAGGGGAAAGGTTCCCCCGCCCCTCAGGCAGCCACTCCTGCCCCGTACCCTGTTCAGACGACCAGACCAGCTCCTCGCTGACCGTCTCCATGACCATGTTTGCGGTGGTTTCATCCTTAAAAATGCTCTTGACGCGCAGGAGGTCCCCGGCGTACAGGGCATTGTGGACAGCGGGATCCCGGCAATACTGGGGCCGCCGGGGAGCGGTAAGGGGGGGCCGGAGGGTCGCAGGCAGGAACCGGCGTGTGGCCGATTCCCGCGCCACGGCCCGCCGGCGATCCTCCTGCTCCAGCAGCTCCCGCTGGAGCCGCAGCGAGCGCAGAGCAGTCGAGGTGAAGGCGAAAGTTTCCTGGGCCATGGGCACCCGGGGAGCAGGGGGGTCTGGGGGCAGCAAGCTGCCCTCTGCGTCTGGCAGGGGTTATAAATAGGGCTGTGCCCCACACACAAATGCTGAATCAAGGGCTCAGGCCAGGCCGCCCTATAAATAACTCACCCAGGGCAGTAAACAGAGTCACATTGGCACAGGGCTGCCAGGGCGTTTAACCTGTTGGGGGGTGTGACATGGAGGGGATGTTGCAGGCTGGGACCCCTCAACTCTGCAGAGCTTGGGCAGAAGCTGGAATAGTCCTGGGGGGTAACAGCACCTCATGCCCGGTGGAAGAGAATGAGCGCAGGGATCCCCAGGGGGAAGGGTCTGGGGTGCTGCAGCTCTGCAGAGAGGGAACAGGGGCACCGCTGGCCGCGGTGGCAGAGGGGATAGTGATACACAAGCAGATGGGGCGAGGCAGGGACAGAACAGCCCTTTAATGCAGGTTTGGAAGCCGAGACGGACCAGCCCATCTGGCAGACTGGAGACGGGCACTGAGGCTGCGTCCCCCTGGGACACTATGAGTGCCCCCAGCTCTCAGCTCCAGAACAAACACAACGAAAAGACAGAGAAAGGAGCAGTGAGGCAGCTGCTGCATCGCCTGCGTGCTCAGCATCCGCTCCGGACCATGGTGCAGCCCAAGCTGTGCAGCAGTAACTGTTTCCCCAGCCCCACAGCTGTGCCACAGCTCCCTGGGGTCAGCAGCAGTCAGCCTGGGTTGGAGCGAAGAAATCCTCAGGCAGCTCTCCCAGGAGCCCGTCCAGGTCCTCTGCACGGGCAGGGGGAGGATGAAACATGAGTTTCACTTGTGTACAGAGGAGGAATCAACTCTGTGTAACAGGGACATGAGACCCCCTTTGGCATTACACTGGAAGGGAGGCACTGCCAACCACTAGGACCTGTTCTCCGTGGGACACCAAGCTTTTCCTGCCCACCCAGAGTGGGTCCAACTCACCCATGTCACAGCTGTCAGCTCCCACCAGCTCTTCTTGTCTGGGCCCAGGGCTCTGCAAGTGCTGGGAGAAGCCCCCGGGAGGCTGCTTCATGCTGTGGCTGCCCATCCTCACCTGTTCCCAGTCCCCAGGGGCAGGGACACTCTGAGGGCGCTGTGCAGGGTGGTCTGGGAGTAGCTCAGGGTGGCCAGGGATCTGCAAAACCCAGCAGAGATGAATTGTTGGGGGCCCACAGGAGGATTTATCTGTCCCTCCTGAGCCTTCCCCTTCCTCCGCAGTTGCTCTCAAGGGTCCCTGCAGCCCAGACCCCCTGGTAATGCTCTTGGGGGGTCCTAGCATCCCTGTCCCTCCAGGGTGAGCAGCAAGGTGCCCTGTCTCACCTCCTGCTGCACTGGTGATGGCTGTGAGAGGCTACCCTCAGGCTCTGGCAGGTAGATCTTCAGCAGGTTGTTGGGGGTGACATTGAGGTAGTGGTTGCGGTGGGATGGGGAGAAGACGCCCACCTGTGAAGACAGAGCGCTGGGTCAGACCCAGACCGTCAGCTTCCAGTGGCACCACCGGCCACACCCTGGGAAGGAGCTGGAGGAACCCCTTGTCCCATTCCGGTGGGTTGCGAGCTCGGCAGCTGGGCACGGTGACCATGGATTAGTGGCAGCCACAGCAGAAACAGATGCATCACTGCTGCCAGAGCTCTGCCTTCACATCTCCTACCTGCTTCAGGAGCAACACCGAGCCGGGCTTGAGCTCGCTCTGTCTCTCTTCCAGCAGAAGGCGATGCACCGTGCCCTGCATCTCCCCTGCGGATAGGGAGGGGCTCCGTTAGCCGCAGGGAGCAATGGCTGGGAGCCTCAGCTCAACCTGGGTGTGAGTACGCCTGCACTTACCAGTCGGGTCCCTGAACACAGCACCAGCATCAACGTTGGTCCTGGTCAGGGTCTTGATCATCACTGCCATGCTGGGGACCTTGTTCTTTGGGAGCTGCTTCAAGGCTGCCTGCGCACAAACTTCTCATCACAGCGATGTCCCCAGGGGCCATGGGATGTCTGCAGCTCGGGCCCCTCCCCACACTGACGCCTGGCCCTGGAAACAGCTCCAAGGGACAAGGGGAGTCTGAGTCTGAGGGGCTACTGCCCTCACCCAGCGCCTCCCTCACCTTGCGCAGGACCATCACCACGCTGTAGGTCCTGAGGAAGCAGCTGGGGTCCCTCTCGTCCAGCCCCAGCTCTGTCTTCATGGCAAGCCAGGGGCCCTTCCCAAAATCCTCTTCTGCAGGCAATGAGGAGCTGGGCAGACCCTGGAGTCACAGGACAAACATAGTCACCACCTTGGAGCCGAGCAAGCGCTTCTCACAGCCCTGGCATAGCAAGAGGGGAGCCCTAGGGACACCCTCCCCTTCCAGCAACACCCTCAGAAAGCTGCAGCCTGGGGACTGTCTGCAGCAGCGCCACTGGGACTCACACCCAGACCTGCACTGCAGCAAGGGGTTACCTCTGTCCGTGGCTTTGCCACAGCCCCGTGAGCCGGAGACTGGGGAGCTGAAATGAGGATCTTCTCCAGCAGCTTCCCAGCATGCTTATGGGAGAAAGATGTCCACGGTTTAGCATCATTCACCAGCTGCTCCCATCCAACCCCACCCTATCCCACTCTGTACCCACCTGCTGGGGCAGAATCCCAGCAGGCCCTGGGAACCGGCGAGCCTTGCCCTGCGCAAGGAGGTGGGGGGCAGCCCTGGGCGCTTTGCTGGCTGCCGTCACCAGCTGCACGAGGTGGTTGGTGACCACTGGTGTCTGCAGGCTGCCTGGTGGCCTCGGCGGGGGCTCCATGCAAGCCAGCAGGTTGTTGGGGGGCAGACATGTCGAGGGGCAGCTCTGCCGGGGAGCTGGGGGCACCTGCAGCCCCGCAGAGGAGCTGCTCACTCCTGGCTGGCGTGGGGACGCTTGGAGAGGCCTCAGAGCCAGAGCCCTGGGAATGGGGACAGAGCCCCAGGAGCCCCTTGGCTTCCCCAAGGGACTGGGGGTCCCGAGGGGGCAGGCGCTGGCTGTGCTGGGCCGCAGCGCCAGCTTGGGAGCAGGGGCTGCACATGGGGCAGGCTGGGAGTCCTTCCTGTCCCCTGTCCCCTCTCCCACTCGCAGTTTCTTGGGGGGTGTCTGTTCCTGGGGGCTCCCGTGCCCCGTCTGCAGAGGCTGCTTCCAATGCTGGGCAGCACGAGCGCCCGCTGGCACCTCAGGACCCTCCAGCTCCACACAGGCGGCCACGAGGAGGTCATTGTCCAGCTCATCCTCGGGGGCTGCTCCCGCGGGCAGGGGTCCCTGGAGGCCTGCTGGCTGCCCCTGCCCAGTGAGGGGCCGGAGGCCAGGGGCTCGGCATGGTGGTGGTGGGGGTCCTGGGCCACTGCCAGGTGAGGGATGTCCAGGGACTGAGAACCGTTTCTCTGCGTCCTGCACGGCGGAGAGGAAATCCTGCGGGAGAGGAGGCACTGGGCACCCATCTGTCCCCATCCCAGCAGGGTGACCCGAGCTCGGGGATTAAATCCGGGAGTGAGAAACCTCTTAACGAGATACAGGAATTTAACGAGTTATGGCCCCACGCACCCGGGGGTCCCCGCGCCCCTCACCTCATCCGCCAGCTCCGCGTCGGCCCCGAGCAGCTCCTGGAGGCGACAGGCCTGCGGGGGGAAAGGTTGGGGGGCACCATGTGGAGACTCCTCCCCCGGGACCCAGAGCCTACCCACTCCGCCCCCAGGAAGGGGTGAAGCCGGGGGGAGCCTTGGGGAGCTCCCCTCTCCCCCCAGAGGCCCCTTCCCGCGGGGCAGCGGGAGGACCCCGATTCCCCCCCACCCCGTTACCATGGCAGCGCGCGGCCCGGGGGCGGAAGCGGCGGCGCCGGGCGGGAACGGGGAAGGGGGAGAGGCGGGAACAGCGGCTCCGGGCACCCCGGGGCCCGAGAGGCCGCGCCCCCGGGAGGGGAGGGGGCTCCGCCCGCCCCGCCCTCGGTCCCGCCTGTCTGTCCGCCCGCCCGCCGGTCCCTCTGTCGGTCCGTCCCCCCCCCCCGCCCACGCGTGTGCAAGGCACGGGCAGGAGCCACCAGCTGGCGGGCAAACGCGTGTGCGTTTTGGATACCGGCCTGTGCACGCACCCTTGCAGAGCCGCCCGCCGTGCCCGGAGCACCGTGTGCCATTGCACACCCGCTCACACGTGTGGAACTCCCTGCCAGCCCCTTGCACGCTCGCGCACAGGCATTCACTGCCTTCAAGAGGAATCACGGCAGCCTCTGTGCACGCACACGCGTGTGTGCTGCTGCAGGCCAGCCTGGCACACACACTCACGCATGTGCTGTTGCACACCAGGGTGTCAGATTTAGGTGTGCCATCACACAGCAACCTGCAGAACACGTATGCTCACACATGTGCCATCATGCACCAGCCCACAGTGCACACACACTCACGTGTGTGCTATTGCACACAAGGTTATCACACACAAACCTATGTCATGGCACAGTAGCACATAGTTCATGTGCACACTTACACGTGTCATTGCATACCAGCCCATGGTGTGCACATACTTCTACACATGGATCATTGAACAGTGATGCATGCTGAACACTCACATGTGTGCTGTTGCACTCCATCTGTCACACACACGAGCCGTTGTACACCAGTCTGTGGTGTGCACACATATACTCATGTGTGTATGATTGCATACTAACACAGGGAGCACACTCGTGTGCTGGTACACATCAGCCTCACACTCATGTATCATTGCACACCAATTTACACGCAGGCTTACATGTGTTTCATTACACAGTAGCACATGGTGCACACACACATGCACTCACACACCCCCTTGCACACCAGCCCATGGTGCACACACGTTGCTCATCGCGCACTCACACGCGTACCCGTAGGCACCAACCCGCGCTGCGTTCATGCCCTCACCCCCCCGCCTCTTTAAGCGCACCACGCCCCGCCCCCGGGGGAGGGGGAGGGGCGAGGATATTTTTAGCGGAGCCGGTCACGTGACGGCGAGTGACGTCACCGAATGTTGTTGTCGGGGCGGGCGGGGCCGCGCGGCAAAGATGGAGGCGCGGCGGGGCGGGGGGGCGGTGGGGCCGGGCGCCGAGCAGGTACCGGCACCGGGGGGCACACGAGCGATATGTGTGTGTGTGTGTGTGTGTGTGTGTGTGTGTGTGTGTGTGTGTGTGTGTGTGTGTGTGTGTGTGTAAAAGGGGGACTGTGCATTTCGGGGGGGCTGTGCAGTGCTGGGGGGGCTGTGCAATGGGAGGGGCTGTGCATTGGAGGGAGGGCGTGCAGTTCGGGGCTGGGGGGGCTCTGCAATGCTGGGGGGCCCGTACAGCTCGAAGAGGGGCGTGCGAGTATGCGGGGGGAGCTGTGCAACGGAGCAGTGGTGCAGTTAGGGGACTGGGGGGCTGTGCAATGCTGGGGGGGCCTACGCAGCACGGGGGGTCGTGCATGGGGGGGGAGGAGCCGTGTTATGCTTGGGGGGGGGGGGGGGGGGCGTGCGCCAGCGCGGCGTCTCAGCAGCGCGGGCCATTTGCGGGCGGGGGGAGCCCGTTGCACCGCGCCGGACTCGGGGCTGCCGTTGGCGCCCCCCCCTTCCCGACCCCCACCTCGGGGTGGTGCCTCGGGAGGGTCTGCAGCGCCGGGCCAGGCCCCCCCCCCGCTCATGGTGTCCATGTTTCCCCCCCGTGGGGCCGGGTCCGTCCCTGCTGAGAGACCGGGGAGGGCACCGCGGGGGAGTCCCGGGGCTGCGCTCCCTGCTGTCCTCCCAGGGCTCCGCGCTTGTGCCCTCCCTTTTCCTGCAGAACATGGTGTAACGCTGCCCCCGCCTCCCCCCCCCCCCTATTGCGGGGTCCCCCCGCCGTTTCAGGGGCAGCAGAGGGAGCGGGACCCCATCCTGCGCCCCCCTCTCCCCCCCGCCAGCGGATGCACCGGGTGCAGCGGTGTTGGATCGGCCCCAGCAGATGCTCGGGGATGGGGTGGGGGGCACGGAGTGCCCTGAGACTCCCCCTGTTTGCTGCTGGGGGGGGGAAATGTCTCTTGGATTCAGGGGTACTGACAGGAGTGCTTTTTCCCGCAGGGCTCCCAGGCGGCACAGGCTCAGCCCCAGCGCCCTGGCCGGCACTGACGGCCACTCTGGCCACGCGCCTCTCAGCGTCCCCCGACACCACTGTCCCACGCCAGCTGCCATGGACCCCCCAGGTGACACAGGTGAGAACGGAGTGGGGGCTGCCCCCCTGGGCATGGTCTTGTAACCCCGTGCCACGATTGTGCCCCTGCTGGAGCCACTGTCCCTCCTGGTGCCAGGATGGGGTCCCTAACTCCCCCACCAGTACCAGTATTAGGTCCCTGTTGGAGCCTCTGTTCCCTTTCAAGTGCCAGGATTGGATCCTTGTCCCCCCTGAGTGCCAGGATCAGGCCCTGCTGGATCCCCTGTCTTCCTTGGGTGCTGGGGGGCTTAGGGACCAGATCCTCACCCAGCGTGCCAGCACCAGGCGCCCACTGCCACGCAGCTCATCAGCACCCGCGTGGGTGCAGTGTGTGAGACGGGCGCATGCAGTGACAGGCGCGAAGCTGAGGCCACACCAGTGCTTGGGCTGTGCCAGCTGCCCCCTCCCTGGGTGATCCCGGAGCCCTGGCAGGTGCCGGGAAACCGAGGCAGGGCAAGCACCACCGTCCTGCTACTGTGGTGCAGTAACGTGTGAAATCCATGGTGTAAACTTTACGGTGAGATCTGGCGGCAGTGCTTGGCAGCGGGACCCACGGACCCTGAGGCAGCGGTTTGCGGGGTCCCCATGGTGACGTCCCGTGGCACACGGGAATGGCTGGGTGACTGTGAGAGCCATGCCCACACTGCATCAACTGTGCTGGCTCCTCGTCAGAGCCGCCCTGTAATTAGCCCGGTGGGAATTCCAGCGACATCTGGACAGATGCAGCTGGGCCAAGCGGCTTCGCTGACCCCACAGATGCCCGCGGCCTTAGGAGCGCTCGGAGGGGAAACTGAGGCCAGGGCGGTGGCAGTGCCCCATCCCACTGAACACAGCAGGGGAGGGGACTCTCCGTCAGTCTGGGATGGGGATTGTGTCCCCCCTGTCCCTGAACCCCCTGTCCTGGCACTGCCATTCACTGCCCGCCGGTATTTTTGGAGCGGGTGCTGGGCTGGAGCGCAGCCTGGCCGTGCCTGGCACGGGGCTGACACGCGACGTGATGGCACAGGGACACGGCCTGGCTGCTGCTGTCCCCTCTGCACATTCCTTGGGTCCTGTCCTGCTGGGGGTCCCTGGGCAGGGGCTGTCGTTGCTGGGACCTTCGGTGCTGTGATGAGCTGGGCAGGGCTCAGCCATGTGCCCTGGGGATGTGGCAGAGCCACCCCACACTCCCCCACCCCGAGCCTGGGTCCTCAGTCCCTCCCTGGGTGCTCCGTGTCCCCTAGGATTCTCCGCTTGCGTCCCTTTCTGTGTTCACCCCAACACTGGGCTGCACTGGGGGTCTTGCAGGAGCCAAGCATCCCACACATCCCACAGGTGGTAGTGCCAGCCCAGGAGTGCAGTCATCTGGCTTCCCCCCCTCCCCCCCCCCAGCCGTGCCCCCCCGCGATGTGACTGCCCGTGGTGGGGGTCCAGCAGCCGCAGGGCCTGTTCCCGTGGCCCCGTGCCCGCGGCAGCACCAGGAATAGCGGGGCTGACGTCAGGGCCCAGTGCACCCCGGGGGGGCGCGGGGTGCCTGAAATATCCCGGCTATTAAAAGGCTTGGCTTGGGATTAAGGCACTGGTAAATAAACGTGGCTGCAGCCGGTAGGGGGGGAGTCCCCATCCCCAGGATGCAGGGGGTCCCCATCCCAGCTCCCCCAGTCCCACTGAGGCACTTGGGGTCACCGAAAATATGCTGAGTCAGGGTCTGAGTCCCTGTGCCCCACCTGGGACCCCCGTTCCCTGGGAGGGCTCCTGCTGGGGGGGTCAGGGGTCCCAGGTGGGGCAGGGGGGCTGATCTCCCCCATAACCCTGATTGCATTCCCAGTGCTGATGTGGATTAGCATCCCGGCAATTAGGGGCTGGAGGGGGCCCCGGGGCAGAAATGGGAGGTGGCAGGGGGATCCCAGCCCTGCTGACAACCCCCCCTCACCCTGTGTCCCCTGTGCAGGGCAGCCCCTCTCCACTGTCCCAGGGTGGTTTGGGGGTGCAACCGGGATTTCCCCAGCGGGGCTGTGCTGGGGTCCGGTGGGGGTGGGCATGCTGCTCTATTTATAGCCGTTCCGCCCGAGTCCTGGCTATTCCAGGAGCTGGGGAAGCTGGGGGGGGGAGCGTGGGGTGGCTGTGGGTGAGGGAGGGCACCCAGCTCCACCCTGCCTGAGATGGGGGCCTGGATCCATTCCCACTGCCCCCAGTGCCAGGGATGCTCAGTGCGCCCCCTGCACTGAGGAAGCTCAGGGGGGGCTGAGGCTGGGAGGAGATGGCGGGTCGTGCCCCAGGCCCCACCTCAATGCTGCAACCCATTTCTGGGGGTTATGGCTGTTTCTCTGCAGAAGGGGGGTCCGGCCATGAGCCCTCGCTGGAGCTCCTGTCCCACACCCAGCTCCATGCCACCCTTCCCACCCCAGGTGAGTTCTGGGGGGGGTCCTGGCCCCCTCCCAATCCTGGTGAAATTCCGACTGGCACTGGTCCTGTCCCCACGTGTCCTTCCCCCCCGGGGCATTCTCTTGGTGTGGGGTTGGGGTGGGGGCACACCCAGGATGTGCTGCCCATGCCCGTGCCCTCTGTCCCAGGGGCACAGGGGGACACGGATGGTGGCAGAGGGGTGACTTTGTTCCTTGGAGGGGTTCACAACGTGGAGAGTGCGACCTCTTGCGTGGATGTGCAAGGGTGTGCAAAGAGGGGCTGCTCTCTTTGCACTGGTGTGCGCCAAGGGTCCAGCCCCTGGCAAAGGCGATGGCAGCGTTGCTTGTCCTGCCCCGTGGTGGGGACAGGTTGGGGTCACTGAGGGCGTCCCGTTGCATCCCCGTGGGGACGCTGACACCCCTCATGGATGGTTACCCTTCGGTTTGAGGGGGCCGTGGGCACCGAGGGGTTAAGCACCCTCCGTCCTCCGTGTGTGTTTTGGGGTGGTGGTAGGGGAGCTGGGTCTGGGAGAAGGGTTGGCTGGGGCGGCAGGGTGGTGGCCCCCCCGCAGGGTGATGATGGCAGTGGCCCCCCCGCAGGGTGGTGGCCCTGGCCCCTCGCCAGCCCAAAGCCACTTCTGAGACCCTAAATGCGGGTTTGGCTGGGCTGGGCCCCTCCCGGGGTATTTTTAGGTCCCCCCCGGGTGCCACCCCCCATCTACCCTTGATCTGGATGCTGCCCCCTCCATTGCGCCCCAGCATCCACCAGGGGGGTGGTATCACGTCTAGGGGGGCTGCAGGGACAATCCCCCAAGGTGTGGGGCAGCATCAGGGCGACCCCCCCCGGGGTGAACTGGGTGAGAGAGGAGGGGCTCGGGGGCCCCCTGCCTCATGGTTCCTGTTGTGTGTTGAGGGGGTGCTGCATGGCACTGAGGGCACTGGTACGTACTGGGGGTGCTGCTTGGTACTGAAGGGGACTGGTTCGTACTGGGGGGGCTGGCAGAGGAGAGGGGGGGCACCGCCCCCGGGTAGCTGGTAGAGTTTGGGGGGCAGTGCCCAGGCTCCGTAGCGGTGATGGCGATGGTGACGTCTGCGTGTCCGTCCTGGGCGCGCGTCAGTGCAGCGGCACTGGGGGGGCATTAGCATGCGACGCACACCCCCCGCCCCCGCCTTCCTGTTTGCGTGGGAGTGGGGTCGTTTCCCCCCCCCCCCCGCCGTACCCTGCTGTTGGGGGGGGCGGGGGGGGCTGGATGCTTGGGTTCCCTCCCCATGTCTGTCGCTAGGTGGGGGGGCTTGGTTTTCACAGGGGGGTTTATGTTCATCTCAAAGTGCTCCCAGCTCCTGCCCCAATCCCTGGGACTCCCTCAAATTGATCCTAGCCCCACCATCCCTGGGACCCCCCAAACTGCTCCTAGCCCCCCCCCTCCCCAATCCTGTCCATGCCGCAGGGGCAGAGGGGCCGGCAGAGGTGTGCAGGGAGCGCCGGGGCGCAGGGCTGGACGCGGCAGCGCGGGAGCGGCAGCTGCAGCGGGAGCTGCTGGCCCTCAAGCAGCAGCAGCAGCTCCAGAAGCAGCTGCTCTTCGCCGAGTTCCAGAAGCAGCACGAGCACCTCACCCGCCAGCACGAGGTCCAGCTCCAGAAGCACCTCAAGGTGTGGGGGGGTCACAACCTGGAGGAGTGGGAGAACGAGTGGGGTGAGGTGGGGGAAGATAGAGGGAGATGGAACCGTGGGGCAACACCTACCTGGGGATGTCACCTATCCAGGATGATGGAGCTGTGGGGAGGGACTGGTGGTGATGGAACCGGGGGGCGTGAAGTGTCTGGGGTGATGAGAAGCACTGGGGAGAGGCTGAGGTGGTGGAGCCGTTGGGTGGAGATTGGGGGTGATGGAGCCGTTGGGGAGGGATTGGAGGTGATGGAGCCTTGGAATGACCCGTCTGGGGTGATGAAAACAATGGGGAGAGATTGGGGGTGACAGAGCCATAAGGTGTCACCTCTCTAGGGTGATGAAGCCATTGGGGCATCCCGCGTTCAGGGTGATGGAGCCGTGGGATATGGTACCCGGGGTGATGTGCTCATGGGGGGTCAGAGGAGAGTGATGCGTCCCCCCGGGGTGGTGGGTTGGGGTCTGGGGGTGCCGGTGCTGAGCCCCTCCATTCTGTCCCGCAGCAGCAGCAGGAAGCGCTGGCCGCGCGCCGGCAGCAGGAGCTGGAGCTGGAGCAGCAGCGACAGCGGGAGCGGCAGGAGGCCCTGGAACAGCAGCGCCTGGAGCAGCTCCACGCCCTGCGCACCAAGGACAAGAGCCGGGAGAGTGAGTGGGAGGAGGTCTGGGGGCTGGGGTGGGGTTGGAGTCAGGAGGTCAGTGGGGAGTTGGGGGATCCTAAAGGCCCAGGGGAAGGGGGGGTGCGGGAATGTTGGCGCAGGGAGCTCCCAAGGGGCTGAGGAGGGACTTCCAGGAAGCTGGGGTGGGGAGATGTGGAGGCTGGGGGTACGTGGTGCCCCCCCACCCCAGCTGTGTGTCCCCCCCCCAGGCGCCATCGCCAGCACGGAGGTGAAGCTGAAGCTACAGGAGTTCCTGCTCAGCAAGACAAAGGAGCCGGGCACCGCCCTCCCCAACCATTCCCTCCCCCAGCACCCCAAATGTTGGTGGGTCACCCCCACACCCAGACTGCCCCCAGACCGGGGCAGGGGAGGGACTGGGAGTCCTAGCACAGTCTCTGCCGCCTCCCCCCAGGGCTCACCACACCTCGTTGGACCAGAGTTCCCCCCCTCAGACTGGCAGCCCGGGGACCCCCCCATCCTACAAACTCCCCCTCCTCGGCACCTACGACGGCCGGGATGATTTCCCGCTCCGCAAAACCGGTGGGTGCTGGGCTGTGGGGGGTGGGTGCCGGGAGCCGTGCCGGGGCTAACGCTGCTTCCCGGGTACCCCACCCCCGCAGCCTCCGAACCCAACCTGAAAGTGCGCTCGCGGTTAAAACAGAAGGTGGCGGAGAGGAGGAGCAGCCCCCTGCTGCGGAGGAAGGACGGCACCGTCATCAGCACCTTCAAGAAGCGGGCGATCGAGATCACGGGTGAGGTGCCACGTGCCTCAGTTTCCCCAAGTCACCGCGTGGTTCTTGTGCTGTGAGGGGAGCCCCCGCCCAGGACCCTGGCTCCTCTCCCTGGTGGCAGGGCGTGCATGTGCAGTGTGTGCACACATGCTTGTGCAATGCGCGTGCACCTGTGCTCTTGCAACATGTGTGCTCTCGTGCCTGTGCACACGGGAGCTCGTGCATTTGCACACCTCTGTGTGCGTGTGCAGCACACTCGAGCGTGGGCTGCTCTCTCCCTCGCACAGCCATGTGCCGGGGCAGGGGGAGCTGGGGGAAGGGGGGTGCTGGGGCAGTGCTGGCTCCCCCTTGATGCCCGGTGGCCCCGCAGTGTCCTCCGTGTGCAGCAGCGCCCCAGGCTCTGGGCCCAGCTCCCCCAACAGCTCCCACAGCACCATCGCCGAGAACGGCTTCACTGGCTCCGTCCCCAACATCCATGCCGAGGTAGGAGCTGCCGAGGGGTGGCACACCCATGTGCTGGGAGCGTGTTCAGAGTCACATGTGTGTGCATGATCAGTGTTCACGAGTGTGCGGCCAAGGTACAGCTGCACGCACACGTTTCAGTGTGTGCTTTAAGCATGCTCAGAGTGCACATATGTGCTCAGGTGTGTGCTGTGAGCTTGCCCAGGTGACAGTGATGGGTGCAGCCAGGGGTTGTGCTCAGAGTGCCCGTGTATGCAGCCGTGTGCTGTGAGTGTGCTCAAGCGTGTGCAGCCAACATGTGCCCCTAGGACTGCACCTCATACATGTCTGTGCCGTGTGCTCCCACCCCACAGCAGCTCCTGCCCCAGCACCGAGCCCTCACCCTGGATGGCGCCAGCCAGCTCAGCCTCTACACGTCCCCGTCCCTGCCCAACATCTCCCTGGGGCTGCAGGCCACCGTCACCGTCACCAACTCCCACCTCAATGTGCGTGGGGCGGGCGCAGAGGCTCAGCCTGGGGTCCTGGGAGTGGCACGGGGACATGGGACCCCATGGGGGGGATTTGGGGACCCCATGAGGGGGTGACACAGGGACCTGACGTCCCATAAGAGCTGCCTGAGGACCTGGCACCCCCAGGGCTGCGTTTGTGCCTCAGTTTCCCCTAAGGAGAGAAAGATGGGGGGGGACTGGCAGCGCCTCAGTGTGAGGTGCTGCTCCCAGGCTGGGGGTGCAGAGGTGGTTGGGGGGGGGGTCATCCAGCACCTCGGGGGCTGCTGATGGATGGGGGGGGAATCTCTGCCCCCGCACAGCTGCCGAGGGCTGGAGGGAATCTCTGACCCCGCACAGCTGCCAAGGGCAGGGGACAGTGCCCACCTGTCCCTGCAGGTGTCCCCCAAGCTGTCGCCGCAGGCAGACGCCGAGCGCCCGGGGGTGACCACGCTGCGCCCTGCGGCTGCGCTCACCGGGAAGTTCCTGAGCACGTCCTCCATCCCGGGGTGCCTCCTGGGGGTGGCCCTGGACGGGGACCCCCCCACTGGCCCCGCGTCCCTGCTGCAGCATGTCCTGCTGCTTGAGCAAGCGCGCCAGCAGAGCACGCTCATCGCCGGTGAGAGCCTTCCTCTGTCTCGGTTTCCCTGCCTGCACCCGTTCCCCCCCCCCCCCCCCCCCCCCCGCAGATTTGGGGGTCCGGGGTGTCTGACGCCCTGCTGAGCACGGCTGCTCCCGCAGTGCCACTGCATGGGCAGTCGCCACTGGTGACTGGCGAGCGCGCGGGTGTGCGGACGGTGAGCAAGCTGCCACGCCACCGGCCCCTGAGCCGCACGCAGTCATCACCGCTGCCCCAGAGCCCCCAGGCGCTGCCCCACAGCGCCCTGCAGCACCACTTCCTCGACAAGCAGCAGGTCCAGCTGGGCAAGGTGGGGCCGGGGCTGCTGTGGGGCGAGGGGGACTGGGGTCGAGTGGGGGTGCCACTGGGTGGGCATGGGATTGGTGTGGGTGGAAAATGGGGTGGGCGTGGGCCAGAGGCTGGTGTGGGGTAGGGAATGGGTGTAGGGTGGGCATGGGGTAGATATGGGGTGGCTGCGGGGCATGGAATGGGCATAAGGTGGACGTGGGATGGGTGTGGGGTGCGTGTGGGGCAGCTGTGGGGTGGGCATGGGGCAGAGGAGGGGTGTGGGTTGGATGCTGTGGGATGTCTGTAGGGCACAGGGGGCACTGGGCGGCCAAGGGGCTGGCGCAGACAGCTGGGGAGGGTGGGGGGGGTCAGTTTGCCCCCCTGCACCCACCGCCACCTCAGCTGCTCCCCAAGGTGGGGGAGCTGATGCGGCAGCCCCCCACCCACCCCGAGGAGACAGAGGAGGAGCTGACAGAACAGCAGTCGCCCCCGCCGGGTGACCGGGTCCCCCCACCCGCTCCCCTCGCCCCCCTGGATGGGGGAGACCCCCCGGAGCAGCTGCTGGACCCTGAGGGCTGTGGGTCACCCCATGAGGAGCCGGACGGCAGCGGGGACGAGGCCGACATCACCGGGATCGCTGATATTGCCGAACTGGGGGTCCCGTACAAGCAGGTGAGACCCTGGGGGTCCCGGGATAAGCACGGGGGGGTCCCTAATGCTGCCCAGCTGCTTAAATGTCCCCTCAAACTCTTGTATGAGCGTCCCCCTTGCAGAGCTTCCCTTAGGCATGCAGCATGTCCGCGGCTCTCCATCCATGCCCCCCCCCCTCCCTGGTTTTGGGGCGCGGCCCCCCCCCTCGCCTGCTGCCGCAGCGATGACTCGGAGGGGCCAGTGACTCACGCGGCCCCCCCGCCCCCCTCACTCCGGCTCTGCCGCCCCCGCCGCAGCCCCCCCCGGCCCCCGCTGTGACTCATCCCCCACCCTCGGACGTGGCCGCTCGGTCCGAGTCGTGGCCGTGCGGGCGATGCCGCAGGGGGGCTGACGGAGCCCCCCCAGGTGCCACTGCAGCTGTACCCCGCCACGCCCCTGGGTGTCCTGGCGCTGCCCCACGCGGCCCTCGCCCGTGCCCAGTCATCCCCCGCCAGTGCTGGCAGCAGGGCCCCTGCGCCTGATGGGACCCCCAAGCACCTCTTCACCACAGGTACAGGAGGGGGGCACGGGGGGAGCGGGGGCTCCCATCCCACTGGGTGTGTGAGTTCCTTAGGAACAGGGTTTAGTGGGGAGACGGGCACGGTTGGACTCGATCCCGGAAGTCTCTTCCAACCTTAGGATGCTAGGAATCTATGAGTGCCGCAGCCCGTAGCGGGGCAGCGATGTCCCCGTCCCGTGGGGTGTCCACTGTCCCATCGGGTGCTACGGGGTGTCCTTCTCCCATGGGGCACCCCTGCACCCAACCCCCTGGTAGACCCTAAAGGTGCCCCGTCCCTCAGGGTGCACAGAAGTGCCCTTGGCCCGTGGGGTGCCCCTGTCTCACAATGCCCCATCCCTTGCAGTGCCCAAGTCCCACAGAGTCCTCCTGTCCCATTGGGTTTCCCATACTGTAGGGTGCCCGGGGTCCCCCTATTCCATGGGGTGCCCCTATCTCACAGGGTGCCCAGGAGTGCCTCTATCCCATGTGGCGCCCTCTCCCCTAGGGTTTCCCATCCCTTGGGGTGCCCAGGGGTCCCCGTGTCCCATGGGATCGGTGTTGGGGTGGGGGTGTGGGGCCGGTCCCAGGTTGCCGCTGTGGCTGCCGGCGCAGGCGTGGTGTACGACACGTTCATGCTGAAGCACCAGTGCACCTGCGGGAACACCAACATCCACCCCGAGCATGCCGGCCGCATCCAGAGTATCTGGTCCCGCCTGCAGGAGACTGGTCTCCTCAGCAAGTGCGAGGTGAGGCACCCACCACCTCCTCCTGGGGTCCCCTGCTCGCCTTGAGGGGGGCTGACCCTGCATCCCCCTCCCCAGCGCATCCGGGGCAGGAAGGCGACGCTGGAGGAGATCCAAACGGTGCATTCGGAGCACCACACTCTGCTCTATGGCACCAGCCCTCTCAACCGCCAGAAGCTCGACAGCAAGAAGCTCCTTGGTGAGTGCCACTTGGGTCCTCTTTGGGCGATGGGGGGACACTGTCTCCCCCCTGCCCCCCCCTCACAGCACCCTCTGTCCCACCAGGTCCCATTGGCCAGAAGACATACACGGTGCTGCCGTGCGGGGGCATCGGGGTGAGTCTGCAGTGGAGGGGGGCTCCTGGGGCTGGCCTGGCCCAACTGATGTGTCCCTATATCCCCCCCACTGCAGGTGGACAGTGACACAGTGTGGAACGAGATGCACTCGTCCAGTGCCGTGCGCATGGCGGTTGGCTGCCTGGTGGAGCTCGCCTTCAAGGTGGCTGCCGGGGAGATCAAGGTGAGCAAGGGGGCTGGCAGCCCGCCAGCATCCTTGCACACGCTCAGTGTTTGCACACTTACCTGGGGAGCAGCCGCCACATATAGCTGTGTGTGTGTGCGGTGCCCACGTGTGCGCTCACTCGGGGCTGAGATGGGCTTTGTGTTGGCTCGTGTGCACGCGTGCTGCTTGCCTGGGCGTGCAGTGATCCTCAAGCACATGCGTGTGTGTGTGCATTGTCCTCGTGTGTGCTCACCTGAGTGCATGGTGCCCCCTGCCCAGGCTTGCACATGTGTGCACCACTCATGCACGCTTACCTGTGAGCACGTAATGGTCTTCAAGCACGCTCACTTGCACGTTTACCCGGGTGTGCACGCTGGTGTGTGTGCATGCTTGCAGGTATGCGCACCATGCTTGCGTGTGCTGCTGTGGGTGTACATGGCAGCCCTCTGCTGCTCCCGGGCGTGTGCGGCCGTGTGCCCCACACATCCCTCTCCATCCCTGCAGAATGGCTTTGCGGTCATCCGCCCCCCGGGACACCACGCGGAGGAGTCCACGGCTATGTGAGTGGGGGGTGTGCTGGCAGGACCCCCACCCAGGGCTGGGGGGACCCTGGTGACTGGGGGTGCCCAGGGCCAACCCTGTGCTCACCCTTGGCTCCTCTCCCAGGGGCTTCTGCTTCTTCAACTCGGTGGCCATCTCGGCCAAACTGCTCCAGCAGAAGCTGAGCGTAGGCAGGATCCTCATTGTGGACTGGGTAAGGACCCCAGGAAGGGGGCTGTGGTGCGCATGATGGGGAGCCAGGGGGGTCCATGTCACCAGTGGTGTTCCTGCAGGACATCCACCACGGGAACGGGACCCAGCAGGCCTTCTACAGTGACCCTGACGTCCTCTACATCTCCCTGCACCGCTACGACGATGGCAACTTCTTCCCTGGCAGCGGGGCGCCTGAGGAGGTACGGGGAGGCTGCGTCAGTGGGGTGTCACCCCGTGTGTGTCCCCAGCTGTGACATTGGGGGTCACCCATGGCTGTGCCCAGGTTGGCAGCGGGATGGGAGTGGGCTACAACATCAACATTGCCTGGACCGGTGGCGTTGACCCTCCCATCGGGGACGTGGAGTATCTCACCGCTTTCAGGTGGAGGGCCTGGGGGGGTGTGTGACTGTTGGGGAGGCTCTCTGAATCCTGGGGGAGTTCTCTGCACCCTTGGGGGGGATTGCTGTGTCCTGGGGCGATTCCTGTAACCTTGGAGGGGATCCGGTGCATCCTAGGGGGTTCCCCGTGCCCTTGGGGAAGTTCCTGCACTTGGGAATTGGGGGGTCCTTGTGCCCTTTGGGGGAGAACCCTGCACCCTAAGAGGGTTCCCATGCCCTTGGTGGGATCCTTGCATCCTTGGGGGATTCCTGACCTGGGGGGGTGGGAGCAGATTTCTGTGTTGTTGAGGAGTGTCCTTGTGCCCTTTAGGGGGTTACTTGTCCCTTCTGGGGGGTCTCTGCACCCTTGGAAAGGGTCCTCAGGGGGTTCCCGCACCCTGGTGAGGTTCCCATGCCCCTGGGGGCTCCCTGTGCCCACCTGTGCCCACCTGTGCCTCCCTACCCCCCAGGACCGTGGTGATGCCGATCGCCAATGAGTTCTCCCCAGACGTGGTGTTGGTCTCCGCTGGCTTTGACGCTGTCGAGGGCCACCTCTCCCCACTCGGTGGTTATTCTGTCACCGCCAAATGTGAGTGGGGTCCTGGGGTGTCCCCGGGGTGGGGCCCCCAGCTGCGCTGCCTGTCACCCCCTCCCTGGTGTTCCCCCAGGTTTTGGACACTTGACGAAACAGCTGATGATGCTGGCGGGCGGGCGTGTGGTGCTGGCGCTGGAGGGGGGGCATGACCTGACGGCCATCTGCGACGCCTCCGAGGCCTGCGTCTCCGCTTTGCTTGGCCTGGAGGTATGGGAGTCTCCGTGGGCCCCCTCCCAGCCTGTGGGGTTCCCCCCTGCTGCCCCCTCAGGGTGCGGGGTGTGTCGGGATGCGCCCTGTGCCCTTGCCTCAGCTTCCCCTGCGTCACCCAGGGCTCCGGTTCCATCCCTGCTCTTGAGCGTTGGGGAGGTTGGGGGTCCTGGTGTCAGGTTTGTGGGTTTGATGGTTTCCCCGCTCCCAGCTGGAGCCCCTGGATCCGTCCCTCCTGCAGCAGAAGCCAAATGTGAATGCAGTGGCCACCTTAGAGAAGGTCATCGAGATCCAAAGTGAGACCCTGTGGCTGGGGGGATGGATCTGGGGGGCCCCGGGGGGGGTCCTTGAGGATCCCAGGAGCTGTTCTTGCTACCAGGGGTGAATGGGGAGGTCCCTGGGGCTGATTCTGTCATTGGGGGGGGGAGGGTGGGTGCAGAGAGGGGTGCCTAGGGCTGTCCTTGTCAAGGGGGGCCGTGGGGGGTTGTCCTTGTCTTGGGAGGACCTGAGGGGGTCCCCAGAGCTGTCTCTGTCCTGGGGATCCTGGGAGATCCCTACTTTAGGGGGGCACCCAGAGGGGTCCGCAGGGCTGTCCGTGCTGGGGAGGGCGGTCCTGGAAGGTCCCTCGTGCTGTCCCCACCATGGGTGCCCTCGAGTTGTCCCCACTGTGGGGGTCCCTAGAGCTGCCCTCTCTGGGGGGTCTTGGAGGTCCCTGGGGCTGTCCCTCCCGTGGGAGACAGGGGGTCCCTGGAGTACCCCGGGGATGGAGGTCCTGGGGGTGCCATGCCCAGCGCTGGTGCCTGCAGGCCGGCACTGGGGCTCCGTGAAGCGCTTCGCGGCCACTGTGGGCTGCTCCCTGCTGGAGGCGCAGAAGGGGGAGGTGGAGGAAGCCGAGACGGTGACAGCCATGGCCCTGCTCTCGGTGGGCGCCGAGCAGGGGGGTGGTGACCCCCGACCCAGGTACGGCCCCGGAGAGCCCCCAGCTGCACACGGGGCCACACGTGTCCTTGGAGGGGTGCATGGGGCCACACGTGTACTCAGGGTGGGGTGCACGGAGCCACACATGTCCCTTGGGAGGGGGTGCCTGGAGCGCCCCCTGTCCCTGGGGCTGTGCGTGTTCCCCTTGGCTGCACGTAGAGCCACGCATGTCCTGGGGGACAGAAGTGTCTGCCCCCTGATTGCCATGTCGCACCCTGATGGGGGCCCGGGGGGTGACGGGGCCATGCCCGGTGCCTCGGTTTCCCTGGCTGGGGCTGAGCACTGGGCCCCACTCAGATTCTCTCTGCCCCTGCCCAGGCCGGCGGAGGAGCCGATGGAGGCCGAGCCCGCGCCGTGACCTTGGCCCTCACTGCGGCCGGGATTGTTTCCGTTTCCAAAAAAGCAAGAAACACAGAGAAGACAAACAAAAAAATCACGTTAAAAAAACCCACAAAAAACCCCACAAAAAAAGACAAAAAAAACTGCAATGGAAGAAACCAGGAGGAAAAACAGAAAGAAGGAAAATATTTTCTTTTTCTATTAAAAAGAGAAGAAAAACACAAAAAAAATCCCCCCGTCCTGTTGGACCCCAGCTCCACGCAGTGTTTGCGGTCGTGTCTCTTGTGAAGCATCGGTTCCACCAGCACCCCTGCTCCTCCTGCCCCTCTGTCTGTCTGTCTGTCCATTGGGTTTCCTGTCGCTGCCCCGGGCCCCCCCAGCCCCGCTGCGACTCCTCTTTTTGTGTTTTTAGGGGGTTTTCCTTGCTTTCTCCCCATTTTGTTTTCCCCTCTCGTTCCCTCCCCGGTTCTGGCGTCCGTCCCACCCCGGGGGGAGGCGATGGGAAATATTTGTGCCTTTAATTCAGTTTTATTTTAATGCCTTAATTTCCCTGTGAGTTTTGGGTTTTCTGAATTCTGTTTTTTTTTTTCCCCTTGGCGTCCCCATTGTGAAGGGGAACACGGGGAGCAGGGGACGAGCCCCGTCCCCATCACTTTGTCACCCCGGGTCAATGGGTGACGATCCCAGCGCCTTCGTTGGGGTAAAACTTTGTCCGTTCCTAAAAGAGAGGAAAGGAAAAAAAGACAAAAAAAAGTGGAAAAAAACACTTTATCTTCCTGCTACTTCACCAGCCGGAGGGGACTCGGAGCTATTTTAGCTTTAAAAGAGAGGAAAAGCCCACCCATGCCACACAAAGGTATATAATTTTATTACAGATGTATTATTTAATAGTATTTTTTTACCGGGTCGCCCCTGCCATGGGTCCAGGGCGCAGCGGGGGATGGGGATGGCTCCATGGTTTAAGTTATTCTGGTGGGATCTAGGGTGACTTGGAGGGGGCCACACATGGGGGCAAAGGTGGAGATGGGGATGAGGGCGATTCCCCTGTTGCCTCCCCAGCCCCGAGGGGACCCCAGCGTGGGGCAAGGGGTGGGGGAGTGGGGAGGTGTCAGTACGTGCTGCGATGCCTCTCGTGCTCTGGGCTGGTGCCCCCACACCCCCCGCCCCCATTTCTGTTCTGTCTGCCCGCTTGCGCTCTCGATATGGGTTTCAGTTGAGTATTTTGTAAGATGTTACCGATGTTCGTCCTTGTATAAATACAAACTGTTTCTGGCAATACCCGCCAGTGGCCCATTGCCTGTGTGTCCCCTCCCCGTGCCCCCTGTCCCATCCCATCCCTGTCGGAACATGACCGATGTCCCAAGGGCTTCATCATTGCCCCGTGTGCCTCAGTTTCCCCACCAACAGCAACAGGGCTGTGCCTTTCCCATCCATCCAGCGCAATGTTGGGGTGCAGAGCTGGACCAGCCTGGCTGCGTGGGCTCCATCCTCCCCATCACCCCTGTCCCAGAGGTCCCCATGCCCCTTATTACCCCCTGCCCAGGGAGCCCCAGCTCTTCAAAGGCCTCATGGCCAGCAGGTTGGTAACAGTGCCTTTATTTGGCCAGAAACAAGGTTGCCCCTCCCCCCAACGGAGGGGCAGATCCCCTCTCTGCCCCACAGGAGGAAACTGAACTGGGAGAACTGGTGCAGCGGGAAGTGGGCTGAGGTGGGATTTGTTGTGACCCTCGAGGTGGGGGTGACCCCCCCAGGCCCGCTGGGAGACCCCAACTCTGCCACCTCCCTGCCCTACACCTAGGGGAGGGGATTTTGTGCTGCCCTGGGGTCAAAGAACTGGCTGGTGGTCCCAAAGGGGACGGGGGTGCCCCCCTGGCCATTGCCCTTGCGGTGTGGGGCCACCCATGATGGGCACAACTGAGAGCAAAGTCAGGAGGGATGTGATGGGGACTCCTACTTGGTGTGCAAAGAGCCCTGTGGGCGGATGAGGAGGATAACGAGACGGGGCAGGAGCGATGCCACCAGCCAGGGCCCCGCAGCGTACTTGAAGAAGCTGGCGCCATACCACATGGTCACATCCGCTGGCTGCAGCAGGTGGTGCAGGACTTGCACGGCGCCCAAGGCCAGTGTGGCACCGGCCAGGCGCTGGCGGGGGTCCAGCCGCTGCCCCCTGGGGGGTGGGAAGGCCACAGCCACCCCCAGGCCCAGGGCGCTGCCCGCGACGCGGCAGATGGAGGAGAAGGGCCGGGTGTCGAGGCGGAGCCAGGTGGGGTTGGAGCACCATTTGGTGGCCAAATGGATGGACCTGTGGAGAGGGGAGAGTGGGAACAGGGAGCACTCGGGGGCTGCCCCTGCCGAAATGAGGGGCAGATCCCTGGGGCTGGACCCTCCACTGCGCCCTCACCAGTCGATGTCAACGCCGGCGGCGATCAACAGGCTGTGTAGGGCCAGGGCGCTGAGCAGCAGGGCCAGTGCGGCGCCCATGAAGAAACCCGGGCGGTGGGCAACCGGGCTGTGAGCCTGCAGCCCCTGGCCCAGGGCAGCACCTGCGCAGCAAGGACAGGTGCATTGGGGTACTGGGATGGACTGAGGGGCTCAAGAGGAGGGGAGGGCACTCCAAACAACTTGGGCCAGGGGTGGAGTGCGGCCCCTGGCCCCACTCACCAGCCAAGATGCCGCCGACCACCTGATGGGGGAAGTGGGCCAGGACAAAGACGCGTGAGAGCCCCACGGCGAGCAGGAGCAGTATATAGGCACCGAAGGGCACCAGCTTCACCACCACGCTGGAAGGCAAGGGGGACTGGCTCGGTGCTGCCCAGTGCTGTGCCAGGCAGGGCAGGTTCGGCCCCACAAAGACTGGGTGAAGACGGCAAAGAAAAGCCACTCAGTGGGGCAGTAGGTGTGGGGTCTCGAGGGCTGCCAGGGCAAAGCTGTGCCCCCGTGGGGCCACCCCACTGACAGAGGAAGGTGTCTCCCACCTTGCCGTGGCTGAGCCCACCTTGAAGGATCCCACAACACACCTCCCACTTCCAAATGGTGCTGTGGAGGCTCCTGAGCTCCGGCTTCCCCATCCCAGGACTCACCTTCTGGAGTGTCTGGACACCAGCGCTGTCAGGGTGATGATGAGTGGCCAGAGGGCTGCGCCCATGATCATGCAGTGGCCTGAGGGGCTCCCTGTGAAGGGAAGCACGGGATGCTGGACATGGGGGCTGGAGGGAGCGTGTCCTCACAGGAGAGCTGGGGACACCGCTGTGCCCTGGTGCTCTGCCAGCTGCCTGCCATGGCCCATTGGGGGCTCAGCTGGTGTCCATGGGAGATGGTTGCCTGCTCAAACATCTGGGCCGGGATGTGGCTCCACAGGCAGGGAAGCGCCGCCATCAGCAGACTCTTCCATGGGTTCCCTGCCCCCGGCGCTGCCTGTGCCACATGCACAGTGCCAGAAGCCATGGCGTCCAGCCCACTCCCTGCCGCTCGCTCGTTTGCTGCGCTGCGAGGCGCTGGCTGATGAATGGCTTTCCCATTCGGCGCATCCTGCCAGCCCGGCAGCAGCCTCCAGCCACAGAGGTCCCATCGGATGGGGCCTCCCAGCTTCTGAAGCCCCTGCCTACAGATCCTGGGGCCTACGGAGGTGTAACTCACCAGGTCCTGTTTCACAGGAGATGGGGAACTGGCGCAGTGCGACCGGCTCCAGACTGGCGAGCCCGGACTCGTGGACCCACCAGAACGGGCGCTCCCCGAACAAGAACCTGGAGAGAAGAGAAACCACGGAACAGTGAACGGCCAAACACAGCCCAATGCCTTCACCCATCCCTGTGGATCTGAGGGCTGAAGCCAGCAGCGCGAGGGCAGGATCCCTCCCCGTTATTATGGCTCCTGGGCTTTTTTCTGCCATGAATGTCTGGTAGATGCATTACCACAGCTCTGGCGACCCGCAGGAACTCTATGTGCTCCAAGGAGCACTGGAAGTCTCTGTGTGTCGAGCAGAGCCTGCAGTTTTGTTTCTATTGTGAACGTCCCATGGCCCAGCCCTCAGGTATCACCCGGTGTGAGGGACCCCACAATAAATACCCAGCTCTCTTCTCACCATTTGAGCACCACATTGAGCCACTCTGCCACCAGCCCAATCCACAGCACTGACACCCCCACCCTGTGGTCGAAGAAATAGACGAGAGGGAAGCAGATGGTGAAGATGGATTTGGGATCGGCCAGGGAGGTCACTGAGATCCAGAACTTTTCCAGCCAGGGTGGCCCAGCCTGCAGCACCTCTGCGAAGCGGATACTGGCGGTGTACAGCGCCTCCATTGTGCTGGGCTGGAGGAAGAGAGGCAGTGTTGGAGCTCGGGCCTTGGCACAGCCTGCTTGATAGGCAGACACCTTGGGAAGGGGCAGTAGGAGACTCCCCGTGGCAGGTGTCATGCCGCAGCTGGCTCCTGTGCTCTGTGTGACCCCGAGGGATGCCTTGGCACATGGTACTGGCACAGGTCCAGAGAGCCTTTTGCCACCTAAAGTTTGCCTGCAAAGACACTTAACCTTCACGTCCAGCCGGTGGCTCGGCAGTTCTGGGGTCAGCCGTGGTGGGGACTGGTGTCATTGCTGCAGGTGTGGGGCTGTCGGCCGAGGGGCAGGGCCTGTCAGGGTACCAGCCCAGAAGTGCTACAGGCTGACCCAAAACGGGCTCAATGTGAGCTTAATGGGAGCAGTGGGGCTGCCCCACAGAGCCCTGGGGCTTCCCTAGGGCTGGCAAGAGGCCTTCTTGGGGCCTTCATGGAGCAGGCCTGGAGCAGGACCAGGGCCTCCCTGGAACAGGCCTGGAGTCTCCCTGGAGCCTGCCTAGAGCGGGACCAGAGGCTCCCGGGGTCTCCCTGAGGTCTCCTGGGGCGTCCATGGAGCAGGACCAGCGCGTCTCTGGGATCTCGTCCCGAGGCTTCCCTGGGCTGGGGTCTCCCTGAGGCCTCCCTGGAGCATCCCCGGGGTCTCCCTCGCCAGTCCCGGGTGCCTCGGGCGCTGCTGGCGCGGCTTCCCCCGCCCCCCGGGAGCCCCTTGGTGCCCCCCCCGCCGCAGTGGGGCCGGGGGTGCCCGAATAAGGGGATCCTTCGCCAGGGCCGCCTCCCCCGCCTCCCCCGCTCTCACCGCGCCTCTCTCGCCTACAGCCCCCAGCGGCCCTCGCGCCGCCGCCGCTACGGGGCCCCGCGAGGGACAAACAAGAGCACGGCGCGAGGCACCGGGTGCGAACCCACCCCGCGCTCTCTGACCCCGCCTCCCCCGCGCTTACCACGCCCCTCTCTCACCACTGACACCGCCCCGTCTGGCCCCGCCTCCTACGCGCGTTGTGATCAGACCCCTCGCCCCTCTCTGCCCCCGTCCCCCCTCACCGCCCCCTCCTCGCCCCACCTCGCTGCTCCCCCCTGTCCCGCTCTGACCGTTCCCCTCGCTGCGCGTTGCCACTGCCCCTCCCCACGATTTGACCCCGCCCCCACCGCCCTACGGCCCCGCCCCCTCTCATATTGCCCCGCCCCCTCGTTGGCCCCGCCCCTGGCCAGGCCGAGCCGCTGCGACCGAGAAGATGGCGGCGCCGGGCGAGTACTTCAGCGTGGGCAGCCAGGTCTCCTGCCGCACCTGCCAGGAGCAGCGCCTGCAGGGCGAGGTCGTCGCCTTCGACTACCCCAGCAAGATGCTGGCGCTCAGTATCCCTGCAGCACCGCCCGCCGCCGCCCGGGCCTCCGCGACTGCGGGTTGGGGGGGAGGGGGGGTGAAGGAAAAGGGAAGGGGGGGGCTCTGGGGGCAGGGAGGGTAAGGGAAGAAGGGGGCTGTGAGAGGAGAGAGGGCTGAGGGGTGGGGAGGTTGTATGGAAGGGGGGCTCTGAGGAGGGAGTGTAAGGGGAGGGGGGCTCTCAGAGCGGACTGTAAGGAGGGGGGGCGGCTGGGGGCAGTGGAGGATCGGGAGGGGGCCTGAACTGGGGTTACTGGGGGAGGGGGGGTCCGATATGGAGGTTTTGGGCGGAGAGGAGCCCCACGCTGGGGTTAGTGGGGAGAAAGGGGTGAGGGGCTCTGTAGTTGTTGGGGGGGAATGTGGTGCCCTGCAGGGGGGGGTGTACTGAGGAGCCCAGCTGTGTTTTATTGAGGAGAGTGGGATGCTCTATAAGGAGGAGTTGGGGGCCCCTCTACTGGCACCTATTGGGAGGGAGTGGGGTGCCCCAGCCCCCCAGTGGGGTTATTGTGGGTAGGGGGGAGTGGGGCATCCTGTAAGGAGGTTCTGGGGGGGGGTGAGATGCCCCATAGTGGGGTTATGGGGGAGGAGTGGGGTGCCCTGTAGAGGGTCTTTGGGGGGAGTTGAGGAGCCTGATGCTGGGTTATTGGGGGAGTGGGGTGCCCTTGAGGAGGTTTGGGGGAGTGGAGAGCCCTTTAGTGGGGTTATTGTGGGGGGAGCCATGTAGTGGGGTTCATGAGGGGGAAGTGGGGTGCCCTCTAGGGAGGTTTGGGGGGAGTGATCCAAACTCACGATGGGGTTTTTAGGGAGCCCTAGGATGGGGTTGCTGGGGGTGTGTGCCTTACAGGAGGGTTTGGGGGGTTCTGTAGGGAGCTGGTGGGGGATGTCTCCCACCAGGCTGGAGGGTTGTTGTGGGAGTTGGGGAGGCAGAGTGGGATGGGGGCGGGGCACCCCATAGGGTCCAAGGCGGGGGGGGGAGGGTGGGGTGGGTCTTAAGGGCAGAAGGAGCCCTGGGAGGGTCAGGGAGGCAGTGAGTACTTCTTGGGGGTGCAGTGGCGTGGAGAGGGACTGGAGGGGTCAGGGAGGGTGGGAGAGACCTGGGAGGTGCAATGGTGATGTAAGGGGAGTCAGGAGACCCCTGTTGGGTTTGGAGAGGTTGGGGGGCTCTATGGGCCTTGGGGGATTTAAGGGGAGGCGATGGAGGTGAGGCAAGGCCCTCTGGAAATGGGGAAGGTCTGGGTGGTTTAGAAGAGATTTGGGGAGCCCTGTGGGGTGAGAGGGGGTGGCTGTGCTGCAAAAAGCCCCTGTGGCTGGGGGAGCAAAGGAGTTGGGGCCCAGGGCTGCCCTGGGCAGTGCTGAGGGGCGAAAATACCCCAATATCCGCATGTGCACGCAGGGCGGGCATTTGACTTTCACCGGGCCATGAGAGGCAAACAGGGAGCTGGGGAGGGGGCACTCAGCCCTGGGACCGGTGTCAGAAGGGGCCTGAGAAGCAAATGCTCAGGGCCCTGGGTGGGTTCTGGAGGGAATGGATAGGTGGTGGGGAAGCTGGAGGGGAGCTCAGCCCTGCAGACTGGGGCTGTGGGAAATGGGATCGAATAGCCTGGGCATGGTGCTGCTCTGGCACAGGACTGGGGTCCTGTCCTGGCCAAGCTGGGGTGGCTCCGCTGGGAGAAGCTCCCCTGCCCCGAGCGGTGGCTGCGGGAAACTTAACCTGCATCCAACAGGTGTGCGCGGTGCTGGCTGTGCTGGAGGGCGCTGAGCTCGCCTGCTGTGCTCCTGTCCCGCTATCCTTCCCAAGCTGGGATGCTCCATCTCATCTCCCTGAGGGAAGGGACAAGGGTTCCCTGTGCATCCCTCGTTCTTTCACCTCTCACCTGTTCCAGAAGGGGTTTTCTGGGGAAGGCTCACTGCACAGCGAGGTTTGGGGGCAGGAGGGGAGGAAAAGTGGCCTCCGCGAGCATCTCTTCTGAGGATGAGACAATGTTGGTGTGGAAGAGGCTCTCCATGCGGTGCCCTCTGCTCCTTCCAGCACTGAGGGAGCCTAGGGCCAGCGACGCAGCCTCCTGGGAGGTGATCGCGCAGGACTCAGTGCAGCTCTGGAAGGGATTTTCTGGGGATGGTGTGTTTACGCTTCCCTGTGGCGCTGCCAAGCCTGGCTGGGCCAAGCATGTGCGAGGGCCACAAGGCCATTCTGGGGAGCTGCCTCTTCACTCCACATTGGGGATGCCCCTGGGAGGTTTTGCCTTGGAGGGAATGGTGAGGGTGTAAAACGTGCGAAGGGGAGGCGCGGTGGCTGCTGGGGTTCACTGCCCATGTGCTGCAGCACGAGCTGTGGCAGCAACACCTCCGCACCTCTGGCAAGTTGGGACTGAATTGCATTTTCAGTGGAGACCACACAGCATCTTGGGTTGTTTGTGTCTGGAAAACCTGTGCTGTAGTTGGGAAAACTGAATCGGCATCAGCTGGGCCTGACAGGAGGGAGATGATGTGCTTGGGGTTTCATGGGCAGCCCCTCGCGTGGCCGAGCAGGGAGGGGGCAGTGGAGGAGCTTCCTGAAACCCAAATCTTCTTCCAGTTTGCTCTGGGACAGCTCTGTGAATCTGACCTGGGAGAGTCTCCCCCTGGATTTGTTTTCCTTAATGTTTGTCCCCTCCAGAATGCCCCTCTTCCAGCGGAAAGCCCAATCACGCAGATATCCTGCTCGTAAACTTACAGTATGTTTCAGAAGTGGAAATAATCAATGACCGCACAGAAACGCCTCCTCCTTTAGCATCGCTCAACGTTAGCAAGGTAAGGACCTGCCCCGGTGGGCTGGAGGGATTTGCATCGGGAATCTCTGCCAGGGATGGGGCAGCTTTTAAACTTCAAATCGCCTGCTTCAGTCGCAGCCAGCTGGAGCACTGCGAAGGCTTCAGACAATGCTGGTTTGGGGGGGTTGAGTCTCCGTGACGGCTGCAGGGGTGTCTGTCCCGAGGCTGCAGCTGACCAGCCCTCTCTGCTTCTGGAATCCTCAGACAGGGAGCTGAGGTCCTGGGCAAGGGCAAGGGAACTCCTGACTTAGTTTTGTCCAGGAGCCAGTCCTCAGTCTGAGCAGGGACTGGAGAGCAGATCCTGCTGCTGCCCCGGTGCCCAGGGTGCCCGCACATCCTTCAGGCTGGGGGTTTGGTGTATTTTGGGGTGCTCCAAGTGGATTTAGTGCCTGGGTGAACAGCTGGGAGCTTGGCAAACAGCTCTGTCCTGCACCAAGCCCTGCGTCCTGGCGTCCCGCAACAGCCATTGATGTGGATTTCTGTGCTGGCAAGTGGTGCGAGTTGCTGCCTGAAACGCAGACCAAGAATTCTGGTGTCAGGACTCCTGGTGTATTTTCAGTAATGTTGGGGCTGCAAAGCACCTTCTCCCTTGGGAAAAGCCCAGCACTCTCGATCCCACTGGCTCTGGAGCAGCCCCAGCACCTTTGGCGGAGGACGCAAATGCACAGGCAAGCTAGGGTCTGGTGGTGCTGCGGAGCTGCAGTGTGCGTGGGCTGGTACTGGTTTTACTGGGGAATGCTGTGGGGCTCTGGGCCAAGCCCTCACTGCTCTGGAAGGCCCTGGAGAGCAAGCAGAGCCCCCAGGAGATGCCCAGCCCTTTGCTCTACTGCCTGGTCCCCATTGGAGAGAAGATGTTGGGAGCAGCAGAGACTCGCAGGCGAGGAGCTGGTGAGGCATCTGGAGATCGCGCTGGTATGGCGGAGGGCTGGCAGTGGTAATTGAGCTGCATCTGAGCTTGGAGCTTTGTTCTGCTGGTCATGGGAAAGCAGGAGATGCCACTGGAGTACCTCTGGGGACTCACTAGGGACCTTGTCTCAGCACTCGGCTGAGTGGCAGAGCCGTCTGGAGCCATGCCTGGCTTTGGAGGGATCCCCTTGATGTGCAGGCACGTGAGTGGGACAGGGCCGTCCTGGTGCTTGGTGGCCCTTGCCGGCTTTCTGTGCTGCACGCTGCCTTTCCCATCATTCACATGGACATGGATAGGGAAGTGACTGACTCATTCATGCCGCTGCCGCGCAAGGTGCATATCCCAGTCTCTCCAGTTGCCCTGGCGCTCACTGCAGGGGGATGCGCAGGGGAGCAGCAGCGCCGGGAGCAGAGAGGCTGTCTGGAAAGCTTGGATCTGGGAGGCTGAAGTTGGAGGTTCAGTGTGTGCGATTTGTTTCTTGTGCAGGGATAGTGGTGAGGAACAGGGAGAGCACATCCCATTGCAGGGGAAATGTAGGAGGGGCCCTGTCCCAGAGCCTGCGTGTCTCTCCTGGGATTGCAAAGGGACAGACAGGGAACAGGAGCTGAGGCTGTCGTTGCTTGGAGATGAAGGAGCATTCCAAGTCCTGGATGCAAGAGTTTTAGCAATGGACGAGATGGGTCTCAATTCCGGATGCGCAGAGCAGCGCTGCACCCGGAGCCCAGCTGCAGGGAGCGGGCTGCTGGGTGGGCAGGGATCTGCTGGGGGAGCCCGTGGAGGGCACAGCAGAGGAGATTCACATCCAGCCCCTCTGCACTGTGGGAAGGGCGATGGAGCTGGTTGGGAGTGTGGAGCAGCCCCGGCTGGGGAGGTGTCGGTGTGACTCAGCTGCAGGAACGTTACTGGGGAACATTGCAGCCAGTCCCGCAAACCAGCTTGGGAGCTGTACTGGTGGTCCTGGAGAGGGCAGTTCCTGTGTGGAACAGGGCAGGTGGCTCCAAGAGACGGCTCGTGCTGGGAGAGGTTCCCATCCCAAGGATCCCATCCCCCTGCTAGAGCTTCCCATGCTCACGAGGAGGCCTAGAGGGAGAAACCTACCCTTCCTGGCACTGTCTGCTCCCAAAGTGTCCCTGCTCAGTGGGAGCTCGGGCTTTTCCTAACCCAAGGGGCCTTTGGCCTCACACAGCACAGAGAAAGCTGGTCTAGCCTGGGGAGGCCGTTGCGGGGAGGAGGAGGAGGAAGAGGAAAGCTGGTGTGGGCGGCAGCGCTGGTGTGACTCTTGCACTGCGGCAGCTCCAGCCAGGAGCAGGTCCAGCGCTGCCTGCCCATCTCCTGCCTCCCGGCAGCTGCAGCTCTTTCTCCCGCAGCCGCTAGATTTAGTGCGGGGAATGCGAGGGGCTGGGGTTTCACCTCTGCTCTGCAACCTCACTGGCGTAATTACACTTCCCCGTGCACGGTAGTTTCTGGAGTGGCTCCCAAATAGCCCATTCTGCTTGGGTTTGGAACAAAATAACTGCTCTGGGAGAAAGTTGTTCACATGGTATGTGTGGAGGCATTTCCACCCCACAAGCCCTCATGGAATGGTTATTCCAGGCTCATTTTCCCCACCTGTGTCCCTCAAGTAAACAGTGAGTGGCAGGAGGTGGTTTGGATCTAAAATGCAGCCATGAATTCAGAAAAGGCAGAGGGGAAGGGGACCGGTTGGTCTGCCCTGGCAGCTAATTCTCTGCCTGTGCCTGAACAGGGGGATGCAAAAAGAGTGCCCACATCTGTGAAATATCAAGGATGCAGGTGGTGGTGACAGCATCTCAAACAGGAATTAAGCCTGGCCTAAGGTCTGTGTGGTGCCCCAGGGCAAGCAGGGGAAGGTGTGGAAGGGTGGAACGGTGCACTTGTCATTACCTGATCTAACTGGGGAGTTGGACAGTGAGCGGCAGAGCTGTGGCTAGGGGGGCTCTCACATCCCCGTGGAGCTCTGGGCTATGCTCAGCCAACCCCCCTCTGTCTCCCTGCAGCTCGCCAACAAAGCCCGGACGGAGAAGGAGGAGAAGATGAGCCAGGCATATGCAATTAGTGCTGGTGTCTCCCTGGAGGGGCAGCAGCTCTTCCAGACTATACACAAGACGTAAGTTCCCTCGTGGCTGCTACCAGTGCCTCCCGCGCTCTGCCTCCGCTCCTGGAGCTGCCTGGGAGTCACTTGTATCCCTGCGTAGCCCGGGGAGGGGTTTGGTTGCCTGGTCCCTTGGGTTTACCAGGAGATGCTACCAGTGTGTGCTGGGAAGCAATGGCCAGAGCCACATGGTCCTTGGGGGCTCTGCCCAGCTCCTCACTCATCCATGCAGGCTCGTACCCCTGTTCCACGGGTGCCCAGGAGGTTCTGGGTGGCTCCTGCACCCGTGTTCCTGTCTTGGTGAGGCACAGATGCGAGACGGGCAGCGGGGCCGTGCTCGGCGGGCAGTGGCTCTCAGAGGGGCTGGAGGATGTGGAAGCACAGCCCAGAGCCCTGCGTCTTGCCGGCTGATCCCTGTCCCCCCCGCAGCATTAAAGACTGTAAATGGCAGGAGAAGAACATAGTTGTGATGGAAGAAGTCGTTATCGCCCCTCCCTACCAAGTGGAAAACTGTAAAGGCAAAGAGGGAAGCGCGCTGAGTCACGTACGCAAAATAGTGAGTACGGGGAGGGGTCACATCCCTGGGGACACCCATGGTTCCATCCTGAGGGGCTCCCCCTGCTCACCCACCCCAGAACTCCCCTGCCCCTTGGAAGGGTCCCCCTGCCCATCCCACCCCAGGGGGCTTCTCCTGCCCATCCCAGAGCTCCCCTGCCCAAGGGAGTCTCGCCCTGTTCCATTGGGGTCTTCCCTGCTGACCCCCCTCACCCCGTCTCCGTGGATCCCGCGTTCCTGCTGCAGGTGGAGAAGCATTTCCGTGATGCGGAGAGCCAGAAGGTGCTGCAGCGTTCCCAAGCCCCGCCGACACAGAAGGAGACGTCCCTGTCGTCCTGAGGCTGCCGTGTGCCAGGACCCCCCTGCCCACCCCTCACCGGGGCGGCCATGGGGGGGAGCACCTTTTATCTCCTGTTTGAGCTCGTTACCGGGGAGCCCCCCGCGATTCCAGACCTTAGACTTTAAACCAACGAGAAAAGAGAATAATTTAAACTCACGCATTACCTGACTAACCGCGTTCTTTTGCTGCCATGTCCTGTCCCACCCGCCTCGCAGACCCCCTCGCTTCCAGGTTTCGGCCTCTTTTTTCCTTTTTTTTTTTTTTTTTTTCCCCTGCCCTCCTCTCCACTCTTTACTTCTCCAAAGGGGCCTTGTCTTCCCCAAATCCCTGTGAGGGGGTGGCAGCAGTGGCCAGGCCAGGACCCTTGTGACCAGCGCAGCCTCGTTTTAATTTCATTTGCACAGGGCAAGGCTTGAATTTCTCTGATTTTTCATATCTTATGTATATGGATCGATGATGGAAATGTCCTTTAGCTGCATCCGCCTGGCAGCACGTGCCCTGGGATCGTGGCAAGAAGCCCCGGTGACCCCCCTGCCCCGCACCCCCGCCGGCCTGGCTGGGCTGCTTCCCTCCCCATTTTTTTTTCTTTTTTTTTCTTTTTTATTTGTCCCTCTTTTAAAAAAGGCAAAAAGTTTTTATTTCCCTTTTCTCCTCTTCTGCCACGATTCCTGCCCCCTCGTTTTGGTTTGGTTTCAAAGCGAATGCTCCGCCCCTGTTCAAGCCCTGCCTTTGGAGGAGGAAAACATAAACAAAATTATTAAAAAAGGAAGATTTTTTAGTATTGTTTAGCAGAAACAATAAAACCCGGAATTTTTTTAACCATCACCGGTGTCCGGTGCTCGGGGGGCGGGGCCTGAGGAGGCGGGGCTCTAGTGATGGGGCGGGGCCTCATGGGAGGCGGGGCCTATGTGGGGGCGGGGTTTGGAGGGGCGAGGCTTTCCTTGCGGGGCGGGGAGTGGGCGGCACTTCAGACGGGTGGTGGTGGGCGGGGTTTGGGGCGGGGCGCTACGGGGCGTGGTTTGCGCAGATGGGCGCGGCTTCGTGCCTATGGGCGGTGCTTGCCCCGGTGGGCGGGGCTCGCCTGGCACTTCCGGCGGGCGGGGGCCATGGCGCCGGGCCGCGGTTGGCGGCGGCGGGCGCTGCGGCTGCTGACGGCGGGCGGCGCGGTGCTGCTCACCCGCTTCCCCTTCTGGCACTGCTTCAGCGGGCTCCTGCTCTGCGCCGAGCGCGCCGGCGGGAGGCGGTGCGGCCGGGGGCGTGTGGGGCTGGGGAAGGCCCGGCGGGGTGTGGGTCTAGGGGGGGCCGGGGCCGGGGCCGGGGCCGGCGGGGGGCCTGAGTTGCGTGGCCTGGGGGGTGGACGGAAGTAGGGGTGCGAGAGAGCAGCGGGGCAGCTGGGGAGGCGGCTGGGGCAATTGGAAAGTGGGCTGGAGGGGGCCTGAGGGGACACAGGGGAGCGTGGGGGTGGGGGCAGGCGGAAGGGCAGTTGCGGGGGCGGGCTGCGGGGGTCTGTGAGGGGAGCGTGGGGTGGCACGGGGGCTGTGGGGGCGGGGGGGCTGTGTCGGGGTTAGGGGCTAAGGGAGGAGCTGGTGGGGCTCTGCAGGTGCAGCTTGGGGGTCTGGGGGTGCACGAGGCCACGGGTTGCTGTGGGGGTCAGGGAGGTGGGGGTCAGGGGCTGGAGCTGCTGTGCCCCCCAGGAAGCCGGACATCCCCATCCCCTACCTGTACGTGGACATGGGGGTGGCCGTGCTCTGCGCCAGCTTCATGTCCTTCGGGGTCAAGCGCCGCTGGTTCGCCCTGGGGGCCGCCCTGCAGCTCGCAGTGGCCACCTATGCTGCCCACGTCTGTGGCCACGTCCACTACGGCAACTGGCTGAAGGTGACACCTTCTGTGCCCCTCTCTTTGTCCCCACAGGCCCCCTGGTTTTCGGGGGCCTGGGGTGACACTGCCTGGCACAGGTACGGATGTACTCGCGGACCATTGCCATTATTGGTGGGTTCCTCATCCTGGCCAGCGGCGCCGGCGAGCTCTACCGGCAGAAGCCACGCAGCCGCTCCCTGCAGTCCACGGGCCAGGTCTTCCTCGGCATCTACCTCATCTGCCAGGTACGGAGGCACGGGATGGGGGCACAGCCACGGGATGGGGGCACAGCCACGTTCTGCCCCTGCCATGCTGTGGGCAGGGCTCGATCTGCAGGGAGTCCCTTGGAGGGAGAAGGCTCAGGAGAGCACTGACAGTTGGCACCATTCCTATTGGTGGCACCATTGCCACCGGTGCCATTAGTGCTGCCACTGGCTTCTCTGTCACCTGTGCCACTAGTGGCACCATTGCTCTCAGTGCTCCCTGTGCCACCAGTAGCACTGTTGCTACCAATGACACCATTGCCACCAGTGCTACCACTGCCAGCCACGCCACCAGTGCCACCCGCTGTTGGTCCCAGTGCCAACAATGGCACTATTGCCACCAGTGCTACCGCTGGCACCACTGCCACCTGCACCACCCACCATTGCTACTGGGGGTCCCAGTGCCAGCAATGACACTGTTGCCACCATTGCTACCAGTGGCACCAGTGGCTCCAGTCCCGGTGTCCCCCCAGGCGTACTCCCTGCAGCACAGCAAGGAGGACCGCCTGGCCTACTTGAACCACCTGCTGGGGGGGGAGCTGGCCCTGCAGCTGCTCTTCGTGCTCTACGGGCTGCTGGCCCTCGCCTTCCTCTCGGGGTACTACGTGCGTGCGGCGGCTCAGGTGCTGGCCGTGCTGCTGCCGCTCGCCATCCTCCTCATCGATGGCAACATCGGCTACTGGCACGACTCACGCCGTATCGAGTTCTGGAACCAGATGAAGCTCATCGGGCAGAACGTGGGCATTTTTGGAGCTGTTGTCATCCTGGCCACCGACGGCTGATCCTTCTTTTAAAGGATCGGCGCTATTTATTCTTTTTTTTGTTGTTTATAATTTGTAAATATTTGATAGTTTTGCTGGAGGACGGGGCAATCACTGCCCTGGGTGTGGGGGGAGCCGGGGGGTTCCTGCCTGGGGGATGCTGGCCACTGTGTGACCCGGCCCCCTCCCCACCGGGGTCCCCCTGCCCTGGGAGTGTTTTTACTGATGAAACAAAACATCTTTTATCTTGTCCTGGGCTCTCTTGGCTGCTCTGTGCCAGCGGGGTCGGGCCTGGCTGCGTTGAAGGGGGCAGGAGCGGCTTTGAGGGGGCTGGGAATGGCTTTTTGGGGGCAAAAATGACTTTGAGGGACCAAAAATGGCTTGGGGGGGGCAGTGTGCAGGGGAGGTGTGGGCAGTCCTGGGCATTCCCCTCCCTTGGGTGGGGAAACTGAGGCAGGGGCGCGGGGTCCAGGGATTTCCGCCAGTGACTGCTGGTGCCACAGGGCCCGAGTTTGTGGTTTGGGGTGGGCGCAGCGGGATGGCTGGCAGACTCCAGTGTCCCCGCACTCCCCGTCTGTCACCGTCCCTGTGGAAAAGCAAACAGGGCTGATAAGGCTCTTCCTGCGGGGAGGGGGGGGCCTGCAGCCCCGGCTGCGCCTCCGGCGGAACCAGGGGCCATAAAGTGCGGGGAAGCGGCAGCACCCTGTTTGCTCTCCCGGCGCCTCCGGCTGGGGGGGGTCCGGGACCCCCCGGGGCTGTGGGGCCTCCAGCGCTGCCCTTCAGCCCAGACACCCCCCTCTTCCTCCTCCTCCCGGGGGGGTGACAAGGGGTGCCGTGCACATCCCCTGCCCCTTTGGGGGGCCAGCTCGGGGGAACTGTGCCCAGACACCCCCCCTTGTCCCAGGGGTCCCGCTAGCAGAGCCGCCCGGTGACCTTTGGAAGGTGCTGTTTGCGTTACCGGGGAAATGGGGCAGAAAAGCCCCGGCTGCCTTCTCTCCCCCGGGGGGGCCCGGACCCCGGTCCTCGCTCCCCCCTCACTTCGGGGACATCGGTTGCCATCACCGCTGTCTGCTGGGGTTCAGTCCCAGTGTGTCCCCCTGCTGTGACCCTTGCTGATGGGGAGTGGGCTCAACCCCCCCAGGGATGGGACTTCATTTGGCCTTGCTGCCTTGGTTTCTGCGTGGCTGTGTGGCAGGGGACTCCGCAGCCCCCCTCGATCCAATTATCCCTGGGGGGGGTCTGCAGCCCCCCTCTATCCAATTATCCCTGTGCGGGGTCTGCAGCCCCCCTCGATCCAATTATCTGTGGGGGGCTTCATAGCCTCCCTCAATCCAATTATCCCTTGGGGGGGCTCTGCAGTCCCTATCGATCCAATTATCCCCCCATCGATCCGTGCCTCTGCCTGCGCGATGTGAAAGTTGCTGGGCAGGGGGGGCTCAGACCCCCCTCTGGTGTGACACACAGGCACGCTGCGGGGACCAGTGTCCTCAGGGCTGGGACAGCCGTTGGGCCGGGATCCCCGTGGTGACACTGCCCCGAGCTGTGACCCCAGCGCCGCTCGCGGGGTGATGGCCGGGCCAGCAGTGGGGAGCGCATCCCCTGCAGCCAAGTCGTGTCCCCTCTAGCCAGGCTGGTGGCACCTGCAGGGTCCCCACTGAGCTGTGTCCCCTCCAGCTGGATTGGTGGCACCTGCAGGGTCCCACTGAGCCCTGTCCCCTCCATGTCCCCTCCAGCCAGGCTGGTGGCACCCCTCAGTGTCCCACCAGGCTGTGTCCTCTGCAGCCGGGCTGGTGGCACCCGCAGTAACCCCCTGAGCTGCGTTCCCTCCAGCTGGGTCTCCCGCCGCCCTGTCCCCTCCATCCCACTGCCTGGGACATGCGGCTCCTTCTGACTAGGAGCATCCTGGGGGTTCGGGGCCCCCTTGCTGCCTCTCCCTGTCCCAGCACCCGCATGGTGGCTTTGGTGGGGACCCTCAGCCCCTGCTCATGGCATGTCTCAGCTGGGACCCTCCGTGCCTCAGTTCCCCCCCCCCCCCCCCGAACACTCGGCTGGGTGATTGCTCCTTAATGCCAAATCCATAACGAATTAGTGTCGAGAGGCTCGTGGTGGGGAGTGGAAAGGGCAGCTCATCTGTCCTGGTGGGCTGTGACAGCGCTCGATGGCGGGGGCTGCAGTGACGGGGGCCACGGGGCGGCTTGGTGCCTGCTCTGCCATCTGGGGAAACTGAGGCAGCGCCGACCCTTCCCCGGTGCCCCAAGGCCCTTGCACCAGTGCATGGTGCTGCGTCCTGGCCATGCCGTGTTTGTGTCCCTGTGTGTAACCGATGTTCTTGGTGCCACTGCCGTGTTCCAAGGCTGTTGGGGCTGTGCACGTGTGCCTTGTCCATGTGCCACATCCCTGTCCATTTGTCGTGGCTGTGTGTCACATCTGTGCCTGCGTGCCCTCTCTGTCTGTGTGCTCTGTCTGTCTGTCACATCCGTGTCTGTGCCACGGCTGCTGTCACATCCCTATCCATGTGTGAGGGCCGTGTACCGCGTCCGTGTGCCCTGTCCGTGTGTCACATCTCTACCGGTGTGCCGTTCCCATCTGGCATTGCTGTGTGCCCATGCCATCTCTGATCTCCTGTGTCTGTGTGCCCTGTCCGTGTGTCACATCCCTGCCTATTTGTTATGACTGTGTGTCACATCTGTGTGCCATGTCCATGTACCATGTCCGTGTGTCACATCCCTGCCCGTGTGCCGTGCCGTGTGCCCCGTGCTGTGTCCATGTGTCTGTCCATGTCCCGTCTGTCTCCCGTGTCCATGTGTCCGTCCGTCTCCCTGTGCCCTGTATGTCTCCTGTGTCCATGTGTCCGTCCGTGTTCCCATGCCCAGCACTGGGTGCATGAGGACACGGAGCGGGAGCATGTCTGAGTCGGGGGGGCTGGGGGTGGGGGGGGGTGAGCTCGGGGTGGCTCGGGGGGGCTCGGGTCGCTCTCGGGCGGGGGAGGAGCCGGCAGTCGCCCCGAGGGGATAAAACCCGTGCGGCGGAGCAGCCGTCTGTGCCCGCGCTGTCACCTCCGCCTCCACCGTGAGTGCGGGGACAGCCCGGCACGGGGCCGGGGTCCGGGAGCCTGGGACCCCCGGGCGAGAGGGGGCCTGGGGACATGGGTGTCCCTGGAGGGGACAGGTCCCCTGGGGGACTGGGGTTTCGGGGTCCTTCGGGTGGACGATGTCCCTGAGGGAGGCTGGGGACGGGTCCCACGCAGACTCGGGGGGGGGGATGCCCCTGTGGGGAGGAGGTTTCTGGAGTTCCCTCGTAGGGGGATGGTGCTGTGGGAATGTTGAAGGGGGGCTCTGAGATCCTTGGGGGTGCGATGTCCCCTGGAAGGAATATGTCCCGGGGGCGGGGAACTGGAATCCTTGTGGGGGGGGAGGAGGGAGGCATCCCCTTGGGGGGTAGAGGGGACTCCGGGATAAGACCTCTCGGGGGGAGGGGGCACAGCTGCTCTGGGCTGGGGTGTTTGGGGGTACCCAGGGGTGATGGGGGCACCTGGGGATGATTCAGGTGATGCACACACACCTGGGTCTCCCCGCACCCCCTGTCCCCCCACAGATGGTGACATCCCCACGGCTGTGGCGCGTGCTGGCTGCCCTCGCTCTCTGCACGCTGCTCTGCCTGGGCTCGCTGGCGGCCGCGTACCCCCCAAAACCTGAGAGCCCTGGAGACGATGCCTCCCCCGAGGAGATGGCCAGATACTTCTCAGCCCTTCGCCACTACATCAACCTGGTGACGCGGCAGAGGTGAGCCCGGCGGGGGGACACGCGTGTGTGAGTGTGAACACGTGTGTGTGCAAGCCTGTTTGCACACTCATGTCTGTTGTTTTGCACACCTGCATGAGCTGGTGTCTGCACCCCGCCGTTCCTGTTTGCACGCTCGTGCACACTCATGTGAGCCCCTTTGCATGCGCACCCACTGCTCTGTGTCCCGCAGGTATGGCAAACGTGGCAGCCCCGAGGCCCTGGTGTCGGGTCTGCTCCTCGGGGCCAGCAGTGACCGGTCACGGTGAGTGTCACTGTCCCTGTGCCCGCTGCCCAGTGCACAAGGAAAGGGGCTGCAGCCTCTCCTGCACCCTGGGGTGAGAGTCCCAGGGGTGCTAGGGGTCTCGCCCCTGCTTTTCTAACATCAGCTCTTCCCCACAGGTATGATGATGACTCCGTGTGGTGACTGGCTCCCCCATCCCCCCCGTCCCCCGAGTTTTCCCCATCTCTCTGTATTTCCCTAAGGGACCTGGAGCTCTGCCTCAGGGGGCACTCCGGCACCCAGAGCCAGCACGGCCCCCCCACCGGGAGGGTCAGGGACCCCCAGAGCCCAGCACAGGGTCTCCTGTCAAAGGGGGCCCTGACCCCATCCCCTCCCCATCGCTGTCAGGGGGTCCCACGCACCCCCACCAGCGGCAATAAAAGAGCACAATTGTGGGCACCTGTCTGGACTGTGTGTGCTGGGGCGGGGGGTGATGGAGGGGGTGGGGAGCAGGGTGCAGGGGGGTGGGGGTGAGGATGTAGGCAATGGGGATGCAGCCAGGGATGCAGTGGCTGGAGAGGGATGGGGCTGGGAAAAGGAATAAGGGTCAGAGGGAGGTGCTGGGGTGCAAGGGTTGTGTGGGGAGTGCAGGGGGGTGGAGGGAGGGTGAGGGAGCAGATAGAGGGGGGGACAGGGCGGGTGGGACACCGAGGGTTTGGTGGAGGGAGGGGAGTGGGGTGCGCTGGGGGGCTGGAGCACACTGGGGTTGTATACTGGGGCGTACTGGGTGCAAGGATGGCCTGGGTATGGGAGGGGGGGCACTGGCAGTGGGTGCTGGGGTGCGTAAGGGGTGTGAGATCCACTATAAGTGAGTGTTGGGGTGCTTGGGGAGTGGTGTGTGCTGCCATGGGGTGTCAGGGTGCTGGGGGCAAGGGGTGCTGAGTGGGGGGCTGCAATGATGCTGAGTCATGGGGCAGGGGCTTAGATGAGCGGTGTGTGCTGGGGTGCACTTGGTATGGGGTGAACTGGTGGTGAATTCTGGGGTGCAGTGGCTATAGGGGTTGCACTGTCAGTGAGTTCTGGGATGTAGGAGTGTGGGGTTGTGGTGTGCACTGGTTTTGAGTTCTGGGGTGCACTGATGGTGGGTGCTGACACCCACTGTGGGGTCCCTGCAGGGACTGCAGCCACTGGGGGCTGTGTCAGGGCTGAGCCAGAGCCCTTTGGGACTGGGGAGACCCATGGTAGGCACAGTGGGAGCAGCCGTGTCCTTGACAAAGGCCACCGCGGTGGCTGCTTGCTCTCCCACTCCCAGCTCTGCTGCCCCGGTGTTGGACCCCTCACCGTCTGTCTCCCCACTTCCCCATCCCTCTGTCTGCTGTGCCAGTGTCCCTTTGTCCCACTCGCCGTCCCTCTGTTCTGCTGTCTCCTCTCCCACCAGCCTCCCTCCCCCACCTTGCACCCCCCCAGCCTGCCCCTGCTGCGCCCCTCTGTCCCCACTGGCCCTCGCTCCATCTGCAGGGACAGGATGCTCTGGGGACACTGGACACCCGAACGCTCCTGGCTTGGGGTCAAACATTAACCAGGGCCATGCGAGGGGCCCGGTGTCCCTGTTACCCCCCCGTGGACCCTATCCCCCTCGATGGCCTCTGAGCCCCCCCGGAGACGAGGCCACCTGGACACAGGTGCTGCGTGGCAAGGCGACATCAGCAGGGGATGGGGAATATAAGGGCCGGTGCTGCGGTGGCAGCGGTGTCACCGAAGGCTGGGAAGCTGACAGCAGCATCCCCTCGTCTCACCGTGTCCCCGTGCCACCACTGGTGGAAGCAGGTGAGTGGAGACAGGGCTGGGATTTGGGGTGGCAGCGCCTGGGCTAGGTGTGCAGGGGGTGCAGGGTGTGAGCAAGGTCAGCGAGCAGAGTGTGTGTTAATGGGGTGCACACATGTGCACAGGTGTGAGTGCATGCAGGTGCAAATGGGGGGTGCACACACATGTGCGCTCCAGGAACAGAGCTTTTTGCACCCTGGGAGTGGGGAGCGTGTGTGTGTGTAAACACACCTGCATGTGTGCACGTGTGAGCACTGATGTGTGTGCGCTGCCGGAGTGGAGATGGCGTGTGTGTGTGTGTGTACGCAACTTGGAACAGAGGTGGCTGCGTGTGAGTGTGCAAGGGTGTGTGTGCAGGCTCTATGTGTGTGTGTGCACACCCTGGGAGCCAAGGGTTGGTGTATGTGCTCTAAGGCGAGTGTGCCTGCCTGTGCCGAGTGGTCTGTGTGTTCGTGCATGTGTGTGTGTGCAGCCGGGCAGTCTGCACACCTGTGTGCTTGGTGTGCGTGGGGTGTGATCCCCTGCGCGGTGCCCAGCATGGAGCCTGAGGCCGCGGTGTGGGGCGCAGCCATGACTCCCCGCTGGCCGTCCCTGCTGCTCCTGGCCTGCACCCTGGCACTGCTGGCTGGGCACCATGGTGCCACTGCCAGCCCTGCGCAGCCCACCTACCCCGGGGACGATGCACCCGTCGAGGACCTCGTCCGCTTCTACAACGACCTCCAGCAGTATCTGAACGTGGTGACACGGCAGAGGTGAGCGTGGGGCTGGGGGAGGGCATGGCGGCAGGACCCCTGCCACATGCTGCCTGGTTGCACTGTGTGCCCGGTGCCATGCGCTGCCCCACGGCAATGTCTTCCCTCTTGCAGCGCTGCCCCATAGCAATGTGCTCCCTGTTGGGAACCACTCCCTCTTTCAACCCATTTACCTGCTGCAACCAGGTCTTCCTTGCAGCTCCCTCCCCAGTGCAGCTTCCTCCCCCCTGCAGCGCTCTCTCCGCTGCCCTCCCCGTTGCAGCCCCTGTTGCACTGCACTGCCTCGATGCAACCTGCTCAACTGCTGCAACTGCCTCCCTGTTGCGACGCAATTCTTGCTGCACCCCGCTCCCTGCTGCACCCCGCTCCCATTGCCGCCCACTCCTGAGCCCTGCCTGTGCCCTGTTGCAGTGCGCTGCTCCCTTGCAGCCAGGTCCCTCACTGCAGCTCCCCCATTGCACCGTGCCCCCCGTTGCTTGGCAGTGCCCCCAATAACGCGCTCCCCCTTACAGGTACGGGAAGCGATCTGGCAGTCGCGCACTGTGCGAGGAGCCCTTTGGCACCGTGGGGTGCTGATCTCCAGGTGAGGGGGCAGGCAGGGGTCTGCACAGCAGCCAGACTAGGGGGGCTGAGGAAACCCCCAGTGCCACTTGTGCCTCAGTGTTCCCAGTGGGTGCTGTCCTGGGCGCAGGCAGGGGAGTCTCGGGTGGAGGACAGGGATCGGGAGGGCCTGGGGGGGGTACTGGGTGTTGCGGGGGTGTTGACCCTTCTCATTGCAGGGACATTGCTGCAGCCGAACAGGTGAAGAGAAGCGTGGGGGGCACAATCCCTGCTGAGCCTGCAGCACCCGCTGCACCAGCTGCACACCCTGCACCCGCTGCACGCACTGCCCCCACTGCCCCTGCAGCCGCTGTCACCCAGGGGCCGAGCTGGCCCCCAAATAAACCCCCTTGCATCCAGCTTCTGCCTGCTTCTGGAGATGGGCACATGTGGGGGGCACTGGAGCTGGGAATGCTGGTACTGGGGACACTAGGAACACTCAGGGCACTGGAGGCTTTGAGACTGGGGCGCACTGGTGCTGAGGGCACTGGGGATGCTGATACTGGGGACATGGCTGTGATGCCGGAGTGTGGGTGCCCCCCCTGTGTGGGTGTTGGTGCCAGCACTGAGAGTCATCTCCCCTGCCATGGAGCACAATGTGGGCCTGGGGGTGCGGAGGGGGGTGCTCCTATGTCCCTGCACATGTACTCACATGCCTGCACACGTATGTGCTGCACCTGCATGTGTGCCCAGGGGTGCCCAGGGGTGCCCAGGGGTGCCCGGAGGTGCTCGGGGGTGCTTGGCACCGCACGCCTGCGCAGCCGCCCTGTCCCATCAGTGCCAGGCACGTGTGTGCGTCTGTGTGCAGCTGTGCCATGTCCGGCTGTACTGTGTCCGACAGTGCCCACAGCGATGCCAGCGGTCGCCCCCCGCTCTGCCGTGGGTGAGTTCACCAGGCCAGGGGGCACACGCAGGGCACAGACGTGTGGAACCCCTGGGTGAATGCACAGGGTGGGTCGTGCTGCGTCCCCAGGGTGTGTGTGGGGTGGGTGCTGCCGGTGTAGGGTGAGCACACATGTGTGCAAGGGGAATGCGTGGGGCTGGTGTCGTGCGTGTACTGGGGGGGTGCCCGCACGGGGGTGGGGGAGGATTGTGAGTGGGGTGAGTATCATCCCGTCCGCGTCCCCGCGTGTGGGTGGGTGGGCGTGCAAATGCGCGTGCAAATGCACGTGCATACGGGGAGGAGGCGCGGGCCCTTTAAATCCGACCCACCCCACCCGAGCTGCTCGCCCCCCCCTCCCCGCTGCCATGGCAACGGCGCGGACCAGCGCCCCCCGCCCGCCCCCTTAAAGGGGACGAACCCCCCCATTCCCCCTACCCGAACCGCAGGAACTGCGGGGCTGCTTGCGGGGGGGCAGGGGTGAGTGTACAAAGAGAAGGGGGGGGAATCTGAACGGGACGGATGCACGAGGGTGATGATGCACGGAGGGGGGGCGCGGGGTAGGGGGAGGCTCGGGGGGAGGATACTCGGGGATGGGGGATGCACGGGGGGATGAACTGGGAGGGGGGAGGCGGGGGGGATGCGCAGGGGGTTGCACGGCGGGGGATGCACAGGATGATGCGGGGGGAGATGAACGGGGGGGAGGAAGGGAGAGGGGATGCACGGGGAGGATGATGCAAGGCGGGGGATGCTGCACGGGGGAGAGGGGGAGCGCGCGTTCGTTCGCCGTGCACGCACGTGAGCGCCGCCCGCGGGTGTGCAAGGGCTCCGTGCACGCGCGTGTGCCCGGGCGGGGGGCGGGCGCGGTACCCGGATTTGGGGGAGGGGGGGGGGGGGGGGTGAGGGGGGGGGCCGCGGGCCCCGTTGCTCCACCCGCACCATGAGCGGCCCTGGCGGAGTGGCTGCACTTTCCGCCCCCCCGCCGGCGGCCCCGGGACCCCGAGGTAGGGGGCGAGGGCACGGGGAGGGGGAGCAGGGGGCGTTGTTACGCAGGGGCTGGCGGGGGGGTGGGGAGGCGGGATGGGATGTGGCGATGATGCCGAAAGGGAGATGGGGGCCGGGGGGGGTCCCTCAGGTTGCTGTGACACCCCCTCGATATGGGGGGGGCTGTCCGCGTTGCAGTCTCCCTCTCCCCGGGTGCATCGCGAGCATCCCCGCCATTGCAGCCTCGCAGCGCAGCAGCTCCAGCTGCATCGCCCCCCCCATGGCATCGCCCCCCCCAGCTGCATCAAATCCCGCCCCCCCATTTGCACTGCAACCTCCTCAGTAGCATCACCTCCCCCATTGCATCGCCCCAAAAATGGCATTGCCCCCCCCATTGCATCGCAGCCCCCCAGCTGCATCGCACCCCCCCTCAATGGCATCGCAGCCCCCCCAGCTGCACCGTAGCCTCCCAGTTACATCGCACCCCCCCTCAATGGCATCGCAGCCCCCCCAGCTGCACCGTAGCCTCCCAGTTACATTGCACCCCCCGTTACATTCATTGCACACCCACCCCCCCCGGTTGCAGTGCACCCCCGATTTGCAGTGCACCCCCCTAGCTGCTGCTGTACCGCATGTGGAGAATGCCGCTCTCCCCCCCCCTCCCGCAGGGGGCTTTTGGGGGATGCCCCCCAGGGCAACTCCCCCAAAGTGCTGGCTTTGGCGGAGGGGCTGTATGTGGTCTCTGCTGCAGGGACTGGGGGTGCAGTGCAGGTACTGGGGGCCTCTGCATGGGGCAGAGGGTTGGGGGGCGGTCCCTACCAGTGAGCTGGGGGGGGTCCTGCCTGCACAGGCAAGGCAGGGTGATGGTGCTGGGAGAGGGGGGGCACGTCAGTGTGTCCGCCCTTCCTGGGTGAGGGGGGAGGTTTCCTCCTCCTGGGGCACCTTACACTTCCCCCCCCCCCCCCCCCATTCCCTGCCAGGTGCCATAACTGGGGGGCCCTGAGGTAAGCGGGATGAGGGGGTGGGCACAGGTACCCCAGCTGCATTTGACTTTTGCCTGCATTGCTCCTCTCTCCTGCTCTGCTCCCCCCTCCCCATGTCGCCGTGTGTCCCCATGTGTCCCTGTCCCCGCACCCCCAGCCATGCAGCAGGTCCTGGACAACCTGATGGGGCTCCCCGGGGCCCCCGGGACTGCTGAGCTGGACCTCATCTTCCTGCGCGGAATCATGGAGAGCCCCATAGTAAGGTCCTTGGCAAAGGTACAGTGGCACCAGGGGTGGCACTGCGTCCCCCCCGGATTCCCCGTGGAGGATCATGAACGGGGCACAGGGTGGGGGCACAGTGGGGGAGGTCTGTATGGATGGATGAGTGTGTGTGTGAACACGTGTGTGTGTGTGCGCACACATGTGCCTGTGTTGTGCAGAGGAAGATGCACACGTGTCACTGTGTGCACACGTGTGTGCCTCTGTGCTTGTGCATGGGTGCATGAATGCACGTGTGTGTATATGTGTGCGTGTATGTGCGCATGGATACACGCGTGCACGTGTGTGTGCGTATGTGGACATATGCTCACGTGTGCCCATGTGCCCGTGTGCATGCAAGGAGGCATCTGTGCACATATGCACGTGGGGGTGCATGCATGAATGTCTGCTTGCACGTGTGTTTGTGCAAGCATGGCAATGAGTGTGCATGTGTGCCCGTGTGTGTGCACGCCTATGCGTGTGGGGCTGCCATGTTCCTGTGCAGTGTCTGCACCGCCCCTCAGGGTGTGCACGGCTGGGTGTGTGTGCACGCGTGTGTGTGCATGTGCCACCCGCTGGCTGTGCTGGTAGGGTTTGTGGGGCTGGCCCCACGGCCTGTGTGTTCATCTGTATGCATGTGTGCTTGCACGTGCGTGCAGGTGTGCAATAGCATGTGCAGGTGTGTGGGTGTGATGTTTGTGCAAGGGTGTGTGCACACAGGCCTGTGTGTGTAAAAGCATGGCCTGCAGGATGTGCACGCGCATGTGCAAAGGCCATGGTTGTGTGTGTGCTCCTGCGTGTGCTCTCACAGCGGGAACAGATGCCAGGGCATTACTGGGTGGGCAGCGAGGGGGTCCTTAATCCCCCCCAGGCGCACGAGCGGCTGGAGGAGACGAAGCTGGAGGCCGTGAGGGACAACAACGTGGAGCTGGTACAGGAGATCCTGCGTGACATCGGGCGCCTGGCGCGGCAGGACAGCACAGCCGCCGAGCTGGCACGAATCCTGCGCGAGCCCCACTTTCAGGTGGGAGGCGCAGGGCCATGGGTGTGCAGGGGTTCGTACAAGGGGTGTGAGGAAGGTGTGACAGCCCCCAGGTGTGCCACACGCGTGTGCGGGGGTTCGTATAAGGGGTGTGAGGCAGGTGTGATAACCCCATGTGCGTTGCAGTCGCTGCTGGAGACCCACGACTCGGTGGCCTCCAAGAGCTACGAGACCCCCCCACCCAGCCCCATCATGGACCCCACATTCAGCGCGCAGCCCGTGCCCCCTGACGCCGTGCGCATGGTGGGCATCCGCAGGGCGGCTGGTGAGAACCTGGTGAGATGGGGGCATCACGGGGTGCTGGGGGTTACAGGGTCCCCGAGTCATTATTGGGTGCTGGGGGGTGTTGCTGGGTGCCAAGGTGGTTACTGGGTTCCAGGAGTTGCTGGGTGCTGGGGTTATAACTGGGGTGACTGGAGGTGCTGGGGACATCACGGGGTGCAGGGTGGGTGGCATGTGGCACTGTGTCCACGGGTGCTAAGGGAGGCTGTGCCCCCAGGGGGTGACGTTCCGGGTGGAGCGCGGGGAGCTGGTCATTGCCCGCATCCTGCACGGGGGGATGGTGGCGCAGCAGGGGCTGCTGCATGTGGGTGACGTCATCCGTGAGGTGAACGGGCGCGAGGTGGGCAGCGACCCGCAGGCACTGCAGGAGAGTCTGCGCCACGCCAGTGGCAGCGTCGTCCTCAAGATTCTGCCCAGCTACCAGGAGCCCCACCCGCCCCGCCAGGTACCGACCCCCATCAGTGCCCCCATCTGCATCCCCCTAGTGCCCCCTGTGCCCAGCACCCTGCCACGGGTCCCCTGCCCTGTGCCCCTGTGTCCCCATCTCTGTGTCACCATGCCCATTTGTCCCCAGGACAACCTGCCAATGTCCCTATATGTCCCATGTCCCCCTGCCCCATGTCCCCTGTCCCCTTGCCATGTGCCTCATCTCCTCTTGTGTCCTCTGTTCCCGTGCCCCCCTGTGCCCCTGCCCATGGCTTCTGCACACCATTAGGGACCACAGGGTCCCTGTGCCCACGTGCCCCATGGCGACTGGGACCCCGGTGTCCCCACTGTGCCCCGTGTGCCCAGCACTGGTGATGGCATGCAGCTGTGGTGGCACCTACCCTTGTCCCCATCTCTGTCCCCACCCATGCTCTGTCCCTGTCCCTATCCCCGTGGTACCCGGGTGGCAAAGGGTGCCCTGTTCCCCTGCTCATCTCCCTGTGCCAGTCGGGCACAGGCGCCTGCTGTCACCCTGGCTCAGCGGGAACAAAGCAGCGCTGTCCTTGTGTCCCCTGGCACTGCAGGTCCCTGTGCTGGGCTGGCCCCGCAGTGCCCTGGGGCTGCAGCGCTGGACAGGGGGTCCTGTCTGCAGGCACACGTGTGTGCACGTGCTGCGTGTGTGTGGTGTGTGCGTGTGCCCATGCACACATGTGCACCATCGTGGGGGCTGCGGCGGCGGTGCTGGGCGCATGTGTGTGCCTGTGCGTGGGTGTAGGGCTCTGCGTGGGACTCTGCGTGGGTGCCCTGTGGGGCGCAGCCGCGGCTGCCGGGGCTGCCTGCGTGTGTGCGGGTGCCGTGCGCGCTTGGCTGCGCAGGGTGCAAGGGGGGCGTGAGGCTGGGGGGAGCACCTAGCGGGGGGCGCATGCGTGTGTGTGTGTGCACGCGTGTATGTGCATGTGGCGCAGCTGCATTTCTCACCGGCGCTCGGGGGAAACTGAGGCACAGCCGGCAGCTCCCCGGTGATGCAGAGCAGCCCCCCCAGCCCCACTGACACCCCCGACCCCCAGGTCTTTGTCAAGTGTCACTTCGACTACGACCCGGCCACCGACAGCCTCATCCCCTGCAAGGAGGCTGGGCTCAAGTTCAAGGCCGGTGATCTCCTGCAGATCGTCAACCAGGACGACCCCAACTGGTGGCAGGTCAGGGGTGCACGGGGGGGGGGTGGCCCTTCGCCCCCTCCTGGGGGGTTGCCCTGGCAGCCTGGGGCCACAGAGGGTCATGGGGGAACCTTGGCAATGGAGGGGTCGCTGGAGCTGGAGGGGGTGGGGGTGTTCCTTGGGAGGTGGGGGGGCCCTGGGAGCTGGTAGGAGTCCCTGGATGTGAGGAGGCTCTCTGGAAACCGGGGGTGTGTGTGTGTCCCTAGGAGCTGGGGGGGGCACTGAAGCTGGGAATGGGCTCTCGAGCTGTGGGGAAAGGTCCCTGAGAGCCGGGAGGGGTGTGCGTTGGCGGGTCCCTGGGAGATCCGGGCTCTCCTTGGAGTTGGGCAAGGTCCCTGGAAACTGAAGGAGGGGGGATCCCTGGGGGCTAGGGGGGGCCCTGGGGACAGGAGGGTCTCTATGGGGCTGGGGGATCCTCATGCACAGCACTGCCCCCCAGGCATGCCACGTGGAGGGGGGCAGCGCGGGACTGGTGCCCAGCCAGCTGCTGGAGGAGAAGCGCAAGGCTTTCGTCAAGCGGGACGCGGAGGTGGCCCCCACGTCGGGTACGGAGCCCCCACCCTGGCCCTGCAGGCGGGGGACAACTGGTCACCTCCCAACGAGTCCCCTGCGCCCTGTGGCCTTGTCCCCATCGCTCCATGGTGATGTCCCCATGCCCACGGCGCTGCCCCTGCGGTGGGTCCCCAGTCCCAGTTCCCAGGGTGATGTCCCCATGCCCAATGCACTGTCCCTGCAGCAGGTCCTAGGTCCCCAGGGGATGTCCCCGTGCCCAAGCACTGCCCTTGTGGCAGTCCCAGCTCCCATGGCACTGTCCCTGTGCCACGGCTCTGTCCCTGTCCCCATGCCCAGCTCAGCCAGCCCCCGTGCCCTTGGCAGGCGCTCTCTGTGGCAGCCTCAGTGGGAAGAGGAAGAAGAGGATGATGTACCTGACAACGAAGAACGCTGGTGAGCGACCCCAATGGCATTCCCCCAGGGAAGGAGGGGCTGGTTGCCAGGCTGTGCCCATGACAGGCTTGTGGTGACACCTCATGGGATACCCGGTTTGGGGTGACAGCTTTGTCCCTCGTCCAGAGTTCGACCGCCACGAGCTGCTGATCTACGAGGAGGTGGCCCGCATGCCCCCCTTCCGCCGGAAAACTCTGGTGCTCATCGGGGCACAGGGCGTGGGGCGCCGCAGCCTCAAAAACAAGCTCATCATGTCGGACCAGGCGCGCTATGGCACCACCATCCCCTGTGAGTGTCCCCGTGTCCCTGCCAACATCAACGTCCCTACAAGTGCTGCTGACCCCGTGAGCATCATCGTCCACCATCGGCATCCCTGTCCCCATCGGCATCCCTGTCCCCGCTGTCATCCCCATGGGCTGTGGGTTCCCTCAGGGTGGGTCCCCGGGCGGGTGACACACAGCCGGGCTTTCCCCGGGCAGACACATCGCGGAAGCCCAAGGAGAGCGAGAAGGATGGGCACGGGTACCGCTTCGTGTCGCGGGGGGAGATGGAGGCGGACATCAAGGCAGGGCGGTACCTGGAGCACGGCGAGTACGAGGGCAACCTCTACGGCACCAAGATCGACTCCATCCGTGCGGTGGTGGAGTCGGGCAAGATGTGCATCCTGGATGTCAACCCCCAGGTAGGGGTCGTGCCGGGGGGGGGGGGGCAGGGCTGCCCCCCTGCCGGGGCTCAGCACCATCCTCTCCTGCCCAGGCCGTGAAGGTGCTGAGAACGGCTGAATTCGTGCCATACGTGGTCTTCATTGAAGCCCCCGCGCCCGAGACGCTGCGCGCCATGAACCGAGCTGCGCTGGAGAGTGGTGTGGCCACCAAGCAGCTCACGGTGGGTCCCTGCCCAGGCAGAGGGGGGCACGGGTAGCGAGGGGGACACTGAGGTGAGTTCTGTGCGGGGCAGGAGGCCGATGCCAAGCGGATGGTGGAGGAGAGCGGCCGCATCCAACGTGGCTACGGGCACTACTTTGACCTCAGCCTGACCAACGATGACCTGGAGCGCACGTTTGCGCAGCTGCGGGAGGCCATGGAGCGGCTGCGCACGCAGCCCCAGTGGGTGCCTGTTACCTGGGTCTACTGAGCCCCCCCAGGGTCCCCTCTGCCCTCTCACCCACCCCAGTCCCCGTCCCCCCTCCTAGGGTTGGGGGGGGCAGTTGTGCCCCCCTGCCCCGTTCCCCCACAGGTGTGATGAGCGCGCCATGCTCAGCGCTGGGGGGGGTGCTGGGCAGCAGAGCCCCCCCAAGCCTAGCCACGCTCTCCCTCCTACCCAGCCCCAGGTGTGGGGGGAGCAGAAGTGGCCGGTGGGGTCCCATGGGGGGGACGTCCCCCCGACATACACAGCACCCGCACAGCTAATTCACTGCCAAAACCTCCCCCCTCCCCATGTGATCCCAGGGGATGGGGTGTTGTGTCCGTGTCCGTCCCCCCGCTGGGGTGGGTGCGAGCTGGGGGCATGGGTTGGGGGGGCCTGGCCCCTTGGGGCCCCGTGCCTCAGTTTCCCCGTCCTGAGGCAGCACGTGGGTCAGGACCCCAAGAGCTGAAGGGGTCCCACTCGGCTGGAGCCCCACAAGCTGCCATGGACCCAAGTGTCCTGGCCTACCCCGCCCCCCCCATGGACTCTCTTTTACCTTGACCAGCATGGGGGTCCCTCTCTGCCCCTTGTGCCCCCATCACCCCTTCCCAGGTAGCAATAACCCCCCCACCCCCCCCCGACTCCCTGCCCTGCCCACGTGGGTCTGGTCCTGCAATTAACCCTTAACCCTGGGGGGGGGCTCGCTGGGGCACGGCTGGGGGGGGCCGTGGTGTGGTGACCCTGAGGGACACAGGATGCACACGCGTGTGCCCCATGCTGACAGGGTGTGTGCACCCCCCCCGTCCCGGGACCCCCTCTCCCCCCCCCCCCGGGTTGCTCCGTTTTGGTACTTTGCTGTTGACTTTTATTAAAGATAAAGAGAGAAAAGCAGCAGGGGGGTCCTTGCGGCTGGAGGGGGGGGCACCGGGGGGCTGGGGGGGGCACCAGCATCACTGGGGTCACCTCTGCTCCTGCTTCCACTGGTGCTGCTGGGATTTGCTCTGCAAGCAGGGGGTTTGCACGGATTTGGTGCCTGGGGGTGTTCGTGGGGCTGGGGGGGAGGGCGAGGGTGCACATGCGTGTGTGCACGCGTGGCAGGATCTGGGGTTGGGTGGGAGTGGGTGCTGAGGGGGCCGGTGTGGGTGCTGGGGGGGTTCTGGAGGGGGTGATGTGTATGTGGGTGTGCGTGTGCATCTCTGTGTGTGCGCGTGTCCTTGCACACCCAGGCCCTTACTCGGTGCTGCCGGGAGGGGTCAGCAGAGCCGCAGGCAGCACAGCGGGGTGGGGGGGCTGGAGGGTGTGGGGGGTGTGCGGACGGGTGTGCACACGTGGGTGGGTGAGGGTGTGCCTGTGTTTGCATGGGGGTGTCTGGGTGTGCAGGTGTGCTGGCACAGGGGGTGGGTGTGCGTGGAGTGCGTGTGTCGGCGTGTGTGTGCCGTTTGCACAGGGGCATGTGCTCTTCCTTTGCTTCCTTGCACGAGGGTGAGTGTGCACGCAGTGCACAGCTATGTGTGAGCGTGTGTGCAGTGCCCAGCAAACCCGCGCACGCCAGTGCCATGCACCCTTCCACCCTGTGCAAACGCATGTGCACCACCCACACGTGACCACTGTGCTGCCACCCCAGAGCCTGGCCCCTGTCCCACCGTGTCCCACCGTGTCCCAGTGCTGCCACAAAGGAATTAAAGTGGGGTGGCCACGTCTGCCCCCCAGGACCCTGTTCTATGCACCCCTCAGCTGTGAGCTGCGTGACCACGACCACAGGGTGCCATGGCCATAGGTTGCCGGTGCCATAGGGTGTGGTGGACATAAGGTCCTGTGGCTTTAAGCTGTCGTGGCTTTAGGGTGTCGTGTCTGTAATCCCCTCTGTCCATAAGTCACCGTGTCCGTAAGCTGCCAGGGCTGTTGGGCGCTGGGGCCATACGGTGCGGTGTCTGTGAGGTGCTGTGTGCAGTGACAGCCATGTGGGTCACACTGCTGCTGCTGGTGGCCCTGGGCATGCTGGCACTGGGGCTAGTGGCCCACCGGCTCCTGGCCCCAGCTGGCAACCCCTTCGCTTGGCCACCCCCAGGGCCCCCTCGGCCGCTGGTGACAGACACGCACGCCCGTGACAAGGTCCTGAAGCAGGGTGAGTGCTGGGCACATGCTGTATGTGTGTCTGTCTGTCCGTCCCATTGCCTCTGGGTATGCTGTCTGTCCATCCTATTGCACACTGGGTATGCTGTCTGTCTGTCCATCTATCCCATTGATCTCTGGGTGTACTGTCTGTCCATCTGTCCATCCCATGCATTCTAGCATGCTGTCTGTCCGCATACCCCTGTGCACCGAGGGTGGGGGGCTCAGGCACACATGTGTACGCAGGGTTCAGCGCCCGCCGGGTGCCACCGCAGCTGGACGCCGTGGTCATTGGTAGCGGCATGGGGGGCCTGGCAGCGGCAGCGACCCTGGCCAAGGTGGGCAAGCGGGTGCTGGTGCTGGAGCAGCACGACCAGGCCGGCGGGTGCTGCCACACCTTCCAGGAGCGCGACATCGAGTTCGACGTGGGTAAGGATCCCCCGGGCCCTGGCTGCCCCTACACCCGCACCTGGGCATCCGCGTGTGTGCAGGTGTGTGCAGGGAGCATGTAGGTGTAGCTCAGCGTGTGCATGCAGGGCAGGTGTTGCCTGCCCTGCTGCATGCCCATGGGCTGGTTGCATGCCTCTGCGCATCCCTGTACGGCAGCTTGCAGGGTATGTGTGCGATGTGTGCATGCGGAGCCCGTGTGTGTGCAGCGTGTGCTGCGTGTCCTGCCTGCGCTTCCCTCAGTGCGTGTGTGCAGGCGGCGAGCACACTGCGTGCAGTGTGTGTTCTTGCAGCGTGCATTGTGTGCATGCAGTCTGCAGTGTTTTTGCGGTGTGCACACAGTTCCTGTGCAGTGTGTGTGCAGCACATGTGCAATGCACGTGCTGTTCGCATGCAGTGTGTGCGATGTGTGTGCAGTGCATGCTCGCAGCCCAGGCCACACCAGCAGCCCTGCAGGGTGATGGTTAAACACCGAGTTCCCCCCATCTGCACCCCTGGGGCTCCTGAGCGAGTCTGGGGGGTGGCAGGTGTCACGCCGGCCCCCTGCCCACTGACCCCCTACCCACAGGGATCCACTATGTGGGGCAGATGCACGAGGGCAGCATGCTGCGTGTGGCGCTGGACCAGCTGACGGATGGGCAGCTGTGCTGGCAGCGCCTGCCTGACCCCTACGACGAGGTGGTGCTGGGTGCCCGGCGCTACCAGCTCTGCGCTGGCAAGGCCACCTTTGCTGCCACGCTGGAGGAGCAGTTCCCGGCTGAGAAGGTGGCCATCAGGGAGTTCATGAGGCTTTCCAAGGTGGGGGTCCTGGGGACACTCCTCCCGTGGGTGGTGGCACGTCCCCAGCGTGTGGGGCTGGGATCCCTGTGCCTCAGACTGGGCAGGGTGGGATGTGGGGATGAGGATGGGGGTGGTGGCACTGGTGGGGGCACGGGTGGTGGGTGGGTATGGGTGATGGTCGTGGTGGGGAAAGGGCAGTAGGAATGTTGGGGGCAAGTGTAAAGGGCATGGAGGGGACAGAAGTGACGGGCGTGGTGGGGACACAGGTGATGGTCGTAGTGGGGATGAAAATGATGGGCATGGGGACAGGAGTGATGGTCATGGTGGAAAGGGCCAGTGGGAATGTTGGGGACACCGGTGATGGTCACGATGAGGACATGGGTGATGGTCATGGTGTGGGACAGAAGCGATGGGAAAGTTGGGGACAATATGGTTGTCATCGTGGGGACACAGGTGTTGGGCGTGGTGGGGGACAAGTGATGGGGATACAGGTGGTGGCCATGGCAGGGATGGGTGCTGGGACATAGGTGGTGCTGGGGTCACGAGGAGGCAGTGGTGGGGTCGTGGTCATGGTGGTGGCCGGGTAATGCAAGGCGGTCCCCACACAGATGGCCTCGCGGCATGTGGCACTGCTGGCCTTGCTGAAGCTGGTGCCACGGTGGCTCGCTGCCTTCCTGGTGCGCACTGGACTCATCTACTGCATCTCGCCCGTCTTTCGCATGGCGGCCACCAGCCACAGCGAGGCCGTTGCCCAGCTGACGGCTGACCCCGACCTGCGTGCCCTGCTCAGCTACCTTTTCTACGGTCAGAGGGGCGTCGTGATATGGAAGGGTGGTCGCAATAGTGAGGGGGCAGTGAGGGGAAGGACGTGGTAGCAAGGGCACTGTGGTGGTGAAGGAACGCTGTACTGCAATAGCGAGGCTGTTGTGACAGGGGATGGCACTATCGTGATAGAGGGGGCTCTGTTGCCATGGGAAGGGTGGTATCGTAATGGGGAGCGCTGTGCAACCGTAGGGTGGGCTGTGTCGCGATAGGGGAGAGCTGTGAGGTGATGGGGGGAGGCTGCCTCACCGATAGCAGAAGGATGTGCTGTGATGCCGGAGGGCAACATCGCGACGGGGAGGGCATTGTGATGATAGGGGGGCGCTGTGTCATGACGGGGAGGGCTGTATCGTGCTAGAGGAGGCCAAGGCACCACACAGGAGGGCTGTGTCATGATAGATCTGGGCTGAATCGTGATGGGGGGGCCATGTCATGATGGGGGGATGCCCCATGCCATGCCCCCCATCCCCAGGCACGGCGCCGCGGGACTCCAGTTTCCTGGTGAACGTGCTGATGCTGCACCACTACCAGCGCGGGGCCTGGTACCCACGCGGAGGGGCCAGCGAGGTGGCATTCCACACGGTGCCCCTCATTGAGCGCGCAGGGGGAGCTGTGCTGGTGCGTGCCCCCGTCACCCGCATCCTCGTGTCCCCTGCTGGCACTGCCGCGGGTGAGTGCTGACTCCCAGCCCCCTCAGGGGTGACGTGATGGGGATGGGTGGCAGTGCCCCCTCCTTACCCCCTGCCCCTCCCAGGGGTGGTGGTGCAGAAGGGTCCGAGTGAGGAGGAGGTGGAGATCCTCGCCCCCATCATCATCTCCGACGCCGGCATCTTCAACACCTTCGGCAAACTGCTGCCCCCCCTACTCCGCAGCCACCCAGGTACAGGAGCACCGTGTCCCGCATCCCTGCATCCCCGTGTCTTGTATCCCTGTCCCCCCAGCATCCCTGGTGTCCCCAGCATCCATACCTTCTCATGTCCCCGTGTTCCTGATGTCCTCATCATCCCCAGCATCCCCTTATTCCTGTCACCCCCACATTCCCAGCAGGTCTGTGTCCCTGGCATCACCAGTCTCTGCCATCACTGATGTCCCCAGCATCCCCTTGTCCCTGGCATCCCCAGCATCCCCTCTACAGGGACGAGGTGTCACCCCCCGTGTTCTGCCCCACTGCCCCGCAGGCATCGTGTCCCGCCTGGCCATGGTTCGGCATGGCATGGGCTCCTTCCTGGTATTCGTGGGGCTGCGGGGCAGCGCGGCTGAGCTGGCCCTGCCGGCCACCAACTTCTGGATCTACCCCCACAACGACCTGGATGACATGTAAGGGACCCCAGAGCTGGGGTGGGCGTGTGGCATGGGGGGTGAGTGCATGGTGGGTGGGGTGGGTGCCCAGCACTGCCCACCCCACCCGCAGGATGACATGCTACGCTGCCCTGAGCCGCGATGAGGTCCCCAAAAACTTGGCCATGATGTTCATCACTTTCCCCGCGGCCAAGGACCCCACCTACGAGCAGCGGCACCCAGGTGGGGAGTGGGGGGGCCCAGGTGTGACCCCCCCCCCAGCTCTGCTGCCCTGATCCGCTCAGCTTTGCGGGCTCAGAGGCTCCTTAATCCACTGCCCAGGATTACGGGGTGGGCGCCAGGGCTGGCACTGGGGTGTCTCGCAGTGGGACGGGCGTGTCACCAACGGTGCCCACCCCGTGCAGGCCGGTCGTGCATGACCCTCCTGACCATGGCGCGGTATGAGTGGTTCGAGGAGTGGGCTGGGACCCGCGCCAAGCATCGCGGCCCCGAGTACCAGCGCTACAAGCTGGCCATCGCCCAGTGCCTGCTGGAGCGCGCGCTGCAGCGCTTCCCACACCTCCGTGACAAGGTGACAGGGTCCCTGCGGCATTCCCGGTGGGGCTGGGATGTCCCAGGGGGACGGAACTTCCCATGGGTATGGGGAGGGTGTGAGCATGGGGCGCCCCACTGCCCCGTGGGGTCGAGGTGGCCAGCAGGGACAGGGTGGCCTGTGGACATGGGATGCCCAAGCAGGGTTGGGGTGCCCGGTGGGAGCGGGCACAGAGTGGATGTTGGGTGCGGAGTGGGCAAGGGGTGCCCCGTGGGAATGGGATGCGCTGTGGCCGGGCAGGTGGAGTTCGTGGAGGCGGCGTCGCCGCTGACCAACGAACACTACCTGGCGGCTCCCCGCGGCGAGATGTATGGGGCCGAGCACGATGTCAGCCGCTTCAGCCCAGCTGTGGTGGCTGCCATGAGAGCGGAGACACCTGTGAAGAACCTCTACCTGACAGGTAAGGGACCTGCGTCCCCGTGTCCCCCTGTCCCTCTGCCCCCCGCCCTTCTCCAGGCTACAGAGCACGTCCCCAGGGCTCCCTGCGGCATGGGATGATGTTCTGTAGTGGTGACTGTGTCCCCCATGACGGTGGCCACGTCTGCTCAGGGGGGTAGCAGTGTCCCCGCCAGTGCTAAGCGTGTGCCACCGCTCACCCCCAGGGCAGGATGTGTTCAGCTGCGGGCTGGCAGGGGCCCTGCACGGAGGGCTCATCTGTGCCTCTGCCGTCCTGGGCCGCCTGCTCTACCTGGACCTGCTGCTCCTCAAGAAGAAGATCAAGCGATGCCAGGGCCGGCAAGCGGCATGAGTGGCCAGGGACATCGGCCGCGGGGACAACCTCGTGTGTTAGCGGGGGCTCCTGGTTCAATAAACCCCGACGACCTGCGGGCCTGGACCCGTCTCTCGTGGGGTGGGGTGGGATGGGATCAGGATGGGGTGGGGATCAGGATGGGGTGGGGATGGGATGGGGTGGGGATGGGATCAGGATGGGGATGGGATCAGAATGGAGATGGGGTGGGGTGGGGATAGGGATGGATATGGGAACAGAGATGGTGATGGGGAAAGGCACAGAGCTGGAGATGGATGGAGGTGGGGATGAGGACGAGATGGGATAGGGATGAGATGGGAACAGCAATGAGGATGGGAATGAGGATGGAATGGGATGGGAATGAGATGGAATGGGATGGGAATGAGATGGGAATGGCAACGAGGATGGGGATGGAATGAGCTAGGAACAGGGATGGGGATGAGAGGGAAACAGAGATAAAGATGAGATAGAGACAGGAATGAGGAAAAGGGTGGGAATGGAATGGGATGGGGACAGGGATCAGGATGGGGACTGGACTGGGATAGGGTTGGGGTTAGAGATGGGGACAGGCTCTCAGGTCAGAAATCCCCTGCTGTGAGAGGCAGCTGGGAGGGGGGGGGGGGGGGGCACAGAGATACGGTGCAGGGTGCAGAGGCCCCCCCCTAAACTTTCACCCTTCTCCCCTTGTGCCTCCCCAGCCCCCCAAAATCAGCCCAGTAGGGAGTTATTTTACACTTTTACAGCAATAAATAGAGAGATTGCCCCCCCTGCCCTGTGTCGGGGGAGGGTCATGGACCCAAGGTTCCGCATCATTCCTGAGGGGCCATCCGGACCCCTGGGTCTGCGTCTCCCCCCAGTGAACTGTCCTTGGGTAGGGGGGTCACCTCTACAAGCCAGTCTGGGTGCCAAGGGGGGGCTGAGCCCCAGGCCTGTGGCCACATTCAGGGCATGGCCCCTGCGGTGGTGGGTAGAGAAAGGGCTTCGCTGTCACCTAAGGATGGGAGGGGGGTGTCAGTGCACCTGTGGGGGCAATGTGGACCCCTCTGTGTCTCCAGAGGAAGGAGGATGCCCCCAACCTAGGGTTGAACCGAAGACACCAGAACTGGGGCTTCCCATGGAATGGGGTGGGGGGGTCTTGTGGGCCCTCAGAGTCTCCCCCCCCCTCCATGCCTTGTTGAGCTTCACAGCCACAGCACCTCAACACCCCAGAGCCTCCCCACCCCATAACCCCATCTCCCACCACCCCGTGACCCCATGTCCCCCACCCCATCACCCCCCATCCTGTAACCAGCCAGCCCATAACCCCATCTCCCACCATGCCATAGCCCCATCATCCACCACCCCACAGGTCCCCCACCCCATAGCTCCATCTCCCCCCACCCCACAGGTCCCCCACTCCATAGCTCCATCTCCCCCCTCCCCCTCATCTCCCCCAATATCCCTCCCACCGGGTGCCCAGTGCCCATGGCTGGTGGGAACCCACCTCGCTGTAGGGTGGGGGCTCCAGACCCACAGGGATGGTCCCACCAGGCAGGCTGGGCAGCGCTGGCATTGGGGCCAGAGGGGGGGACACAGGGCTCTGGGGGTCTCTGTAGGGCGGGGGGGGTGGGGGCTCATGGTAGAACTTGCGGCAGATGTGAAACAGCACCACGAGGAAGACGATGGCGATGAAGATGATGATGACGATGAAGAACATCATCCTGGGGGCACCAAGAGGCATGTGCTGAGGGCAGGCAGGGTGCCCCTCCCTGGCACCTTGGGGTGCCTGGACCCCTCCCCAGACCCCCCCATCCCAACCCCACACCCACAGCGCTCACATGGCCTCTCTCAGCCCCTCTACACCCATCCCGAGAACCCTCCCTGGGCACAGTACCCACTGTGGGGTTCCCATGGCCTTTGCCCTCCCGCCCCCATCCCCCCCTCCCCCCACCAACAAACCTGGGCGTCCTGGCATCCACTGCCACGCTCCTCGCCTTCCGGACTCTGGACCTGGGTGCCCTGGCACCCAGCACCAGCACCCAGGTGCCCTTTGCACCCTCCCTGCCCCACTGCAGACTTCGCCCTGGGTGGGGACCCAGGGGACCCCAGTGGGGGTCGATTTGGGGTGAGTTGGGTCACTCTGGGGACTTTCCTGTGGGTGGTGGGACCAAGGTGAGGGTGCTGGCACTGCTGTGGGGGCAGTGGTCCTGGTGTGCCCCCTGGAGTGGGCTGGGAGAGGGGTAGAGGGAGGGCCTCATCCTACCATCCCTGCCCTGGCTCCTCTCCTTCCTGCGGCCCGACCCAACCCTGCATCCTCCCTTCATCCCCACCCCGCATCGCTCCCCGTCCATCCCCTCCTCTGGTCCATCCCTCTGCCCATCCCTCTGTCCATCCCTCTCTCCTCAGGCCCTCCCAGCCTTCCCTCCACCCTCCCTGCCCCATTTTGGGGCGCTCAGGGGGGTCCCTGCTCAGCTCAGTGCCCCCCTCAGATGTCAGCAGCCAGGGGGACCCCAGGTGTAACTCCAGCCCCTGCCCCCCCCCAATCTGGCTCCCAGCTGCGGGCCGGGTCCCTTCCCTGCGGCTGCTGATGTGGCAGCCAGCCCGCCCTGTATCCCCATGTCCCTGTATCCCCATGTCCCCCTGTATCCTCATGTCCCCGTGTCCCTGGATCCCTATATCCCCATATCCCTGTGTCCCCAGTGCCACAGCCACCTCTGTCCGAGGGCCTGCGCTCCCCGTTTGGGACTGGTGTTTTCCCCAGTCCTGCCCCCCAAACCCCTCTCCCCCCACCCCCCCGAATCAATGCCCCCACCTCCCCCTGCCCCAGTCTGAGCCCTGGCTTTGTGGGGGGTCTGGGGTGCCCTTGTGTTGGTTTAGGCTCTGGCTGCTGCGGGGACAGGGGGGCAGCTTGGGGGAGGCTGCTGGGGCTGGGGAGGATGTTGGGGGGCTGCTGGGGCTGGGAGCTGCTCAGGGAGGCTCACAGGGTGTATGAGGTGGCACATGGGGTGCACAGAGCACACTTAGGGTGGCACAGAGGATGCCCATGGGTGCACAGAGTGGCACGGGGACACTGAGGGTGCCATAGAGGACACTGAGGGTGGCATGGGGGCACTCAAGGTGGCACAGAGGACACCTGGCTTCACACCCCCTCTGGCTGTGCCCTGCTGCCGTGCCAGTACCGCGTCCTCGTGCTGAGACAGGGTGAGGAGCCCGTGGCGAGGCTGAGGCAGCGGGATTGTGGTGGGTGTGAAGAAGCCACTGAGCCACCGGCTCAGGGCCCTGAGCCCCCAAAGCTGCTCAGCGCCCTGAGCTGGGGTGGTGCCAGTGCTGCGAGGCTGTGCCCGTGGGCTGCCCTACTCTGCGTCCCCTGGCACTGGGGCAGCCGGACGAGGGTGAGTGGCCCAAGGGCAGGCAGTGTGTGTGTGTGGGGGGAATGATGACGGGGGACCGTGTAGGGAACTGGGGGAGAGGGAGTTCGGGACTCAGGGGCTGGAGCCGTGGGCACCGAGGCACTGCCATAAGCAGGATGATCCCCCTAAGGGATTTACAGCTGCCCCGGGCACGGGGGCTTCACTGCAAGGGCCACAGGGCAGCTCCAGGGGCATAATTGGCTCAAGGGCTTAACAAAGGATTTGCCACCAGGCGTCCTCCAGTGCCCTGATGGCTTCCACACCAGGCACCCCCAAAACCAGCCTCCCGTTGAGGCAGAGACCCCCAGGCATGCAAGTCACCCCCACCCCCCCTCCAGGCCTCCCGGCTGCACCGAGTTTGCCTGCTCTCTGCCACGGGGCACACTCACCCCCAGGGCGGCAGAGCCAGGGCCATGGGTGCAATGCCCCGTGCCCACCCCTGGTCCAGGGTGCTGGTTGTGCCCCCACCCCTGAGGATGAGAAGGTGCCTGGGGCTTTTTTGGGGCTTGTAATTACACGGCAACCACGGGCAGGGTAGCATTAAATCCAGGCTGGAGGCAGAAATAGCCATAAAGCCAGGTGGGTGCCGGCAGCCAAACCCGGCCGGACAGGCGGGCACTGGAACGGCAGGTGCACACACACACACACACACACACACACACACACACAAAAGCACAAATACCTGCACACACATGCACATGCATCTCCCAGCACATGGAGATTTCCCTGCCCCCTTGGGATCTCTCCATGCCCACAAGGACGGTGATGCCAGCCTTGTGCCCGCTACCGAGGCTACTCCGGTGCTACCAGCTTGGGCGGCCACAGCCCTGCCCTGGCAGCAGGGACCATCGCTGTCCCCAGATGACCTCATTTGGCTACTGCCCTTTCCCAGCCCAGGATGGTGGGGGGACACGGGGCAGCTGGGCACCGGTGCCACCCCAGCACGGCTGTGCAGGGAGGGACAGGACCCTGTCCCCCCCACATCACTGCCATGCCACGAGGCAGGGGGTGCAGGGTGGGCTCCGTGCTCCCCGCTCGCCTCCCGCGCTTCCCCCGCTTGCTCTTGGCTGACTTGGCAGCGCTGCCCGCGCTCGCAGACACATGGTTGCGTAAGTGGCTCTGCCGAGGGCCCTCCAAAAACGTGAGAACCGGCTGTGGCAGGGGCTTCCCGATGGGCACGGCCGGGCCCTTACTCGCTGTGGCCGGCGGCGGTGGCACAGCCGCTGTGCCTCAGTTTCCCCAGGAGGCTGAGATGTTGCTGTGGGGGTGCTCAGCTGCGGGTCCCAATCCCTCCCTGGGGATGCTGTTGGGGGACACAGATGCTGTGCTTGCTGTCTCTGCACACACGAGCGTGCACGTGTGTGCACAAACACCCTCAGGCTCGCACAAGCGCACATGTGCATGATCTCGCCAAAACACACCTGGCTGCTCCCCGGGACAGGGACCCCGCGTGTCTCTGTCCCTGCCCCCGCACCCCATTGGGGCTGCTGTCACCCCGACGCCCTCCCCGCCCCCCGGCCCTGCGCCCCCTTCCCCGCCGCGGCCCCTCTCCCTCGCTCAGCCCAGCCTTTTCCCTTCCAGCTCTGCTGTTTGAAGCTATTTTTTCCAGAGCTCCTGCCAAGAAACCGCTAATGAGAAACAAACGGGCTCCTCCGACCACTGCTGCTCCCAGCCCACACACCTCCGGCTGCCGTCGGACAGGGACAGGCACCGTCCTCCCACGAGCACCACTGTGCCACACGCCTGGCGCCGCCTCTGGGCATCTCCAGCTTTCCCAGCTGGTACCATCACTGGGCATCTCCATTCTTCTTAGTCAAGACCATCTGAGGGCACCTCCACGCTGCCCATGTGCCACCATCCCGTGACATCTCCATCCTGTCCACCCAGCCACCATCCCTGGGCATCTCCATCCTTACCAGCAGGCACCATCCCTGGGCGTCTCTGTCCTGCCCAGGCACTGCTATCCCTGAGCATGTCCTTTGTTTCCAGACACCATCCCAGGCATCTTCATCTTGTCCATCCAGCCACCGTCCCCGGGCACCTCCGTCCTTCCCCGTGGGCACCTCTGTCCTTCCCCGTGGGCACCATCCCTGGACATCTTTGTCCTACTCGTCCAGCACCACCCCTGGGCATCTCTCTCCCGCTGCGGTGCGGAGATGGTCCAAGGAGGGTCCCACCAGCGCCACGTGTCTCCTAAGCAGCCTCCTTCTCTCGCGCCCATCCCCGTGGGACGCGGCCGTGGCTCAGGATCGGGCTGGGAGCGACGCAGGAGGTGCGAGGGAGTCCCCCCCCGAGCTGTTCCCCCGCCGGCTCTCTGGGCTCCCGCGGCCCCTGCGGGCTCAGCCGGGGCTGCGGCCAAGCCCGTGCTGTTCCAGTTGGCCCCGGCCCGGCCCCGAGCTATCGCCGGGGTCACTTTTTCCGCTGAGCTGTGTTTGTGTTCGAAAGGCGGCCGGGAGGGGAGGAGGGAGCGCGGGAGAAGGGCAGAGACCCCTGGGGTTCACGTGGAGGGGAGGGGGCTGGGAGGTGGGGGTGCATTTATGGAGGTGACGTTGGAAGCAGGATCCACACCCAGGGATGGAAGCAGCAACCGGAGGAGGGATGGGAGTGGTACCGGGGGTGGGAGTGTGGCTCAGGAGAGGAGCATCACCTGGGGATGGGAGCGGTACCTAGGGATGGGGACGTTACCTGGGGATGGGAGCGGTACCCAGGGATGGGGATGTTACTTGGGGTTGGCAGCATCACCGGGGGACGGGAGGACAATTTGGGTGTGGGAGCATTGCTCGGGGGACTGCACTCCCAGGTGGGAGCAGTACCCAGGGATGTGAGAGGTACCCAGGGGTGGGGAGGTACCCAGTGACAGAAGCATCACTCAGAGTCTCCGCAGGCATCCTGTGGGACAAACCCTTCTGCTTCTTCCACTGCAGCCTTGAGGTGGTGATGGCCAAGCCAGTGCCGTGGCGGGTGCCTCCCCTCAAAGCCTGCTCCTCGTCCTTAGGCTCTTCAGGACCCCGAGGGGGAAAATGCCCCCATGTGGGACTCACCCCATGGCTGGGGTGCCGGGGCCGGGATGGTTCCTCGAGCGAGCGAGCAGCAGCCAGGCGTGAGCTGGGCTGGCGCGTGCCGTGCGCGCCGGAGGGGACGTCACCGGGGCCGGATCCTCGCCCTGCTTCCTCGAAGGAGCCGGCTGCTGCTGCCAGGGTGACGCTGGCGGCTCGAGGCTGACCTGGTTTCTCTCCTCCAGCTCTTTCTCGTTCTGCATCCCTCTGGCCAGGCCTGGCCCCACTGCAGAGCGAGTGCCGAGCGCGCCGACAGCTTCCTGCGGGGGTGGAGGAATTTGGCTCCGACCGGCGGGCTGGGAGCTGGACACCGTGCACCGCACAGCAGCGTGGCCCACCCAGCCCTGCTAGCCCCACAGTGGCATGGGGAGCTCCGTCACCCCAACTGGAGACGCGTCCTGGGCTCGAGTTGCCCCATGGCTACGGGGACATCAGGGAGAGGCACAGGGGTGGCGAGCGGTGGACCGCGTGGGGCTCGCTGTGTGTGCAGCCTTGAGTGTGCACAGACACAGGAATGTGAATCTGGCTGGTGCTGCCTGGCATACGTGTGTGTGAGCAAGGGTTGTGCACAGGCACACAGGGGCTGTGTGCACAGGGCATGTGCATACAGGGGTTGCACACACAGTGGCTGCACACATAGGAGTTGCACACACACAGGTTGCTCAGAGTTGCACACACGGGGGTTGCACACACATGTCTGCATGTGCAGGGCTTTCACACGCAAACTCGCAGCCTCTCTCCATCCACTTTCCCAGCTCCTGGGGTGGCTGGAAGCAAAATGTCCTGCTTAGCTGGGGGTTACAGACGTAGCCCCCCCACTCCCAGACACATCCCTTTGGGATGTCTCCATGTCACCAGAGGAGTGCAATGAGGGATTGGAGCCCCTTGCTGTGACCCTGTGGTACCAGAGCATCCCACGCTGGGGGTGGATGGGACTCATATCCCACGCCACAGCCCCAGGGACCCCCACGGAAGCCCTGGGGCTTTAGGAGACGCTTTCCTCTGCTCTTGGCTGAGCTGATCCAGCCAGCCCCAAGAGCAGGGAGGGGACAGCGTGGTGAGGGCCCAGCGGTGGCACACCCAAGGACCAGCAAGTCTGCCAGGCTCCAGGCAGCCAGTGCCAGCACAAGTGCCCTGCCACACGCCATGACCACTGTGATCCCCAGGGAGGTCTGGCCATGGCAGAGGCTCCATCTGCCCACGGGCTCAGTTTTCCCAGTCTGACCCGCTCTGTGGCCACCGGGAGAGCAGGTTGGGGCCAGCAGCCTGGCAAATGGTGGGTGCTCAGGCTCCTATTAGACCTCAGAGAATCCCCACCGCCTGCCCATGGCAGCAAGGCCTGAGAGGCTGCACTGGTGGGACCAGGCTGTCAGTGTCCCCATGGGCTGGTGGAGCAGCTGGAGGAGGAACCTCGGGGTGTCCAGCCTGGCCGAGTGCCCAAGAGGCTCCTTGAGGACAGGGGCTGCGCCAGCGGGGAGCACCCAGGGCACTGCTGGGGCAGGGGGTGACAGGGGCTGGGGGTGAGAGGGTGGGAGGGTGGCAGTGATGGATGGACAGAAGGATGGATGGAGCGGGTGGTGGAGGCACCGATGGAGGAGAGGGGACGGATGGAGAAGACAGAGGGAGGAGGAGGAGAGGGAGGAGGAGTGCATGGGCACAGAGGGATGAATAAAAATAGGAATGGGCGTGTATGGCAGGATGGACGGAGGGAGAGATGGACGGAGGGAGAGCTGGAGGGAGGAATGGACACATGGAAGAATGGATGGAGGGAGGGGTGGACAGATAGATGGATGGATGGACGGATGGAAGCAGGGACAGATGGTGGAGGACAGACAGGAAGCTGGAGCGATGGACAGCTGTGTCGTGGTAAAGAGGGACATTTAACACCATGGCATCACCAGACCCTAAAAGCTAAAAGTCAATCACTTTCACCACAAACCCTTTTATTCCTTCTCTGGCCCCCAACCCCCCCCCCTTCTGCAGGCAGCACCAACTCCGCCCCCCCGCCCCCAGGGAGGTGCCAGTGGGTGCTGCAGGTTGCGGCCGGGGGTCCCGTCCCGTCCCGTGCGCCCCAGCCCCCTCAGGGCAAAGAGGGGTGAGGACCGGGGCGGGGGACACCCCCAGCCCCCCCGCAGCTGCCTGCACAGCCCCTGCTCCTGCCCCCTCCCCGCTGCCGACGTGGAGGCTGCGCCGCGTGTCAGCGCCGGGTGGGGGGGGAGGGCAAGGGCATCCCCTGCCCCGCGGGGGGAGACACCGGGGGAGCCCCCTTCCCTGTCCCCGCGTGGGGCCGGGGCCGCTTCCAGTTCGGGCGGGGGGCCTCAGGGACAGGGGTCCCACCCTGAGGGAGAGGCAAAAGGATGCCAGGTGCTCCTGGTGTCTCTCCCGGGGCGGCCCGGGTGGGGGGTGTTAACCCCACCATCCCTGCCCCGGCTTCTCTCCTTCCTGCAGCCTGGTACCCCCCCGCCCCCCCACCCCCCCTGACCCCTCCCATCATCCCCCGCTTGTATCTCCCCCCCGCATCCCAGCCCAGTTTGGCTGCCTGGGTCAGACTGGGCGTGCTGGATTAGGGGTGCCCCTGCGCCCCTGGGGGCTCGCTGGCTCCAGGGAGGGTCCCAGCGCCGGGGGCTCCGCCACGGCCCCTCGCTGTCAGTGTCCCTGCCGGGTAGGGCGGGGGGGGCGGGGGGGCGGGGTGGGGGGGGGGAAGGACTTTTTTTCTGGTTTTGACTTCGCCCCAGTTTCATCGCTTTGAAATCCTTTTGTCGGGCGCCCCGCCCCCTCCCGGGCCCCGCCCCCCGTGACCCCCCCGCTGGATTTCCACGACGGCCGGGACGTGGCGGGGGAGGGGGGGGGTGTGGGGGTGGGGGGGGATGGGAGAGCGTGGGGATGAAGGGTGGCGTGGGGGTGGGGAGGGGATCGTGGGAATCGGGGACACCGTGGGAATGGGGGACGCTGGGGGATGAGGGGACACAGTAGGGATGGGGAGGACACTGTGGGGATGAGTGGTGGCACCATGCGGATGGAGGAGGGGATGCGTAGTATTTGGGAACCCTGTGGAAATTGGGGACACGGTGGGGCTGGGGGACACTGGGGGTGGGGGGGGTCACCATGGGGCTGGAGGACACACTGTGGAGATAAGGGTGTCACCACGGGGATGGGGGGGTCTCCGGGGATGAGAGACAATGAGGGAATGGGGGACACTGTGGGAATCAGGGGGACCCCGTGCTGATGGGAAGTCACCATGGGGATGGGGGACACTGTAGGTATGGGGGACACAGAAGGACTGAAGGGGCGCCGTGGGGAGCAGCCGGCTGCTAAGGAAGAGTCCCTTGGCCATGCTGGTCCCTCGGGCAGGGAACTGGGATGAACTGGGGAGGGAGGCTGGGAGGAAGGTGCTGACGTGGGGCTAGGAAGTGGCCGGGGAGGAGGAAGAGCTGGGCTGGATCCTGGCTGCTGCTTGGGCCAAGCTCCCGCTGGAGGGACCCCCGGTCGGGGGCGGCGGAGCTGGAGGGGCCCGCTGGGGGAGCCGGCCTGGGGGTGCCCATCCCATGCCCATCCCATGCCCCTCCCGTTCCAGCTGATGCCCTTCCTCTGTGCTGGGCAGATCTGATCTCCCACCCCCCAGAACCTCCCACCTCCACGGATCCCGGGACCCTCAGGCTTGGGGGGCCCACGGCTGGGGCTGGAGGGAGTGGGGATCTGGGGGACCCCCTGGGCTGTGGGGCCTCAGAGCACTGGTGGTGGGGGAACCGTCCACCAGCCATCTGTCCATCCATCAACCCACCCCGTTCCAGCTTGTGCAGCTGGAGGACCCTGGCCCCAAATCTACGCTGAATCCCTCCTAATGAGGTGATGCTCAACAGCCCACCCCCCACCCAAACACCCAGCAACATTAACCTCAGCCACCGTCCCAAACACCCCTACCACCAACCCGGCAACCCCAGCCTAAGTACCCCAACCCAACAACCCAACCACTAATCCACTAACTCCCATCCAACACCCCCTTCCCAACAACCCCATCTCAACAACCCAAACCCAACAACTCCAGTCCAACAACCTCAACCACCAACCCGGCAACCCCAACCACCAACCCAACAACCCCAACCCAAGTACCCCAGCCACCAATCCAGTAACTCAAATCCAACACCCCCAAGCCCAACCACTCCAGTTCAGCAAAGCCAATTTCCAACCCAAACACCCCAACTAACAACCTAGGAACCCCAGCAACCTGAGTACCCCAACCCAACAGCCCCAACCCACCAACGCCAACCTAACGGCCTCAAACCACAGCCCGACTCCCTGTTGGGAGTGAACCCCACCCCAAAGTGGCAGTGAGGGGCTCGGTGCCAGATGTACTCAATGTCCTTCGCCAACCAGAGCCCAGCCACCATCTTCCTGACCAGGGAGATCCCACAGCGCCCCAAAAGCCATCCAACCTCCAGCCCTGTGAAGGCTGAGAACATCCTGGGGGGCTTTTGGGATTTTCACACCCCACATTCCAAGCGTTTGGGTGTTGGAGAGTGTGAGGCGGGTGCCCCACGCCCCGGCCACGTGGCATCGGGGCTGCGGTCGCAGCCAGGCCCGGGCGCCAGCTCCAGCCCGCAATGGATGAGGTCACTGGGAGAAGCCGCGATCCCAGCCAGGCTCCAGAGCTGCCGGCAGCGCGGGAGCCCTTGCGTTCCCATCTCTGGCTCCATCCCCATCCTCATCCCTGCCTCCATCCCCAACCCTGTCCCCATTCCCAGGGACGTGGATCTGGCAGCCCCTGGGGGTGCAGCAATGGGGAGCATGGACACCCCCCCCCCCCCACCCCCCCAAAGGGCTTGGGGGGGCTTTGGGGAGGCAGGAAGTGCTGGCGGTACCTGCACATCCCCCCCGGCCCCACAATCCGGCTGCGCCAAGGCTGGGGAGTGTTACCCCATCCCAGCTGCCCTGGGGTGCGGGGGGTGTGGGTGGGAGCAGCGAATTCCTTAATGGAGCCGAAAAGGAGAAAAGGGGGGAAAAAGAGAGAAAATGAGCGAGCAGCGGAGTGAGCTGGAAACGGAAAATGTTCAGCGTGGAGCTCGGCCCTCAGAGTTTCCATCCTGGCTCTGGGAGCCCAGACAGTGGGGGCCTAGGCTGGGCTGCTGCTCCCTGCGTGGGAAAAGCCCCCCCAGACTGCCCTGCCCCCAAAGCCCCCTGACCCCTGGCAGTTGTCCCCCCTCCATCCCCAACTCTGCTTTGGACCCCAGCCCTGGGATTTGGGAGTGCAGATGGATTGGGATGAACCCTGCAGGAGGGACCCAGCCCCATGATTTGGGGGTACAGTAGGGTGGGATAAGCCCCCTAGGAGAGACCCACCCCCATGATTTGGGGGATGCAGATGGATCAGGATGAGCTCCCCAGGAGGGACTCAGCCCCAAGATGTGGATACAAATCCACCCCCCTGTACCCACCCCAGGCACAGGGACCACCGCCCTGGTGAGCAGGATAAGGCTGTCACCTGCACGTGTCCCCCCTCAAGCTGGGGGTCCCCATGCCACCCCATGGGGACACGCACATCCTAGCTGGGGACCATGCCGGCCGCCGTGCCCGTCGCGGCACAGCGTGGCGTTGGCAGCCCAAAGGCCAATTAAGCAATTTGCCCTGCCTGCTGGAAATAGCCGGGGCAGTCATGGCCGTGATTACGGGGTTTTGCCCTGGCTGCCACAATTGAGGGTGCTGAGGGCCGACCGGCCACCAGGAATAGCCGGGGTGGTGCCGCGTTGCGGGCTGTGGCCAGGGAAACTGAGGCACCGAGGCCCAGCAACGTCCCGCGGGGGGATGAGAAATGGGGACAAGGGGGTCTGGGCGTGAGCAGGGTGGGGTGATGGGGAAATGCCCCCCAAAGGGGTTTTTGGGGGTGTCCCATTGTGTGCAGGGATGCTGGGAACACCTGGGTCACTTGGGAGTGTGTGTGTGTGGGGTTCTGCAGTGGGGACCTTAGCGGGGCCAAATCCCACCATCGGGTCAAACACCTGTGTGTCACCATCTCAGGAGACAAGGGGACACCAGCAGCCACCATCCAGGACCTCCACCTTGGGCAATGCCTGGGGGACTCAGGTGGGGACCTGTGGGACCAAGGTGGGTGTGGGATGGGGAGTAGGGTGATGGGGGGGCCGGAGTTGGGCTGCCGAGTGGGGAACGGGGGAAGGAGGGGGGGGGGTGGGGGGGGGGGAGAAAAAAGGGAGTTAATCCGATCCATGTGTGTGCACTGTCGAGGGGAGTTAACTCACACCAGATGCCGGTGTCTGCTCCAGCTCTGCTCGGCGCAGGCAAACAAACCCCAGCCCCCAGTCCCACCAGCCCCAGGGTCTGGAGGTCCTACCCACAGGGCATGGGGGCAGCTGGGGGTGTGTGTGCCCTCCCTTCCTCACCCCCATCTATGGGGCAATGCCTGCCCTGGGTACAGTCCACTACTTTTTGGGGCATCTGCCAACTCTTTGGGTGACCACAGAGTTTTGGGGGTGACAACTGCCTTTTTGGGGCAGCCACCTCCATTCCCACGCCACCAGCTGCGGCTCCAGTTGGCACCAGTCAAACCAGTCCAGGATGTGTGGGAAAAGGTCTTGGAGGCCCGTGGAGGGCGAAGATGGCAGGAGGCGACTGCGGGTGCCACCCTGGAGGAGCAGGGTGGTCCCAGGCAGGTCCCACCACCCCAGGCAGGACCCAGCTTCCCGGGCATCCTGGGCATCTCGCACCCACAGGAGCCGGCCAGGCCTCCGCTTGGCATCTCCCATTCTGCTTCCTAGGATCCTGATGGCTTTTCCAGGCTTTTCTAAATTATTATTTTTATTATTTATTATTTTTTTTCTAGGAGCGGGATTTCTCCCAGCCCCCAGCCCCTGCACCAATCCCTCCTGCATTCCTAGGGCGGGCGGCCGGGGGCTGATGAGGTGGCATCGTCCTGTTCCCCCCCCTTTTTTTTCCTTCTTCTCCATGCATATAAAAAAAAAAAAAAAAAGATGACATTCTTTTCTTTTCTGTCATGCTGCAAAAATTAAAGACACATCTTCAGGCTGGAGCCCGGCCAGGGGTTTTCGAGTCGCCGAGGCAGGATTGGAGGAGGCCTCGCCTGCAACGTGTCTCGGATGCATGGATACAGGGCTTGATCGCCAGCCAGCGGCTCCCTGCGCACACGTGTGTCCCTGTGCATGCATGTGTGTGTGCATGTGCGTGTGTGCGTGTGTGTGTGTGCGTGTGTGTGCGTGTGTGTGTGTGTGTGCATGTGCGTGTGTGCGTGTGCGTGTGTGTGTGTGTGCAGCCACACCGATAACTCTTCCCGGGGTGGGATTTTTTCTTTGCATTTAATTGCAGGCTGGAAAAAAAGACCTGGCGAGGTCACCAGCATGAGGGTGGGTGGTTTTTTTGCTCTTTCGACGTGTCTCTTCCCCACCCCCAGCCCCGTTATTTCATTGTTAAATTGCTTTGATTTCTTTTTTTTTTTTTCCTGGAAACAACAAAAAAAATAGAAATAATAAAGGAGTAACTCCAGGGGAGCTCCCACTCGGATGTGGTTTCCCTCTGCTCCCAGTGCTCCCATGAGCCTGCAGGACCCCAGCACGATGGAGGCGAGCAGAGGTGCGAGGGCTGGACCCAGCTCTTTGCCCCCCTGCCCCCAGCAAGACCCCAGCCCCATTTCCCATCCTCTTCCCTAAAAAATCACCCCTTAAAAGAGCGGGTGACACCCCCCCCCAGGTGCCACATCGCCCTTGCAGGACTCCTTCCCCCTCCGGCCCCGAGCTCGGGCTCCCGCCCCGGCCCTGGGACATGTGTATATTTTTTGGCGTGTAATTACACCCTCCCCAAATTGCACGGTGGATTGTGGATTATTGTCAGCAGGCTCTTGCTTTTTCCAACCAACGTGGCTCCTTCAAATGTGGAAACGGCCGTGGAGGCGTGCCAGGGGAGGAGAGAGGGGAGCAGGACGGCGAGGAGGGAGAGGAGCGAGGGAAAGAAAGGGAAAAGATGGAAAGAAAGGGGCAGAAGCCCCAGCGAGGGGTTTGTGGTGTTTGGAGGGCGTGTGTGGGTTGGGGTCCCGTGCGGGGATGCGGGCCCGGGGGATGTTCTGGGGGCCTGGCGCTCACACCCCTGGCCTTTGTGCCATGCTGGGCTTTGGTGTGCCTGCCCGAGGGTTCTGGTGGGGATGGCTGGGTGGGTGCTGAGGACCCCCGGGTGCAGGGATGGGTGCTGGGGTTGGGGGTCACAGGTGGGAGTGGGCACTTGCAGCGCCCCGACCCCACAGTGCAGCACCCAGCGTCGCGTGGCACCAGGGTCCCCGAGGTGCCACGTGCCACATCGCCTGTCCCCACCCTGCCTGGCCACAGTCAGCCCCCAAAACACCTCAGGATGTGCAAAACTCCCCCAAACCCCCCCATGCATCCCCCAAGCCCCATCCCACCCATGCCAGCATCCCTTGCCCACCCACCCCCCAGCCACCGCTCCCAGCCCCGTTGCAGGATGACACGCGTGTGCACGTCTGTGTATGCGTGTGCAGGGATGAAGCGGGTGGAGGGGGGGGGGTACGGGGGTGCCCCCCGACTTGCTGGGTGCCTCTGATTGGCCGAGGGGCCGTCCAAAATTCCCCGGTCATGATGGGTCCCACCTCTCGCCTCCATCGCATCGTATAAAAGGGGAGGCGAAGGAGTGGGCAAGGGCAGTAGGAAGTTTCTGCTGGGGTCTGGGTTTGGAGCTCCAGAGTTGGATCGGCCCCGTATGACCCCAACCTAAGAACAAAAGAGACCCCAAAGAGTCTACATGTCTAATATTTAGACATGTTCAGCTTTGTGGATTCTCGGTTACTGCTGTTGATAGCAGCGACTGTTCTACTCACCCGTGGGCAAGGAGAAGAAGACAGTAAGTGCTCGGCGTTGTGATGGTCCCATCACCGGTGGGACGCGGGGCGGTGGGTGGTGGGGATGGGTTGGGTGGCATCTTCGATGGTTGACCCTGCAGCCATGGGCTGGGGAAGGATGAAAAGGGGTCGTTAGCATCTGGAGCAGGGAAAAAAAATAGGGGTGAAATTAAGAGAGAAAATGACGAGGGAAAAGAGTGAGGGGATCTGGGGTGGGGGGTGAAGGGGCTTTGGGGGGGTCTGTGCTGGTGTGGACAGTCAGGGCGTCCTGCCAAGAATGGGGAGGGAGGAAAGGGTGGAGAAGAGCTGGCGGGGAAGGAGGGAGCGAGGAAGGGGAGGAGGAGGAGGCAGGGAAAGGGGGGAAAGAGCGCGGGAGAGCACAGCGAGGGGGGAGAGGAGGGGAGAGGGGGGCGGGGGAGGCTCCAGGATCTGCAAAAACCATCAGGAAAGAATTAGAAAAGTCTTGGATGATTCATAAGGAAAATGTTTCAGCAGCCCGTAAGGTCTGGGCTGCCAGACAGCCCTGCTCGGTCACCATGGGACCGCTATGCGCCCCGTGGCCTCCACGGGCTGAAGGGACGGGGGTTCAGGGAGGGGGAATTGGGGGCTCAGGGGTTTGAGGGCTCAGGGTATGGGACCTCAGTTGAGACACCCTCCTGCACCCTGAGGGCTGCCTGCGCCAGCCACCTGCAGACATGGTGACATGGGGGGACCCTGGGGTGCAACCAGGCCAGGACGCCCTTCACCTTTTGACCAGTTTTGTCATTTGTGGGGGGAAATATTTTGTGGTTTGTTTTTTTTATTTGACATCAGACATTCTGCATTTTACACATTTTCCATTCTGCATTTTATATTTTCCATTCTGCATTTTTATACATTTCACATTTTTCATTTTAAATTCTGCATTTTGCCTTTTGCATTTTGTCTTTTCCCACCCTCACCGAGCTGGGCTCCCCGGGCCAGAACAGACCCGTGTCCTCTCTGGGACCCTTCCCCATCACAGGGCAGCCCCAGCCCCTGGCGCACTGCCCTGCCCTCGCCACATCAGCCCCCTCTTGCCTCCAGCCTCCCACCTCTTATTCTCCATCCCATCTGGCCCAATCCAGCCCCATCCCGCAGCCGCCTGGATCTAATTTCAACCTCGACATTGGGGCCAACCCAGTGGCTGCTCCTCAATCCCACCCATGCCCATCCCATCCCATCCCAATCCCATTTCCATTATTTACATTATTTCCATTATTTCTCATTTCCATTCTCATTCTCATCCCTATCCCCATCCCATTGCCAACGCCATCCCCATCCCCATCCCCATCCCCATCCCCATCCCCATCCCCATCCCCATCCCCATCCCATCTTGATCTCCATCTCCACTCCCATTCCTATCTCCATTCCCACTCCCAGCCCAGCCCCATCCCTGGCACAGCTGAGCCCCCTGCCCATCGCAGCGGTTTTGCCACGGCACCGTCTGCCGCAGGAGGCAGCGACTGGCTGGGGAGTTTTGTTTAAATTCCAGGGTATGTGGGAAGAGTTTATTGTGGAGCTTTTCCTGTGTCACCCGACGGGCTGATGAGAAACAGATGAAGGCAGCGAGGCTGCAGGAGCAAGGGGTGGGGAGGAGAGGGGGGGAGAGAGAGAAGGGCTGCGTGTGGGGCCGCCGCCTGCCCCCCGCCCTCACGCTGCCCCCTGCCCCTCTCTCCCAGTCCAAACTGGAAGCTGCGTACAGGATGGACTAACATACAATGACAAAGATGTGTGGAAACCCGAACCCTGCCAGATCTGCGTCTGCGACAGCGGCAACATCCTCTGTGATGAGGTGATCTGCGAGGACACCTCCGACTGCCCCAACGCCGAGATCCCCTTCGGAGAGTGCTGCCCCATCTGTCCCGACACCGACGGTACCAGTCCCCTCCTCGTCACCCCCTTGCACAGGCTGGGGGTCCCCGGGGAGCAGCAGGGTTGGACCCTGTGTGGCTCTGCATCCTGGGCTGTTGGGGTGTCCTTGACACGGGGCTGCGGGATGGGTGTGGGGTTGGGTGGGATGGTGGGCGATGCTGGGGTCCTCTAAACACCCCTCCTTTCTCCCACAGCCTCCCCTGTCTACCCAGAAAGGGCTGGAGTAGAGGTAAGGTCACCCCTGCCCTCCCTAAACCCCATGACATCCCCCACCTATTTTTGGAGAAGCCCTTTTCTAACCTCCCTCTCCCTCTCTCCCTGGCAGGGTCCCAAGGGAGACACTGGACCCAGAGGAGACAGGGTGGGTATCACCCTCACAGAGCCCCCTGGTTCCACCACGACCCCCGGCCCCCTGGGGCTCAATCTCTTCTTCTCCCCCTCCAGGGACTCCCCGGCCCCCCTGGCAGAGATGGCATCCCTGGACAGCCTGGCCTCCCCGGACCCCCAGGCCCTCCAGGTCCTCCAGGCCTTGGCGGAGTGAGTATGGGGGGGGTCCCAGTGGTGCAGACCCCTGTGGGGGTTCCTGCACCCCCTCACCCTCTGCTCTCCCTCCTGCCCACAGAACTTCGCTCCTCAAATGTCCTATGGCTACGATGAGAAAGCTGGTGGCATGGCTGTGCCCGGCCCAATGGTGAGCACTGGGGTGGCACTGGAGGGACGCAGGGACAGGGGGAGGTGTGAAGCCAGGTGAGGCACCAGAAGTGGTTCCCATGCCGATGGTGCTGAGGACGCTACTGAGAGATGGGAGGTGGGAGGGATGGGGAGGGGTGTTGGTCCTGCAGGTGATGGGGACAGGGATGGGGTGGCAGTGGTGGAGCAGTGTGGACAGGGATGGGGTGGCAATGGGGACAGGGAGTGGGTGGTGATGGGAACGAGGATCGGGTGATGATGGAATGTCAATGGACACAGCAATGGGGTGGCATGGGGACAAGGGGTGGCTGGTGATGGGAACAAGGTGCCACGATAGCCACTCATCACCACTTTCCGTTCTCCTTCCCAGGGTCCAGCTGGTCCCCGTGGTCTCCCCGGCCCTCCTGGTGCTCCTGTAAGTATCTCCTCCTCCTTCCGGGGGCCCCTTTGGGTGGGGGAGGCTGGGTGGGATGAGGCGAGGGCACGATGGGGTGTCCTACTCTTCCCAATAGGTACAGGAACACGTGGAGGCACGTGTCCTAGTGCTGCCATGGGGTGGGGGTGGGGGGGCTGCCATTGCCAGAGGGGGCTTCAGGCCCAATCTTCTCATTTTCTAACCTGTTTTTTCCCTTTTTTTCTTTTTTTTTTCCCCACCAATCTGCAGGGTCCTCAAGGTTTCCAAGGTCCCCCTGGCGAACCTGGAGAGCCTGGTGCTTCTGTGAGTCCTGCCACCTCCTCCAGCCTGACATCCCGAGGGGATGGGGACAAGGCTGCGGGTCCCCACTCCAGGCATCTCAGCTGGGAGCTGTGGGAATGGGGCTGCCGGAGCCTGGAGCTGCGCAGTCTGGGTGGCAGGGTGACAAGGGACAGCTGTCACCCACAACATCCTCACCGCTGCCCTGCCTCTTTCCTAGGGTCCCATGGGTCCCCGTGGTCCTGCTGGCCCCCCTGGCAAGAATGGAGATGATGTAAGTGGCCTCAGGATGAGGTCTCCCCCAACATTTGGGGCCTAGTGGCCCTGCCAGCTCCCAGGTGAGCAGTAGCCACCTGGCTTGGGGATGTGCCACCAACCTGGTGTCCTTGTCCTTAGGGTGAAGCTGGAAAGCCCGGCCGTCCTGGAGAGCGTGGTCCCCCCGGCCCCCAGGTGAGATGGTCCCTGCCAGGATGCCCTCCCTGCGGAGCACAGGAGGGGACAACCCCACCATGGCCTGCCTGGTGGCACAGCAAGGATGTGACACCTGCTGTCTGCACCCCTTGGGGACAGGGGTGCAGGGACAGTCCCTTTTGAGCACCTCCATCACCACTTCCTCTTTTCTCCTAGGGTGCCCGTGGTCTCCCCGGAACCGCTGGTCTGCCAGGCATGAAGGGTCACAGAGTGAGTCCCCCCGCCTGAGCTTGCAGGATTTAGGGGAAGGGGGAGCCCGACCTCGCGGCGAGGTCCCTCCTGACCCTCTCTTCTCTCTCCTGCTCCTCAGGGATTCAGTGGTCTCGATGGTGCCAAGGGTGAGCCTGGTCCTGCTGGCCCCAAGGTGAGGAGCGGTGGAAACGTCACCCCTGTCCTGGTAAAGCCATCGCTGCTCCCTCCCTGCAGAGCAGGGTGCTCAGTGCTCTCCTCTCTCCTAGGGTGAACCTGGCAGCCCTGGTGAGAACGGTGCTCCTGGGCAGATGGTGAGTGTGGGGTCCTCAGGGCCCACGGAGGGAGTGGCCCAGCAAAAGGGGATGGGATGGGGGGACAAGGTGGGATGGGAAACAGCTCCTCCCCAAGGATGGTCCTCCAGGGAATGGAACGAGGAGGGGGTTCAATCCCCTGGAAATGTTGCTGTGGGCAGGAGCAGGGGGGGCACAGGGATGGGAGGAGGCCCCAAAAGAGCAAAGTGGTGACCAAAACCTGTCCTTCCTCCTCCCCAGGGTCCTCGTGGTCTTCCCGGTGAGAGAGGCCGTCCTGGTCCATCTGGCCCTGCTGTGAGTATCTGGTTTGGGCAGGGCTGTACACCCCCTGCCCCGGGGGTGCTGGAGTCACCTCTTCTGCTGGTGGGCATCGCTGATGGCACCTCCTCTCCCGCAGGGTGCTCGTGGTAACGACGGTGCTCCTGGTGCTGCTGGTCCTCCCGTAAGTAACGCCTGAAACCTCTTTCCCAGCCAGCACCCGGCATCAGCTTCAGCTTCTCCAGAGGCAGAGCCCCTCCTGGTTCCACCATGGCTGGGAAATCCTGGCCAGGGGCCAGAGCTCTGCTGCCCAGAAAACTCCTCAGCACCAGACATGCAAGGTGGGATCTCTCCTCTGACACGAACCTTCTCTTTCATCTAGGGTCCAACTGGCCCCGCTGGTCCCCCTGGCTTCCCTGGTGCTGCTGGTGCTAAGGTAGGACCTGCCTGGCCATCTCCTCCCAGGTGGCATCTCCCGGGCTGGGATAAACTGGTGGAAGCTGGGAGCTGGGAGGCGAAAGGACTGAGTAGCCAATACCGTGTGGCCCAAACATGAGAAACCCCAAAGTGCTGCAGGCTTGGGGCTGCCCAGGGCAGGTGGGGACGTCCCCAGCCAAGGCCCATGGGCGTCTCTCCTGGCTTTGCCTCCACGGGAAAGGAGCTGCAGATGAGGGGACATCAGCCACGTCAGGCTTTCAGGGCAGACCTTGCGCTCACGACTCCTGCTCCCTCCTCTTCCTCTCCAGGGTGAAACTGGTCCCCAAGGTGCTCGTGGCAGCGAAGGTCCTCAAGGTGCCCGTGGTGAGCCCGGTCCCCCCGGTCCTGCTGGCGCTGCTGGTCCTGCTGTAAGTGGCACCTGATGGCTCCTGCCCTTCAGCCTCACCTCTCCTCGGTCTGGCGTAAACCTCCTCCTCCTCTTTCTTTCCGCAGGGCAACCCCGGTGCTGATGGTCAACCCGGAGCCAAGGGCGCAACCGTGAGTGTCCATCGCCCCCACCTGGTCCTGGGATGAAGGTCCTTGCTGCTCCCTCACCAGCTCCTCTGCCTCTCATAGGGTGCTCCTGGCATTGCTGGCGCTCCCGGCTTCCCCGGTGCCCGAGGTCCCTCCGGACCCCAGGGTCCCAGTGGCGCCCCCGGTCCCAAGGGTAACGCTGTGAGTATCCCGTGACACCTCCATCCGCCTCCTTCTAGGGTGGGATCCCCTCTTCTCCTCCAGCAAGCTGCTGTCCCACTTGGAGATGTCTCCTCTGGCATAGTCCGTCCCCTCCAGCACTGCAAGTGCAGGATGGTGCTGGGGGCTGACGGATGCTGAGCACACCCCTCCTGCTGAGGGATGGGGCAGGGTGCGGCTCAGGGGTTGGACTGGTATTAATTTGCTTTTCCCTCTTCTCTCTTTCCGCTTCCAGGGTGAACCCGGTGCTCCAGGCAACAAGGGAGACACTGGTGCCAAAGGCGAACCCGTAAGTGACCCCCAGCCACCTCCTGGGGGGCTCAGCCCCTCCTGGCTCCCTTGCACCCCATGGGTGCTCATCCCTTCACCTCTCTCCCCAGGGTCCTGCTGGTGTCCAAGGTCCCCCCGGCCCAGCTGGTGAGGAAGGCAAGAGAGGAGCTCGCGGTGAGCCCGGCCCTGCTGGGCTTCCTGGCCCCGCCGGCGAGCGTGTGAGTAGGATCAGTCCCTGTCCTCATCCCCAGCCCCCTGCCTTCTCCTGATGTCCAGTGGCCAAGCCTCATAGGTGCCTGGGGCATCCACCATGACCCAGTCCCTTCCAGTGTCCACCGAGGTCTCCAGTGGAGCAGGGACACCTGGCTGCTCCCACTGGTGGCCAGGTCTCACCCCAACCCCCGAGGTCACCCCATGTCTCCACACTCACATCTCTCGTGTCCCTCGCAGGGTGCTCCTGGCAGCCGTGGCTTCCCTGGTGCTGATGGCATGGCTGGTCCCAAGGTAGGTGCCCACATCTCCCTCCTGACTGTTGGGGCCAGAAAGCTGTGTCCTCAGCAGGGTGATGGGGACACCACGCGTTTGTCACCCATCCCCACATGCTGGTGAAACTGGTTCTGTGCCGCTGCCACCTCCGGTGTCCCAACTCTGGGATGCCCTGCAGCTGGGGTAACCTCTGTCTCCTCTCTCCAGGGTCCCCCAGGCGAGCGTGGCGCCCCTGGCCCTGCTGGCCCCAAAGGATCTCCTGGTGAAGCTGGACGTCCTGGGGAACCCGGCCTCCCTGGTGCCAAGGTGAGCGCAGGGGGGCAGTGGGCACGGAAGTGGGGGGCTGTGAGGAGCCATGTCAGCACGGCCACCTTGCTGGTGGCCCTGCTTCAGGAACCGACACTGGCTGTGGCGCTCTCTGTGGCGGTGAAGAAGCTGCTTTCCAGGATGCCCACGTTTGCTAGAGCATCTCCTGGAGCCCTGACCTAACCCACCTTCCACTGCCTTGCAGGGTCTGACTGGAAGCCCTGGCAGCCCTGGTCCCGACGGCAAGACCGGTCCCCCTGTAAGTTGCACCCACCGACGTCCTGCTCCTCCTTTGGCTCACCTTGGGCTTTGCTAATGGGGCACTTGCTCCTCTTCCCCAACAGGGCCCCGCTGGTCAAGACGGCCGCCCTGGCCCCCCTGGTCCCCCCGGAGCCAGAGGCCAAGCCGGCGTGATGGGTTTCCCTGGTCCCAAAGGTGCTGCGGTGAGTCTGAGCGGGAGCCGTGGGGGCTGCAGGAGCAGTGGGGGCAGAGACGCTGCTGCCTGGTGGATGCAGGAGTCCTGGTCCATGAGGGATTCCTGACTGCCAGCCACTGCCACCACCCAGGCGGGTGGGCACCCCAAGGAGGGATGGCTCGGGTGAAGCTCCCTCCCAGGGAGGGCTGCGCTGCTGCATCTCCAGCCTGCAGGCTCGTGCCCACCGCTGCTGTGGTCCCACCATGGGTCTCATCCTCATCTCTTGCTTTCAGGGTGAGCCCGGCAAACCCGGCGAGAGAGGCGCTCCTGGTCCCCCCGGTGCTGTTGTGAGTATTCACCAGAGCCAGTGCCACCCTAGAGGGGGGCAAGGATGGGATGTGGGGTGGCAGAGACGGGATGTGGGGCGGCAGGGACAGGACATGGGGTGGGCTGAGCTGGGAAAGGCTACTAGGATGAGGATGGCAGCGGGATGTAGTGTTTGGGACTCCAGCCTGGTGGCTGCCGGCAGCTTTGGAGCAGGGACAGCAGGGAGGTGACGATGGCTGTGGGCAGCTCGCCGCAGCTCCTCCCGTCCTTTGAGGGATGCTGTGCCTGCATCCAGCCCTGCGCCACGTTCAGGGGATGCAGGGTCCCGGGGGCATGGCTGGGCTGCAGGTTGGGGCCGTGCTCTGAGCATCCCCTTCTCCCTCTCCCGCAGGGTCCTGCTGGCAAAGACGGTGAAGCTGGTGCCCAAGGTCCTCCCGGCCCTACCGTGAGTATCAGCGAGCCCTTGGCCACCGGTAGCCACACTTGGTCACTGGAGAAGGGGCTCAGGAGCTGACTGCCCCCCCTCACACCTGTCCTCTCTAACCTAGGGTCCCGCTGGAGAGAGAGGTGAACAAGGTCCTGCTGGTGCTCCTGGCTTCCAGGTAAGGGATGTCCTTTTCCCTTGTGAGGGGACAAACCAGTCGGGGTGGGGGTGATGTTGCCCCTTTCCTTGTCCCCTTTGGTCATCCACCTCGTGGTCTCTCACTGCTCCTTTTCTCCCTCTGCAGGGTCTGCCGGGCCCCGCTGGCCCCCCTGGCGAGGCTGGCAAGCCCGGTGAGCAGGTGAGTGCAGGCGAACACGGCTGCGACGCGGGCTCATCCCTGTCCTCCCTGCTTGCCCCGTCCCAGGTCTGGGGGCGGCGGGGGGGACTCCCCTATGCACGCCGAGGCAATATGCCCTGCGCAGCCTCTCCTCTGGCAGCAGGGACCCCAGCCCTGCTCTGAATCCCCAGGACTGCAGGACCCCCTCCATCCTCACCTCTGGGGGGAACCCGGGGACTTCTTTTCCCATCCTCAGGCCCCCACGCTGACTCTGTCCCTTCTCCCCCTCACACAGGGTGTCCCCGGAGATGCTGGTGCCCCTGGTCCCGCTGGTGCCAGGGTAAGTTGAACCCCGCTTTCTCCCCTCTGACTCTCGGCACCCTTGGGTGCCCACTGACCCCTGATGGCCTCGGCCCCTTCTGCCTCCCCAGGGTGAGAGAGGCTTCCCTGGTGAACGCGGCGTCCAAGGTCCCCCTGGTCCCCAAGGTCCCCGTGGTGCTAATGGTGCTCCCGGTAACGATGGTGCTAAGGTGGGTGAGGGTCTCGGCTCGGTCTGGGTGTTGGGTGACTGTCCCCAAGTGGTGGCTCTTGGGGTGCAGATGCAAAGGGAGGGTTGGTTTGGCTTCACCCCCCGGTGCTGAAGCCGGGAGGGATTTGCTGTAGAGAGGACGTGCTGGGTTCTCACTAACACCCGTTCTCTCTTTCTCCCAGGGTGATGCTGGTGCTCCCGGTGCCCCCGGAGGCCAAGGGCCCCCCGGTCTGCAGGGAATGCCTGGAGAGCGCGGTGCTGCCGGCCTGCCAGGCGCCAAGGGTGACAGAGTGCGTGTCTCCCAAATCCTGATGTCCCCTCTGCTTGCAGCCATCCCTGTCCCACTCGATCATCCCCAGGGCTGGATGAGCTCCCCAAGCCAGGCTGGTGGGGAGCATCCCCCGAGGCAGGGGACGCTCAGTGCCACCTCTGTCCCTATCCGAGTGTGGCCCTTGGGGACAATCCCTTGCTGCCAGCTGGGAGCTGAACCAACTCTTCCCCTGGAGCCCGAGAGAAGGAGAAGGGGGAGGGTGGTCTCAACCTTTCCCAGGGAGGAAAGGGATGTCTTGACGCTGCTGTGAAAAAGGGAGAGGAGGGCGACCCTCCTGGAGGGGCCTCCCCAGGTGACCCCCCATCATCTCCCTCTGCCAGGGCGACCCTGGTCCAAAAGGTGCTGACGGTGCTCCTGGCAAAGATGGTCTCCGAGGTCTGACCGGCCCCATCGGCCCCCCCGGCCCTGCTGGTGCTCCTGGTGACAAGGTAGGGCCGGACACTGCACCAGGGACAGATGTGTCCCTGCACCAGCCGCCACCTCCACGCATCAGCCCTGACCTCCTGTTTTTTTGCCTTTTCTCCCCTTTTCCAGGGTGAAGCTGGTCCTCCCGGCCCTGCTGGTCCCACCGGTGCCCGTGGTGCTCCCGTAAGTGTCCCCTCACCATGGTCAATGGCCCTGCCACAGGTGGCTGTCCCCAGCTCGGGCTGACACCGTTCTTGCTGTCTCTCCTAGGGTGATCGTGGCGAGCCCGGCCCTCCCGGTCCTGCTGGATTTGCTGGTCCCCCTGTAAGTGTGAGAGCCTCGCTCCTCCCGGCTCCAGGGGCCAGATCCTGCCCTGCTGGGGCAGTGCTGTGCCCTCCGTGTCTCACCCTGCTCTGCTCTCCCGCAGGGTGCTGATGGCCAGCCTGGTGCTAAAGGTGAAGCTGGTGATGCTGGACCCAAAGGTGATGCTGGTCCCCCCGGCCCTGCTGGCCCCACTGGTGCTCCTGGCCCTGCCGTAAGCTGCCCCCCCAGCCCCCAACTCCAACCCACTTGGAGTCCAGCCCTACGGCACAGCTCACCCCTCTCCTCCTCCTCTTCCTCCTCCTCAGGGTGCTGTTGGTGCTCCTGGTCCCAAAGGTGCTCGCGGTAGCGCTGGACCTCCTGTAAGTACCAGTGTTGTGATGGTGAGGGGGTTTGGGGCTCCCGGGGACCCCCTCATACACAAACACCCTGGGATCTGCGGTCCACTCCGTCCCCCCGACAATGAGGGGCAGAGGAAGCTGTGGCGCTTCCAGCCCTGCACCCCCAAAGACATCTCAGGGGGTAACGACATCGAGCTGGGGACAGAGCAGAGGACAAAAGGTGGGGTTTGCAGTTACCCCCGCCCAAATGAGTCCCCACTCCCCCCTGGATGGACACCTCCCTCCTGGCCACCAGCCCTGGGACTCCCTGTGGTTGCCCCCAGCCAGGAAGCCTCCCCTGGCCCAGGTTCTCTGTGACAGTGGTGCCAGGATGCGGCCTCTGCTCACCACAGCTTTCCTCCCCAGGGTGCTACTGGTTTCCCTGGTGCTGCTGGAAGAGTTGGTCCCCCCGGCCCCTCTGTGAGTACCCGCGGTCGAGTGAGAGGTGGGGATGGGAGGGCGCGGGATGTTGATTGAGGAGGGGGACACGGGACAATAGGTGCTGGACACCCCTCCAGGTGTGGCCGCCCTGTCCCAGTTGGCACTGGGCACCCCTGGCCACCCTCCAGCTGGCGGCTGGGGGTTCCTGACGGCATCACCTCCCTCTCACCCAGGGAAACATCGGCCTCCCTGGCCCCCCCGGCCCCAGCGGGAAGGAAGGTGGCAAAGGACCCCGTGGTGAAACTGGCCCTGCCGGACGCCCCGGTGAGCCTGGCCCTGCTGGGCCCCCCGGCCCCCCTGGCGAAAAGGGCTCTCCTGGCGCTGACGGCCCTATTGTAAGTGACCCCCAGCCGGACCCTCTGTGGGGCCAGGGATGTGGGGCAGCATTGCGCTCCCCCTATTCCTGCATCCCCCAGCCGTCCCCTCCATCAGGATGGGAGCCCCCACTGCCACCCCCACCCTGAGGTGCCGCTTGTACTCCCAGGGCGCTCCCGGCACCCCTGGACCCCAAGGTATTGCTGGCCAGCGCGGTGTCGTCGGCCTTCCCGGACAGAGAGGCGAGAGAGGCTTCCCTGGGCTTCCCGGCCCCTCTGTGAGTACCAGGGGGGCTGAGATGGTCTGGGACCCCCCCAGGATCTGACTCTGCAGCCCCAGCAGGGAGGATGCTCGCTGGAGTCTGACCCCCCCACCTCATCCTCTCTCCTCCACAGGGCGAACCTGGCAAACAAGGTCCCTCCGGTTCCCCTGGTGAACGTGGTCCTCCCGGCCCCATGGGCCCCCCCGGCCTGGCTGGACCCCCTGGTGAAGCTGGACGTGAGGTGAGCAGTGTGGGCGACCGCTGGGGTCTGGGGGGCACGGACCCCTACACGACAGCCTTGTGTTTGCGGTGCTGAGGACTGGCCGTCTCGTGGCACTCACGGATGCTGCCGGAGCCGGTGGGCTGAGCAGAGATGGTCCATCCAGGCCCTCCGTAGCCCCTGCCTGCCCTAACGAGCGGCCTTTGCTCCTCTAGGGCGCTCCCGGTGCCGAAGGTGCCCCTGGTCGTGATGGTGCTGCTGGTCCCAAGGTGAGTGGGCTGGGGAAGGGGCAGTGGGAGGGGGCGGTGAGGCAGCACTGGCCCACACTGACCGCTGCTCCTCCTCCTCCTCCTCACAGGGTGATCGTGGTGAGACTGGCCCCGCTGGCCCCCCTGGTGCTCCTGGTGCCCCCGGTGCCCCTGGCCCTGTCGGTCCTGCTGGCAAGAACGGAGATCGCGGTGAGACCGTAAGTGATGCTCTGCTCATTGTGTCCCACCTCACCCCCTCCCCAGCTCGAGGGTCTCCCTGGACTCCACCCGGGGAGTTACAGAGCAAACCTGCAGGAGGGAGCTTGACACGCATCCCACTACCCTGCTCAGGGTGGTGCTTCCCCTGGCAGGGGCAGCAGAAGGTGGAGGATGCTCTAACCTGTCCTCTTCTCTCCTTCCCAGGGTCCCCAAGGTCCTGCTGGCCCCCCTGGTCCTGCTGGTGCTCGTGGTCCTGCTGTGAGTTGATGTTCTCCATCCTCCTTGGTTTTTCTGCATCCCTGTGGGCACGGAGGCAGTGGGTGCCTGGACTCCGCTCAACACATCTTCATCCTCCTTCTCCTCCAGGGCCCACAAGGTCCCCGTGGTGACAAAGGTGAAGCCGGTGAACAGGGTGACAGAGGCATGAAGGGTCACAGAGGCTTCTCCGGTCTCCAAGGCCCACCTGGTCCTCCTGTAAGTCCCATGGGGTAACAGTGGCCCTGGGTGCTGCCACACATCCCGGGAGCAGAGCAGGATGCTGATGGGACCTTTTCTTCTTCCTTGCTTTGCACAGGGTTCTCCTGGTGAACAAGGTCCTTCTGGTGCTTCTGGTCCTGCTGGTCCAAGAGTAAGTCCCCAGCTGGAGTGTCCTGGGGGGAGAAGGTCTCTGCAGCGGGGCTGTGTCCCGCTACCATTGGGCTTCTCTTGGGGACGTGGGTTGGGGCTGGAGGGGAAAACTCTGCCTGTGCAGGATGGCCATGTTCACCTCTTCTCCTCTTCCACAGGGTCCTCCTGGATCTGCTGGTGCTGCTGGCAAAGATGGTCTCAATGGGCTGCCCGGCCCCATTGGCCCCCCCGGCCCCCGTGGTCGCACCGGTGATGTCGGCCCTGCTGTACGTATCGGCTCCTCTGCCTGCCCAGAGCCGCCTGCCTTCGTCACCTGCTCACCATCCTCCTCCTCCTGCAGGGTCCCCCTGGCCCACCTGGCCCCCCAGGTCCTCCCGGCCCCCCCAGCGGCGGCTTTGACTTCAGCTTCCTGCCCCAGCCACCCCAGGAGAAGGCCCATGATGGCGGGCGCTACTACAGAGCTGACGACGCCAACGTGATGCGCGACCGGGACCTGGAGGTTGACACCACACTCAAGAGCCTGAGCCAACAGATTGAGAACATCCGCAGCCCCGAGGGCACCCGCAAAAATCCTGCCCGTACCTGCCGCGACCTGAAGATGTGCCATGGCGACTGGAAGAGCGGTCAGTGTCCCTGCGTCCCTCTGGGATGCTCTCACCTCCATCCCTCTGTCTCATCTACCTGCTCCTCACCTTCATCCTTCCTCCACCCCCCCTTGTTGATCCTCACCTTCTTTCCTCCATCCTGTCTCTCACGGCTGCTCTCACCTACCTTCTCTGCCTCTGGTGGCTGCCCCTCACCTCCAGCCTTCTCACCTGCCCCTCACCTCTGACCTCCATCCATCCCTTCATCCTCTGTTTTTCACAGCTGCTCCTCACCTCCTTCCTCTCTTCCCCACAGCCGTTGCTCACCTCCATGCTCCACCGCCCAGATCCCTCCTACCTGCTCCTCACCTCCTCTCCATCTCTTGTGGCTGTTCCTCACCTCCACTCACTGTCCCTTCACCCTCTACCTCTCACAGCTATCCCACACCTCTCCCTGCTGCCCCGGCCCCTCCTACCCACTCCTCACCTCCATCCCTCACGGCTGCTCCTCACCTCTGGCCTCCACCCATCCATCACGGCCACCCATCTCCACCGCCACCCCCTGACCCCTCTCCTTCTGCCCCACAGGTGAATACTGGATCGACCCCAACCAAGGCTGCAACCTGGACGCCATCAAAGTCTACTGTAACATGGAGACGGGCGAGACGTGTGTCTACCCAACCCAGGCTACCATTGCCCAGAAGAACTGGTACCTCAGCAAGAACCCCAAGGAGAAGAAGCACGTCTGGTTCGGCGAAACAATGAGCGATGGCTTCCAGGTAAGTGGAGGGATGATGCAGGGGGACAACTGGGGTGGACAACCGGGGTGGACAACCAGCTCTGCGGTGCCTGACGCCTCTTCTCCGGCAGTTCGAGTATGGTGGTGAGGGCTCCAACCCCGCCGACGTCGCCATCCAGCTGACCTTCCTCCGCCTGATGTCCACTGAGGCCTCCCAGAACATCACCTACCACTGCAAGAACAGTGTCGCCTACATGGACCAGGACACTGGCAACTTGAAGAAGGCCCTTCTCCTCCAAGGCGCCAACGAGATCGAGATCAGGGCTGAGGGCAACAGCCGCTTCACCTACGGCGTCACTGAGGATGGCTGCACGGTGAGTGGTCCCAGGCAGAGCGGCGGTGGTTGGTGGTGGGGATGTGTTCTGGGGGTGGGGCTGACCCTGACCTCCCCGCAGAGTCACACCGGCGCTTGGGGCAAGACAGTCATCGAGTACAAGACGACGAAGACCTCTCGCCTGCCCATCATCGATTTGGCTCCCATGGACGTTGGCGCTCCAGATCAGGAATTCGGCATCAAGATTGGCCCCGTCTGCTTCTTGTAAACTGGACGCCCCACGCGTGACAGGAGAGAGTAATAATAATAATAATAATAATAATAAAAAAACAGCCAAAAAAAAAGGAGAAAATTTCACATGGACTTGAATTTGTGTCGGTTTCTGTCCAGCGTCTCGAAACCATTTGCGTTGCCGGAAAAGAAAAAACAAAAAAATCTCCCCAGAAAAGCATTAAACAAAAAAAAATAATAAAAATAAATGACTTTTCAAACAAAATCATTGGGAAGTGGGTTCGCTTGCTCGCCCTCCTCTCCCTGTGGGGTCGGGCACTCCCGGGCCCCGCAGTCGGCGTAGCTCAGCCCCCCGCAAGCACCGCGGCCACGCTGCCACCTGTGCTGAGCCCCCAGCCCAATCTCCCCCCTCAGCCGATCTTTCCTCTTTGCTTCTCGCATCTCATTAACACATGAATTTTTGGCTGCAAGGAAGATGTTTGACTCGTGGTTTTAACCCACTTTGTGTTGTTCCCCTCTCTCCCCTCCGTTTTGGTTTATTTTCCCTCTTTTATCTCACTCAGGCAGCGACCCCCGATCCCCCCAGCGCATCGGGAGCCGCTGCCGCCCCAGCGTCGCAGAGCAGACCCTCGCTCCCTTGCTGGAAGGCTACCTCACCGCTGTGCTTTGGGTTTTGTTTGCTTTTTGTTAATTTTGGGGTTGTTTTTGTTCCATTTTCCAGTAGTTTTAGCTCCGTTTGGGGTTTTTCAGCCGTGCCGGGACTTTCCTGCCAGGTTCAGAGCAAAGGTGCTAATTTTTCTCTTGATGTGTCCCCCTCCCTCCGTTTTGTTGCTCTGTTGATTTTTTATTTGTGTTTTCCTCCGTTCAGGGTCCCTCGGGACTCACTGGGGTTTTCTACCCCCAGGATTTTTACCCTGTCGGGGATTTATTAACTTTTATTTTGGTCCCGCACCACCCGAGCCCGGGACCGCCTGGTGCTACGGCCTCCGCAGAGGCAACTCGGCTTGGTTTAGTTGAATTTCCACCTGTTTTGTTGTTTTTTTCCCCCTTCCTTTGCTGCCCAGATCAACTTGTGAATTTTCTAGAGGTGCTATTTACCCCGCCCGCCTCCACCGCACGAGCAAATCCTGGAGCAAACGCAATGCAGAATGCTTTCCAGGTCGAGCAGGTGGAGCTCCAGCTCTGCTCTCACCCATCTTCCAGCAGCTTTTTCTCCATCCATGCATCCATCCCACCATCCTTCCATCTCTCCATCCCTGCATCCCTCCCCTGGCACCAAGGGGCGTGAACCCACCCTGCCCGCGGTCCCATCTCCCGGCAGACGCTCTGGGCTCTCGGGGGTCCAAACCGAGTTCGTGTGTGTATAAAATAATTAGAAATTGTGGAATTTTTTAATTATTTTTTTTTCTGACTGCTGAAATAAAGCATGTGAAATGATCCAACAAACCTGAGGTGCTCTGCGCCGGCAGCTCTCGCTCTCGGGGTGCAGGGAATCCAGGGTGGGTAGGGGGTGCGCTGGGGTTGGGAGCCCCTTGTGCCGCTCCCGCTCTCATCCCGTCTGCTCCTGTTGTGCTCCAGTCGAGCGTCTGCATGCCCATCCTGCCCGTCCTCCCACCCCACCGCAGCCCCCACCGCCCCCTCCTCCTTGCTCAGCCCCCTCCCCCCCCCCCACTGAGTGTGGGGGGAAAGGAAGGAAGGAGGGAGCCCCCCCCAGTCCAGCCCAACCCTCCTGAAGAGCTGAATGGTGAAAGGGACTTTGTTGTGTGTCCCCTCTCCAAACTGGGGAAGAAGTGGGGACGTGGGGGGCACTCTGGCCATGCCAGGCTCAGCCCAGGGTGCCCCCTCCCCAAGGAAGAGGTGATGAAGCAGAGGGCACACAGATGTTGTGAGGGAGGGCATGGAGAGGGGCACAGAAATTGGGGGGCAGGGGGGGTTGTGCCCATCCTGGGCTGCAAGAGGGATGCGGGGAGGGGTGTGCCACGGTGCAAATGTGCCATGGCACATGGGTACCACGGCTCGTGGGTGTGTGCCATGGTGTATGGGTACCACCATGTGCCACAAGACCTCTCGCACCCTCAGTGGGTGCCCCCCACGCCATGCCAGCACCATCCAGCCCCGACACACTCTGTGCACCCCCAAGCCAAGGGGGTGAGGGCAGCACACGCATGTGCCCAGGCTAGACCAGGCCCGCCATGTGCTGTGCTCGCCAGTCCCAGGGCACTGCAATGGTGGGCACGAGTGGGACCCCCGCAGGGGCAGCAGGATGGGGCCTCAAAGCTGCCTTTCTCCTCGCCCATCAATGGTTCCCCTTGTTCCGCCCGGCCCCCGTGTTTTCCTAACCCCCACCCTGGCGCCTGCCCCGCGTGAGGGGGGGTTCCCGTGAAAGAGGCTCTTTCTTTGGAGGCGAGGGGCTGGGCTGGGGGACCCCTGGGGGGGCTGGGGAGGGGTTGCGGGGTACTGAGCAGGATGCCCAGGTCTGCGCGGTGGAAGCAACTGGAGCAGCAGGGGGACCCAGGCGAGATCCAGCCGGACACAGGCACCCAGGTGAGCCGGGGCACGTTGGGGTGGCATCGCAAGCCCATGGGACTATGCCCCCCCTTTTGTTCCTATCCCCATCCCCAATCTGGTCTCCACAAGCCCCTTCCCCTCCATAGGGCTGGGGGCCAGGGGCAGGGTCAGTCCAAGCCCTTCTGGGGGAGTCATGGAGGGAGCAGGGTGGGGGCGGGCGCAGGCAGGGCACCCAGATGGAGCAAAGCAGCTAAAGAAGGGGTGGAGGGGAGCAGGGACAGATGAGGAACCTCCCCCCAGCAGGACCCCAGCCCCATGGCATGTCCAGCTTTGGCGGTGGCTGGGGCAGAGAACTGGCAGACTCGATGCGCTGATGGCAGCCATGAGGATCCCAGCAGCAGCACCCCAAAACCTCCCCTAACACCCTCAAAACCACCGCAGCCACCAGGGCTAGGCAGGGACCCTTCCAGAGCACCAAAAATAAAGCAGAATAAAGCACATCTCACTGAGCAACCACTTTATCGGCCCAAACTCACCCCACAGCCCCCTCCTCACAGCAGGGACCTCAGCAGGGTCACCCTCCAGGAGGTGGCAACAACAGGGCCACTCACACTACCTGGAAAACGAGAAGACAACAGCTTATTCCACCCCAAAAAAGAGATATGAGGCTCCCACAGCCCTTATTTAGGGGTTTCATCAGGCCAGGTGGGACAGATGAGGGGAAGGGAACAGGGTGCAGGTGTTGTGCATTGCCCCGCTGGTGCACGGATGCTGATCACACACACACAGTGTTTGTTGCCCCCCCAAATGCTCCAAGCAATAGCCCGGCAGTGGGCAGAGCTCAGATGGGCAGGAGGTCACCCATCTGGGTGGGCTCTGCCCACTGCCAGGCTTTTGTCCCCTGCAAAGTGCCCTGAAAAGCATCGTGGTTCCGTTTCATCCAGCCCTGGGATTGTTCCTCTTGCCGTCATCCTGGTGTCACCTGGGCACCTGCCACCCTGGCTCACTGCGGGAGGAGGGGCATGCGGGCACCACCCGAGCGACCGGGCATGGGGTTGATGCGCTGACCCGTGCGGATGTTGAACATGGGAAGGGTGGAAAGGGGCCGGGGGACATCCCGGCTGCCGGCCATGTGCCTCAGCTCCTCCGTGTCGCCGTGGATGGTGGTGTGGTGGACCAGCTGGATGCTGAGGGTAAGGACAACTGGGTGCTGCGCCCACATTCCCACCCGCATTCCTTTGGAGGGACCTGCACCCCATTGTTATGGTCTGCCCCCATCTTTGGGATCTGCCCCCCCATCATTGGGGCCTGTCTCCCATCCTGGGGGTCCACCTACCCACCATTAGGGTCTACTCCCCTACCATAGATGTCCGCTCCCCATCATTAGGGTCTGCCCTGTCACTGGGGTCTGTCCCCATTGTTGGGGTCTGTCCCTCATCTCTGGGGTCCCTCAACTTGCTGGCGTTGAGTCTGACCAAGGCCGCTGGGGAAGTAAAGCAGCTCTCGTGCTCTAGCCCATGTCTGTGTGGGGTTACTGGGGGGCGCTGAGGTGTGGCAAAGGAAGGAGAGGGGCTTGGGGGTCCTTGGGGAGACCTTTGGGCTCCATCACCTCCGTAATAGCTGAGTGCTCACTGTCCCCTCTCTTCTCCGTCCCTCCTGGTCCCCCCACCTTTAGCCACAATTAAGTTCCCCCCAACAGCAGCCCCCCCAGCACCTGCACAGCTCGACCCAGGCATGGGGACTCACTCAGGTGTTGCCAAATCCCGTTTTTCCCTACAGAACAGAGGAAAAAGGGGAAAAAATACAAAGATGGTGAGGAGAGCTCTCGCCACCCCCAGGTTGCCCAGGGCCAGGGAAGGGGCACCCAGTACAGGGTGCCCATGCCCTGGCTGGGGTTGGGGGGCCCCCACCCTGAGTGTGTCCCCCTGACTCACACTCCCTCCCTGCGGCAGCACATGAGGTGGCCCAGGAGCAAGCAGAGCAGCGTGGCCACAGCCAGCGGCACCAGCAGCGTCACCAGGTACCCCGGCAACAGGTCTTGAGGGGTGACCTCAGTAGGGGGCTGGAAATCCCCCCCTTCCTCCAGCACCCCGGAACCCCACACCAGCCCTGGCACCATGGGGCTGGGCAAGACCTGCAGCTGCAATGGGTGGTGGTTAGGGGGTCCCTGTGGGGGTGGCCGCATGGGGTGTGGGGACATGAGGGTCTCACCAGGGTGACGTTACACCAGTGGATGGCGAAGCGGGGGGCGAAGGTGTCATAGCAGGAGGCGAGGGGCTGCTGGCCCAAGCTGCAGCGGAAGCGGCTCTGTGGCGAGGCGGCTGACACCAGGCATGGTGAGAAGGCACCATGGGAGCCCACCTTCACGTACACTCTGCAAGGGTGGGGGGACACTGGCTGGAGGTGACTTCCAAAACCCACCTACGGAGCCTGGGGGTTCACCTGGGAGAAACGCCAGAACCTTAACCCCCCAGCTCTTCCCATACCCCTCTTTGCGCCCCTCGATGGGTAGCGGGACACGGCCACCACGGTCCAGGGCAGAGGTGATGTTGATGACATGGAGGTCGTCCTGCTCCCAGACACTGGCCATGGCCTGGAGGAACATCTCCTGCATGGATGCTGGCAGCAGCTCCTCCACGTTCCGGTTGCTCACCAGAAACTCACCCTGGTACAGCGGCTCCCCATCTGCGAGGGATACATGGAGCCCATGGGGACACCTCATGCCTATCCTGGGGGACTCTGGGACACCCTGGTGTGATTTTGGGGTGCACAACCCGTACCTGGAGCCGGGATGATAGTGATGACGAGGCACTGTGCCACCGTCCCATAGGTGTGCCGGTTGTACGCCAGCACCTGCAGACCAAAGAGAGATCCTCAAAGATGTAAGATCCCAGCCCCCACCCCGTGTCACCCACTGGCATGGGACTGTGAGCGTGGGCACCTACCTCAATGATGTGGGTGCCCACCTCGGTGGCCGTGGGGCAGCCGTAGAGGTAGCCGGACTGGTGGGGGTCGCGCTGGATGTACCGCAGCCACCGCGGCAGGTCAGGGTGGTCCCGTAGGTGGGCGTGGAAGGTGATGGGGGCGGCCACTGGGTGCCAGGACACATGGACGGGTCGGGGGCAGACACAGGCGTGGGGACATGCATGCCACCAGGCTGTGCCGTGGATGCACTCTCGCCCTGCCAGCCCTTCCCCATCCAACTGGTCTCCACAAGGAAGCACGAGCCATCCCTGCAGTGGCTGAGCCCCGGGGGGTCCTGTCCCCCTTCTTGAGCTGAATGACCCCAAGCACAGGTGACCCCAACCCTTCAGTGGAGGAGAATGAAGGGATGCTGCTCCTGGGTGGGACTAACAGCGCGATGGAGGGTGCTTGGGGGTGGAGGAGTGAGCAGGGGGATGGAGGGGTGGACAGAGGACAGGATGAATGGAGGGATGGAGGGATGGATGGAGCATAGGATCATAGAATTATGGAATCTGAGGCTAGAAGAGAAGTCTAAGCTGGTCCAGTCCAACCATCAGCCCAGCCCCACCCTGTCTACTAAACCATGTCCCAAAGTGCTACATCTGCAAGACACCTCCAGAGATGGAGACTCTACCACTGCCCTTGGCAGCATCTTCTGATGCTTCACCGCTCTTTCAGTAAAGAAATTTTTCCTAATAACCAACCTGAGCCTCCACTGGCCCAGCCGGTGCCCCCCATGAACAGCCCAGACCCCCTCCCAACTCAGGCATCGCTCACCCCCACTCCCCTCTGCCTGGCCCTCACCATCGTTGACCTCGTGCTCATCGAGGAAGGCATCCAGGAAGAGCTCCTGCTCCAGCTCATGGACGAAGACGGCTCCAGTCTCAGAGGAGATGCGGTGGTCAGGGAGGACATGGTGGTCGGGGAGGGCAGCCCAGGACCCCCCCAGGGCTGCAGCTGTGGCCAGGCACAGGGCTAGAGCAGGGGCTGCACAGCGTGACTGCTCCCTGCCTCAGTCTCCCCATTGCCCAGAGACCCCAAATGACTCGTGGGTGCCCACAGCCCCCCTGGGACACCTGGCTGGGGCACAAATGTGTCCCCACAGCACCAGGTGTCCTGAGAGAGTGGGGTGGGCGAGACTGAGGAGGAGGTGGGGAGGAGGACAGGAATGGGGACAGGGACAGGATGGGGAGAGCACTGTCCCTTTCCCCGGTCCCACTATAGAGGTCCCACCCTGTGCCCCCTGTCCCAAACCCCGCTGGCACCCAGGACAGGACAGGACGGCTTTATTTAGCGCAGCCATGTCGCAGCCCTGTCCCTCCCAGTTCCCTCTTGCCAGCAATCCCTTCCCCCCACCTCCACTCTCTGGGGCTCCCCCATCCCCTTCCCACTGGGGTCTCCTGTGTCCCTGTCCCCCCAAGGGTGCCAGGGTACCACTCGCCTGCCAGCACCCAGGCCCGGAGCAGCGCAGGGGCCTCCATGGCCGCCAGTGGGAGCAGGGCCAGCACTGAGTGACGGAGGCAGCTGGGCTGACTGGGCCGGGGGGGCCGCCTGGGGGGGGACAGTGGTGGGGGCACCCTGCCACAGGCACCTCCTGTCATCAGTGCCACGTGGCATGGAGCAGTGTGGGTGCCAAGGGGCTCCATGTCCCCTAGGGGAGTGCAGTGGGGTGGGCTTGTCCTGTTTTCCCCCTGGGGGGATCCCACTGGGGACACGGGAGGGGACCCTGTCACAGGCATCTCCTGCCACCAACACTCCATGTCACCGAGCAGGCTCCATGTCCCCTGGGAGGGTGTAGCGGGATGTCCCCAGGGTGGGCTTGTCCTGGAGCCCCCACTCATGGGTACTGGGGACTCGGGGGGGCACAAACGGGCAGAGCAGGGGGACACACGACACTAAGGGACGGCTGCCCCCCCCTCCAGCTGGCAGCCTGCCAGCACCACTGCCCTGCACACGCGTGTGCCCTTGTGTGGCACCGAGATGGGGCGCGTGCGTGTGCCCACGCGTGTGTGAGCGGGGCGGGGGGGGCAGGGGGATGGCGTCCCTTGGCGGGAGGAGTGGGGGTTGCTGGGGTGCAGGGGGGGCTGGCGGGGGGACCAGGCCCTGCAGTAGGGTTTGGGGAGGGGGAGGATGGAGGTGGCGGAAGGGGAAGGGGAGGCTGTGGGGGAGACGCAGCACCGTGTCACGTCACGTTACGCCTCGTCACGCCGCGTCACGCACAAAGGGCCGCTAGGCTGTGTGGGGCGACACGGAGCGCCCGCAGGGCCGTGGTGCCTGTGTGCTCTCCCACTTTGGGGAGCAGGGGTGCCCCCTAAGCTGTCCCCCAGCCCCTCGGAGTGCTCCTCCCGCAGCAGGGACCCCCAGCATGGCCCCAGGCTGCTGGCTGTGACCATCCCCCATCCCGCCCCCCCCCCCCCCCCCCCCCCCCCCCCCCCGGTGCCTGGTGGGGAGACAGCAAACCCCCAAATAACCCCCAAAATGTCACCTGCAGGCACGGGGAGGAAGGGGTGCAGCACCTCACCCCCCCCACTGGGGTCTCCCTGCCTCAGTTTCCCTCTGACAGCCCCAGGGGGGGCATCGGGAGCGGGCTGGGCTGTGCCCCACGGGCCAATTTATGGAGACAGAAAGTAAATAGGGGCCCTGGGGGGGCACCCCGGGATCCCCCCGGGACAGGGTGTGGGGGCTTTGTGCACAGGGTGGGAAGGGGGGGGGCTAGGGATGGGAGCTGAGGGACACATGGACAAACTGGGGGGGCACAGAGGGAGAAGCGAGGGGATATGGGGACAGAGTCGGGAGGGGTGCAGGGACAGGATGGGGGGATGTGGGTACAAACTGGGGGGATCCAGGGATGGGAGGGGGAGACACAGGTACGAAATTAGGGGGGACATGGGGACAGGATGGGGGGTACCTGGGGACAGAGCTGAGGGGGAGATGGGGTTGGAGCTGAGGGAACATGGAAGGCAGAGCTTGGGGGGACAGGAAGGTGGATCTTGAGAGGAGATGGGGACAGGATAGGGGGGACATGGGGACAAAGCTGGGGGGCGACAGTGGCAGAAGCAGGCAGGGGTGGGGGACAGAGCTGGGGGGCACGGGGCGGTGCCGGGGGGCACAGCTCGGTGCTGGGGGGGCACAGGGCGGGGCGGTGTGGGCACAGCTCGGTGCGGGGTGCATAGGGCGGGGCGGGAGGGGCGCGGGGCGGGCGGCACAGCTCGGGGCGGGGGGGGCACTGTTCGGTGCGGGGGGACACAGCTCGGTGCGGGGGGGCGCGGAGCTGTGGGGGGGGCGCGGGGCGGGGCCGCCGTGCGGGAGGGAGGGGCCCGCGGGCATCCGCGCTGCGGGCGGGGTGCGGGGGTCCCCGCGGCCGCGGCGGAGGAAGAGGAGGAGGAAGAGCAGGAGGAGGAGGAGGAGGAGGAGGAGGAGGAAGAGCGCGGCCCCAGCGGGCTGTGCGGGCGGCGGGGCGGGCGCAGCGCCGCGAGAGGAAGGGGAAGCGGGGGGGGGGGGCGCCATGGCGTGAGCGCAGCCCCCGACCCCCCCGGGCTGGGCGCGGGGATGCGGCGCGGGGCGGGATGCTGAGGGCAGGCGGCGGGGGGGGGCCCCGCGGCGGCGGGCGGGGGGGGGGGGGGTCCCGGCGGCGGGCGGGGGGCTGCGCAGCGCCTCCCCCCACCGCAACGCGTACGAAGCCTCCATCCAAGCACTGGCGCCCACAAAGGAGGCGGCGGATGGCGAGGACGGGAAGAGGAGCCGCGGCAAGAAGTATGGCTCCAACGTGCACCGCATCAAGAACATGTTCCTGCAGATGGGCACCGGGCCCGAGCCCGCCGGGGACCTGGCCAGGGCCAAGGAGAAGCCCGTGCGCCTCTCGCTGCCCCGTAGCCTGGGCGACGGCGGCGTGGACCAGGGCCACCTCCCCAAGCTGGGCACCAGCGTCTCCGAGAGGGTCAGCCGCTTCGACTCCAAGCCCGACAAGCCCCTCTCCAAGCTGCAGGAGACCCGCAAGATCTTCGAGAGGAGCCCACAGGAGAAGGCCACCACCACCAAGCTCCTGCTGCGCAAGGAGCGCGCTGGCTTCCAGGACCGCAAGCTGGACGTGGTGGTGAGGTTCAATGGCAGCACCGAGTCCTTGGACAAGCTGGACACCGAAGCTGTCTCGCCCACGGTCAGCCAGCTCAGCGCTGTCTTCGAGAAGGCCGACCTCCGCAACAACCTGCACAAGGCGCCCGGGCGAGCGGGAGGGCCGCTCAGCGCCAAGGTGGTGGGCAAGCGGCCTCGGGTCTTCGCGCCCAGCCCTGACGCTGGCCGGCCGGGTGATGGCCACGCCACCCCTGCGCGTGCCAGGCTACCAGACGAGAAGGCGGCGGCGAAGAGTGGACGGCCGGTGGAGAAGGACACAGCCACCCCACGCGTCCAGGAGGTATGCAAGATCAAGCCGGTAGAGGTAGAGGAGAGCGGCGAGGCCGAGGATGAGGAGGAGGAGGAGGCAACAGCGGCAGGTGAAGCAGTGCCCACACCCCAACCGGCCAAGGAGGCCGAGAGTCCAGCACCCGCCGCACTCCGGTTGGAAGGGGACTCCGGGACAGCCACGGGCGAGGAGGGCGTCAAGGGTGAGCGGGCGGAGGAGAGCGATGCCTGCGAGGAGGCCAAGAAGGAGGACTTCTCCGAAGCGGATCTGGTGGACATAAGTGCCTACAGCGGGCTTGGGGAGGACTCGGGGGGCAGCGGGCTGGAGGAGGAGGAGGAGGCCGAGGGGCTGTACGAGCCCGAGTCGGGGTGTGTGGAGATCCCCGGGCTGTCCGAGGAAGAGGAGCCCGTCCCCAACCGCAAGATCCAGTTCAGCACGGCCCCCATCCAGGTGAGGCCACCTGGGGATGGGGGGTGGCTGGGACAGGGATCACCCCAGGGTGAGGGGCAGCCCAGCGTGGTGGTGTGACCCCAAACCACCCCTTTGGGGGGGCTGGTGCCGAGGACAGGGAGATGGGGTGTCTATGACCCCCAGCCATGGGGCATCCATGACCCCCAGCCATGGGGCATCCATCCTACTTGGCCATGGCCTTGTGCTGAGGAAGGAGGGCGGCTGCTCGCCGTTGGGTAATGAGGCAGCTAACGAAGGGCCCTGCCTTGGCATGGCCTGGCCCCCCTGGGGCTGGTGTGATGGGGAGGGTGGCACTGGGACCCAGGAGGGGCCTGTGCAGAGCACCCAGTGCCAGCCCAGCACCCTGCTGGGCCAATCCCACCCTCTATTTCAGGTGTGGATGCCCTGAATATCCAGATGCAGGGTGCTGGGTGCAGTGGCTGCGCTGACACCCTCTCCCTTTGGTCCCCAGGGGTACCTTGGTGCCAGGGCTCCCCCCAAACCAGGAGTGTCGCGGACGAGGCGGTGGTGGTGGGGGGGTCTATGCCCCTGCCAGGGGCCCAGTGCAATGCCCAGCACCATTTGGGGAAGTGGAGGAAGGGGAAGTGTCTTGGTTGCACGGCCGGATGGGTGGCAGCATTGCCCACCCTGCCCATTCCCTGGTGGGGAACCCTGCTGGGATTGGGGTTCCCATCTGGGATGCTCCCCTGGGGATGGGGCAAGGGGAGATGGGGCTGAGCGGGTATTTCGGGGTGCTCTGTGCTCGCATCCCTCCGACCTGAGCACTGGTTGATGCTTTGTGCTGGAGCTGGGTTATTTTTAGCGCCCCGGCCTATATTCTGGCTCTGAGTCAGAGCGGGTGGGTGGCCCCACGGGGGACGGGGGGACGGGGACTGCGGTGCCCGGGGTAGGGGACACCGATGGCAGTGTGTTGGGGGGCTGCGTGCTGGTGGTGGTCTCGGTCCCATGGGAACCAGGCAGCCCGGGGCTGGGAAAGGTGTCCCTCCGTCCATGGAGGGGCAGCCAGGCTTTTGGGGAGCTCCGTGCCCCTAGCGCTGCCCTCAGCCTCTTGCTTTGCCCATGTCCCTCGTGGGGTGACAGTGGGGGGTCCCATGAGCACAGGTGGGGAGGGGACATGGGTGCCGAGCACCCCAGCCCCCTGCTGGATGCATGGGGGATGCTGATACCCCAGACCTGTAGGGGTTGGGCTGGGGACCCCTGCCCAGCCCCAGCGTGGACCCCAAAGTGGGCACCATGTGCCCAGATTGGGGGTACGGGCTGACAGCTCCGTCCCCTGGACACGTTCTGCTCCAGCTTCTCCCTCTGAGCCCACTCCAGGCTCCCAGCATATCCCAACCTCCCCCAGGGCCTGGGGACAGGACTGGGGACAGAGCGAGGTGAGCCCGGCCATGTGCCCACAGCAGGGGGCTCTGCCCGCAGCCCCCAAACCGTGTGTGGATAGGGATGGAGGCTCATCCCCTGCCCTGCTCCCCAGTACCCCTGGGTGCCACCGGAGGTTCCTGCCCATCTGTGGTGTCACTGGGCTTTGTGTGATGGCCCCTGACACTCATCCCTAATACTCTTTGTTGCGAGGTTTAGTGCTGCGGCGTTAGCCCTAATCCCCTCGCCCTGGCGGCATCCCGGCACCAGGGCCCCCTGGGGACATCTGCCAGCCTGGCCCCATCCGGACAGGGGTGCTGGCAGCCCCCGGGGGCAGGGACACAGCACCCTGCTCCCGCTGGGGACATTGCCTGGTGGCACATCCAGCCTCGGCCAGGGGCACCTCAGTGACCAAGCACGGGGGCACCCAGCCCTGGGGGAGTGTGGGGCTGCCCCCAGCCCCTCCTGAGCTGGGGGATTTGGGGCTGCCCCACACCAGGGATCAGCGTCCCCAGGGATTTGTGGCATTAAAGGACCATACGTGTGCAGCCCCAACCTCCTTCTTCTCGCCCCACTCCAACCAGCTGCTGCCACTCGGGTTCCCTCCTCGGCCCTGGCAATCCCAGCCCTCCCCCTGCCCACTTCCATGGGACAAGGTGTCTGGGGACCTTGGTGTCCCCAAACCCACCAGAGGACAGGGGCAGCCCCAGCCCCGAGATTGACCCCTCCCTGGGGCCCAAGCACCCTGGAAGGGAAGCCTGATGGGGAGAGGTGGGCACAGTGGCTATGGAGACCTGGTGGTAGGGATGACCCCTGGATCCCCAAGGCTGCAGAGTCCTTGCTGCTCTCTGTGCCCTGGTGAGCACATGGAAGCAAAAGTGGAACCCACCAGGTGGAAACTCAGGGGACTGAACCAACCCCAAACTCACTGTGGAATTTACCTCTCCCTGGCCCAATGGCGGGTTTGGGTTCCAGGTCCCTGGGCTCTGGGCTGGCATCTCAGGCTTGCACGGAGGTGCCAGGCAGGGCCAAGCTGCAGGGAAGCGCAGAGGAGGTGAGGCTGCCCCAGGGAGAGAGCCCTGCCCTGATTCTGCTGAGCGGTGTAGACCGTGAGAAGGTGGTGGGCTGAGAGCTGGGGACCCCCTGTCTGGGGAAGGGGAAGGATGAGGGGAGGAGGGGAGAACAAGCCAGTTCAGCCCTCCCCAAACTGTGACTTAGAGCAGCCAGTGCTTGTACACCCCACCCACCCATCCATCCATCCATCCATCCATCCCTCCCTCCCTCCCTCCCTCCCTTCCTCCCTCCCTCCATCCCTCCATCCATCCCTCCATGTGTCCCTCCCTCTCTCCATCCATCCCTCCCTTCCTCCCTCCCTCCATCCCTCCCTCCATCCATCCCTCCCTTCCTCCCTCCCTCCATCCCTCCCTCCATCCCTCCATGCCTCACTCCATCCATCCATCCATCCATCCATCCATCCATCCCTCCCTTCATCCGTCTGTCCATCCACCACTCTCCCGTCCATGGTGCGCAGGGCATGACACCGCCTGTGCTCCCAGCCCCCCGTGCTTCCTCCATCTCCCTTTCACCCCATGATGTGACCTGGGGGGATTCTCTAGTGTCTCATAGGCTCCATAACGCCCTCCCTGGCCCCTGCCTGGGGCTCCCCTCACCCCGGTGCTGCTGGTGCCAGGGTGGTGGGTGGTTGCGGTGCCTTCCCACTCCATCGTTGAGCAGCTCCCTCCACCCCGGCAGGTCTTCAGCACTTACTCCAACGAAGACTACGACCGCCGCAATGAAGATGTCGACCCCATGGCTGCATCGGCTGAGTATGAGCTGGAGAAGAGAGTGGAGCGGCTCGACCTCTTCCCCGTGGAGCTGGAGAAAGGTGGGTTGCTCACTCTGTTCTGCACCCTGGGACTTCGTTGGTGCCCTGGGGCGGGCTGGAGGAGACTCCATTGGTGCTGGGTGGCCAGTGCCACCCCTCCAGGATGTGGCTCTCTGTCTCCACAGACTCTGAAGGGCTGGGAATCAGCATCATCGGCATGGGTGCGGGGGCTGACATGGGCCTGGAGAAGTTGGGCATCTTCGTCAAGACGGTGACGGAGGGGGGCGCAGCCCACCGGGACGGCAGGTAAGGGCCATGGGTTCCCCTTGCCAACCCCCTGCAGTGATGGAGGAGCTGTTGTGGGAGCAGGCAGATGTGCCAGATGTTCCTCAGGGTGGGAGATGCTGGGATGTGCGCAAGGGGTGGCCCCGCTGTGACAGCCCCCTTCTCCCCAGGATCCAGGTGAACGATCTCATTGTGGAGGTGGACGGCACCAGCCTGGTGGGGGTGACGCAGAGCTTCGCCGCCTCTGTCCTCAGGAACACCAAGGGCCGTGTCCGGTAGGGCCTGGGGGATTTGGGGGGCGGGAGACCCCCTGCAGCACCCTGCCCCATAGCCTGACCCCAGAGCACCCAGCTCCCAGGCTAGGCTGTCCCTCTGCCCCAAAACACTGCTGACCTCCTGTCCCCACACGCACTGCCTGCCCTGTGCCACCCCAGTACCCTCTGTCCCCCAGAATGGCCCCTCAGGATCCCTGCAGCCCCCAACTCATCCACCATCCTTGTAACACCCCCACAAGCACTGCCTGTGCCAGCAGGGATGTCCCTCCCGTGTCAGTGCCACTGGGTGTCCCCCACCCCAGCCCCTCATGGTTGGAGCTCCCCATAGCCGGCTGAGCCCCCCATCCTCAGCTGAGCCCCTTCGTCCCCGGCTGAGCCCCCATCCCCGCAGGTTTCTGATCGGGCGGGAGAAGCCGGGGGAGCAGAGCGAGGTGGCGCAGCTGATCCAGCAGACGCTGGAGCAGGAGCGGTGGCAGCGGGAGATGATCGAGCAGCGCTACACCCAGTACACCGAGGACGACGAGGAGGTGAGGGGGCAGCACGCACCCAGGAGGGAGCAGATGTGGTTTCTCCACCTGATGTGGGGCTGGTGGCTCGGTTTCTCCGTTTGAGATGGGGCGAGATGCCCAGCTGGGGGCACCATAAGCCAACGTCACTCTGTGCCCTCTGCAGACTGGCGAGTATGCCACGGACGAGGAGGAGGAGATGAGCCCCATGTTCCCCAGCAGTGAGATGGCCATCGAGGTGTTCGAGCTGGCCGAGAACGAGGATGCGCTCTCCCCTGTGGAGATGGACCCCGAAAAGCTGGTGCATAAGTTCAAGGAGGTGAGGAGGGATGGGGACGTGCCCGAGGAGCGTGGCCGCATGTGTATGTGCCCCTGGGAGCAGGGCAGGGATGTGTCCACCCTGTGCCAACACCCAGCTCCTCTCGCAGCTCCAGATCAAACACGCTGTCACCGAAGCCGAGATCCAGCAGCTGAAGAGGAAGGTGAGTGGGTGCCGTGGCTCCTTGCAGGCAGGGGACCCCCCTCCATCCCCCCAGGACGCCTGCATCTCCATCTCCCCATCTGTTCCTGGGTCCCCACATCTACCCCCCCCTCAGACCCCTCACCATGCCATGCTGTGCTGTGTGGTACGATGCCAAGCTGTGCCATGTCCTGATCCCGTTGCCCCCAGCTGCAGTGCCTGGAGCAGGAGAAGGCACGCTGGCGGGCTGAGAAGGCCCAGCTGGAGCAGAGTGTGGAGGAGAACAAGGAGCGGATGGAGAAGCTGGAGGGGTACTGGATGGAGGCGCAGAACCTGTGCCAGGCAGTGGATGAGCACCTCAAGGAGACGCAGGCGCAATACCAGACCCTGGAGCGCAAGTACAGCAAGGCCAAGAGGCTCATCAAGGAGTACCAGCAAAAGTGAGGGCAGCGCTGGGCCCTGGGCACCCACCTGGGCACGGAGCATCCCCCTGGGCAGGGGGGCATTCCTGGGACACCAACCCTTCCCAGGCACCCCTGTACCCTGGCCACAGAACATGGCATCAAGCATGAGCAATCCCCTGGCCATGGACCCATCCCAGGGACACCCACCCTTCCTGGGCACCCCTTGATCCCTGGGCACAGACTGTGCCATGGGCATAAACCATCCCCTGGGCATGGAATGTGCCTTTGGCACGGACCTACTTGGGGGACACCAACCCCTTCCTGGGCAACCTTTGTCCTTGGGCACAGGCCATTCTTTGGGCAGAAACCCTGAGGCACCAAATCCTTCCTGGACACCCTTCATCCCCTGGGGAGGGACCATTCCTGCGTGGGACCTTCCCCTTGATGTGGGCGCATCCCTCAGGCACCAGCTCCTTCCTGGGCATCCCTCATCCCTGCGCATGGACCATCCCGTGTCCAGGGACCTTCTGCTTGTTGTGGGCCCATCCCAACTTGTTCCTGGGCATCCTCATCCCCTGGGAGATGCCTTGGCACCATCACCCCATGGAGCACGGTCCCTTCCTGACACCCAAGTCCCGGGGTCCCCCCCAGACCCGCCCCACCTCCCCGGGGGTCTCCTTGGTGCCGGGTAGGGGGTGACGAGCACCTACATGCTGGCCCCACAGGGAGATCGAGTTCCTGAAGAAGGAGACGGCGCAGCGGCGGGTGCTGGAGGAGTCGGAGCTGGCACACAAGGAGGAGATGGAGAAGCTGCAGGAGAAGGTGGGCACCGGGCACCGGGACACGGGCTGCCCCTGAGCCCTGCGGGCACGGCCGGCCCCGCCACGCCACCCAGGGATCCCCTCGCCACTGGATCCCGGATGGATCACAGCAGATCTGCGCGTGCGGCCACTGGATCCTGCGCTAGGCGGTGGTGGAGCTGCGTGGGGCACTGGCTCTGCTCCGGACTGAGCTCTGGCCGCTGGATCCCGCACCGGATCATGGTGGATCTGCTTGGGGCGCGGCTCCCATCAGACTCTGCTCCCGCCGCTGCCCCGGATCGCAGGGGATCTGCTCAGGTGCTGGCACCTCCTGATCCTCCTCCTGGCACCGGATCCCACACTGGATTGCAGTGGATCTGCCTGGGATTGGGGTCGCAGTGGATCCTGCTTCAGGGTCTGACATCTCATAATGGATCAAAGAGATCTTCCTGGGTGCCGGATCCCGGCCGGCCTGCTCGGGATCCTGCTGTGGCTCCCCTAGATCTGCGCTCGATGCTCTGCTGGGAGCGGATCCCATGCTGGTCATGCTGGGTCCCACCGCAGATCGCTCTGGATTCCACCCTGGATCCCTGGGGGGGATGCGCTGTGCTGGCTCACAGCGGATCCTCGCAGTGGCACCGGATCCCGCAGCATCCCGGAGGCTTCCATGGGATGCAGTGGAGGGGGCAGCACCCACCAGGCTGGGGGCACCAGGGTGCAGGCAGCAAGGGGTCTCCTGACATCCAGCAGAGCCCCCCATGCACTTCCATCTGCACCCCCCTCCATCACCCCCAAATGCCTCCCTGATGCCCCACAGAGACCCACACTTGCCTGCAGCCCCCCCCCCCCCCCCAATCCCCCACCCACAGCCCAACACCGGCCCTCCAGCACCCTACCCACCCCCACTCCTTCCGCCCCCCCCCCCGGCACCCCTGTGTCGTGTCCCCTGCCGTGTCCTGACCCCTGAGTCCAGTGCCCTCAGTCCATTCCAGTGCCCCCATCTCTGTATCCCTGTCCCGTTGCCCCCAGCCCTGTCCCCCCAGTTACATGTTCGCACCCCTGTCCCCATGTCCCCCCTTTCCCTTTGTGTCCCCCCTGTGTCCCCCCCGCTGAGACCTCTCCCCTTTCCTCTTTTTCAGATCTCTGAACTGGAGGCCAAGCTGCAGACTTTGAAAAATTCCAACCCGACTTAAACCACCCTCAAAACGCAGCGATTTTGGGGGGGGGGGCCCCACTCCCCCCAGCCCCATCCCCCCTCCTCCCCACCCCTGCCCCACGGGGGAGGAGGCAAGACCCCTGCCAAGGCCTCCTGGTGCCCCCCACTGCCCCCCAGGGGGCACAGACAGTGGGGGGGTGGGTGCAGGGTGCATCTTGTGTGGGGGGGGGGGTGGGTGTTTGGGGGGCGGACACCCCGCGTTCGTGTCTGTGTCCAGTGTGAGTCTCGTGGTGACGTGATGGACCAATCGGGGGGGGGGCACAGCCCCCCCAGGCTTCCCCCCTCCCCAAACGCACCCTCCTTTTGACATGACACCCCCCCAACCCCCTGACACAGAGCTGGCACCCCGGTTTGACGCTGGGGTGCAAAAATGCCCTTGCCCCCCCAAATGTGAGCCATATTGGGGAGCAAAGGGGGGGTGTACGCTGAAACACCCCCCTATCCCCAGCTCCTCCTCTTGGGACTCTCCTGGAGCAGCGGCAGGGGGGGGCAACTGCCTTTGGGCCCCCCCCGGACTCAACCTCCCAGTTTGATACCTGGGACACTGCAGACCTTCGCCATGGAGGGGGGACTCCAGGTGCCCCCCTGCACCTTCAGTGCCACCACTGCTGACCAGGAGGGACCCCCTCAGCCTTTGCCAACCCCTGCAGCAGGCATGGGAGGGGGCACCACCCACCCCCTGGGATGTGGGGGCTACTTGGCACGGCCGGGGGTTGCCCACAGTGCCCCCCAGCACCCAACACTGCCCTCCCCGAGCCCAGGGCTTTCGCCTTCCCTGGGCAGAGGGGGGGACACACAAGGGTCTCCCTTCTGGGTGGGGGCCATGCCCTCACCCCCCCACTGTAAATACTGCCCCCATCCCCCCATAAATCACAATATTCCTCTGGGGCTGGAACACCCCCCACTCGCCAACCCCCGCCGGGTCGGGTGGGTCCCAGCTCCTCGGCCCGGGCGCCCCCCTCGTTTAGTTTTTGTTTCTATTTTGCCCTCCCCCGCCCCCGAAGTTCCGAGTCTCCGACAGTAACTGGATGTGGGGGCAACTGGGAGCCAGAGCTGGTTATACTGGGAGGGGGAGGAGAGGGGCACGCGGGAAGGGATGGCGGGAAGGGGGGGGGGGGTCCGACTGGATTGGAGCCACTTTGGGGGGGGGGGGGGGGGGAGGTATTTAAGGGGGGGGCGGAGCGAGAGCCCCGGCGATGCTGGGGTTATTTAATCACCCGTGTACCTGTGCTGTATATACTATATATAAATGTACCTATGTACGCCCCGTGGTGCCGCCGCCCCTGCTGGGGCAGGGGGACAGACTGGGGGCACTGGGAGGAGGGGGACGGATTGGGGGCACTGGGAGGAGGGGGACAGACTGGGGGCACTGGGAGGAGGGGGATGGATTGGGGGCTCTGGGAGCTGTGGGAAGGACTGGGAGGAGTGGGACAGACTGGGGGTGGCTGAGGGGACTGGAAAGGCTGGGGTGCACTGGGAGGGGAGGGAAGGACTTGGGGGGCACTGGGAGGCTGATTGATCCGTGAGGGTTTGGGTGGGCTGGGGGAGGCCGAGTGTGTGTGTGTGCGTGTGCACACACAGAGACCGGTGTGCGCACAGCCTGTGTGTGCATGGAGCGTGTGTGTGTGTGTGTGTGTTCAGTGAGTGTGCGTGCGTGGAGCTGTGTGTACAGCCTGGGTGTGCACGCGTGTGTGTGTGCACAGAGGTGTGTGCGCATGGGGGTGTATGCACTGTGTGCGCACAGTGTGTGTGTACATGGAGCTGTATGCACTCTGTGTGTGTGCGCAGTGTGAGTGTGCACGGAGGTGTTTGTGCATGGGGGTGTGTGCACAGTGTGTGTGTACATGGAGCTGTATGCACTCTGTGTGTGTGCGCAGTGTGAGTGTGCACGGAGGTGTTTGTGCATGGGGGTGTGTGCACTGTGTGTGCACAGTGTGTGTGTACATGGAGCTGTATGCACTCTGTGTGTGTGCGCAGTGTGAGTGTGCACGGAGGTGTTTGTGCATGGGGGTGTGTGCACTGGTGTGTGTGTGTGTACAGGGGCTCTGTGTGTGCATGGAGGGTGTGTGCCCGGGGGGGTGTATGCATGGAGGTGTATGCACTGTGTGTGTGTGCGCGCACAGGGGCTGTGTGTGCACTCTGTGTGTGTGTGCGCGCACAGGGACTGTGTGTGCACTCTGTGTGTGCACAGCGTGTGTGTGTGCAGTGTGTGTGCTCTCTGTGTGTGCACGGGGGGGGTGTGGGTGCACACGCCGCGTGTGCCCGTGTGCTCTCTGAGTGTGCACGTGTGTGTCTGTCTGTCTGTCCGTCCTCCCGGCGCTGTCCTTTCAGCACCACCCCGCTCCCCGCTCCCCGCCCCTCGCCCGGGGCCGAACCGAGCCCAGACCGGGGGGGTGGGGGGTGGGCAGAGGGGGGCGGGGCGGTTGATCCCGGCCCCCCGCCCCCCCTCCCCCCGCGGCCGTTTCCGGGTTCCTGTCCCCCCCCCGCGGCCCCCGGCCCGGCGGGGCGGCTCGGCCGGGAGCGCCCAGGATGCCCCAGGAGCGTGGGTGAGTGCGGGGGGGGGGGGGCAGGGCGGGACCCGGGGTGGGGGGGCACCCACGGGAGAGCACCCCAGTACGGCCCCACCCTCGGGACAGCATCCCTGGCCCAACCCTCCACCCCCGAGACAGCATCCCGGTACAGCATCCCCGGGCCAGCCCTCTCCCCCGCCCCGGTACAGCCGCCCCGCTCCGGTCCAACTGCCCCCCCCCCCCGTACGGCATCCCCGGTGCATCCCTACCTCCGGGACAGCCCCCCCGCCCGGTCCGGCATCCCCTGTACAGCCCCATTCCCCGTACAGCCCCCCTCAGCCCTCAGTACAGCATCCTGGGACAGCCATCCCGCCCCCGACCCTCGGTACAGCCCCTCCCCCGAGTCCATCCCCATCCCCCATCCCTCCGCCCCCCTCGACCCCCGGTTCAGCATCCCGGGTTCAGTCCCCCCGTCTCCCTCCCGCCCCGATGGTGTCCCCGGTCCCGGCACCGCCCCCCCCAACCCCTCCCACCCCCCCCGGATGCAGGGAGGGGCCGGGGGGGGGGGGGGGCTGGCTTAGATCTGACCAGCTCCCCCCCGACCCCCCCCTCATGCTCCCATGCTCCCAAGGAGCGCCCCCCCCAACACGGGGTGGGGGTGTGTGTTGTTGGGGGGTGGGAGTGGGATGAGGGGGGGTGTGGGTGGCGTGTTAACACCTCCCTGGCCGCCCTGCAAATAGCATTCCCAGTACCGCCCCCCCCCCCCCGCCCCAGCCTGCTTACCACACCGGGGGGGGGACACACTGACCCCCCAAATGGGGGGCGATGTTTGCCGCGCCTGCTCCCCCCTCCAGGTTCCTGCCCCTCCTGTGCTGTGAGGCTGAAACTGGGAACACTGGGAAGGTTGGTGGGGGAGGGTGGTATGGGGGCACCCTTGCCCTCCCCACTTGCACAGGTTTGGGGCATGTTCGGGTCTGGGTCCCCTTCCTTGCTCTCCCTGCCCCGGTGTGGGGTCCTCTCTCCCTGACCCCCCCTCTGTCCCCAGCGCTGTCCCACCATGTCGGTCTCCAAGCTGCAGGACGTGGATGAGGTTTTTGGTGAGCGCCTGGGGGCCCGCGGGGCAAGACCCCCCCATGGGTGCTGCACCCGCGGCCCCCCCCCCCCACTCAGCAGTGAGGGGGGACCCAGAGCCGGGCCTGGTGACAACATGTGTTTGGGGACACTGGGATGGGGGACGCAGCCACCACAGAGGGCCACGTGTGCGGTGGGGGAGAGGGGGACGTGGGGACATACGTGGGGCTGGGGGACATGGGGACGCATGGGGGGACACACAGACACATGCGTATGGGCACAGGGTGACACAGATGTGGGGACCCAGCAGGGGACATGGCCCAGAGTGGGTCCTCGGGCTGGAGGTGGGGTGCAGGAGTTGTCCTGGACATCGGGGTGACCCCAGGCAAAGCCCTCTCCCCCGGATGATGGGGACGCTCTGTCCTCAGGGCCACCCCGCTGTCCCCTTGCCGGGGCAGCTCTTTGAATGCTTCTCTCTGTCCCTCTGTCCCCTGTCCCACCCCACCGCGGTGCCCCGTCCATCCACGTCCCCTCTCTCATCTCCTCTGGGGACCCCCACCTCACCTCTGACTCTCTTGCCCTGTTCCTGTGCCCCCCATGCCCTCCCCACCGGGCTGCCCTTCTCTGCCCACCTGCCCTCCTCTCCCTCCAATGCTCTCCCTCCATCTCCTCAACCTGGCCGTGCCCACCCCCCTTTCCTTCCCCCTCTCCCATCCCTCCCCACCCACCTGTCCTCCCTTTCCCTTGCCTGTGTGCGGCTGCCCCCATCTTCCCTCTCCCTGCTTGTCCATCCCTCCCTCCCATCTCCTTGTCCCTGCCCTTCTGTCTACCCCATCTCCTTTTCCTTACCTGTCCGTCCACCCATCCATCTTCCCTCTCCCTACCTGTTCTTCCATCCCTAACTTGCATTTCACTGTCCTTACCTCGCAATTTGTCCATCCCTGTCCCCATCCATCATCCATCCATCCATCATCCATCTGTCCATCCATTTCCATCTCCTTGTCCCTACCCATCTGTCTGTCCACCATCTCCTTTTCCTTATCCGTCCGTCTGTCCGTCCATCCATCCCTCCCTCCCCCCTTCCATCCTTTTCCTTCTCCCTGCCCATCTGCCCAACCCTCCTCACCCATGCCCCTCCTGTCCGTCTGTCCGTCTCTCTCTCTCTGCCCCGGTCTCTCTTTCACCCCCAGATTTTACCGCTGTGGTTCCAGAGACGCCGCGCCTGGACACGAGCCTGCAGAAGGCCCGAGCGCGGCTCTTGGCCAAGGGCCGCCGGCAGCGGCCATCGCGCTCCCGCCTGCGAGACAGTGCCAGCTCCACCGAGGGCGACGAGGGGCCTGAGGCGGCGGTGAGGCTGGGGGCTGCAGGGCGGGGGCACCGCGGGGCGAGGGGATGACTGGGGAAGGTAGAGGGGTTGGACCCCCCCGCGAGAGGGACAACGCGGCTGGGGAAGGGGCTGGAGGAGGGGGGTGACGAGGAGCGGGTGAGGGCGCGGGGGCCGTTCAGCCTGGGGAGGGGGCTGAGGGGGGGCCTCATCGCGCTCTGCAGCTCCTGACGGCAAGGGGTGGCGAGGGGGCGCTGGGCTCTGCTCCCCGAGTTTCAGCGGGGCAGGTTTGGGTTGGGTATCGGGAAATGTCCTTCACTGTCAGAATGGTGAAGCCCCGGGTGCCCAGGGAGGTGGTGGAGTTGCCATCGCTGGGGGGGTTAAAGCCGGGCAGAAGAGGGGCCCGGGGGGTGGGGGGGCTGGGCTGGACCCAATGGTCTCAAAGGTCTTTTCCCTCCAAGCGATTCCATGATTCCATGATTCTATGCCATGTGCCCCCAGGGCGCTGAGGGCGATGGTGCCCCTCCGGCCCCCTCGCCCTTCTCCTTCGAGGCAGGGGCGGGGCGGCGGGCGCTGGGGGACCCCCCGGTCCCCTCGCCCCCCCTCAGCCGCTACCGGCCCCTCACCGAGGCCTCGTCCCAGGAGGGGCTGGCGGGCACCCCCTCGCCCAAGTCCTGCCCCAGCTCTGACAGCTCGCCCGGCTTCGCCCGCCGCGACGCCTGGCCCCAGCGGCACAGCGAAGGTGAGACCTCCCCCTGCCCCCCCCGGCACCCATGGTGGGGGGGCAGTGGGTGACAGCCCTGCCCTTGTGCCACAGACGACAGCCGGGACATGAGCCCCCCTGAGCCGTCCAGCCCCACCGTGGCGCTCGATAAGAAAACACGGAGGAAGTTCTTGGATTTGGGGTGAGACTTCGCCCTGGGAAGGAAAAGGGGGGATGGATGGGGGGATGGAAGCGGGGATGGTGGGAGGGATGGATAGAGGGGATGGAGGGATGGAAGGCGGGATGGAGGGAGGGATGGGTAGGGGACAGAGGAAGGGATGGATGACCGATGGAGGAAGAGGCTGGAAAGGTGATGGAGGGGGTCTCTGAGGATGGACGGAGGGGGTTATGGTGGGGGCACAGCCATCAGGACACCCCGTGCCCCACCGACCCTGTCACCCAGGGTGACCCTGCGCCGGGCGTCCTCCAGCAAGAGCCGGAAGGAGAAGGGCAGCAACCGTCTGTCCATGGGCAGCAGGTGAGGGACCCCCCAGGGTGGGGGGGCTGCTCCAGGGGCCCCGCGCCCTGACGTGGCTCTGTCCCCAGGGAAGCAGCCGAGGGTCCCAGCCGCCCCTTGGGGTCCCCTTTCCTGCCCTTCTCGTGGTTCTCGGATGGCTTGAGGGGCTCAGCGTCCCCTGGCTCCGCATCACCCGCCAGCTCGCCCCGGCACGAGGGGCTCAGCCCCCCCAAATCTGCCTCCCAGGTCAGTGCCCAGGGCGGGGGTCCCGGCCCTGTGGGGGGTGTGGGGAGGGCAGGGGAGCGCTACGGGGCCAGGGGGCTGCAGGGAACGAGGGTGTGAGTTAGGTACCTATAGGGAAGGGGTCAGAGCCCCGTGGGTCTGGGTTGCTAGAGGGCCGGGGCACACAGCCCCACAGATCTGGGCACCTATAGGGCAGGGGTCCCAGCCCCATAGGGTCAGGAAGGCTTTAGGGGGGAACCAAAGCCCAGCAGGTCTGGTAGCCCAATGGGGACCCCGAGCCCCACGGGGTGGGTGGCTATGGGGCTGCGCCGGGGGCTGCCAGCCGCTGTGGGGCAGTGGGGCCAGCCCTGCCCTCGCCCTTCTGCAGGACTCGACGCTGAGCGAGGACTCCCCACCGCCCAGCGCCAGCCCACGCCTGCCGGGCCCCACGGCCACCAAGTGCTCCTACCCCTACCACACGCTGTCCCAGTCTTCGGATGAGGTGAGCGGACAGTGCAGGGTTAGGGTGTCCCCCCCCTCCCTAGTGCTGCTGGGACTCCTGTTAACCCCTGGCCCCCTGCGCCAGTTCCTGGATGAGCCCCCTGGCGCGGCCGCAGGCTGGACATGCCAGCAGGTGGGACAGTGGCTGGAGAGCCTTAACCTGGAGCGCTACGCAGAGGAGTTCTCGGCCCACGGCGTTGACGGCCCACGGCTCCTGCACCTCGACGGTGCTAAGCTCAAGGTGTGTGGCCAAGGGGGCTCTTCTGCTGGGGCCAGGGGTTCCAGGCACCCCAACAGGCTCGGCTGTAGGGCAAGAGGTTCTAGGTGACCCAAAGGGATGCTCCCTGGGGCGGGAGGTATGGTGGGTTCTAGGTACCCCAAGGGGGTGCTCCATGGGGCAGATACAGTTGGGTTCTAGGTATCCCAATGGGCTCATCATGGGCACATAAAACCTCTTGTTCTAATCGGTGGCTCCATGGGGCAGGTGGGAAGAGGTTCCAGGTAACCCAAAGGACAAGCCAATGTGGCAGATGGGAGGTTTTAGGTACCCTAAGGGTGTGCTCCATGGGGCAGGAGGTCTGGGTGGGTTCTAGGTACACCAAGGGCTGTGCGTGAGGGGTGTAGGTACCTCAGCAGGGTGATCCTGAGCACGGGCAGTGCAGGGCGTCCTGGTACCCCAGCGAGCCAGTTCAGAGGGCAGGGGGTGCCAGTGCCCCACAGCCATGGGGAGGGTCGTGGCCCCCCCACCAGAGCTGGGCTGTGCCGGCAGGCGCTGGGCGTGGGCAGCTCGCAGGACCGTGCGGTGCTGAAGCGGAAGCTGAAGGACTTGAGCTTGGCTGTGGAGAAGGAGCGCAAGGCCCAGGAGAAGGCGGAGAAGCAGCGGGAGAAGCAGAAGAAGAAGGAGCAGGAGCAGCGCCGGAGCTAAGGAGGGGCCTGAGCGCCCCTGCATCCCCTCCCCACCTGTAGCCCCTGGGACGGGCGCCTGGCGCAGGACACGGCACCGTGGCCTGAGATGCGCTGCCAGGCTGAGATGGGCACCGAGTGGCACATGCCCTCCCCCCCCCCCCAGCCGCCTCGTCCCCACCTGCACCCCCTGCACAGTCTGGGCCCCCTCCTTGGGCCCCTTTTCCAGATGCGAATGGCACAGTGGACCCCCCCCCTCCCGTCCCGTCACACCCCTGCACCCCACGGGGGTCACAGCCACCCCCTACCCCAGCCCCCCCCAGCCCGGTGTGGTGGCAGCTGAGGGCAGCGCATGGCCTGATCCCCCCAACACACAGAGCCCCCCTGTCGGGGTGTGGGGAGTGAATGCTGACCCCCCCCAGCCCCAAATACAGTGCTCGGGGGCACCCCAGGAAATAAAAGGGTATTGAGGGCCAGTGCAAGCCAGTGCCACCAGTGTGAGCCTGACTGGGATGGGGCTGGGGGGACGAGACGGGGTGGGGGATGCTCCATGCCAGGCTGGGAGCAACCAGAGGTGGGGGGACTAGCCCCCACCCCAGGACCCAGCCCTCCATGTTGGAGCCCACCGTGTCCCCAGGCGTGTCCCCAGGTGCCCCCTGTGTCTGCACTAGGGTGGGTAAACTGAGGCACGAGGTGTGGTGTGCAAATAGGGGGGCCCAGGACCCCCAAAGCATCACACTAGGAGCTCAGTCAACATCCAATTTACTGACTGGGGGGGGTGTCTGGGGGGGGCCGGGGAGGGTCCTGAGCATGTGGAGAACCCCCCCAGGGGGTGCAAGGAGCTGGGGGGCACATGTGGGTGAGAACAGCTCAGTAGTGCAAGACCAGGGACGGCGCAGGCAGCTGGGGGGCGGGGCGTGCTCAGGCCTGGTCCCCACCCTGTCAGGGACAGGGAAGTGCTACTGGTCATACTGGGAAAGGACCAGTCCCCGGGTACCCCGGCGTGCACCCTTCCGGGGCGAGTGCCAAGGTGAGGGAGGGCAGCAGGAGCTCTGGCCCCTAACTGCTGCTCCAGTGCCACCCCCAGCTCTGTACTTAAGTGCCACAAAGGCCGGGGGGGGGAGGCTGGGACCCCTCACCCCACTGGGGACCCCCCCCCACCTTCCCTCTCACACACCAACGGCAGCAGAGGCAGAACCCGGGCACTAAAAACCCACGCTGGCATAAAAACGACACCCTGGGGGGCCCTGGGGGGGGCCAGGGGCGATCGGCTGGCTGGGGAGGCCGCGAGCCCCTGGGGGGTCCTAGGGGACGCGGTAGGTGGAGGTGTTTTTGGGCTCGGTGCTGGGCACGCACCAGTCCCCGGCCTCCTGGCTCGCCTGGTAGTGCCGCCATGCAGACTTGTTGTAGACGGGCAGGCGCTCCACCGAGTCCGTGGACAGGGCCTGTGGGAGACACGGGGCTGGGGGTGGCCCTGCACCCCCCCGGGGGCCACGGACCCCCTGGCCTGGGGGAAAGGGACCCACCTTCAGGTAGATGACGGCGTCAGTGCCGAAGCCCTCCATGGAGAAGAGCTGCAGGTCCCCCTGGAAGTACTTGGCGTAGAGGCGGGAGATGGGCAACCCGTAGCCAAAGCCGGCCTGGGGGGGTGAGGAGATGGGGTGGGGGGTCCCTGCTGCTGGGGGCAGCACCACCAGGGGACCCCAAGCCTCTCCACGCCACCACAAAGTTTTCCCATGCCACCCCAACCAGCACCACGCATACCCACCGGTGCCCACGTGCCACTTCCAGGCACCCCCAGTGGTCACTGCGCCACTCTCAGACCTCCCCACGCCACCCCCAAGCATGCCTATGCCACTCCTAGGCACCCCAAAGTGTCCCCATGCCACCTCCAAACATCTCCATGCTACCCTCAGGTACCGTGAAATGTCCTCAAGCCACCCTAGGTGTCCCCAAAAGTCCTCATGCCAAGCCCAAACCTCCCCGTGCCATCCCATGCCACCCCCAAAGCACCCCCATGCTGCTCCAGCCACCCTGGAATGTCCCAATGCCACCTCCAGACACCCCCAAACCTCCCCACGTCTCCCCTAGCTGCAGACTCGCCCCCTGTCCCTCACTCCTCAGGGCCATGAGGGGGTCCCTGTGGCACCTCCTGGGATGCACCCACCAGGGTGGCACCTACCAGGGGGGCCCCGCCGGCGCCCAGCTGGGGGGTGGGGGCAGTGGAGTACATGTAGCTGAAGAGCCGCTCGATCTTGCGCAGCGGGACGCCCATGCCCCGGTCACTCATCTGCAGGGCACCATGGGGAGTGACCAGCCCACTCCTGGATGGCCCCCCCCCCCGATCAGCATCCCCTATTCCGGGCTCGGGGACTCCCCCTGGGATGGAGCTGGTGGTCCCTGGCGCACCTTGATGGACAGGTCCTCCTGGCCCAGGGCCACCATCACCCTGATGGGTGGCAGGCGCGGGCTATTCTCATGGCTCTCCACGGTGGCACGCATGGCATTCTGTGGGCACAGAGTGGGTTAGGGGAGCCCCTACCCTGCCCCCCCCCAAAAAAAACAAGGGCTGGGGGTACCTTGAAGAGCTCAAAGAGCATGTGGTAGAGGTGCGAGGGCACGTAGACAATGCTGATGGGCTGCTGGGCGTTGCTCGCTGCGCGGGATGAAAGCGGTGCCGTCAGCAATGCCAAGGTCCCCAACCCTGAACGAGCCACCCAAGAATCCCCTGTGCAGGGCACCCCCCAGCCTCACCGTTCACCTCCTCGATCTCCAGGTCAGGTGAGGCCATGTAGTACTTGTCACACAGCAGCTTGGCCATGTTGTAGGCGTCTGGGGGGCACAGGGGGCAGCGCCCCCACAATGAAGCAGCCCCAAATGTGCCCTCCAACCCCAGGGACCTGCCCTGAGCCCCTCCCCTGCCCAAGGTGTCCCCCACAACCCCAGGAACCTGCCTCGAGCCCCTCCCCTGCCCCAGGTGTCCCCCACAACCCCAGGGACCTGCCCCGAGCCCCCCCTGCCGCCCCAAATGTCCTCCCCCAACCCCAGGGACCTGCCCCAAGCCTCCCCCCCACCCTAAATGTCCCCCCCAGCCCCAGAGGGTGCAGCCCCCTGCTCCCACCCCACCCCCCACCCCCCACTGGTGACACAAATGGCCCCAAACAGGGAGATCCCAGGGCAAGGGGAAGATCGGGGGGGCCTCCAGCTGCTGCCCCCCCAGTCCGTGCCCCCCGTGGGGTGGGACCCCCCGTCCCCACAGACCTCTCACCACGTTGGCCACGCTGCAGTGGGGGTCGATGCTCCCGATGTGCTTGGGGTGCGCGGGGTTTGTGCTGCCATCGAAGAGCAGGGCTGGGGAGGGGATGGGGGGGGACAGCGACCAGTGGGGACCCCATCCCACCACCCCCCAGCTGCCCCACAGCCCCCCAGGTTGAGCTCAGGGCTGGGCTTGCTGCCACCCCAAGGGGAAGGGGACGCATTGGGCTGGGGGGGGCACAGAGCCCCGCGTAGGGGCAGGATGGGGGGGGTCTGAGGACAGGGAGGTGTTAGGGGCTGTGGGGGGGCACGGGGCAGAGCCCGGGGCTGGGGGGTACACCTAGGGCAGGGAGGTGGAAGTGTTTGGGGCAAGGGGGTGCTCAGGCAGGGGACACCTTGGGCTGGGGCTCATCTGGGGCAGCAGCTCAGGGGCTGGGGGAGAAATGGGGTGGGGCTTGGGGCAGATCCCTGGGGCTGGGGGTGACACTGGGGGCAACACTGGGGGCAGAGGCAGGACCCCTGGGGTGGGGCAGGGGGACAAGTGGAGGAAGGACCCCTGGGGTGGGAAGGAACCCTCAGGGGATGGGGATGCTGGGGTTGCGGGGGGATGCTCAGGGTGACAGGGACCCTCGGGGCGGGGCTGGGGGCACCCCAGGACCCCCGCTCACTGTGCTGGTTGATGAGCATGCGGATGGAGATGCGGCTCAGGTAGAAGCGGTCAAGGAAGTACTGGATATTCTGGTTGGAGACGGGGTCGTCGCCATAGGCCTCCTTGTACTCGATGACGCCCTGGGCCATGGTGGGCACCACGTCGTTGTGCCGGTTGCGGATGGTGACCAGGGCGTTGGTGAACCTGGGCAGGGCAGCTGGAGGCAGCTGGGGGGCACTTGCTCCAAGCAGAGCCCCGAGCCAAGCCGGGTTTCCCCAGGAGCTGATGGCACCAGGGAAAACCTAGAGCACAATTTGATGGCCCGGAGCAGAATTCGGTGGCCCAGGACAATTGGAGCACTGCACAATGGGGATGGTTTTGGGGACAATGTGCAGTGCAGAGGGCCTGAGCTCTCGGCGATGCCAGCACAAGGCCAGGACAAGATGACATCCCAGGATCAGGACAAGGGGTGTCACAGACCCACTGTCACCCCCAACTTACTGTCCCAGGGTGGCCTGGTCCTCGGGGTCCCGTTCGAGGAACTCCATGATGTCCAGCAGGCTCTGGACGTACCTGGGGAAGAAGCTGGTTACCCCCCACCCTGTGCCCCCCAAATAGAGGGGACCCCACGCCAGGGGGGCACAGAGGGGCTCAGCACCCCCTCACTCAGCACCCCCTCTGGTCTTTTCAGGGTGGGATGTGGAGGTGGCCCCAGTGACCTCTGACAGCTGGGGACACCGCACTGGCACAGGGGTGTGCCCACAGGGCCCGCAGCCCCTGCCACGCAAGAGCATGGCATAGCACCAGCTGGGTGCTGCCCTGCCCCTGTGCCACCCCACAGCTCCTCCAGACCCCAACCCACTGCGGGGGACAGCCAGTAGTGGTGGGACCTGTGGTGGCAGTGGGACCCCCTGGGTGACAGCAGCAGCCATGGTGGCAACGGGAGCCACACAGGTGACAGAGGTGTCAGCAGCCACGGGACCCTGGGCAGCAGGACATGTGGTGGCAGCAGCGACTCTGCAAGTGCCAGAAGTGGGACCCCAGCATCAAGACCCATGGTGGCACCTGGAGCCATGGTGGCAGCAGGGACCCCCACAAGTGCCAGCGGTTGGACCCTTGTGAACGACAACAGTGGGACCCCCAGCAGCAGGACCCGCACAGCCAATGGCGGTGGCACCTCCACACCCAATGCCACATGGGACCAGGTGGTCCCGGAGGTGGCAGGCCCCTCCCCCCGCAGGCCCCCCCACCTCACCAGCTCTGCACCAGCTGGACGGACGGCGTGTGCAGGACGCGGTCGGGCAGCAAGTTGATCTCCTTCATGATGTTGGAGAGGCGCACGGGCAGCTCCTGCCGCAGGAAGGCGAAGGAGGTCTTCTCGCAGGCATTGGTGGATCCTGGGGGGACACACACGGGCTGAGCCCCCTGCTCGATGTCCCCAAGCCCAGGGCTGGCTTTGCTCCTGCTCCTCTGCTGGTGGGTACTGGGGTGACTGGAGCAGCAGCAGGAGCAGGTCCCTACCCTTGGCTGGAGGGGGGTCTGCAGGGGGCCGGGGGGGCACAGCTGAGCCTGCTGGGGAGGCAGGATGGGTGCCCAGTGCAGCCCAGCCCAATCTAGTCCAGCCCAGCCCAGCCCAAACTGGGGCTAGAAGCCCCACCAGATGATCTGATGGGAGAAGACCCTGGGCCCCATCAGAGCTTGGGGACACCCCCAAACCGGACCCTCGGCCTGGCAGCTCCGCAGAGCAAGGACCCCCCCTCCCCTCAGGGACCCCTGGAAACATGCCAGGACATCGACACCCCCAAGCCAGGAGCCAGTGCGGGGGGCAAAGCTGCCCCCAGCCCCCCCGGCACATCTCTGGGGATGGGTCTGAAGCATCAAGGGGGTCGGGGTCGGGGGGTCCTGGTCGGATGGGGCAGAACTGGGGGGTCTGGGCTGGGGAGCCCCATGTGCAGCTTGGCTGGAGGAGGGAACGTGTGTAAATATAGCGCTGGCATTAAACGGGGGGGGGGCAGCGCCGGGCGGCAGCGGCTCCTCCTCCCTGGGGCACCAATGGGGGCGTTTGCCAGGGGGCACCTTGTCCATCCACCCTGGAGGTGTCACCCAGATGCAGGGGGGCTGGAAGGAGCAGGGAACCCCTGCCCGGGGTCCCCCACAGGAGTTGTTTACTGGGGTGGGGGGCAGGTGTCCCATGGCAGGGGGGACACCAGGGGGTGCAGGGAACTCCCAGCCAGGGGTCCCACACAGGGGGTACTACCGAGGGGGGGGGCGAGGGGGGGCCTGAGGTGCCCCACGGGTGGGGGTGGCTAGTCCACGTAGGGGTTACCACCTGAGGGGGGAAGAAGAGGTGCCCCACAAAGAGGGGGGTACTTAGCCAGGTCATTACTTGCCCAGGGTGGGGGGGGTCACAGCCCCCTGTGGGTGGCTGGGCGGGAGGGGGGGTGGGCAGGGGGATTTCTCCAGCGGGGGGTCCCTATCCCGGTTATTAACCCGGGAGCAGAGATTTCCCTGGGTCGGGGGGTACCTGGGGGTCCCCTCCAATAACCGCCGGTTGTTTGGGGCGGGGGGCTTTGGTTCCCAGGCCCGGACACCCCCACGACCACCCCCGGCCCCAGGGTGTTTACTTAGGGGGGTGTGCGCGGAGACCCCGCCCCCGGCCCCGCCCCCCGAGCGGGTGTTTACCGGACGGGGGGTTCATGACGAGGTGTGTGGGGTGGGCTCCCTCAGCCCTGGGGGGTCTCGGGGGATCCCACCCGGTTTGGGAGAGGGGGGAGGGTGGGGATTTACCGAAGTCCAGGAACTGCTTCATGGAGAGCGGCGACGGCGAGAACTTGCTGAAGTGCTCAATGTAGGTGGGGACGCCGGCCAGCGCCGCGCGCTTCGCCAGGCACCGCAGCAGCCGCATCGCCCCTCGCGCCCCCCGGGACCCCCAGCCCCGCAGCCCCCGGCCCGCAGCCTGCACACAGCCCGCCCTTCTGCCAATCACCGCCCCACAGCCAATCAGCGTCCGTCACCCTGCCTCTGGCCCCACCCCACCAGCATCGCCCTTCTGCCAATTACCACCCCACAGCCAATCAGCTCCGGTCTCCGCTGCTGGCCCCGTCCCTGCCGCCAGCCTCTCCTCGCCGCTTGCAAACAGCCCGCCCCCACCTGCCACTCACCGGCCCTACGCCAATCAAACGCCCGTCGTTGCTGCTGGCCTCGCCTCCGCCGCCAGTCACCGCTCACTCCTTCCGTCGGCCCCGCCCCGTCCGCTAGCTTCGCCCCGTGAATCCCCGCCCCGCTCCTGCTACTGGCCCCGCCCCAACCCCCGCCCCCCGGCAAGAAAACAACCTGTCCCTCCGCCAATCAGCGCCCGCGCGTTAACCCCGCCCCCAGTGCCGGAGGCCCCGCCCCCCAGTATAACCCTTTCCAGGCCGGAGCGGCGCAGCTGCGCTTAAGCCCTCACACACCCCTTCCCCTCCTGCCTAGGGTACCCTCCCCAACCACCCCCATCCCCCACCACTCAGGAGAGCCGAGGTTACAAATCCCAGAGCGAGGCTTTATTGGGCCCCGGTGGGGGGGGCAGGGGGTGCAGGACCCCCCCAGTACCGACCGCGCTCCGGGGCGCAACAGAGACACGGAATAACTTAACCCTTCCGCGGCGGCGTCCACGGGGGACACGGGGGGCAAGAGAGTCCCGAAGAGACAGGACAGGGGCGTGGGGGGACACGGACTGGGGCTCTGCACCCCCTTCCCGAGCCAAACCCGTGCCCAGTGCAGCCCGCGAAGCGAACGTGTGGCAATCCTGGCTGCGGGGAGGGAGAAATGCACCCCCCATCCCCATCCCAGCACAGGGAACTGGAGAAAAGAGAGGGAGAGAGGAGAGAAAGGGAGAAAAGAGAGGGGAAAGGAGAAAGGCAGCAAGGATGCAATGTCGTAAACCTTGGCAGAAGCCAAGGGGAATCCCGCACCCAGCGTCGAAGGAAAAGGGATGCGGGGAGGGGGGGGGGCGGGGGGCAGCAAGCATGTCCCGGTGCGAGGACGTGTGCAGGACACGGCAGGAGTGTCAGCGCAGGGAAGGCACACGGCGGGACAGCGGTTGCCCCAGGGGGCGGGGGAGCACAGTTGAGGCTCATCCCCGTGAGTGTGCAAGGCGTGAGTGTGCAAGGCACGAGCGTGCAAGAGCTCAGGAAAGCGGAGAGGAGTGCACGGAGGTCAGAGCCGAGCTGCGGCCGCGTCCAAGGGGGAGGCAGGGGCAGGGGGGCTGCACTTGTGCAAAGTGAACAGGGGCCCTCGTGCCCCTTGCGCGGGGCCGGGGTCGGGGCGGGGGGTCAGTAGTACTTGTCCGGCTCCTGCCATCTGGTCACCCAGAGCTTCTTGCGCCGGCGGGGCAGGAGGGCGCCGGGCTGGCCACGCTGCTCCTGCCGGATCCGCACCGCGTGGTGCTTGGGCATGAGGCGGTAGTAGCGCGTCCGCTGGAAGAAGTCGCACTGTGGGGAGAAAAAGAGGGGAAAGAGGCTCAGTCTGGGGGTGGAGCACGGAACCGGGGGGCGAGGGAGAGACCCCAGAGCTGGTGAAGAGCAGAGGCAGAGGGAGCAGTGGTCCTGGAGCCCCCGGTGCCCTACGGAGACCCCACAGCGTCCAGTGGGACAGGCGAGGCAGCGAGGAAGAGGAGAGGAGGCCGAAGAGGAGGCAGATGCACTGCAGCCGGCCCCGCGACGCATTACCAAGCAGGTGGTGCGGGTGCCCCGGGGGGGGCAGTGGGGCTGAACCCCCCCACTAGTAGTCATCCGTCAGCCGCTTGGTTTCCGAGGGCTGAATCCTCATCTCTGCCTTCTGCCCCTTGGCTTCGTACATGGCCCGCGTGTTGGCCCGCCGGAAGAACCCGCACTGCGAGGAAGGAGGCAAGAGGGGTCAGGGGGGCTGGGAGGGGGCCTGGGGGGGCCCTGGCCACCCCCACAGGGAGGGGGGGCAGGGTGGCAATCAGCCTGTTACACCATCACCCTGGGGATGCTGTGGGTGGGGTGTCCTTTGGCCCCCTGTAACCCCTCCTGGACAGAGAGGAGGGGTCCCCATGGAGCCAAGGGGTCCCCAGTCCCCGTAGCGCACGAAGGTCTGGGAGCCACAGGGCATCGTTCACCCCTGCTTTGGGGGGTGGGTTTGCAGCCCCCCAGATGTTTTGCACCCGGGGGCCAAGTCGGGATCCTCTCTGCTCCTCTTCCTCATCTCTCAGCACTCGGGCACCTTCCACAGGGGGCACCTTCCCCCGGACACTCCTGAGCGCCCTGCGGCCAGGCGGGGGGAAGCAGCCCCCGGTGACACGAGCCTGTCGGGCCTCAGCGGGGCTCCTGCACTCCCTCCCCAGGAGTGGGGTTCGGAACCCCCCTCACCTTCCAGAGCAGCAGGATGATCAACCCCAGCAGCAGCAGCCCCGCTGCTACCGCCACCAGCACCAGCCACAGCGCGATCTCCGCCGGCTGCTCCTCTGTCAGCTCCGAGTCCACGTCCACGGAGAACTGGAAGGGCCGAGAGCAGCCTCGTTGGGGGAAGAGCTCCCAGTGGCCCCAGTCCCTCCAAGCCCATCCCAGTAAGAGGCTCTGGCACTGCTCACGCGCACTGTGTGGTTCCTCATGTTGATGGTGGGTACGTGGGTCCGGAGGAAGAGCGTGGCCGTGCCGTCCACCTTCACGCGGTCAAATCTGCTGAACTCCTAGGGGAACACGAGGATGACGGAGGGGGGGATACACACGTGGGTGACACAGGGGCAAGGGGTGCACGTTGGCTGCTGAGCTGAGGCCTGGCAAACTCAGCGCTCCCCTGAGGGGGCAGCCCAGCCCTGTCCCCCCCACCCCAGGGCCCCGCACTGACCTCGATGAAGGTGCTGTTCCAGACCCGGGCGCGGACCCTGAAAGCGGTGGGGTGCTGTGTGTGGAGGAGGGGGCACTCGAACCAGATGCAGCGGGCGGTGCCCTTGGAGCAGCTCTGGAAGATAAGGAGGGGTCAGGGGGACACCAGAGCCCTCAGTACACCGTGCCGGTGCCAAGGCACAGCCAGACCCCCCTGGACCCCCCACTCACCAGCACCACCTCTGACTTGGCTTTCTTCGCAGTGGCCAGGGTGATGGGGGGCTCCACAGGCTCGGGGGGCTCCAGCTCCCGTCTCCGCCGGAATGGAGCCTGGTCCTGCAGCAGCTGGGGGAAAACGAGCCCCGTCAGAGCCCAGGCAGCTCTGCCCCCCAGGGCTGGAAGCACCCGCGCAGCAGCAGGGCTGGGGTCACTCACAGTGAGGTTGAGGGGGTTGATGACCCCCCCGGGGGGCTTGCAGGTCTCGTTGCTGTTGACGAGGATCTCGGTGGGGTAGAGGAGCCACTTGCCGTTGGGGATCTCGTAGGGCCACTCGAAGCCCAACATGATGGTACCCAAGGTGCCCAGTGACTCGCCCTTGGTGGTCACCTGCAAAGCAGATGGGGGGGGGAATATGAAGACCAGTGCTCCAGACCCCCCAGGCACCAGCTGCCCCCCAGCTCACCTGGAAGTCGAAGGTGAGGGGGCTGCCTACGTCCTGCTCCCTCCGCATGGCTGACTCGCCCACCACCGTCCCGCTGAAGTGCGACTGCACGTGCGAGGAGGATCTGGGGGTGGGATGGGGGGGACAGGCATGGCGAGGGGGGCAGAGCAGGCAGGGGGCATTGCAGGGACATCCACCACCCCGTTCCTGGGACACAGGGGGGCCGTGCCTGCTCCCGATTCAGGTGGGACAGATGGAGGGGACGAAGAGAGATGGGGGGACGCAGCGCCGCTGCACTCACACGCTCAGCGAGGACTGGATGCTGTAGTCCACCAGCAGCTTGGCCAGCACGGGCTGCAGGTCCTCCTGGGTGCTTTGCCTGCCAGGCATGGGGTCAGTGTCTCCCAACCCCATTAGCCCCCACACAGTGCAAGGCAGCTCCCACCCGCCCAGCAGGAGCCATGGGGTCCCCATCCTGCCCACCCCATGAGCCCTGCCTGCTTTTCCAGTTACTCCCAGAGCAGCAACGCTGCTGGGCACAATCCTGCTCCACCACTGCCTTCCCAGCAAGCGAATGGGGAGTCGGCCTTGCTCCGAGCCCCCTCTTCTCGGCCCATTCCCACCCACCCACGGACACTCACGTGGACAGATCCAGCCACACCAAGATCTCCCGTGTGTCCAGCACGATTCCGATGGCCTCGAAGGTGATGATCAGCTCTGCCTGCAGCACAGAGGGGCTGTGGAGCAGCTTGGCCAGACCCCACCTGCCTGCTGAGCCCCCCAAAACAGCTGGTGGGGAGCACTTACCCTCTGGTTCCTCTTGAAAGGGTTGCCCAGCTCGCACAGCACTGTCTCTGCAAAGGTACAGGCTCCGCTCTGGGGAGGGGAAGAGGTGAGGGATGTCCCACAGAGCCCACCCTGGACCTCACACCTTCTCCAGCCGGGGAGGGGGATGCAATCCATACCGGGCGCACAGAGGAGGGCAGCAGGCTGTCCGGCACCGTGATGTTGAGCAGTGCCTCGTGGGCGTCCTCGCCGTTGGAGGGGTTGGTGGGCATGTTGCTGATGTCGATGCTAAGGTAGAGCTTCCGCACGTCCCGGCTGTACTGCAGCACCTGGGTCCCGTTCAGCCTGTGCAGAGACCGGCCCTGCTCAGCACACAGGGCGGAGACCCCTGCCCGGCACAGCCCAGAGAGGGGTGACGATGGCCAAGGGGGACAGCATGGCAGTGAGGGATGGATGGGGACCTGCCATCACCTGGGCAGGGGCTGGTTCTGGTCGGTGACAAAGCTGCTCTGGAGTTGGAGGTTGCTGTAGCACTTGTTGTCGAAGCCGCACTCCTTCTGGAACTCGATCTGGAGGGACAAGGACATCCCCGTGAGCCTTTGCCCAAACTCCAGGCCAGGTTGGCTGCGGCACTCGCAGCCCAGCATCACCATCACCCCCAGCACCTTGGTCTCGTTCTCGTGGGACTGGTCCTGGTTGAGGACGGGGAAGGCATCAAGGGAGTGGGGACCCAGCTGGAAGGTCCTGGACTTCTCCACTAGCGAGTAGTTCAGGGAGAGCACGATGGGGTGCAGCTTGTCCCGGATATTGTCCTGTGGGGTGGCAGCAATCACAGCAAAGCCCCAACCCTGTCCCCCCTCCAGCTGCCGCTGCAGTCAGGCAACCCCTGGCCACATCGTGGTACTGGCTCCTGCAGACACCCTGCTTGTGAGACCTAACAAACTCATCACAGGAGGGAGGGATGGAGGGATTTCCACCTCTTTTCCTGCCCATGTGGTTCCCTGGACCTTCCAGTCCCCACCATTCCAGTCCCCACCTCCCAGGAGTGGGTCCCCCAGCTCCAGTGCCACATTGCCACTACAGAGCAACTTGCAATGCACACACATGTGTCCCCACATACACTTGTGGCCCCCGCGTGCGCTCACCAGCAGCAGGAGCTCCTTGGATTCGCAGCGGGTCTCAGGCATGGAGAAGATGCCGTGGTAGGTGGCAGAGTGGGTCCCCAAAAACCTGACCCTGGGGGGGTGCCGGTCCTTGTCCGCCTCCAGGATGTACTCCAGGGCTGCGGAGAGAGTAGAGCAGCGGTGTTGCACACACGTGTGCCTCTAGCACAACCCCCTCTGCGTGTGTGCATCCCCACGTGTCAACACATGCGTGTACCCTCCCCAGATGTGCTCACATGAACCCTTGCACGTGCACACGCAGCCCCCCCAGGTGTGCACACACCCTTGCACAAGTGCTGGTGAACATCCCCCCCATTCCCAACCACGCTTGCACCCTAGGCTCTCACTGATCTTCTCCTGGTACTTGGGGTCTCCAGCGCTCTGGTTGTAGGAGAAGCAGACGGTGACCGTGATGCTGGAGGGAAAGGGGCCATGAGTGGGGCTGCTGGCACCGCGGTACCGCCAGCATCACTGGGACAGGGGCTCACCAGGAGTCTGGGGTGCACCGGGCAGGGTCCACCTTGCTAGGTGTCACCGTGAAGGTCTTGTCCAGGATGTTGATCACGGGCCGAGCCCTGGGAGGAGATGGGGGTCAGCTGAGCCCCCTGCAGGGGTGCAGCCCCTCCTCGCCAGGCGCAGGCTCCCGGAGCCGAGCACGTTGCTCTGTGCTCCCCTCACTGTCCTGGGGCGCTGGCAGAAGCTGGGGGCTTTGCTGGGAGGTGGCAGGGAGGGCAGGGGCTGCAGGACGCCCCTTGCCCTGCTCCCTTACCTCAGCAAGATGACCCTCTCGGCCAAGCTGCCCACCAGGAGATCAGGGTAGGAGTTCCCATCTACGTCCAGCCCCCCACTCAACGAGTACCCGAAGGTCTGCACGCTGGCGGGGCCCAGATCTGACCCACTGATCACCTGGAGGGTCACCCAGTGCTCATCAGCCCCGGGCACCTGGGCATCCACCCCTGCATCCCAGGCCGAAGCAGAGGATGCTCAGAGGGGACGTGGCGCCCCGCTGCCCGGTGAGGGGCTCCCCACGGGGCCGGTACCTGCCGGGGTTTGGCCAGCAGCCCCTCTGCGCTGCTGTGGTAGATGTAGACCTTGCCATGCCCCTCAAAAGGAGCCCCCACGGCGATATCTGTGGGGAGAAAAGTAGGGTTGGCCCCACAGCACATCCACATCTCCTCAACACCTCTCAAGCCCTCCCCCCCCCAGCCCAACTCACCTTCTCCATGACCCCACCCCCAGCCAAGATCCTCCCATCTCCTCTTCGGCCCAAACCTCTCCAGAGATCCACTCCCCTTCAAGTGGGATCCCCTCCATCCAAAGTCCCTCCCCAAAAAAGGCAGCCTCGCTGCACCCCATATGCCCCCCCCTCCCCGACTGTTCCCCGGCCCCTCACCCTGGAAGCCGTCCTGGTTGATATCCCCGATGCTGGCCACGGAGAAGCCGAACGCGGAGTAGCTGGGGCCGGTGAGGACCAGGCTGGGGTGGGGCTGGAAGACTCCCCCCTCATTCATGTAGACATAGACTGCACCCCCCACCTCCTCCTTCCGCTCGAAGTAGTAGGGGGCTCCCACCACCAGGTCCTGCCACCTGTGAGGCCGAGGGGCAGTTGGGGCTGCGGACTGCGACACCCCCACCCCAACACACCAGAGCGGTGGGGACCCCCTCCAAGTCATAGAAAGATGCTTCCCCACAAAAAGCCTCCCCACGCCAAGTTGTGCCCCCACCCCTGAGCTAGGGGGCACCCTAAGTGAGACCACCCACTCCCAGAGGCAGGGGCCCCAGCCCCCTGCCCTCACCTGTCGTTGTTGAGGTCGGCCAAGGCGATGGCGCTGCCAAAGTAGGACCCGACCTGGTGCCCGGGCAGTAGGAGGCTCTTGCGCAGCGTCTGCTGGGCGCTGCGGCTCAGCAGGTACACGGCACCCGTGTGGTTGTACCGCGGGGCGCCCGTCACCACCGTCACTGCATCCGGCTGCAGCACTGCGCTGCCAACCTCCACCGTGTACCCTGTCACATCCCCAGTGAGGGGGGCAGCAAGGGACCCCCTGACACCCGCAGAGCACGTGTGCCCCCAGCCCACTACAGTGTCACCGCAGACCCCATGTGTCCCCCATCCCCCTGAAAACTACGGATTCACCTTAGACTTCCTCTATGTCCCCTCCCCTGCACCCCCCCCCAAATGCCACAGTGTCTCCTCAGACCCCATGTCCCTTCCATGCCCGCCCCCCAGGCCCTTGAACACTATAGCATCACCACTGCCCCCCTGCTCCCATCATTCCTGGGGGGTCTCCAAGCCTGCCTCTCCCTACACCTGCAACATCCACCCGCAGAATTCCCCCTGAATCCCCACCTCCAAACCTCCCCCGAAATCCTCCCCAACCCCCCCCCATCCCACTGCCCCCCACCTATGTAGGTGTTGCCGTTCTTCGTGTTGGGGTAGGAGAAGTCGTTCAGGTCCCACATCTCTCGCTGCAACATGTAGACGGTCCCTGCGCCGGGGAGGAGAGGGTTAACCCCGTGGTGGTGGGCTCAGCACCAGCTCCCCTCGCACACGGGCACTGCAGGTGATCATACGCGCAGTTGTGCACCTGCGATGCATGCAGACTGGCTTGCCCACACACAGCGGGTTTGCACGGGCATGTAGATGAGCCTGCACAGAGGGGCACACGCGTGACGTGCAGAGCACATAAACCAGCATGCAAACACGTGCATGCATGCACTCACCACACAAGCACACACAGGTGTGTGCACGCATGCTCCAGTGCAGGTGGAAGTGGTGCCATTTTCTGCCCCCTCCCCACAAGCATGTGCACACACATGTGCTCCAATGTGCACACACGCAGATGCCCTTGCACACGCAAGGCGGTGCCCCACAGGGGTACCAGCACCAGGTGACCCCAGAGGACGGGGCTGCCCGCCACAGCCCTTCCCAGCACACCCACCTTGCCAGTTGTAGGCACCAGGTGCCCCGAAGTAGATGCTATTGGTGGTGAAGCCGGCGCTGGTGCCCATCTGGCACATGCCAGTCTCATCGGTGTCTGTGTTGGAGTTGCACATCTCGTTGTGGTAGGTCTGCCACTCATCGCTCATGTTGAGCCGCAGGTCATTGCCCCGCACGTAGCACTTGCCCACCATGCGCCGCTGGTCCTCGCTGCCCGACCACAGCACCTTGGTGTAGCGGTGAGCGCAGGCCTGCAGGACAGTGCCCACCTCAGCGCCCCGAAAACCATGGAACCATGGCGTGGGTTGGAAGGGACCTCAACGCCCACCCAGTGCCACCCCCTGCCATGTGCAGGGACCCCTCCCACTGGGTCAGGGGGCTCCAAGCCCCATCCAACCTGGCCTTGAACACCTCCAGGGATGGGGCAGCCACCACTGCTCTGGGCACCCTGGGCCAGGGCCTCCCCGCCCTCACAGCAGAACATTTCTCCTCAAGATCTCATCTCAGTCTCCCCTCTTGCAGCTCCAAACCCTTCCCCTCGTCCTATCCCTGCACCCCCTGATCCAGAGCCCCTCCCCAGCTTCCTTGGAGCCCCTTTCAGTGCACTCACCAGCACCCTCCCGGCCGGCTGCTGCTGGCTGGCCACCGTCACCCCCAGCCACATGCCATCGATGATGGCCTTGTCCGGTTCATCTGGGCGAGGAAGAGACAGTGTGAGAGCAGGGACCCCCCCCGGTGCCAGGGGAGTTTGGGGTGCCCTGGGGTGCTCACGTACTCTTCAACTCGATGTCGAGGCGCTGGCAGTCGCTCATGGAGGCAGTGAGGGGGCAGGCGTAGACGGTGCCTGTCCGTGTGCTGTTCACCGGCTCCACATCTCGGGGTGCCCCCACCAGCAGCCTGGGGGGCAGAGGGGGGGGTGGAGGGTTGGTGATAGGGGGGGACAGAGCACCCACCCACCCCAAGGAGAGGGTGGTGGGCGACAGTGGCATGGGGGCACTTGGAGAGGACAGGAGCTGCTTCCCTGGACACGTTGTGCCTCAACACCCCCACCTGATGGGGGGCAGGGCCCCCCCAGCCCCATCTCCAGGGGAGCCGCTCAGCACCATCCAGCCCCGGGGCCCCCGGCTCTGTGTAAACACCCGCAGCCCTTCCCGGGCAACCTTTGAGCCAGTGGCAAGGCCGCAGCACAGCTGCAGCGTGTCCAGGGGACGGGGACACCAGGGTGGGGGACAGCCCAGCACCCCAGTCATGGGGGGACACCCCAGGAGCAGAGAGGGCCAGAACCACTCCAGGAGGGGCACGTGTGCATCCTTCATCCCAGGAGGGGTGCAGGCTGCCCCCCCCAGCAGCACCAGGGGTGCTGGGGGAAGCAGTGCCTTCCTGGGATGACTCAGGTCCCTGGGGGGCTGAGATGTCCTGGCTGAGTCACGGCGGTGCTACGCAAGGGGGGGGGACACAGGGAGGGACACACCAGCATCCCTGGAGGGGTGCTCAGGTGGGAGACGCAACACCCCCAGCCCAGCTCCACACACGATCACCCCCAGGGGCTTTGAGGTGATCCCCCCACCCCAAGGGAAGACCCCAGGTAGCGCAGGACCCGCAGCACTGCCGTGGGGCTGGGGGCTGGCAGCAGGGCCTGGGGGGCTCCGGAAAGGCCAGCCTTTCCGCCGGGAAGTCCTTCGGGATGGTGAGGACAATGGTGCGGAGGAGGCACGGCTGCACCATGCCAGCTGAGGAAGCGTGTGCCCCTCGCAGGCAGGATGGAAGCGGGCAGACAGGGGGCACAGAGCACCCAGGTAGCAGCCACATCCCCCAGACCCCATCACAGGGCACTGGTGTAATGAGCTGCCCAGTCCTCAGCCCCGCTACTGGCGAGGACTGGGGCAATTCCTGCTGTCCCATCCCGCTGGTACCAGGCAGGGAGCATCGGGGAGGCTGCAGCTGGCACAGCTGAGCGATGCAAGGGAGCGCGGGCGCGCCGGGGCAGAGCCGGGGCTGCTGACTCAAAGCCCAGGCGCAGGAGGAATGTGGGGCCGCAGGCAGCCCCCGCCTCGGCACGTTGGGCCCCCCACGCCTGCTGACGGGCACTGCCAGTGGCATCGCCACGCTGAGTCAGCCGGATGCTGCAGGTGCAGGACGGCGTCACTTGGACGCAGAAGAGCCCCAAAGGCAGGGGGCGGGGCAAAGGGGGTCCAATCCCCCCGGGAATGTTGGGCTGGGGATGCCAGCAGCATCTGCACCCTCTGGGAAAGCATCACTCACCGGGTGTGAAGGTGAGGGCACAGAGAGGGAAGGAACATCTCCTCCTGACTCTATAGCCTGGCACAAAGGAATTTGCCCCCCCTAGTTCCTGCGGGGTGGGGGGGACAAGGAGTGCCATTGTCCTCTCTTACCTGGGGAGGGAAGTGACTCAGTGCGGCCACTCTGACTCAAGGCTGGGGGGAGAAGCTGGGGGGGGGGGGGGGGGCCTGTACCCCCAGCAGGACCCACAGCTCTCGGGTGCTGCCCCCTCCCAGCGTGGCTCTGGGGCAGGGACACGCGTACGGCCCCTTGCCAGGGGGTGCCAACCCACCTCCCCAGGTGGTCCTGGTGAACCAGACTCCCACTACAAGCAGAGCTGTTCCCAACCACCATCACCCCTCGCTGTGCCCCACCGGTCCCAGGGGTGGGAGATGACCCCAGCCAAGCAGCTCCGGCATCTCGATGCCTCCAGCCAAGACCCCCCAGCATGGCAGCCCACCTGCAGGCTCCTCCTGGGGGGATGCTGGGGGCTCCCAAGCCCACTGGAGCAGGGGGACACACAGGCACCCCCACCCCTGCACACCCCAAGGTGCCACATGGAGCCCAGCTACCAAAACCCAGGAAAACCAGGAACCAGGATACTGGGGCTCCCACTCCGGGGAGGTCGGGACCAGTTTGTGGCACTGGTCCCACTGGGGAGGGGGGATGAGGAGAGGGGGCTCAGCCCAGGCCTCGTGCTCGGACAGGGGAGCGATGGGCAGAGAGCAGCGATGGGGAGGCCGGGAAGGGAGGAGGCCGGAATGCGAGGCCGTGCCCCGTCTTAATCCGCCCTGGCAATCAGGGGGAACGCGGCGTGGGGGCTCCACGCCAGTGGCGGGGTGGTTGCCCCAAATGCAGCCACCCCTGGGGTGGGAGAGGAGCGATGAGGATGTCACAGGGGGTTCCACTCAGGCTGGGCTCACCCCAAAGGGCTGGCACTGGGGGTCCACGCTCCCCCCCGCTGGCAGCACGCAGACCCCATCCCCAGCGGGAGCAGCCGGGCAGCAGCGTGGCCCCTCATCCGTCTCCTGACACACTCAAGGGGTGCCAAGTGCCAGGAGGGGCACAGCAGGCAAGTGGGGGGGCTCCAGCAAGCACTCTATCCCATGCCATCCCTGGGCACAGGCAGCACTCATCTCGGGGCTGTGGGGACCCTCCCCAAGGCTTCACCCCACAAACCTCATCCCGTGCTGGGACCGGAAGATGCTCCAGCTTTGACAGCCGAGCTTCCTCAACAACCCCCCATGGATCCCAAAGGTGGGCAATTCAGGGATGCCCCCAGTACAGCCCCTCCCTTAATGCTCCAGGTCAGCCCCCAAACCCCCACCACTCCCCCTTCCCCAGTGCCCCTGCGGCTGCAACATGGGGGTCCCGCAGTGATGGAGCCCTTCGGGACCCCTGAGCAGGCAAATCTGCTGCTGTTCACGCAGAAAGGGGGCAGGAGAGGGGGAGACGGCTCCTCGAAGCAGCGAGGGATGGACAGATGGACGGATGGATGGACAGATGACCCCCCAGGCTCTGGCCCTGCTGCAACACATCCGTCTCCCCTGCGCCTGCCAAGACGCCGCAGCCCCACAGGACCCCATCAGCTCTCGCGGGCACACAGCCAAGGCGGGGGGAGGTCGGCCAGGAGGGCTCTGGCAATCGGCAAAACACCAGGGGAGGGGGAGGGAAAGCAGGGAATTCAGCTGGCGGTGCTGCCGGCTCTGCTCTGCCAAGGCTGTGCGCGGGGCCTCCAGCCTCCGCGGCACGGATGTGCGTGCCTCGGTTTCCCCATGTTGCTCAGAGACCCCCAGACCCACATGGGCCAGGTTTCCCTGGCACCTCTGGGTCTGGGCAGCGTGGCCACAAGCCAAACCACCTCCCACGCCTGAGCGGGAGCGGCTGGACGCGGCACGGGCAGCCGAAGGAGCTCCCTAATCTCAGGAGGCCGATAACACCACTGCGTGCATCTCGCCTCCACCTGGCCCGGGGAGGCGCGAGCAAACAAACCTTTGCATGGGCACAGGTCTGGGACACAAAAAACCTCGCAGGAGTGACGGGTGGGGAGGCTCGGGCGTGACAGTGGTTGTGCCACGCCAGCCTGGCCCGTGGCCATGCCCGGCCAGGAAGCGGCTCTGCCCACCCTGCCGGGAATGCCCGCCGTGTGCCAGAGCATCTCTCTGCCCCACTGCCAGCCCAGCACCTCCCGCAGCCGCACTGCGGCCGTGCTGGGCATCGGGACCCCAGAAGTGCTCAGGGCATCCCTCGGCGGGGATGATGGCACAGGAAGCATCGCTTTCCTGACCCCACCCTTGCTGCGGCCGTGATGCACCTGCGAGGGAACGGAGAGCAGAGGGCAGGGGAGCGGCCAGCGCCGGGGCGAGGGCAGCAGGGTCAGGGCACCCCCTGCCCTGCATGGGGGTTCAGCAATGGAGGAAGCACAGGGCTGGCAGCCTTGGGCTGGGGGAAACGGGGGGCACCCCTGCTCGGAACAGTTCTGACACCTCTGGCTGGGGACACTGGACACCCTCACAGACCTCCAATCTCTGCAACTCCTGCCTGCACCACCCCACCTCCCCCCCCCAGGCAGGAGCAAGGAGCCGGCAGCTCAGGCCACTTCCAGGTGCCCCCCCCGAACCTGCCCACCCTCATCCCAGACCCCCCTAGCCACACCACACAGGCAGAGCCGCAGGTGAGGCCCGTGGGGAGGTAGGGACGCCCATCCTTGGCATCCACCGCCTCTCCGCACTCACAAGGGGCCCCCTGTGTCCCCCCCAACAAGGACAGGTAGCGGAGGGTTTGCAGGTGAGGGGGTGCAAATCCCTGGGGATTTGGCGCTCCAAAGTCTTTCCCTCACAGAGCCTCTGCGCCCGCCAGCATCGTGCCCAGACACGCACGGGCCACGTGGCCCCTGCACCAGCATCACAAGCTCCTGCCAGGGCAAAAGCACCCCAAAATTGTCCCCCACCCCAACAGAAAGCGACAGCCACCACCAATGGCTCGGGAAGATGGAGGAGCTGATCTGCCACGGTGCCAGTCCGGACCCCCACTCGATGCCCCCCACCTGCTGCTCCGATGTCACTGGAGCTGGGGGAAACTGGCCCTGGATGGGAGTCAGCAGGGATGAGGGGTCCCCCAGGACCCTGACAGGGCTTCGGCACTCCAACAGCTGCTGCGATGCCACCAGAGCTGGGGGTACCTGACCACGGATGGGAGCCATGGCAACGAGGGGTCCCCCAGGACCCTGGGACGGCTCCCGCGGCTGCTCCGTGGGGAACGGCTCCGCTCCCCCCTGGCCGGGAGCAACACGGAGGCGCCCACGGCGGGCGAGCAGTCCAAATGCATCTCTGGAATGCGGAGCAGCAGAAGCCTCCCCTGCAGCTGCCGCGGGTCCCCCCGCCACCGGCACGGCGGAAAAAAAAGGGAGCCCTGGGGGTCTCTGAAAGGCAACACCCCCCCCCCCCCCCCCCCCGCAGCGGGGAGTTCCACGGGAGGGCGAGCCAGGAAAAAACCTGTGCCCTCAAGCGAGAAAAACCCAAGCCCAGCCCAGCCCCGCATCGCCCGGGGGGGCGGGGGGGGGGGCCAGGGGCTGGGGGGGGGCAGCGGGAGCTCGCACGGGGAACGCACCGGCTCAAAGGGGCTTTTGTCGGGGCTGCGCTGGGCAGGAACCACAGCCCAGCGGGTCCCCCAGGGCCCCCCGATCCCGGGACGGAGACACCCCCCCCCCCCCCCCCAAGCCGGGCGGGCGGGAGGAACGCGGAGGGCTTCGCTACCGCCCCGGAGGCGAGCGGGACCCCCCCGCCCCGCATCACCGGGGTCCCGTACCGGGCCTTAGGGGCGGGGGGAACCCCAGCGTCAGGACGGGACCCCCGGCCGTCACCGGGAGCGAAGCGAAGCCACAACGAACGCCCGAGCCCCTGCGTTACAGCACCGGCCCCCCCTTACACCGAGCTCAGGGCTCTTGGGGTGCTGCCGCATGACCCCCCCCCACCCCGAAAGCCCCGGGGCGCGCCTCTCCCCGCACTCACAGCCCCGCCAGCCCCTCCTCCCGCTGCTCCCCGACCTTTGCCCCCACCGGGGACCCTCACCCCGCCCCTGGGCGACCCTGACTTCCCACAACCATCCCGGGGGACCCTCATCTTGCTCCAAGGACCCTGACCCCACCAACCCCGGGGGAACCCCCACCCCCCGAATCACCTCGGGGAACTCTCACCTCCCCCCGGGAACCCCCCCTCCCACCTCGGGGGACCCTGACCCCCCGCAATCGCCACCAAGGACTCGCACCCCCCTCTCCTCCCCCGGGGCTCCCACCTCTCCCAGGCAGCCCCCCCCAGGGAACCTCACCCACCCGCCGGGGGAATCCCCTGTTGCTCCGGTGCCCCCCCCAAGGCAGCGCTCCCCGCCGTGTCCCCCTCCTCTCGCCGGTGCCCCCGCACTCACAGGCTGCGCTCCCCCCGCTCCGTTTGCCGGTGCAGCGCTACCGAGAAGCCGAAGAAGCCGCCGGGGGTCGCGCCTTCCTTGAGCACCGGAAAGTCGCGGTCCAGGTTGAAGGCGGCGGCGGGGGGAGACGGCACCGGCAGCAGCACCGGCAGCAGCAGCACCGATAGCGGTAGCGGCAGCAGCGGGAGCCGCCGCTCCATGTCCCGCACCAGTGCCCGCGGCCGCGCCCGCCGGTGCCGGTACCGGTGTGCGGGGAGGGCGTGGCCGCGCGGGACTGGGGGGGGGGGGGCGGTGCCGGTACCGGTGCGTGCGGGGCCGGGCGGGGCGCGCGCCCTTCCGGGCCCCCCCTTAAAGGGGCCGCGCGCGCCCGCCCCGGCCTCACCGGGCACCTGGGAGGGGGCGGGGGCTGCGCCTGCGCACGGGGGGCGGGGGCTGCGCGCGGGGCTGGGGGGCACACCCAGGGATGGGATCGCCCTAGAGGATGGGACCCCCCATGGAATGGGACCCACGCAGGGATGGAATCCCCGAGGATCAGGGGAAGCCCTAGGGGGACAGGAACCCCTAGGATGCCCCCTCCCCCACCATGAATGAACCCCCTAATTTAGGACCCCCTCCCGGGATGGGACCCCCGAGGACTGGACCCCTCAGTGGAACAGGAACCCCCAGAATGACACAACCTCCTCCCGAGGATCGGGCGGCTCATGGCATGAGTCCCCCCAGGAGGGGACCCCCAAGCTGGGATTTCTGTGGGATCAAGCACCCCCCGGGACGGGACCCCCCGGGACGGGACCCCCCGGGATGGGCCCCCGCTCCCGGGCGGAGCCCCCGCTGTGCCCCGCTGGGCTGTGGGGGCCGCCGGGGCGGGACGGGACAGAGCGAAAATCCCCGGCCTCCCACGGCGCCCGGGAACGCCGGGAATGTGCGGCTGCCTGCCCGGTACCGGCTGTGAGGGCTCCCGGGACCCCTCGGCCGGGGTGGGGGCTGCGGCTGCCTGAGTGGCTGCAAGGAACAAGGGGGCCCCGGGGGTGGTTAGAGGGGGTGGCAGGGCGGACTGACGGACAAACGGACGGACAGACCCCCACCCTGAGGGCAGGAGGTCAAGGACGGACCCCGGGATTGGGACCAGGGTGTCAGGATGCAGCCATGGCACGGGTGGGGACCCCGGGGGTCTCCGGGGAGCATCACTGTTCTCCGCCTGCCGAGGTGACAGCGGGGCAGAGGTCACCGGAGCCACCGCGCTGCTCCCACCCGTGCCAGGAAACCCGTGGGTGGGGGCGGGGGGTGCTGCAGGATGTCCTGTGTTCCCCGCCCTGGTGTCCCCGTGTCCCAGCTCAGCTCCTGCGCTGCACGGTGTCACTGGAAAGAGTGACACAGGGCACAGTCCCCACGGCAGCCCTGCCAGCAGCGGCACGCGGCCCTGGCACGGGGCCTGTGCGCTGTCCCCCACCCCTCATCCCCTGCCCCAAAGGAGGGGTATTTACACCCGAAGGAGGGGGGTTGCACCTGGGGAAAGATGTTTGCACCCAAAGAGGGTTATTTTTGTCCAAAGGAGAGCATTTGCACCCAAAGAAGGGGGTCTGCACGCAGTGAGGGGTGTCTGCACCGCAGCAGCGTGTTGACACTCTAGGGGGGGTCCTGCACCCAAGGGGGTGTCTCAGCCCCGTGGGGAGGGTATTGGCCTGCGGGGAGTATTGGCTCCCAAAGGGGGGGGCACCGTCCCCCGAAGAGGGGGCGTCACCGGCCCGAGGGGGGGTGTCATTACACCAAAACACCACGAGATGGCGCCATCCGCCCAGAGATTTTGGGGGGGGGGCTCAGTCAGAGGCTTCCCCCACCACCACCCCAAACGCTCTCCCCTCGCCCCGGCTGTGGCAAAGGTGGGGACAACAGGGCGCCCCCGGGCACTGCTGGGGTCGGGGGGGGCTTCCAATCGGGGCATCTGGGGTGACCCCTGCCCCCCAGCATTGTGGGACACCCCCTCCTTGTGGGGTTCACGGGGGCGGGGGGAACATGATTCCCCCTCTTTGTGGGGGGCACAGGGGGCAGAGGGGGTGTCTTGTCCCTTTGGTCAGCCCTGCCCCTCCCCCTCGTGCACCCACCCCTCTCGGAGGCCCCCGGGTGCCCCCGCAGCGGTTTTTGCCTCCCCACGCTGTCCCAGTTCACCCAAACTGGACCCCCGCCCAGGACTGGGACTCCAGCAGGAGCCACCCTGGCCGAGGAGCACCCGGAGGCACCAGTGCCTCCCAGTCCCAAACTGGTTCGGGACTGCACAGACCTGCTCCCTGTTTGCGCCCCGCTCCCCAGCCGCCTTCCCGGCCCGCAGCCCTCAAACCGGCTTTTCCTGCTGCAGGAACCCCTGTCCCGGCAGGAACCAGCGCTGGTGACAGTGCGGCTGCGGGGATAGCCGGCCTGGGCACCCAGGGATGTCCCGGCAGCTCCTCCGGGACCTTGGGAAACCTCCCCAGGGGGCCCCGCGGAGCCCTGAGCAGCACAGGCAGCAGCGCTGGGCTTGTCCCAGACAGCTCTGTCCCCTCTGAATTAATTCCTCGAATTTCAAAGTACATTTCCCATGCGGGGAGGGGAGCCCCGAGCGTCACACACGGCTTCTGGGTCGCGGGCCTGCCCGGTCCTGGGTGCTTCCCTTTGGCGCTCATCCCGACTTCCATTTACTTTATTTCTATCTCTATTTCTATTTCTACTTTTGTATTATTTCTATTATTTCTGTTTCTATTATTTCTATAACTTCCATGATTTCTGTTTCTATTTATTCCTACTCCTATTCCAGTTCCCGTTCCTATTGTTTCTATTTTCATTCTGGTCACATTTTTGACCCCTCGGTTCTGGCGGGGCTGGGACTCGAACCGCCGCCTCTGGACTTGACGCAACCCCCGGCGCAGCCGCCAGGTGGCGCCATCGCCCCGCGCGGCACTGCGGGGGGGACAGGCCGGGGGGGCCATATGGGGGGAAGGTCAGGATGTGGGGGGACACACATAGAGGGGCAGGAAGGGAAAGGTCTCTGCCGGGTTCCAGGCTGCGCCCCCAGCCCCTTCCCAGCCCCCCCCAGCCCTGCCAGCAAAGGCAGAGACAACACCTCCCCCCCCCCAAAAAAATATAGTCCCCCCCTCTCTAACCCCTCCGGTGGAAGGGGTGCCTAGCGGCAGCCCTGCGGGGGGGGGGGGGGGGTGTCGCAGGGGCTTGCATGATGGGGCCAAGCTGGTGATGCTGGTGGAGACTTGAGAGTAGCCTGGAGAAGGGAGGAGCGTCAGGGCTCTGACTGGGGTGGGAGAGGGGCACAGAGTCCCCCAGGGGTGGGGAGGGTCCCCAGAACCAGGGCTGATCCCCACCCCGAGGTCTCTGCAGGGCAGGTGGAGGATGGAAAGGTTTGGGGTGCGTGAGGATCCCCCTCTCTGTGACACTGGGAGGGCTCTGCCTTGGGGATGGTGTTGAACTGGGAGACACTGGTAGCTACTGGGAGAAGGTAGGAGTGGGCGGCTGCTGTCAACTCCCCCCTCCCCGTAGACCCCCAGCCCCAAGCCCAGATCCAGTCTATTCCCTAACCCCAAGCTTCCTCCCTTCTACCCCCAGCACCCCGCTCTCCCCCAATGCCTCCTCAGCACCAAGAGACATCAGGTGCGGGTGGATGCAAAAAGAGCCCCCCTTCCCTCCGATGGCACTGTGTCCCCAGAGGCCTGGCCAGGCCCCCCTTATCCCCCGCTCCTGCAGACAGGAGCTTTATTTATCCCTTCACCCTCCTTCTCCCACTCTTTGTTGTTTCTTGAGAGAGGGAAAGAGGGAAAAAAAAAAAAAAAAGGAGAGAGAGAAAAAAAAAAAGGAGAGAAAAAAACCCCCACCAAACCCGGCCCGGCGAGGAGGCAGGAGCTGTTTTGCCTCCCAGGCAATATTTCTGGAGCCAATCGGAATGCGCACCCACCCTGCCCTGCTCCCTAATTAAAGGCTTTAAGCAGGCGGCCGGCGCTGGAGGTTTGGGCACAGTCACTGGGTTGCTCCTCGCCAACGCGGAGGAGCTGGCTCTGGGCTCTTCAGGCCTGACGCGGGACACCAAGCCGGGGTGGGGGGGTCCCCAGGCGGGTGGGCAGCTTCCCCCATCCCCAGATCCAGCGATGAGCGGCTCCTTCGACAAGAAGCTCTCCAGCATCCTCACCGACCTCTCGGGCTCGCTGAGCTGCCATGCAGCCTCCAAGGACTCTCCCACCCTGCCCGAGTCCTCTGTCACCGACCTGGGCTACTACACCGGCCAACACGACTACTACCCGGGCCAGTCCTACAGCCAGCCCGTGAGCCACTACCCCTACCACCAGTTCAACCTCAACGGCATCGGCACCGCTGGCACCTACTCGCCCAAATCCGACTACTCCTACAGCCCGTCCTACCGCCAGTACGGCCACTTCAGGGACCAGCAGCTCCCGGCCCAGGAGGCAGGTAGGACGCTGGGGAGAGGGGTCGTAGGGTGCTCCGGAGACACGGGTGTCTCCATCCCGCTGCTCCCCTGGGATCACAGCGGGAGCCTCGCGACGTCGCACCCTGCAAATCAGGGATGGGACGGCTGCGGGGCCGGGGAAGAGGGTGTTGTCCCCACCGAAGGATGGAGTGGATGTTGGGATGCTCATCCCGCTCCGGCATCCCTGGTGCTGCTGGGGGGGGGTGCAGTGGGATGGAGCCGCACTGGATGCAGCCGTCCAGGGATGTCCCAGGGGACGGGGCAGCGCCACCGCGCAGCGTGGAGTGACCCTGAGCTGGCGGTGTCTGCGCTGAGACCCCCCCTCCACCCTCACCGACCTCACGCCTCGGCTCTCTGCCCAGTGTCGGTGAAGGAGGAGCCGGAGCCGGAGGTGCGGATGGTCAACGGGAAACCCAAGAAGATCCGCAAGCCCCGCACCATCTACTCCAGCTACCAACTGGCCGCCCTGCAGCGCCGCTTCCAGAAAGCCCAGTACCTGGCGCTGCCCGAACGGGCAGAACTGGCCGCGCAGCTGGGGCTCACCCAGACCCAGGTAAGGGCTGAGTCCCGTCCCCCCACCACCTCCCACCACCCCAATTCCCAGCGCGGCCAAGAGGGACCGGCAAGAGGGGGCGATGGAGCCGCTCCCCCTTGCAAAACCCAGGTTAGGAGGGTTGAGAAGGGGGTGCAATGGCAGCAGGATGGTGGGAGCTGGGAGGGATCTGGGTGTTCCCGGGATGGATGCTCCCCACTTGCAGAGGTCCCTGCCCCGCGCAGAGCGCATCTGCTTTGCCGAGGAAGAGGTGGAGAGGAGGGAAGGAGCAGAGAGAGGGGACGGAGCACAGACCTGTGCCGCTCCCCAGGTTTCGGGGTTTATCCCCCGCCCTCCAGCCCCATCCCAGAGCTCGCTCTGCCCTGACACCCTACAGGGACTGAGGCCGAATCCTGCCCCACTGCCCGGGAGGGTCCTGGGTCAGCAGCACACCCGGCTTCCCAGGAATGTGGGACACAAAATCCCAGCCAGGACAGAGCGCTTGGGATGGGGGAGCTCAGGACAGGGCAGGACACGCCATCCCAGCAGCAGGTTCTGGTCCCAAGTCCACCCGGAGCAGAGAGTCCTGGGCACCAGACTCTGCTCCCCATGACCGGGCTTTCTGGGGCTCCTCTTGAGTCCGTCCCTGCGGTGCTCGTGTCCCCGTCCTGCTTTGCCCAGGCAGAGAGAAGGGATTTGGGGACAGGAGCCACGTCCCCCCGCGAGGACCCTGTGCTAGGGTGACAGCTTCGGCTGGGCTGGAGGAGCAGGAATGGACGCGATGGGCTTCTCATTTCCCCTCCTCGTGAACCACCCAGATTTGGGGCTAAACCCTCGCTTTTGAGGTTTACTCAACATGGGGACAAATTGTCCCTGCTGATGTGCCGGTGTGGGGGTGAGTGGGTTGTCACCACTGTCACCAGAGTGCGCAACTCCCCCGCACCCTGTCCCGTCCCCAGTGGCCTCCCTGCCCACGGGCCGGTGCCGGCGCCCTTGTGCCGCCCTTGGTGTGGCGCTCCCAGCGCTTGGCCTTCCTCCTCCTCCCTTGGGCGATGAAGCAATCGGGGCACTCGGCAAAGGGCTGACAGAGCGCGTCACTGGCTCCCAGAGGGACATCCTGTTTGGGTGACAACCACCACCCCCCACCCCTTCCCTGGGGGCCAAGCGCATCCAGCGCTGCTGCCTCACCTAGCGCCCTCGACGCTCCCCACGCCCGGCGTCCCTGATGCATAGCGTGATGGCTGTCTTGCAGTGCCCGTGTCCCTGGGCACTCAGTGCATCTCCAGGGTCTCCGTGACACCCTACAGTGCGCGGTGTGTCCAGATCCCCCATGATGCCCGTATCCTGGGTACCTGCCCGCAAAGCACTGGGTGTACAGGGGCCCTGACACCCCTGTCCTGGGGGGCTTCCCGCGATGCCGTGGGCACTATCCCCACGATGCCCATGTCCTGGGTGCCTTCCCATGGCACATGGTAGGTCCAAGCTCCCCATGACACCCTTCTCTGTGGTTACTTCCTACCCTGCACTGTGTGTCCGGGTTCCCCATGATACCCATGTCCCTGTGTCCCTTCCCACCCTGCACTGTGTGCCTGGGCTCTCTGTGACGCCCGTGTCCCAGGTGCCTTCCACTTGCCCACTTGGTCCCCACATTGGCTCCAGGCCAGGTCCCCTTCCCACGACCCCCAGCGCAGGCATCGGCTGTCAGTGTTGGGGTGCTAACCCGCCTCCCTCTCTCCCAGGTGAAGATCTGGTTCCAGAACCGGCGCTCCAAGTTCAAGAAGCTGTACAAGAACGGCGAGGTGCCGCTGGAGCACAGCCCCAACAACAGCGACTCCATGGCCTGCAACTCCCCTCCTTCCCCGGCCGTCTGGGACAGTAACTCGCACGGCAGCGCGCCGGGCCGGACGCCGCTCCCGCAGCCACTTCCCTACAGCTCTTCACCCGGATTCTTGGAGGAGCACAACCCCTGGTACCACCCCCAGACCCTCAGCGCACCCCACGGACCCCACCAGCCGCCGCCGGCCACCACGATGCATCACACCTCCCCGGGGCCTCCCCCCAACACCGGCGCCGTCTACTAACAGTGAGACAAGGCACAAGAGACAGTGGCAGCGCTCCTTGGCCTCCTTTTTTCCCCCTACTTTTTGGGTTTTCTTCTTCTTTTTTTTTTTTTTTTTTAAAGAAAAAAGGACAACTGTGTACACGCACCCCTAGATTTAAACTTATGTATCCGATCCTCTCCCAGCTCATCTCAGGAACAGGAAGACTGCAAAGGGTTAAACTCATTTGCTCCTAGCCCAGGGCAGCCGAGGAAAAGGTGGCAAATTCTTCTTATGCATTTTTTTTTTTCCTTTTTCCGTCACCCATAATTCCAACGCTGAGGAGCCTCGTCCCACCGGGATCCCTCGCCGAGCTTTGCTTCTTGGGGCCACCCCAATGAGCAGCCTTGGAGGCTGCCCCACGCCACGACCCCAGCACGGGTGGGCACCCAGGAGGGGCACCTGCAGCATCCACACCCTGGTGCCGAAGGGGCGGGATGTGACACACTTTGTCCTCGCAGCAGTCGGAATCCGGGGACCGGGAACACTGTGTGGGGCCATGGACACCCCACGGGAGCAAACTGGGATCCCCAGCCCGGCCGCTTGGGTGGCAGCTTTGCAGGAATCGCCCGGGACAATGCTCAGACCAAAAGGTGGTTATTTAAAAAGAAATAAAAAGGGGAAGGGGGGAGAAAATATTTTAATATTTAAACAGTTTGGGAATTGCTTAAGTTATTTTTTAAAGAGGAAAAGTGGGCCAACGTCCATTTTTTGACAGTGCCTCCCTCTGTGCCGGCTCAGCCAAAGCGCAGCAGAACACCTGGTTTTTTAAATAAATCGACAACGCATTTTAAAGAAAAAAAAAAAAAAAAAACGAAACAAAACCTCTTCACTATTTTTTAAGAGAACAATGCTATTTTTTTAAAAGCAGAAAGTGCAGCTTTACGAAGTGTTCGTCTGTGTTGTACAGTCCCGGGGATCTTATTTATGTTGCCTTGTATAAATAGGGGTGTTTGGGGGGAAAAAAGAGAGTGTACATAAGGTTCATTTGTATAAAGTTGATCCAAACCAAACGGGGCTTGGTCTGGTGTTTTCTTCACTGTTTTATTTAAGGAAAAATCCTAGGTTGACGGGAGCCCCTCTAGGGCTGGGAGTTCCACCAGTGTCCTTCACCAGTTTCCTTGGGAACAAAACCTAATCTAAAAGTGTTAATAAAAGCGCTTCGGATTTAAGGCTCCAAACACCCTTTTTTTGGAGTGAAGGGAAGAGCTCGGGAGTTTTCCAGCCTGGGAAAGGCAGAGTCAAACCCCATGTTCGCTGTTTTTAGAGGGCAGCTGGGGGGTGGCTGGGGGTGGTGCTGGCACGGCCACTGTTGGCGCATCTCGAGCCAAGAGGGACTGGGGGGATTTTATTCCTGGTGTCTCTTCCAAACCGCTGTGGTGCCCGGCTGCCTCCCTCCTGCTCCTCTGACTGGGAACCAGTAGAGTCCTGCCTGTGCAAACTGGGGGGGTGACCAGGCTGGCCTGCTGTCCCCTTTGGGGCCGCGCTGTGAGTGAGGGATGGGATCCCCCCATGACACCAACCCGACGGGGCTGACCCTCCCCACCAAGGCCCTGACATCGACCTTCTTGGCTGACCCAGAGACCCCCCCAGACGTGGGGCTCAGGAAAGTGACGGGGACAGTCCCTGGGTGTGAACAAAGCCAGCCCCCCCGCCATGCCATCCCTGGTGTCAACAGCATGGGTGGGAGCACAGTGAAGGGTTGGGGGCTGAAGCCCCATTGCCCACCCTGTGCTGTCCCCACCGAGCTGCTGGTGACAGGGGGCCTATCCTGCTCCTTGGTGTCCCTGTGCTGCTCCCCATGGAGCCCCCAGCCCCCAGCGAGGTGGCCCTGGGAATGCACCCGCTGTGCCGTCTGGGGATGCCCTGGCACAGCCAGGCTGCCCTCCACCCGCAGTACCTCCAGGGATCTCCACGTCCCCGTCCCTCCCCCATCTCCACGTGGGGACAACTTCACACTTTGCACCCATGAGGGGTTCCTGAAATCTACACCATGGGCTGCACCCACACACTCCCCCTCTCCGTCCTCACCCCCCATCCCATCTCCCTGTGTCTCAGTGTCGGGCACAGAGGGACCCCCAGGCATCCCCATACGGCATCTGCATGGCTGGGCTGATGCAAAGCACTGTGGGGCGCTGGCAGCCCCCGTCCCCAGTGCAGGGTTGGGTTGGGGTTGAGTTGGGGTTGGCGGCTGCGTGCGAAGCAGCTCCGAGCCGGCCAGTGGGCAGACACGCTGGAGACACGGGGTTATTAGGGGAGGCTGCCAGCAAGAGCAAGGAGGCGGAGGGCTGGGAGAGGAGGAATCCAAGTGGCGTTGCCTGCAGTGAGAGGCCCAGGGCAAGCTGGTGCTGCATTATTTTATTTTATTTTATTTTATTTTATTTTATTTATTTATTTATTTATTTTTAATTGAGGGAGAGAAGGAGGGAAAAAAAAAAAAGAGCAGCTCACATATCTGTGGATTATACAAGCGCTGGGTGCATCACCGCCTGCAGACGCGTGCTAATCCTGCTCCCCACACGACAGCACGGCCTGCGAGGTGGGCTCCCCTGGCAGCCTGTGCCTCCAGCCCTGACGCTCCAGGATGGGCACCCGGAAGGACCCTGTGCTCATGTAACCACTGTTCCTTCTGTCCTGGCCATGGAGCATGTCCTGCAGCCCAGGTAGGGCTGGGTGCCCGGAGCCTCGGCCGGTGCAGGAGCCCTTCGCACCTGCCCGATGAGTCGCGGCAGAGCCAGGCATGGCCTCTCTCGGCTGCCTTCCCCATTCCTCCTCCAGTAGCTGGGCAGGGGGGCACCACCAGCATCACCTGCAGCTCTTCCAGCCTGGAGGTGGCCAAGACCCTCCAAGCACCCCAAAAGCAGCTGTGGGACACAGACATCCCTCCCCATCGCTTCTCCTGCCAGTGGCTGCTGCCCTCGAGCTCCAGAGAGCCCGAGGCAAGAACCCCCTCAGGGTGGGAACATCACGCCATCATCCTACTCCTCCCAGCATCCCTCACCCGGCCCTGGCACAGGAATAATATATGGGACCATCCTTCGTTGTACCAGTTATCCAAACTACCCCCTGCCGGCACCAGAGATGGAGAGCAGCACTGGGATGGGGATGCTGGGGACACCCAGCCCCTCAGCAGGGATTTTGCTGGGGCAGGACAAGGGCTCAGGTGTGGTTTCCAGCCCTGGTGGGTGCAAGGCGCGGGGTGGTGGTGCCCAATGTCCCACCAGCATCCGCGTGTGGCTCTGCCCCGCGTGCACAAGCCCCGGCGCACAGCCCTCCCAGGGTGGCACACATTTCCTGCCCCGTTGCAACACGCCGCTTGCGTCACGCCGCTGCCAGCACAAAGAGCGGGGGCTGCTGCCCACCCACGGCCTGGCCTGGCATCCACCGTGTCCTCATCCAAGCTCTGGCTCTTGGCTAATGTGGCACGTGGCAGCCGCAGCCGGGGAGCAATGCTGGCCATGCACAGTGGCCTCGGGGACCTCTCTGCTCCCTGTCCACCCCAGCCCACGTCCCATCACCCTTTGTGGGAAAGGGGACCCGAAGGCCCCCAAGTGCCCCAACCTGCCCTGGCCATTCCAAGGGGCTGGCTGGATTTCCAGCCCCAGAGACTTCCAACTGGTTAAACCCCACCAGACCAGGGGCTCTTGGCCTTGTTGGACTGTCCCCACCTGGGGATGCTTTTGGCCAATGGAGAAGAGCTACAATCAGCTCCAGCGATGCCGTGCTGGCATCACCACTCTGCCAGGGTGAGGCAACTTGGCAGTAGAGGAAAGGGCAGAACAGCCCCGAGATCCCCTCCTCAGGGCACAGGACCCCCTCCCTGTCCCCGTCCCACAGGAGCATCCCAAGTAGGACGTGGGTGCAGGAGGGGAGCAGCGGAGCCCTGGGTGTCCAAGAGATGGGCTGGAGCAGGAATTTCCCTGCTCCCACGCCAGAGCAGCAGGGTTGACCGTAGCTCTCCCATGAGGGCAGCTGGATGCAGGGGCAGCCGCGGGTGAAGGCGGCCCTTCCACAGGGTCCGGGCGCCAGCCACACCGCGAGTGCTGGATCACGGCTGCCTCCATCCCGCTGCAAGATGGGACCTGTGAGCAGCTCTGGCTGCAGGTCCTTGGCAACACATCCGTTGGAAAAGCCAAGTGGGCCCCATGGCCTCTGCCTCCTGCTTTCCCCATCCCACCAGATCCTTCCCCTCCAGTCATGCTGCCCTGCCAAGCCCCCTTGGACCCTGCTGTTGGCTCAGGAGATCCCTCCCAGTGAACACAGCTGGGATGGTGCTCAGCACCTAGTCCTCGACAGTGGCACCCTGAGTGGTCCAGAACTGCTCATCTCATCCCTGGTCCAAGCCATTCCCACGCTCGGCACCGACCTCCAGCCCTGCCCATCTCCCAGCTACCGATTGTTGCTCAAACTGCCGACTCCTCAGCTGGGAGCCAAGTTCTCAGAAAAACTCTGGTCCCACGTGCTGCCAAAGGTGCGGAGCCACGCACGGCATCACTCCCTTCCCAATCCCGTCGGCTGGGATGGGAAACGTGGTCCCTTGGAGTGGGAGAAAAAAAAGGTGGAAATATCCAGAGCAAGGACCATGGATATTTGTGCAACGGCGCAAACCTTGGTGCGGCCCTGCGGCAGGGGAGACACAGCGCGGGGTCTCATTCCTGTCATGGTGACAAAGACTGGAAACAGTATGAAATAACAATAATGTATTTTCTAGTCAGGTTCTGGCCCTGAAAAGCACACAGGGAGTCGTTACCCCCTGCCAAACCTGCAACGGGAAAATATCCTCTCTCCCCAAATGCCCTCGCTCCCAGGGCCACAGATTCATGGGGGCTGCAGGAGACTCGGGGCAGTAACCCCAGACTCAACCCCCGCCCTGCCCTCCCCCACCCCCTGCCCTCCCTCTCCCACCCCTGCTAAGGGAGACATCTCCAACAGCTCCAAATTGCCCGTAATTACCCTAGGAGGTGACAAGAAGCCCCTCACGAGGGGCCGGGGCCCACAATTACTGTAATTACACCTCTGTTTCAGGGGAGCGATCACACGTCTGGAAACAGCAGAGGGTCCTGCACAGATGGTTGGGGGGGGGGTGTGGTGGCAGCCCCAGCCCCTGCGCCAGTTCTCCCCACAGAGCTCTGTTCCCAGGAATGTTTGGAGACAGGAGCCTCCGGGACTGAAGCGTCGCTCCCAGCCCAGGGCTAGTCCCCCCCCAGAGGGAGCGGCAGGTACAGAGGAGCAGCCTTTACTTTCCAAGGGCACAGTCTGTTTATAAAGGGGGGGCACACACAGGAACCGACGGTATTTATAAATAAAGCCAGGCTGGGGATCTGGGGTCTCCCCAGCCCCTTTTGGGGTCACCCCTATGCCCTGTCCATGAAAGGAGGGACCCAGGGCTGCTCCAGGAGTCCTGTCCTGCCGAGATGGGCGCACCAGGCATTGTGTTGGAGCTGCCTCGCTTCAGTCCATGATGGAGCACAAGATCCCCTGGTTCCTGCAGATTGCGGTCACCTTCCCCTTCCTCTTTCTCCTTCTCCATTCACTGGGGTCCCCCAGGGCTTCGCTGGGCTCCCTGGTCCCTTGGGGGTGGCACAGAGCATCCCTCTCATGCTGGCGCTCCCAGAGCCGGTGCATGCTGGAGCCCTGACAGCGTCACATCATGGGGGCCCGGGGAACGGTGTCCTGTGGGTGCGGCTGATACCACGCTCCGAAGCTGTTGATGTAGCTGCTGGGGGTCAGGGCGGGTCCTTTGCCCGGCAAGGGGATGTCCCAGAGTGGGGGGATGTTGGGGGAGAGGGAGGCAGCAGGGTGGAAGTGCTCCTCGTTGGGCGCACTCGAGCCCTGCTTCATGATCTTCTTGTACTTGGAACGCTTGTTCTGGAACCAGATTTTGACCTGTGGGAGAGCGAGCGATGAATGGGGAGTGTGGGGGCTGTGGCCAATGCCACCTCTAAACCCCCAGTATCAATAATTACAGCCCCTGCTGGGGTTCCTCTTTCCCCCAACTACACTCTTTCCTGGGGGGGGGCGGGGTGTGTGTGAGAGAAGTCGGGCTCTGAGCCCAACCCTTTACAAGCCACCAGACTCTACTAAGGGAAGCTGGAGAAGATGGTGGGAAGAGGCACAGGGAGCCCAGAAAAACGTGTGATGAATGGAAATCAACCCCATGAGTCCCCAGCCGTGTCCGTGTGTCCCCCCCCCCGGTGAGGGCTGTGCCCCCCACCAGCCCAGTCGGGTGCCGGGGCTGGGTCGGGTGCGGCGCAGTGGGGAACTCTGAGCTGGGGTGGTGGCCCCACTCATTCCTCCCCACAGTTCCCCCCGCGCTGCCGACAGGTTCCCACTTGCCTCCTCTTCCCCGGCTTTATGAGCTCGCTTCGCCCCTGGCTCCGGGCTGCACCGCTGCCGCCTGCCTGTCTCTCCCCATCACCTTCAAAAACCCACTCGCCCAGCGCCGGGCACGGCTGGGCCAGCAGCCAGGCTCCGGGGCTGGGAAAGTCCCGCTGCCGCTGGGAGGTGCGAGCAGGGGCGCCCCGAACGCGAGCCCTGGGGGCCCACAGGCGCCAGCTCCCCCCGCCACAGCACGGCTCGGCTCGGCACGCTTCCAGTTTGCACCCCGGCATCGCCAGGCAGCCTTAATCCAGAGCCGCTCCTGGAGCAGCGATGGGCACGAGGTCCCCGCGTGGCGCATCCCCAGCCCTGGCAGGGGTCGTACCTGGGTCTGTGTGAGCCCCAGCTGGGCTGCCAGCTCGGCGCGCTCGGGCAGCGCCAGGTACTGGGTCTGCTGGAAGCGCTGGTTGAGCGCCTGGAGCTGCAGGCTGGAGTAGATGGTGCGGGGCTTGCGCAGCTTCTTTCCCGTCCCGTTGGCCATGGCGGGGGGCTTCTCGTGCTCTGGGGGTGGGAGAGGAGCGGAGAGTTCAGCCAGCACACCCGGCGACCGCGGCCCAGCCCGCCCTGGCCCTGCGGTTGGTTCGGGGGGTGGGGGGGTTCTGCTCTGGCTTTTCAGGTTGCTTTGAGCCCCTGGTGAAGCAAAGGGGAAGCAGGAGGAGAAAGGGAGCGATGGGAATGCTCGCTCCGTATCCCTGTTGATGGCCAGGAGCGGGCAGGTCACGAGTGTCCCTGTCGTGTGCCCGGGGGAGGGGGGGGGGGGGCGGGCAGGGCCCCGTGAGGTGTTGGGGAGACAGCAGAACAGGCTCCCCCACCCCAGGGGTGCCCGCTGTGAGCAGCTGTCGGGGTCGTGCCCCCCACCCTGGACCAGCTTGTCCCCACTCCGTGGCTTTGAGCATCCATGGATCCATCGTGGGCCGCGTGGCTCGTGTGGGGCAGGAACGCGCCGGGGCTCCGAGGGGCACTGGGGGCACGGGCGTCCCCGCTCCGCAGCGGGGAGCGAGGGCGGGGGCAGGCGTGCCCGTGCCCTGCCCGCTCTCTGCCCCGGCCACAGCCACAGCCGACGAGGGGCCAAGAGGGCACGGGGGCTCAGCCGGGCTCGATCCCCGCTGCGGGGCCGCCCGGGGGCTGCTCCTCCCTGGGGCGGCTCAGCTCCAAATTCCTGCATCAGGTTTTGGGGAAAGCAGCGGGGGCTGGGGATGCCACGCGGCAGGGACCTGGGGCTGGAGCACGTTGGCAGTGTGGAGGGTCTGCCCGGCCCGGGGGGGCACAGGGCGCAGGCGGGGGGTCTTGGGGTGCAGGATGAGGACAGCGGGGGTTGTCGGGGTGCAGGAGGTGATCAGCTGGGAGTCTCCTGGTGCAGATGTGGCAGCCGGGGCTCTGAGCCCCCATCCCCGGGGTTCCTTGCAGCCCTTCAGCCCCACCCGCACGGGGCTCGGGCAGGTGCGGGAGCTCGGGGAAGGATGGGGGCATCGCCCTCAGCCCCGCGAGTCCCCTCGGGGACCTCCCCGACAGCCCGAGCCCCCCCGAGCGCCGCAGCCCCGATGGGGCAGTGTAGCCCCAGCGCCTCGACGGCTCCGCCGGCGCTTCCCGGTAAATTCCAGCGCTTCCCGGTGACTCCCGCGGCTCCCCGATGATTCCCGGCGCTTCCCAGCGAGTCCCAGAGCTCTCCAGTTATTGCCAGCGCTTCCCAGCGCCTCCCGTCGCTCCCGGCCGGGGAATTCCCGGGGGATGCCCCCCCGTGCCCCTCGAGCCCCCCGAGCTCCCCTTACCTGGGTGCCGCACCCCAGCTCCATGGGGCAGCGCGGGCGGGGGGCGCGGGGCGTCGCGGAGGGGGAAGGGCAGGTAGGGGCCGCCGTGGGGCGGGGGGGGCGCCCCGCCGGGATGGGGGAACGGCCCGGGTCGCCCGTAGGGGGAGAAGGGCGGGGGGTCGTGCCGAGGGGGCTGCAGCCCATGCAGCGGGAACTGCGGCGGCGAGGGGGGGGGCAAGCGGCAGAAACGCGGCTTTGGGGGGGTCGGGGCCCAGCAAGGACTCGGCCACGGAGCTCATGGTCATGGCGGGGGGGCCGGGGCCCCGCAGCCCCCGCAGCCCCGCGCCCCCCGACGGCTCCGCCCGGGGATCCCCTGCGCGCCCCGCCCCGCCCCACCCCCCCGTGACGTTACGGATCGGGGCACCCCCCACCCCCGAGGGCACCCCCGGGTCCCCTCCTCCGAGGGCACCCCCTCCGTGTATCTCTCACCCCCTTTGGGTGCCCCCTCCCACCCCCGATGGCACCCCCTCTGTGTTCCCCCTCGACAGGGGGGTCTCATCCTGACCCCCTCCTTCCCGGCTGATTCTCCCAGGTGGGCTCCGACCTGTGAGCTCCTCCCCACATGCAGAATCTGTGGTCGGGGAGGGGTAATCCCTTCCCAGGGACACTCCCCCCTCCACTGGGGCATGGGGGGGGGGGGGGGGGGCGATGACACCCCCGCACATGGGCGGTGGGGGAAGGCATCCCCTTGAGAGGAGGCCTGGGCAGGCTGAGGCCGCTCGCATTCATCTCACTGGTGGGGGGGGGACGACCGTGGGAGCCCCCGTGCTCCCGCCCCGCCTGGGGTTAACTGGGACAATTCCCCCCCCACTGGAGCTGGGGATGCTGTCACCTCCTTTGGGGATAGCCCTTGGGGACAGCCCGCCGGAGCCCTGGTGGTGCTGGGGGACAGAATTTGCAACCCTTGCAATCTGGGGTCTCACAACCCTGGACTGGGTCCGAGAGCCCTGGCTGTACCGTGGGAATGGGTTTGGGGACACCAGGGTGATGGGTTTGGGGACACCAGGGTGACACCAAGGAGAAGGAGTCTGGTGCCAAGCCAAGCACCAGCCACAAGGTCCCTGCTGCACCCGACGTGGGAGCAAGGGGGGCACGGGCAGTGGGGGTCACTGGCAGGGATGGTGCCCATCCCCACCCTCCCATTAGAGCATCCTCAAAACATGTTCCCATCTGGCCGTGGCGCTGGGGCTGAGTCACTCTGGGCAGGGGCCAGGAGCTCTGATAGAAATAGACGAGCTCCTGGTCACCTCCAGGGCACACGGGGACCATGTCCTGCCCCGGACTCCCAACACAAGCCCCCCTCTTGCCCTCCTCCATCCATAGCAACGGCTCCTGCCCTCTGTCCCAGTCCCAACCTCCCCAAACCTTCACGCACGACACCGTAAGGACCATTTCCCACCCCTTGGTGCTGGGCACAGACTTTGGGGTCCCCACATCCCTCCATCCCAGCACAGAGCTGGGCAGAGCGCTGGCATCCCTGGGACTCTCCTCGGGGACAACACAGGCTCAAAGTCCTATGTGACCCCTGAAGCTGGGCACGGGGAGAAGCTGCCCTGCCACCCCACTCCAGGGGCCGATGCAGAAAATCCCCCAACTCCACCCAGGCGAAAGCGGGGGTGAAGCAGCAAATGAAGAGGCACAAGGAGAAATCCAGATGTTCTCCAGCCCTGCCCGGGCCGGCCGAGGCATCCCCAGGGAGCCCGGCTTGGCCAGCGCTGGGGCCAAGTGTGGCCTCAGCGAGGACCAAAGGAAGCCTCTGCTGATCTGCTTCTATCCACGCTCCTCACTTTCCCTGCCAGGGTGACTCAGCTCCCACCAGCTCCGGGACGGGCGCCGGCTTGCTGGGATGAGCTGTGGGCAGCCCTGCTCCCTCTGGAGCTCCTCGCCCAGGTGCTGAGGGTGGGTGGGAGATGCTGGGGCTGGGGTCTGCATGCCCCCACTGCAGAGGCTGCCCAAGGTAGCAGGAAGGTTCCCAGGGCTGGATCCAGGATATCCAGACCCCCTTCCCATCTTGCTGTGCTTTGTCACCCCTCTGCTACGTGGTGGACATCAGAATTACCCAGAATTAAATGTAAGTACCCCAGAATGTCCACCACGTAGCAGAGAAGCCAGATGATGGAGGTGGAAGGACGAGTGCTCCCATGGGTGTTTTGGGGGCAATATTTGACTTCTGGCAGGAGGAGAAGGACCATCAGGGTCACATCCCCTCCTGGGGCAAGGGGTGGCTGCACTGGTTTGTTGGTGATGCCAAGGAGGGGTCCCACCCCTCCATGCCGGGGGCTGGAGAGCAAGTGATCGCCATGCTTGGGGATCCCATGGCATGGAGCAGCCCAGGGTGAGCCATAAGGCAGCCGTGACACCAGATGAGAGGGAGCCCGTCTCCTCCTTCTCTTCCCTAACTCCACAACAGCCTCGTGCAGATGGAGTTTTGGGTCTGAAATTGTCAATCTCAGCATCCCCAAACCTCATCCTGATGGGAACAACCCATCTCCAAGCCCACCGGAGTGCGCACAGGGTCAGCATTACCTGCTCTGCGTTCCCTTGGGACATGGGGTGAGAAACTGGCACCAAACTTTCAGGCTGTAAAAATCTCCCAGCTCGCAGCCACCGCTCCCCCGGGGCACCGGTTCCCAGTGCCTGCGGTAGCTCGAGGCCAGGAGCCGGTGCCACCCAGAACCTGCATGGGGCGCACGCCCAGGGCTCAGGTCCCAACCCTCCTGCTTGTGTCGGCACGGGCTGGCAGGGACGGAATGCGCTGTTTTAGCAGGGTTTGGGGGTTGAGGGGTTACGCGCTGCCAAAACAAATACATCGACTCAACTCATATTAAATTAAAAAAATAAATCAAGCCCATGCTCGGAGTCAACTCAGCGTCTTGGTCTTGGGGCTGGAAGGTGCTGATGTGCACCAGGACCCACGCGGTGGCACGGAGCATGTGGGGCACGCAGAGTCTGGCTGCAGCCACTCTCCTGCCCGCGACACTCGCCACGGCACAGGCACTCAGCTCTGAGGCGATGGATGCTCAAGGTTTTTACCTGCCAGCACCGGTGCCGAGGCTGATGGGAGCAGGAAGGGTGAGAGGGGTGTAGGGCAGGGCGGGGGGGGGGCAAGAAAGCTTGTGCCAGGTAACGAACCTACAAGATCCTCCGAGATAAAGGGAATCCCAACAGCTGTAATTATGCGCTGCAGATAGAGCGGCGCGGGGAAAGCCTGAAGCCAAGTGCAGGAATTCTGGGTTAATGGCAGCCCAAGGAGAAGTTAATAACAAGCCAAACAAAGTGGGAGCAGACAGCCTGGCGTCTGCCCTCCCACACGCCACCGCTGCCACGCTAACGAACAACCGCGCCATCTCCAGCCCCGGCAGGAATCCCGGGGAGCGCGGGGAGATGGGGTGCTGGCGGGAGCCCGGCTGCTCTGTCTGTGAGCTGCGGCCCGGCCTTCTCCCCGGGCTTCTCCCCGGCCTTCTCCCCGGGCTTCTCCCCGGGCTTCTCCCCGGGCTCTTTTGGCTGGTTGGCAGGAGCCGAGACCATCCAAGGGGAAGGGGAGGATGGGGCTGCTGGGGAGCATCCTCTGGGCCAGAGCAGGGCAATGGCTGTGCTGCCTCACACCCTCCTTCCCCAGGGCCTGATCCTGCCCACAGGGGAGCACCAACACGAGCGGGAGGAGGATTTGTCTCCTGGGTGGTGTCAGGCACCCCCAAAGCACCCAGGACCTGTTCCCCTCTGCAATGAATCACGGCAAGAGTGAGGCGAGATGGGAGCAACTGATGGGCAGGTGACCTGAAGCACAGAGGTGGCCCTGGGGACACCAGGGTGTGACAGCAGTGTGGCTGTCACAGGAGGGTCTGGGACCCAGCTTCAACAGGGAAGTTTCAGAGGGACACAAGGGAAAGTTCACATTAATATTCCCCCACCTTTACCTTTGCAGAGCTCTGGCGTCTCCAGGAGGGGTTTGAAAGGGTTTTTCTGCAAAAGGATGCTCACAAACTGCGTGTCCCAGGGGCGGCAGCCCCAGCAACTGTGCGGTTGCAGTCCAGCTCCCTGGCCTGGGTTTGGAGGGTTCTCGCTTTCCGGCCCCCAGAGGCTGCCATGGGTGGGGGTCGGCCTGGGGCCAGCGAAGGCACCGGCCAGGGGGTGTAAATCAGCATTTCCCCAACAGGGCTGTGGGCAGAGCCACCGCCCGGCCAGGATTTGGGCCCCACTTCATCACCAGTTTGGCTTGAGATGAAATCACATTGATGTTTAAGTTCTTAAAACCAAGTGATCCTTTCCCCTCCCCTGCCCCCCTTCAGCCACCTCAACACAGCAGATATTTTGTTTTTAACTCAAAATATTTTCCAGGACATAGATCTGGTCTGGGTTTGATTTTCACATCTGTAAATCAAAGGACTGAAAGGACCCTGGTGTAAATCAGCAGCGATCCACCAAGGGGCACGTGGTTTACATCACTTCATCCCTTGGCCCCTACTGAGATGAGTGAGGGAGCGAAGGAGCAGGGAAACCTCCCTTTCTTGGCGCCCCGTTTGGAGAGGAGCAAACCCCCCTTTGTGCTACCCCATAAATACACAAACTTCCACCAGCATCCCCAGCGATTCCTGACCATCCCCACTGGGGGCCAAACCTAAGAAGGTCTCTCCCCATTCCTGCTGTTCTTTGGTGAGTTTATTAAGTGCCTGGGATTAATTGTGGGAGCAATTTTCTGCTGTCTAAATTCCGCGTGTCACTGTTCCTCCCCGTGTGCCCTGGCGTGTGAAGCCCGTTTGGGGGATAATTATGCCCCATCTGGAAACCTTTGGGGAAGGTGTGAACGTGCTGGGCAGAAATACGACATATTTAATCAATTATTCCATTCATTAGCCCTGGCCTCAGCGCTTTGCCCCGCTAATTTGACAAGAGCACCAGTTAAAGAGGTTTTTTTAACCCTCATTCGCTTCCCATCCCCCTGAACGCAGGGAGCTGGGGAGCCCTGAAGCTGCTGAGCCAAACTCTGTCCATTTCCTTTCTTTCCATTCACCTGGAACTCCACCGCTTGGATTTTGGTTGTGGGTTGGCACCAGGCAAAAAATCCACTTGGCTTTTCCAACTTGATGCTCTTCCCGTCCTGCCCTTTCCCTGCCTTTGCTGGAGTGGAGCAAAGCAGCCTCTCTCTGGGTGGAGCAGATAAAAAGGATAACTTGAATTTATTGTGTTTAAATGCAGAGCATTTAAATAGTGGGAAATAAAGATAACTGGATTTTATTGCGCATTTAAATATTGTGCACATTGGTTTGGGGTTGGTTGGTTTTCCCCTCAGGCCCAGTTAAGATCTGGCCTGGGTTTCCTACACAATTTCCAGGGTGCTCTTCCTTGCATAAACGCGCTTTTCCTTTCCTGTCGAGGGCTCTTCCTTTACGAAGTCGTTATTTTCCCTTTCATGAGACCCAGCGAGGGCTTGCAGCTCTGACACCACAAGGTAGTCAGAAACGCCTCGATGCGGCTTTTAAACAAAGAGAGCACCAGGCACTGGCCTCTCCACGGAGAACCTGATCCAATAAATCCTGATTAATTTGGTTTATCACAATCTCTCATGGGCACCGGAAGCTGCGTTTGCGGGTGGACACGTGCGTGGGACGGGGAGAGCAGGGTCAGCCCCGCATCCTCTGCATCCCATGTGCGTCCCGCGCCGAGGGATGCGTCGGGGCTTGCAGGTTTGGGGAAGAATTTGCCGAGGGTTTAAGGAGCCAGCAGGAAGGGCCTGAGCCAGCAGCCGACTGCGCGTTCAGTCCTCATTTGCGAGAGACACAAAACTGCGTTGTTGCCCAGGTTGTGGGAATTAAGTGACGGGAAATCTGTGGCGCTCGTTCGAATCGGCAAAAAGGGCTCCTTGGTCACGGGGGGAGCCCAGCCCTCCCCTGCTCCCACTCTCTCTGCCACAAACAGATGCAGGATTTAATCATCCTGGGATTCACGTTCATCCAAAAGTGCTTTCAGTGCAGCCCTGGGGCAGCCCCAGCTCGAGGCACGGTTCGTGGCTACAGGGGGTGCTTGCTAGAAGCCACATCAGCGTCCCCTAGCAAAAGCCCACGAGCAGGTGAACAGGAAGAGAGGTGGGGGGGAATCACTGTGATGTTTTACTGATGGGAGAGGAGACCTTCAACAGACTTGGAGAGGAAAATAGATTTTCTGCTGACATTTCCCACGTTTGGTGAAATCCCAAACCTTCCGCCAAATCCCCAAATGCTACACCAAGTCCCTCAGTGCTTTAACGAAGAGCAGCGTCCCAAAATGTCCTTTTATTTTTGGTGGTTGAGGTCCTGAAAAAAAACTATTTCAGGAATTTTTAAGAGGGGAAGGAGCAATAAATTGGAAAAGCTTCAACAGCTTTGGAGAAGTGGGTGTTTCTGACCCATCCCAGTGACTCGCTCCCGTGGGGTTGCTGCCGGAAGGTGCCAAGGCTGGTAGGAATGAAGATGCCCAGCTCACCCCTCCATCTGGGCACAGCGTTAAGGGAGCAGGGAGAAGGTCCCTGGGCTGGACCCACCGTGTTCTCCGTATTCCAGACCCATATTTTAACAGTGATGAAAATGGCCGTGTTGGCAGCCCCAGGCCTGACTTGTTTCTCCTCACTGCAGCCAGCGATGAGTTTCAGAGGGAGCAGACTCCAGGCAAGCCCCGGAAAAAAAAAATGTCATCTCAGAGTCCTGGATTTATCCACAGAAGATGAGACAGCGGGGCAGGTACCGGAGTCCGGCCCCCGGCACCCACGTACCCCACCCATGATGCCCAGGCTGCCGGGGTACCCGGTGAGGCTCAGCGCCGCACGGCCACTCACTGCGCCCAGCGGGACATGTGGGTGTGGAGAGACGTTAGGAGTGCTGTAATCTGTGACCCCAGAGTCTCATTAATTAACAGAGAGAAAATTAGTGGTGAAGGAAATTGTTCCTCTTACACTGCTGTTCCTGGTTTGCTTGGTTTTGGGGTTGGTTTTTTTTGTTCTCTGTGTGTTACCATGTAGAGAGAATTATTTCAGCCTCTGGGGCCAAATTCCCGGGCTCGACATAAGCAAAGTTCTCAGTTTTTGACCGAATGAAGGAGTCAGGGTCTTGCCCAGGAGCAGAAAAGGGCAGAAGCCAGCGCTTCGCTTCCCTCCAAAGCTGGCTGAGCCAGTGGTTCCGCTCACGGAGCAGGGCCAGGCAATGCGCGACTCGGCCAGGGGTCTCCCCTCTATGAAGGAGGGCTCGGTCCCTGCCAAAGCGCATGTGTCTCTGCAGAGGGAAAGGAACTGGTCGGTGCCCTGGGCATCACACGTGTTCCGAGGCTGGCCGGGTGGCTCTGCCAGGGATGCCACAGGACGGACGCTGGCAGAGTGGGCAGTGTGGTGTTTGGAGCTCCGATCCTCCCTGGGGCAGAGGTGTCTGGTTGTCACCCCATCCCACCTTGTCACCTTGTCCTGCTTGCGGGACTGGAGCTCCCCTCTCCTGATCCGTGACCACTATCCCTGCAGCTCCCAGAGCCATCATCCTCCCCTGCAGAACTGGAGGCAGAGCCACCCACCCCGGGGCCCAGGGACACCGGGCAGCTGCTGCCTAGCCGGTCAGGGCAGTGTCACCTCATACGTCCTCACGCCACCAGCTCGCAGGTGGTCATTAGCGGAGCTGATGTCCCCGCAGCACATGCCAGGTATTTACATCTCTGGGGAAGCTGAGCTCCAGAGGGAGATACAGGGAGAAAAAAATGGTGATGGCAAATGCATAATTAAAGTTCTATTAAGAGGCGCCTCGGAGTCTCTGGGGGAGCAGGGTGTACGAGACCGCTGCCTCCTCGATGCTCTTGGGCGCAGAAATGTCCCTAGGCATGGCCAGAGGGCCCAGAGGACCTGCCCGGGAGACACAGCATCGGGGTCTCTGTGGCCTTGGAGCATCCCTGCCAAGGCCGGGATGTGGGGTGGGGACACCGTCTTGTCCCATCCCCTGCAGCCTTGTTCTGGCTCCAGAGATGCTGGGAGCAGGTGCCTGTCCCATCGCTGGCCCCACTGGCAGCTGCGTGGCCCCAGACAGCTCAGGCTGGTGCATTGTGTGCCCAGTTCAGGTGCAGGGTCCTCCCTGGGACCAAATCGCTGCACACTGGGCTGGAGCAAGGGGGCACCAGCCCTGGACAAGGGAAGGGTCCAGCCTGCACCCTGTGCTGGGCAAGTATTTTTCCTCTCCCTGGAAACATCCCCATAAAGGAGGTGACTGGTGAACCTCCCCTGCCACCTTCGCCCAGGGCTCCACCTGGCCGCCCCTATTCAAAGGTGCAAAAAAAGCAGGTTTTGGCCAGGTTTGACAGTAAATCACAACATTTCCTCACCGCCCGCCGGATTCCAGCATCCCGGCTTGCATCGCCCTCCATTGCAGGTGCCATTCAACACCTCCCATGTCGCCTGCCCCTACTCTTTGCAGCTCCCACATTAGCTGTGGTTCGCTGGGCACAGAATGGGGATTGGAATTCCTTAATCCACCTGTGACCTGCAGAGGAGCTTTCCCAGCCCCAGCTCCGTAACCCAATCCCGCTCAGCACAAAGCCGGGAAGGCCTTGCTGGTGTCAACCAGCACTTGGGTCCCACCTCCTCCTGGTCGCAGGAGGGTGGGCGGCACCGTGGGCACCGCTCCCTTTGAACGTCCGGTGGAGATTTGCCCAGCTTTTGTCTCACCATCAGTCTGAAAAATTCCACCTGGTCACAGCCGGGCTCCCCAGGGCTCCCATTTCATCCAGTTTGTATCCCAAGAAGTGCCTGTGGGTTTGAGTCCAGCTGCCACCTCACCTTGCGTTGAGCCCTGAGCAGCAAAAGGGACCGAGGGAGGGTCTGGAAGTGTTTGGTTTGGGTTTGTTTTTTAATGGAAAAATGTTGATCCATTGGAAATAATTACTTTTGCCAGGCATGTATCTGCTCACTTTGACCTGAGCAGAATTTCTCATTAAATAATTGCAGAGATGTTTGTGCCCATCCCATAAAAACCAGCAGCTTGAGCATTCACATGGGACAGGGGATCCCCAGAGCTCCCAGCCCCCCTCCCACTCGGACTTGTCCCCACTTTGGGACCTGGAAATGAGGTGTCTCTCAGGTTGAAGCTTGAATTCAGACTCCTATTTTTCAGCTCCTGTGCCCCATCTCCCTCCCCTTTGCAGCACCTTCCCCCCAGGAGGCAGCCAAGCCGCTGGAGCCACAGGCAGCTCTCCTGGGGGGGCCAAGCAGCCCCCCAATGGGTGCCGGTCACAATGAACATGAGCATCCAAGCACAGCTCTGCCGGGGCCGATGCTGGAGGCACCTCGCAGCATGTGCGCCTGCACAGGGTGCTGCACCCCTGGTTCGTGCACGTCTGTGCCCATGGGGCCTGGCGGCTGCACGCTCACTCTCATCTCCTGTCCCGGCCGAGTGCCATGTCCCCTTGCCGGCCGCCTGCCACCCGCGGCCTCACGCCACGGCGTCTGGCTGAGCTCAGCTCCAGCTGCAGCGATGGAAGACGAGGTCAGAGGCAAGTGCCCACTTTCCATTTACTCCAACTTTCCACCCCTGCATCCCCCCGCATCATCCTCGTGAGTAATAGGGAGCGGCCGTTCCCCATCTGGGCCAACGGGAGATGGGGCCACCCAGGGCCACCCCCTGGCGTGGGAAGGCAGCTGGCAGGCGAGGAGGGGAGCGACGAGGAAGGAGGCTCTGGGCTTTCCTGTTCCTCTTGGCTCCCTGGGGTTGTTTGGGGTCCTGGCCTGACACCCCTGGGCGCCGGCCAGCCCTCTTAGTCACACGGGGTGGCGCGGAGGCTGGAAAGACCTGTGGCCCTGCCAGGGCGGTGGAGAGGGCAGAGCGGGCAGGACTTCATGGATGAGCATCATCACGCGCTCAGCTGCAAAGAAGCCATGAGGAGGCACTTGGGGCTTGAGATGTCCCGGACAGAGCCACCGTCTCCGCTCCTTCCCCTTGGCCCAAACCTCACCTTTCCTGGCTGTGGCGTTGGCACCTCTCCTGAGGCCAGCTCAGCGTGTGGTGTCCTACCCTCACGGCTCCTCTTGGGGCACATGGAGTGGAGGTTTGTGGCTGGAAGAATGCGGGTGATTTTGGACAAAGGCTGGTTTCCAAACTCGCGGTTTTCAGAGCTCAAATGGATGCAGGCGGAGGCTGAGGAAGGACAAAAGCCCTAAAAACATAGAAGTAATATTGAACAACTGGAGGCTTCACAGTGGAGACTGGAGGATGTCGGGAGCGAGGGCAGAGCTATTGGCAGGGCGGTGCTCCTGCCTGGTGCCCATCCTGGTCCACCATGGTCCATCTCTGCTGGAGAAAGACACCGTGATGCCTCTCGCTCCCTCACACGCCCTGTCCTCTGGTGTTTATTGTATTCCTCACACTGCCAGCTGCTACTCAGGGCACCCATAAATCCTTCCCTGGGTGAACAGTGCTCTCCTTTTCTATTGGGGGCTGTTCTTCCACACCACACTGTAGTTTCCTTTCCTCGTGCACTGTGGCCCCAGTGCAATGGGTAATTAATTAGTATTCCCAGTCAGACCAGCCGGATGCCTTGGAGAAGTGAGCTACCACACTCCTCCATCCTCTTCCTTGTTTTAGGAGAAACAGGGAAGGTTCATCGCATGGGGAAACTGAGGCACACAGAGGTGCAGAGTGAAGGTCACCAAATTCTCTGCTTGCTGGAACTCGCCGACCAGTTGGATGTGGCCCAGCAGGGACGGGCAGAGCACTCGAAGCACTGCCGGGCTCTCAGCAGTCTTTCTCCTGCCTTCCCAAGGGAAAGAGCCCAGGTGAACACTGGCTGCCTTTTCACGCCTGATCTGGTCTAAAACCCTTCACGCACCCTTGGCACTGACAGAACCTGGGCAGCAGTGATAACTGAAGGGAGCAGGGAAGGGCACGGGTGTTTCCCAGCAGGTTTCACGCTGCTGCGCCCAAAAGCCCTTGCCACCAGTAAAACCAGTGCCCCCAGCCTCAGCAATCACACTAGCTTCCAGGCACCGTGGCCAGCACTGAGGGGTCTCCGCTGGCCACCGAGTGCTGGGCACACGGCATGGACCAAACCATTCCTCAAGGTCAAACCCTGCCACCTCTCCAAGAGACGCTTTGGGCACGGCCGGAGAAATTCTGGGGGCAAATGGGGTCTGCAGGGACAGGCACGGGAATATGGGAACACGCCTGCGACACAAGCACACGTGTCCTGGTGCCACCGCCTGCGCCCGCTGATGGGACATCGCGCGGTGCTGCTGCTGCTTTGCTGCTAAAGGCGAAATCAATGACCTGGAACGGAGGCGATTTTTAAGGTCACTCCTTTTCTCTCCGCACAGAGCGGAGCCGCGGTCACAGGTGGCCCCGCAGCACGGGCGGGGGTCCGCGCCACGGAACCCCCGGCAGAGGTGGCCGGGCTGCAGCAAACGTTGCCATCTAGCGGCTTCCCCGGCCGGGAAGGGGCAGGGAGCCGCTCTCGGGGTTATTTGGGAAGAGGATGAGGGGATGGAGCAGCACGGGTGCGCTGGTACCCGAGTGGTACCCAGTGACACCCCAGTGACACCCACGCCCGGGGCACAGGCAGCAGCGAGGGTTTGGCTCATCCGAGGGTGACGGGCAAGCTTCAGGCTCTCTGCTCAGGCAGCAGCATCCCACCCCCTTCCTCAGTGGCTTGGACCGTGCCGCAGCCCCCTCCGCCAGCGGGACTCGGCAGCAGCTCAGCACCGGCACTGCCAGGTGCTGCCAGGGCTCGAGGCAGTCAGTGCCAGCTCCTCCAACTCGTGCCAATGCCTGAAAGCAGCTGAGACCCCTGAATTCACCGCGCAGAGGAGCAGGGAGCCCCGAGCTTTTACACAGACCGAAAGGAGTCTCCAGCCTGAGGGCAGAAGGTGGAGGCTTGGCTTAAACCTGGCAACACCTCAGCTCCTGGAGCCGTCAGGGCTTGGTCACAGCTGGGACATCGCAGCCGCCCGTGGATGGTACCTGATGGGCAGGATTCTGCCGCAGCATCCCTCTCGACAGAGCTGAAGATCAAAGGCAGACGGGGCCGAATGTGTGTGCGGCTCATCCCCGCACCGCACCGCGCCCGAGCCGTGCTCAGAACGGCCCCAGCAGGTGCCCAGCCGGGAATGGAGCGCGGGGGCACGTACAGAGGTGTGAACGCTCATCTAGCAGAGGACAGGACAGATTATAAACGCGGGCAAGTTTCCCCAGTCTCTACTTGGAGGGCAGAGGCAGTAGAAAGGATCCTGCACCCTGTGTTTGTGGCGGGAGCAGAGGTGCCAGCACCCCACACCCTCCACCACCTCCTGCTCCCCATCCCCTCTCCCGTGCCGGCAGCACCCACTGCTCTTCTCATCGCTCTGCATCACCCGACTCCCAAAACCCAAAGAGAGGAGAAGGCAGGGCTTGATTGATGCCCAGAGGGGGAACTAGGAGCTCCAAAGCCCCTGTTTGGGAGGAACAGGGTCATCTCCAGCCAGCCTCGCACTGCTGGCTCCACACACCGGGGGCACGTCGCTATTGTGTCCCAGTTTCTGGGAAAAAGGAATCTCATGTGTTCACTGGGCATTTGCTGATCTGCTCCCTCACAGGACCTTGCCAGCCTCGCCCCTGCTGATGGGGGCAGGCACCCTGACCACCAGCTCCCTACAAGTCCTGCACAAACGACTGTGTTTGCAACTCCAAAGGGAACTGTGCTTTGCCAGTTGGACCATTTCATCCTGGAGAAGCAGACAGACGGATCCTTGCCCTTGTGCAGGCCAGTAAACTGAATATTGGCACAGAAAAATCTCACAAAGGAGAGCTGCTCCGGGATGGCACTTGGGGTTCCTCCAGATTCTCCTCTAAAACTCTAGAGGAAGTGGTTTGGGGATTACCTGGCCTCGGAATAAGCTCCTGCCTGTCCATTTGTTTTCTGCATTGCCATTTATACACTCAAGCACGAAGATTTTATCTGTACCCAACCCCTTTATCTTTTTACAAGTTACTATTTTAAAACTTCACTCTTCTTTCTATCTCAATACCTAACAGCCTCATTAGCCCCGCTCAGCCATCGGTAGCAACCGTGTCTTGTGACAACCAGTTTTGCAACATTTTCACGTTATTTAATTCTGGATGGAGATGCCGAGACTGCCCCTTCCTCTCGCCGATCAGGAGCCGGCGAAAGCATTTTGCACCTGCCCGTCTATCTCCTTGCTGCATCTGCCACATGCACAGAGCCTGTGCCTGCATTCCTCGCAACGGAGTCACCTTGTTTGGCTGCCTCTGATCCATCTTGGTTTCTCTCTTGCTCTGGAAAACACACCCACAGGAAGGCAGCCACCTCCCCTTTCCCCGTCACCTCCCGCTCCCCGTGGTGCACATGGGGAGAGGCATCGCTTGATGCCTGGTTTGATTGTGGAAGAGGACGCAACGGCAGGGTGTTCACCCGTGCGTGCCCAGGATCTTTATCTTGTCAAGGGGGAGAGGAAGTGCAGAGGATTTATACTGGGAGCTGGGAATTAGCAGGGATCAAGATCATCCTGCACAGGCTTCCAGTGGCCGTAGGTATCACCATGCCATCATCCTCCCCGCCCTGCGTCCTGCAGGAGCTCTCCTGGCGCTGCCTGGCGGTACATAGGCATCCACCACAGGCAGCTCAGACCATGCTGGTCCAAAGCCACATCCTCATAAGAGAGCCGGGTGTCTCTTCTGCCCCTCGCAGTCCTCAGGTCCTGGGGGACGTGCTGCGCATCCCTTGGGCTTTGCAAGCCAGCAGCTGCCTGCCATGGCAGGCACATTGGAAATGACCAACTCTGCCCTGTCCCTGCTAACGGCTACAGGCAGCCCTTCCAGCTGCCAAGGGTTTCTCCATCCTTGGGCTGCCTTCAGCCAGCGCAGGTCACCACACCTGCCCAGCCTCATGCCCATGGCATCTCCTGTCCCTGCTGCAGGCTGCCCCCCTCACAGCCTGGGACCCCAGCGCTTTCTGTCCCCTCGTGCTGAAGCAGCACAGGTCGGTGCTGGGCGTTGAGCGGCCGGGAGGGCATGGGGCCCCTGTGTGGGCTGTTGGATGGGGCCACCAGGAGGGAGCCGCAATCCCAGCCCTGCTCCCTTGTGTTTACTTCCCCTCCCAGCTTTTTGCAAGCTCCGTGGGGCAGTGCCTGTTTCTCAATCCAGAGCCCTGTTCTCTCTTGGGGCTTCGTTCTGCAACTGTGAGCTAATGCTTTTGCCAGAGATGATGCCAGAGATTAAAACTATCCAGGCTATAATCCCACCCAAACCAGGACCTTAATGTTCATCTCCATCAGCATTTCCACACGTGCAGGGACAATCTCCAGGAAAACCCCTGACTGAATTTTATGCTCTGGGTGAAGTCCAGCTTTCTCCACCCTGTAGCATCACTGCTGTCACAGGCGGCTCCAGGAAAGGCCAGTTGGTAAAGAGAGAACAGAATTCCATCCAAGCAAACCAGAGCAGAGTAGCTGGGTCCCTCCCAGAGGTCACCTCAACACCAGCCCATGCCCTGGCAGCAACTGAAGTCAATGAACGGTTCCTCACTTCCACTCTGCTGCAGTTTCATCTCCTGATTCTCATTCTCTGAGGGCACAAACACAGCCCCTGTGAGTCTCTGGCAGCTCAGGGTTGTCCCCAGCAAACAGGCAGCTGCCAAGCGTCCTCCCTGGGTTCCAGCCCCTCTGCAGAGGCTCCACTCTCCTCCAAATGCTGCTTTGAGCCTTCTCAGGGTGGGCAGCTGGTGCTGACAGCTCCTGTTCTGGGGGGGGCATGGAGACGGACACTGATCACGCAACCAGTGCTCTTGTCTCACAGTTTCTTTAGGCTCCCTGGGAGGTATCCACTCATTTTTCTCTTTTCCTACCAGGCTACAGAGCTCTAGGAGCAGAAATTGTGTCTTGCTGCTTGCACTGCGTCTGGGCAGGACTCTGGCTTCTGCCAGGGAATCCAGGGTGCTGCAGCAACTCAAATAAACCAAGGATGTTCATGAACTCTGTGCAACAGCATCTTCCACCGAGCTTGTATGGCACCTACAGCCAACCCAGAGAAACAAAAATGGAAATGGCACATCCACAGAGGCCAACATCCAAGTCAGTTTTGCTGTAAGATAACCAGAAGAGCACCCGTCCGAGACAAACAAGTGTGACACGGTCACGCTTTCCACGCAGGCTCAGCTGTGATTAATCCCCGAAGCTGCCAGGGAAGCGCGCAGCCAAACAAACAGAGCCTTTGATGTGCAGCTTGGGGACTGATGAAACCAGAGCACGCTTAGCGCAGTGCAGCTCTAGGGTGGCTGGAGGAGAGGAGGGGAGGAGAAGTGGGCAGATAGTCAACCTGTCTATTCTGAGTGTTGTACAACTCGCCCCGATGGACTCAGAGCAATGCCTAAGGTACACCAGAATCATCAGAGTAATAACAAAAAAGATGCTACAGAAATCTAATTTAATCTAATAAAAAAAAAAATAGAAAAAGAGTGTGAGAAGAAAGGATTGTCCCCAGGAAACTTCCCCTTGCCCAAGGAAGGCAACATGGCCCTGCAGGTGGCAAACTAGCCTAGAGGTTTGGGATCTCCTCCCTGCTGGCCCCTGGCTGGTCCTGGTCAGGATCCCTCACCCTGCTGCCTCGGCGAGGTGTCTGAGCTGGGCATCAGCCCGAGTCTGGCTGGAGCGCTGCCTTCGCAAAGGGAGAGCACTGCCTCAGGTGCGCTCTTGTCCTCATGGACCTGAGGTTTGTCCCGGGCAGGATGGGCCCCCCGCACTGCCTTGCTGTGCAGGGCAGCGCTGCCAGGAGTACAGAGCAGAGGAAGCAAAGGAACAGAGCTGGAGAGGAGCAAAGCAAGAGGGTGCCTTACCCGTCATGTTCCCCAAAGCAGGGACAACTCTGCCCGTGGCATCCCGGGCAGGTGTTTTTCCAAAGCCTCTCAGGCTGGCAACAATGGAGATCTGACACTCTTGCCACAGAACAGACTTGAGTTCCCTGCTGACACCAAACACAAGGCTCTGGCTTTTCTAAACGCAGTTCCTCAGGGGAGAAAGGTGCAGATGTGGAAACCCTTTCTGAAGCAACACAGATCTGGACATCTTCCCTCCCTCACTGGTTTGCCGTGCTCAAGGGGCAAGGCAGAGGCCAGCCCCTCATGCTCTCTTCCAAGCCTCCAGTTCAAACCCTGCTGCCGAGCCCCGCTCACGTCTTTCTGAATTTAGCAAAGTGCAGGCACAGGATCAGAACCGAGGGCAGAGCTAGATGACCTGACCTAGGGATTTCCTTTGGCTTAACCTCATGGAAGGAATTGCAGCAACTCCGTGATTAAGGCTTAGCAAAGATAAAACGGGGAAAGTAAACTGTACCTGTGCTTCGCAGGGAGATGGTGTTAAATCCCAGCCCAGCTGCCTGGTTTCGCTCCTTCTCTCGGTGTGGCCCAGCACTTGAGCTCTCTGAACTCTGGGGTGATTGATGTCTTTGACTTTATAACGAGAAAAAAAATGTTAAGATTGCGAGGATACAAATGCCAAACAAAACCCATTGAACAGAGGTATTGGCTCCTTCATGAGCCCCAAACTAAAACCAGGGGTGCGGCGTGCACTTGATGGAATAAAAGGATGTGGCTGGATGTCTGCGTGGACACAGTTCACCTCTCGTGATGGCAACAAGGTTCAGTGTGTTCTAGTTTGCCTTTTCCCAGCCCAAAGCTGCTTTCTCATGCTCCGGTCCCCAGCGGGGACAATGGCAGAGGATTGTCCAAGGGCTTCTGAGAGCGAGGGGTGATCTGAGCTGAAGGGTTTTCCTGTTGGCTGTTTGTTCTGTGGTTTGGTTTAATTTGATTACAAATGTCTGTCACAACAAAAACAATCCCATGATGACACAGACAAATTTCAACTTGCATTGGAAAAACCCCACATGTTCTCTGACACAAACAGTTTGATGAGACCAATTCCAAATGCCTCCCTCTTCCCCAAAGTGCAATGTTTCCACGTCGTCCCCTCCCCACAACCACACACACACAATTTTCCAGCCAGCGCTGCCCATGGCCCTTTGCCTCACCCAGCCCGATGCCCTCTAGTAAAAATGATGACCAAACCTCCCTGGAAACGCCGCCCTGTGTGACTGCACCAAGGAGGACATCCCCTCCACAGCAAGGTCATTGCAGCCTCACACCCACCTCTGACTCTCTGCAGGCTCCAAACTCCCCATTGCACAAGGCTTCTCCATCCAAGTCCCCTGAAGCATCCCAGGATTGCTCCCCTTGCACCTGAGCGCTGCAGGACCACGACTCATTTCTCCATAAGATGAAATTGGGTCTTCTCTTTTTTTGGGGGGAGGACACAGTTTTTAGCTGGGATGACGCAAACTGCTTCAAGAAAGTAAAGTCACTCGCCCCTTACCAGCACTCAGAGCCTGTGCCTGTTTCCGAAGCAGAGCCTTTGCGGTTCTACAAAGGCTGGATGTCGTCTTAATTTCAAACGTTCTTCCAGTTTTCCTCCAGGACCAACAGGAAATGTGCTGAAACACCGTGAGAAAGCTTGTTCTTGTGGTTATGTCTGGCCTTAACCAGAAACAGAAGCGCCAGGAGGTGGGATGAGAGCACTTGAAATCTCTCCAACTTCCCATTACAAACGCGAAAGGTCTGCATGCTTCAGATGAACTTTTGGGTTCTCCCATTGAGCTTTTGATGTCTGCCCTTCCCTACTCGCAGGGCGCTGAGAACAGCGAAGCATTGGCAAGTGAAAGAGTCTAGAGCAGCGCTCCCCAAGGAGGCTGTGGAGGATCCTTGTCTCTCTGCGTGTTGCAAAGCCTGTGGGTCCCCAGAAACAGCTGGGGCTGCTTTGGCTTAGGTTCTGCTGCTGCTATCGCGGCCGGCCCTGACTCGATTCCATACACACCAGCCCAAGAGGCGATCTGTTGGAAGCGCTCCTAGGGCTGCTGCATCATGTCTCAACTTGAGCATTTTCAGCAGTTATACGCGTCTGAGGGAACCTCATCACAGTCCAGAAGGGACGATACTCAAATACCAGTCATCTTTCCACTCCTGGGGCCTAGAACATCTCCAGTCATTGGACCCAGTCCTCCAAGAGATTCAGTCAAGGGTCCGTCTCTTGATTGGGTGAGGAAGGGGAAGGAAACGCAAAGAGAGAAGGGATTCCCAGAGAGGGCAGTCTGAACAGATGCTGAATTGCATCTCTTCAGTGCCTTCAGTTACCTTATCTAACCCTCCACACCAGCATCACGAGATGCTGCAAGAGCCACATGGCAAGGAGAGACCAAAGGCCTCATGGGTGGCTCCAAAAAGCCCAAGCCGTTCAGGTATTTCAGCATCCCCCTCTTATGTAAGCACCAAGGCTGGATTTCACGCCAGGTGATTCAAAGCACCATCAGCTCCCTCTATGGGCTGTGGGAAGAAAAAGAGGTGGCTTCAACCAAAGGGGGTGGTTCGGAGCCCTAGTGCAATGACTCGGGGTGTGGAATGGCTGCTCTGTCCGGCTGCTCAAAAGGAAGGCTCTGGTGACCATCCTCCTTCCTTTGGCACCTCCACCACTCAGTGCTCGTGGGGTGAGCCCTGGCCCCAAACCGTGGGGCTCCTGAGAGCGAGGAAGGTCAGCACCTTTGTGGATTTAAACCCCCCAAACCTCAAATAATGACGCTGTCCCTAGAGCAAAAGGACTATCAATGCTCTTGGAATTTCTCGTTCAAAACAATGCGTCACCACCAGAGCGAGAGAAGGACCAGCTCTAAGTGAGTTGTCACCTGCCCAACACCCCTGGGCAAAGGCGGAGTGGTTCCCAGTGGTCCATCCCTCGGCTTCCTGTTTGCTCTGCCCACAGCACCTGGAATGGCCGGCAGTGCCCTTTCCTGCACACCGAGGTGTCTTGTTTGATTAGGAACAGGTTACCTGGATACGACGCTTCATCAAAGGGAATCCTGCATTGATGGCATCCCGTGGATGCCTGGATAATTGCAGGTTCCTCCTGGCTGGAGCCAGTGCAACCTCTGGCCTTGGCTCTGCTGGAAATTGTTATGCCGGAGAGGAACACTGCATGCAAAACACAAGGGGGAAGAGCAGGGAGCTTCCCCCAGCTCCCTCTGGAGAGATGCTATCATCAAAATATTGTAAATAGGTGGCCCCAAGAACCACTTTTAGTCTTGAATCGCAGCAGTCACCCAGCCAAGGGGATGGGCAACAGGGCAGGAAATGCAGCGCTGACAGAGCTGCTGGGGCTGAGGTCTCTCCGCAGCTTCCCACCGACCCGCACAGCTCTGGTCACATCATCACCCTCTCCCAGAGCTTGCGGGTCTCCTGTTTGTATTTCACCTTGCGGGATGGGACTGCTCAGCATCACTTATTGGCTCCAGCTCTCCAGTCATCGCTTTCCCAGGTGACCCCTCCTCCTTTGGACTGGTTACAGGAAAAGAAAGTGAAGTCAATCAGACTTCACCGTTTGGAACAGCTCATGCTGCCTCTTCTAATTTTACTCTTGCCCAGGCCAAACCCACCCAAAGTACTTATTTAATTGCTGCATTTTCTATAATCATCTGCTAGCAGCCCAGAAACGCAAGTAAGACACCAGGCTCCAGTTCGCAGTCACCAGCGAATTATGATGCACTTGAAACACAGAATCACTTTAGCCCTGGACCCGCACCCTCGAGACATTGGCTATTATCTAATTTTCACCTCTTCGCTAATAACCTCAGCCTTTTCTGCAAATGCAGGGAAAGCCCTAATGCTGGAGGTGCGAGACACCGATGGCTCGATTCGGCTCTTATTTTCACCTGCGTAAACGCGAACCAACTGCTCTGAAGTGCATGCAGACAAACAATGCGGGGCTGGGAACGGCTTTAGCAGCCGGCTCTGCGCTGCGGCACCTTGACGCGCTGAGCCAAGGGAATGGGATGTTCTCGACAGGAACAGGTTTGCCAGCTGACAGCAGGATCGGGCCCTGCTTAGGGAGCAGCTGCTGGAAGTGGCCCTCTCCAGCACCTGGGATCAGCCCGATCCCGGCGTGTCACACCCTCCGTACAACTCATCAGGAGGGCGGAGGTAGGAACAGAGAGAGTTTAGCAATAACCAGCTGTTTCATTTTGGGAAGAGTTTCAGGATTTTGAAATTTCTAACTCTTTCAGAAAGGAAAGAAAACAAAAAAACTCCCGATGTTGACGTTTCCCCAAATCCAAAGCTGAATAAATAGCGTGAACAAATCCCTCTCCCAGCCCTGTGCAGAAATCCAGCTACTCCAGGGCTGTCAGGGTATTTGGTTTCAGCAAAGTCTGGCCAAACACGATGCCTGTTTCACTCTATTCTGTAACATTTTCTCGTCTGGAATGATTTCTTCTCAAAGCTCTGACATTTTTTGAAAAATATTTTCTTTCTGGCTTCTCAGCAATGTGTTTTTCACATCAAGAAGTTCTTGCAGACAGGCCTAGAGTTGGCTGATTCCTGTTGATTTTCCATAGGCGGCTGGGTCACTCGAGATAAGGCTTTCCACCCAGAGAGAAGTCATGGGGCACAGGGCTTAGGCCAAAAAGAGACCAGGCATTTCAGATTGGGCCAGGTGAGAATGGGCTCCAGCAGAAAGATCCGTGTGCGTTTTTCAGCCCTGGGATGGCCGTGGATTGCCAGCGTGGGGCAGCAGCGTCCATGGGGCAACGTAACCCTGGGATCTCCAGGCTAAATGTCTCCCATAGAAATAGGGATGCATTCCTTTTGTATGGCTTTGAGGGATCTCATCTGGAATACAGTTTCTTCTTTTAATCACTCTTGATCAAGAAACCAGGGGTGGAGGAGAACCACAAGAGCAAGGAAGGGAAGGGGGATCTCTTCTTACAAGGAAGATGCTGGGAGACCTTGGCTTTCACAGTGAGATAAAAGGGAATGGTCTTGTTCTGTCTCGAGAGAGGCACAGCCCAAGCACCCAGAGGGTGGAAAAGCAGCATCAAGTTGAAGGACAATGGGGCTACAAGGACAGTCTTGTACAAATTGGACACTAATACATTTAGGCTAGAATCTAGCAGGTTCCTTATCAGCCACTTAACCTGTAATGTATGTGGGAAATTTGAAGGGTGGTGTTCATTTCACCCAGCTTTAGATGTTCAGAGGGAGGACATCTGCATCCGAGAGTGGAGCACCTGGGGCTCTGTCTGCAGCCCATAGAGAGATGGGCGCTGTTAATGCACCCCGACTGGTGCAGGCGCCTCGCTTCGGGAGAGCTGAAGCCCCAGAAAAGCTGATCTCTTGCAGCTGACTACAAAGACAGGGAGCCTGGTGGAGATGGGGGGATGTGTGAAAGCTGGGAGGTGAATCCAGGCCTGATATCACACGGATCTCCAGGCAATGCTGCGAACACACGAGGTGGGAAGCAGCAAAAACTCCCCTGTGTCTGACTGCACATTGGTGGCCCTGGGAGACACCTCTGGCCCAGGAGAAGCACCACTTAGAGATAAAAGGCCATCAGGATGCACCAGGTGAGAACACGGCCCAGTGACGCTGAGCAGAACCAGCAAAGGCTCTGTTCGCTTTCTAAGGAGAGAAAGGAAGGGCTTGGAACTGTAAGGACAAGAAAGCCTGAGGCATGCGTGCTGCTGTTGGCTCAGCCACCCACTGCACCTTCCTCGCTGGAGAACTGGAAAAATTGGAGACATCTTGGAGACTGCAGAAATTTTCTTTCAGACCCTTCCAGGAGGAGTGTAAAAGGTCCCAAACCCTTGTGCAGGCTGGCAGGACATCACCCCATGCTGCCTGATGCCAGGATGAGGAATGAACCCTCCCCTCCCTCTTTCCTGTGCCCCTGGTGACCAGCCATCCCTGGAGAAGTGCCACATTGCACACAAGCAGGTGTCACCAAGCCGCTCCATCCTGTGCAGAACGAGTTTATGGGCCTGATGCAATCCCCAGCGGGCGACCAGTCCATGGCAGCATTCCTGGGCACGGAGTCACGGGGTGCTCACACAAGGCCATTGGCAGAAGGCAGTCGGCGTGGGCAAGTGTGTGTGTGCGGAGGAGCGCAGCCCGATGTGTTTGCGGGAGGCAGCCAGGAGCGAGGTGGGGTGTGCAGGCGCGCGGCACATGCCTGCAGCTGGATTCCTGACATCCTCTCTCTCAGAAGAAAGGGACTGGGGAGGGAGACTTTGGCTGGCTTGGGGAAAGGGTGTCTGGTCCTGCTCTGCCCCAGAATCCTTGGGTGATCCCAGATGAGCCGTTCGTGCTGCCCAGCACTGGGGAGTGGGACAGGGGTACGGACCTGCTCGCTTCATCAAAGCCCTTTCTGTAGGCAGGTGCAGGAAACCAGGAAACTCCCATTTCAGTAACAGAAGCCAAAAGGATTTTGAAGGAACGGGAGGCCTTGGTCCTGATCCCAGAGCATCACCACGCGCGTAAGAATCTGAATTCGATCCCTAATTCACCCCAGCTCCGGCACAAACCCCACAGACGTTACCAAAGTTGTACCCCCAGCTACCACTGCCAGAGCTGAACCAAATCCATCAACTCCTTTCTTAATTAAGTATAACTTAATGTCACTAATCAGCTTTGTTAATAACAGTGCGCTTGGTCCATCTGCAAAGGGATCCCAAAGGCCCCTGCAGAAGGGCGGTTGTTGAGAGGCTGAGCAATACAACAGAACCAACTGGTGGGTCAGGGGACTCACAAAGCCATCGCATGGATTTGACGACCACGCACCTGCTGCCGTTTCATTCTGCGTGACCACGGCCTCTCCAAATATTTAGGGAGTTTGGCTCCCACTGAGGTTTTAAAGAGCCCCTGCAATTTATCAGGTGCATTTTTAAAACCATGATGGGAGTTGCCAGGATCCAAGCACTTTGGAAAACCTGGTCCCACCTTGAAAAACCAGCTCCCATCTCTTGAAAATCTGGTCCACACAAAGGAACAATTCCTTCTCCCCTTGCAAGGCGCTCGGTGGCAAAGCAGACTGTCTGCCCCCTGCGTCTCCCGGACAGAATTAAGACTTCAAAGTTGATCTAAAAAAGTAATTTCTAGGCTGACAGATAAGGAGTGTGAAAATGCCATGGGGAATGATTGGCATAAGCTGCAGTAGAGGCACCAGGCGAGGTGAGACGTAATTACAGGCTGGCCTGGTGGCAGTACCTGTCAGATGATTCACTTCCATCGCACCCCGCAAGGTTTCTCCTCTTCTCTCTCCCCTTGCACCTCTCTCCACTGAGCTCTTTCATCAGATGTCAGCTTGCTGGCTTCCTTACAAGCCTTGAGGCACTGAGTCACCTGTCATCAGGCAGGAACCCAGCAAAAAGCACCTCGTTGTCCACCTGACACCGGTGTCATGCAGCCACCCAGCTCTGCCCATGGAAGAGTCCCTGCTGGGGGACAATTGAGGAAACAGAGACTCATGAGGGGAGGGAACAAATGAGAGAGGAAGAAATGTGTAGTCTTTGCCAGAGCAATCGGAGGGGTTTCTTGCCTGAAAAAGCTCAATGCACAGATTGCAAGAGCACAGAACACACCTGGGGTTGATGGGGAACATCCGAGCAGCATCCGAGCGTTGTCGGTTCATGACATGCCCCTACTCCTGTTTCTGAGTGGACCACTAGGGTTTTAACGTTTGTGCAAGATTCAGCAGAGCTCCTGATCCCGTCGCTGCCCTCGCTGCTTTAGGGGTGGTTTGCTGCTCAAACTCTTCTCATCACAGGTTCTGGCTATGGCGATGCAAACTGGCAGTTTGGGAAGGAAGAGAAAGTCCTATCAGTCACACCGAAATGGAATCAATAAATGGTTTGCAACTCTCATTTCAGAAGGAAGAAAATCCACCGATGGAGGCAAACGCTGGCCTGCACTGGAAGAAATAAAAACAGCCCAGGAAATGGAAACTGGGATAAAAAGGCATCTGGGGACGATGGTGCCAGACTGACAAAGAAGCTTTTATCAAAGTCACCGGCTCCAGGCAAAGGAAACCCAGATGAGCTGACTGGAAGTGCAGTCAGCATGGCAATAATTGCCATATGGATTCAAGGTGGGGGATCAGCATCGGGAATATCCACGGGCATGGAAGTGCCCAAAGCAAGACAAGGAGTGGTGGGGAACCAGGAGTCTCCAGCTAAAGAGGATTTTCTGTTCAGCTTTTTGGGAAAAGACCTTGAGAGAAATCCCCCCCAATATTGTCATTAGTGGGACCGACAGGGATAAAAATGGGATTTGCTGATGGTGCCGTGCGTGTCCGGGAAGAGCTCGGTGTCGCTATCAGAGAAGGTAGCTCAGACCAGGACGGGTACAAAGGAGCACAGAGACATGGATGGACACGACAAGCAAAGAGCTGCAAGGCTTTCTGCAACAAACAACATGAAAATTGGAAGGGGATGAGCTACAAGTCAGATCAACATTTCAAATAGTGGAGATACTCAAAGAGAGGATTATTTAACACAACAATTCTGAAAAGAAATGAAGAAAGTCTCCATCACCCGGGGGATTTTTATGGGAGACTGAAAAGGATGCAAGGACTACTTAGGAAAGAATGGCCCAAAAGTAGGTTAGAAAGAGGTTTTTTCCTTTCAACATACTTTCCCATTTTTCTATTTATTTCATATAACACTTTTGAAAAGATCCATCTAAATTAAACATTTCAAATTTATTCAATAAAGGCCACTTTGATGGAATGAGGCAATTTTCTTTTTGCACTTTTGTTTTACAAAAAAGATTTTAGAGCTTTGCTTTTCTTTAATCTAGGAATATTGTTTGGATAGCAAATCCATTTCCCACCAAGGTCCTCTCCAAGACTGTCTGTTGGCCTAGATACTACACACCCCCCAAGAGGATTCTCCACCTTCAGAAGGGAGTAGATTTTACCCATTTTTTTTTTTCTAAGAGCAGTTCTAGGTGGGTCTGATCCAGACCATGATAAACTGGGAATGTGATGTCCCAGTCCAGCCAGCGTCCCGCACCAAGACAAGAGATTTTCTACTCTTATTGTTCTGGCTCAGAGAAGTTTTTTCTTCTCTAGGTTGAGCTATGGGTCCTGTTGAAGCTGATGGGATTTTCTCATGGACCTCAACACCGCTTGCTTGCCCAGCCATCACGCTGTTGTTTTCCCCTTTTCTGCTTTAGGGTCAGGAGTCAATGGGAAACAGATCCCCTTGGCACACAGCGAGGGGGAAAAACGAGCAGCACATGTTTCCCGCTCCCTGAGGTACACGTGGTGCCGATCCCCTCGAAGAGCGCTCAGTCTCCTCTGCTCCTCCCAATGAAGGGATGGAGAATTCCTTTGAGTCTGACCCTCCATTGCACCACGCTCCCATCCTGTCCTCAGCCTCCCTTTCCAACCCTGTTTCCCTGTCCTGTCCCAGCACTGGAGCTTGAAGGGACCTCAGCTCCTCTTTATGATCTCAAAGCGACCAGATCTTCCACAGAGGTCAGTTTTCATGTGGATCCCAAGCACTTTGGAAGAAGCTGGTGTTCCCCCTCCCCTCCAGAGCTCGGGAGCTTCTCCTTGGTTGTGAATCCTGACTGGCAAATGTTTCCTTATGAATCTTTTGCACCATCACCGTGAGAGAACTGCTTTGTGTGATGCTTTTGTATCCCTTGCTATGGAAAACCATTGGGTTCTGCGCTTTATTAAACCCTTGATAACTCCTTTCCCACCAGGGCCAACAGCAAAACGTCTGCTGACTGCGGCAGGAGAACCAAGGCCAGAACATCTGATCCAAATTGAAATTAATTAATGTCTCTCCAGCAGTTGCCTTGTCCAAGGCGAGGGAGACCCTGTGTGGAGACACGGGGCAGCACAAGCTCTGCAAGTCCCTGTGGGAGGAGAGGAGAGGAGAACCACAGCTCACCTGCGCTCCACAGCCAGCAGAACACTGCAGTCAGGTGGGCATCTTTGGTTCAAAACCAGAAAAGTTGGGGAAAACCAAAAATCATTAAAATTATTCCGCTTCAGATTTCTTCTTAAAAACCAACATAAAAGCAGAATTCTAATCACTCAACTTCTGAATGTTTTTTCTATTCAAATTTTATCATTAACATGGTGGCAAAGGTGGGAAACAGGAGAGCAGGGACAGCAGAGCCCCCAACCACTGGTAGTCAAATATTCAGCTTCAATTTCTTTTAAGAAGGGAAGTTATATTTTTTAACAAATAAGTTACACTTTTTGTGGAAAACAGTCATTTTCAATAGGAAATCAAAGCCAGTTTTGGGTGCAAGGGACATCTCAAAGATCACTAAACCAGTTCTCTCCTCTGCTCCAAAGATGAACATTTACTTTGGGGGGGGCCGGGGGGAGGGAGGGTTCTCTCACACAACATCACGATTCCCACAGCACCGAAACCAAGAGGACGTTCGGCAACGACAGCGAGTGCTGCCAGGATCTCAACAGCCCGGTGAGAGGCAAAACCACAGGGAATCAAACAAACTTTGGTGTCGTTTATCATTACGGCCCTGGAGCAGCTGCTATGGGATCCCAGGACGGCAAACGCTTTAAATGCAGAGCTGTTCAAAGGGTTCTCGTTCGTGCTGTCTCCTGCCTGTCCCTTCAGAAGCTGAATAAATGATTAAACCAGATTCCTGCAAAGGTGAGTCAGGCTCTCAAGGCTGCAGATGGGTGTTAGGGGGGAAGTGCCGTGCTTTGTCTCCTTTTGTGCCTCAACCAGACCCTACATTTTTTTGCTGATGAAGAGCACAACAGGAACACGGCAGGAGCGAAGGAGAATCCAGGAGTAGCGGCAGGCGATGGGTCAGCCCACTGGCATCTCCTCACAGATTGCATTCAGGAATGTTTTAAGCCAACACAGTGACACAGATCTCGAAGTACCTGACCTATTTCCCCTTGGGCCCATTGTCAGGATCGCCTTAAGGACCAATGAGGATGTTTAACCTGAATAGCTGTGGCAATACCCACAAAACACCTGACCCTAAGTGGGTCACATCATGGAATGGGTCCATATCGGAACCTTCAACCCAGTTGTCCCAACGCCAACACAAAATGGGATTCAAAGCCCCAACATTTGCCATTGCAATAAACAAATCCCACCTGAGGAACCCAGACAGCCAAAGAGGTTCCCTCGCACCCAGCAAAGCATCCGTCCTGTGTGAGCTGGGGAGAAGAGGCAGCAGTGCCCCAAACCAATCCAGCCTGGATCTACGTTCTCAGGAGGGGCCACAAAGCTCTGACCTAATCCATTGGGATGGGAGAGCGAGACAAGAAGAGGGAAGTAGACAAGTGAAAGAGTGCCAAAGGAGCCTTTTCCCTTTCCACCCGTCCTGCTGCAACCAGCAAATCAGCCCAGGCACTACTCAAGTCTTCCAGTCCTGAGCAATCAGAAACGGCCACTTTGTCCACTCCCCTTCACAAATAGATGGGTTTGAGTGCATCAAGAATGAGAAATGAGCTAAGAGGAGGCAGTGGTTGTGCTGGATCCCCACTCATTGCATCCTTGGAAACAGCAATTGCCTCTGCAGCCATCAGGAGTCAGAGCCTTTAACAAAAGTTGAATTTGATGTGTTCACCCAATTCCAAGAACCAGGAGTCTTATAAAATCCAAACCCAAGTCCAAAACAGAACAAATGTGATGAGGCAGAGTGAAAATCATGAAAGTTTGCAATGCTGGTGTTGAAAGAGGAGCCCTTTGTATGTTAATGATCTTTCCCCTTCTGTGCCCAACCGCTAAAGGGTGATTGAAGCATTCTCTGAGATGAGAAATGGGAAACTAAACATGTCCAAGGACAGCCACAGATTCTGGCACTTTGTTAAAACCTGCCCCACCCCAGGAGGCCACCACGAGGGAGCCGCTCTGCTCCAAGATGCCTTCCTCGCCCCAGCCCCAGAAAGGAGAGGAAAGAGCTACTTTGCAGCTGTTTCTGGTTGCCTGTGAGACCAGAAGGGCCCGAGATGCTCAGGGAGGGAAGGGCTTGGGTTGCATTGGGCTGGGTGTGATGAGGACCCCAAAGCAGTGTCACATGCAGAGGCTGAAGTTCTGGTGCAGTCACTTGTCCTGGATCTCTCCCATCCTTCAGTAATGGGGCTGCGCACACTCCTGCACGTGCTCATCATTTGGAGGCAGTGGGTTTGCTCTGCTTTGCTGCTCAAAAGCATCGCGGCAACAAAGCCCAGAGCGCTGCTCATGGTTAAACCCCCTCCCAAATGGGCTGATGGATTTGTTACCCTCTACCCGCTCTCTCAATGATCTCATGCGCTTGAAGACAGGGACATATTCACCCACAAGGTCTTTTTTTCCACACCCACGTGGCTTCCAAACAAGGACCAGCCCTGTGGTGGAGCTCAGTGCTGACAGATCGCTCGCTTTTTCCTGCTCCTGTGGGTTTTGGTGTCAAGCAAGACCAGGCTCCATCCACAACACAAGCAACCTGCCTCGAGGAAGGCCGAGGAGCCAGAGACCTGCGTGTTGTTGCCAGCTCCTCCACATTGTGCAATCTTGTGCAAGACATCTCATTCTTCAGTTTCTTTTCCTGCAGAAATGTAGACACTTGGGGCTCCTCCCGCTCTGCACCCCGGCAGCACCTCCAGAGGCCAAGACTCACAAGAGCTGTCGCAGCAAGTCTGGCTCCAGTCCCCAGGGGCTGCAACGCCACCATCTCCAGGGATTCGTTCCTGCTCACCCCGGTGCCAGTGAAACTAATCAGTCCCCTTGATAAAATAACAAGGGCTCCACACCCTGAGCCCCAGCAGGGCCTGGCAGTGCAAGCAGAGGCTGCCACGGGCTCTGGAGGCACCAGCAGTTCCTCCCCCTTGCCCACTGCAATCAGGGCAGGAGGGAGCATAAACTGGAGCTCGAAACCTGCTTTTCATTTGCACAGTGAGCCCAGGAACGAACCCTTTCCTCTGGGCTTGTTTGTCAGAGCCATACAGATCGTTGGGTGGTTTCTCCCCACCTCTGTAATTTTAGCGGGGACCAAACAGTCGAAATGAGACTCCGGGCTTTTCAAACCACAAGCCCTACAGTAAATAAGGGTTAAAGGCATTTCCAGGCATGTCTATCAATTTTCTGGTGACTGTTTCATCCTTGATGAGTTTTTGTCAGACAAGCTCTCTGCCCAGCTTCAAACACAAAGAGGTTCCCGTGCAAAATCTTCCTCAGGCTTTCAGCGTCAGATTTTGCCCGTTCTCAAAGCGCTCTGTGAAGCTGGGAGTTGGAAGAGGAAGGGATACAGAGGTGATTCTGAAATAAGTGACCGAGTTGCATTTTACAATGTTGGATTATTGTAAAGAAAAACACCCCAGAATGGAGCCTTTGGGACACTTCACAAGCATTATTGGGGCAGCGGAGCATCGCCCAAGCTTCTTTCGATCTCACCAGGGTAATTTTGGCTTATTTGATGGTGGAGAGCAAAACTGCCTTTCCCTTAAGTCAAGCTGCTTGCAGAAGCCACATCTATCAAGTGCCATGGCCGTGTAGAAGAGCGGTGGCAAAGCTGGGAATAAAACCCAGCAGCCCTGAGCCCTTGGGCTCCGTCTTATCCATAGGTTCAGCTTTCTAAATGTTTATGTTAAATAAACTCTCTCTGGAATTATTCAACATAATCATTGGTAGATAATTGCCTGTGACATTATACAAGTAATAATACTCACAGATATAGAAGCATTTTTAAATAAGGCCAGGTCATGACACCACCCTAGGAAACACCTCCTTTCCTAGTTTACAAAGCACACATTTTCACGTCTGAGGCGGTTGCAGCCGAATCAGAGTTACCTGCGGGACATGAGTGACAAGATGGCAATATCAAAGCCTGCTTGAGGACCCGCTCTGCAGCCACTTGTGCTCCCTCTCCCCATACAGAGCATCACCAAACAATGGCACCAAGGGAGGAGCGACCTTACGCTCAGCTCCCAGGGAACACAGGGACAGCAGAGGCTCCGCAGAGGCTCCTTGGTTTAAGTCCATCTGCATTCGAGTTTTGCAAATACCTTAAAGAAAGGGATATCCACCTGTTTGGCTCACTGGTCTCTTCGGTGTGAGGTTTCTAACACCAAGCCCACTTCCTGAGAGATGTCAGCGGGTAACCTTCACTGCAACCCCTGGTCAGATTTAACCTGTAGGCAAGGCTGAACACCACAAGACTTAAAATGACCGAGAAAACCAGCACTGGAGCCTGTTCTCACCAGATTGCGCTGAGCACCGTTTGTGAAGGCAGAAGGGAAAGAGCAATGAGTGACAGGCAAGAAGGGGAGAAATGAGCCTCTAATTAGATTCAAGACAAGTCTACACCACACAATGAGCCCCAAGCTAGCTCCAAGCAGGCTAGTACATCCACACAGCCCACACATGGAGGAACAAGTTCCTCAAACTCAAGGTCAAATCCCCCTCTCCCAAGAAATATGCAAAAACAAGAGGCCATGAGTGAACGCAGGCACTGGGATCCTGAGAGCACCAGAGGACAATGAGGTGGCCAAGCGACAGGGCACAGCGGCTACAGCTACATTGGGCACCTGACCACAGCAAGGCAGAGAGCAGCTCCCAGACCCGGAGGACTCAAGGTCTTTGCAGAAAGTCCTGGTGCATGGAGTGGTCCTGCCTGCACAGAGCAGGGCAGATGGGAAAGAACCAGCTGAACCCTCTTCAGTGTAGTAAAAAACAAACCACAAAACCAAAGCGAAGCCAGTAAAGCCTACTGGAACCACTGATGTCCTAATTACTCCTCTTGGCAACCCAGGAGCCTTGTGAGGCTGTGGCTGGTGTTTGGCTCCACACAGCACAGAGGAGACAACACGCAGGGAGATGTTATGGCGCCCTCGCTGACAGGAGAAGGTTGATGAGATGTGGCCTCTCCTACAGATGCTGGGTTTGCAGGTGGTCCAGTGCTGACCTGCCCGGGATGAACTGCCTGCTCCTTCTCCAGGTGAGGAAATGGAACAAAATGAAAGAGCACAGAGCAGAGAAAGAGCTCCTTGTGACAATTTGAGCAGCACAAAGACACCCTACAAAGTGCAGTGGGAACCACAGTCACTGGAATGCTCCCAGAAGTGGGTCCAGGCAGGGACAGAGGAGTCATCCACCCAACTGCTGTGGACAAGGACACAGCACCAAACCGAGGGGACAAAATAGAACGCCTGGATGGGAGCTAAGAGTCTCCTGCCATGAAGAGTCACTGAGTCCTACAGACACAGACATTCGGGGGTCTCTGGGGAATTCTTTGATGTGAGTCGGTGACCCCTGGAGATTCCCTCGCTTCCAGTTCTGCTTCATTCAGCACAATCTTTATTAAAGAATGAGGACCCCCAGGACAAGGCTTGGAGTGAGATGGCAGCTGCTGCTCCCAGAAGGATCAGCCAAAGCATTGTCCATGATGGGACCACCACCAGGCAAGGGATACCAGGAGGCAGCAGCTCAGCCTCGCTGCACCAGGAGTCGCTCAGCCTGAGCAGAACTCCTGCCTGCAGAACCACAAGCAATGCAAAGAGTTCCCTATGAAAGAACCCAGCTGCCCTTGTTCCATCCTTGCTCATTGGTTGGACAAGGTTTTGAGCAACCTGATCCACTGGAAGGTGTTGCTGCACATGGCACGGAGTTAGAACTGGATGATCTTCAAGGTTGCTTCCAACTCAAACCATTCTGTGATCCTCTAGCCAAACCCAGGACTGAGCACTCGATGGAGCTTCCAGGTCGCAAGGATAAAACAGAAACCCAAACTGCAGCGGCACAACTCACCAGGCAGCTCTCAAACTGGTGCGTCAGCACTCAGCAAGCTAAAAGGTGCTGCTGGTGCGAGTGCAGGCTTTGCTGCCCCGGTGGCATTGGCAGAGCCTCTGGCTGACATAAGGCTTCCAGCAAAGGGCAGAGCCTTCATCCCCAGCTGTGCCCAACAGATCGCGGTGCCTACATGACGTCAAGCTGTGTCAGCAGAAGCATGTCGTGGCGTGAGGCGACATTGCTATGTCCTCCATGACATCACTTTGGGACGAGGGTTTGAGGCTGAGCACAAGGAGCAGCTCATGCTGTAAGTTACAGGGATTATACCATACCCACCAGAACCGGCCAGCACAGCCCTGAGCCAGGGTCACCCTGAGATGCCCATGGAAACGAGGCCAGCAGCAGCAGGACAGCTCTGCTCGAAGCCCCCATCCAAGCAGCCCCAGCCCTGTCCAGCTCACAGACCGGCTCATGCCCTGCAGGCTGTCAGCACAGCTCCTCACCCCAGCCTTGCCCACCGGGGTGGTGTGAGGTGCTGGGGCCAGCAGGACATTGCCATCACAAGAAAGGCACAACTGCAACTTGGATGGCTGAGCCCAGCAAACACGGACACAGTCAGGCTTTCCCAAACTCCTGGGCTAGGACTCTCACCAAGGAAGAAGGTGCACGTTGGGTTTGTCTGCTTTGTGAACAATTAATGTTATCAAAGCCCAGTACTCCCAGGTTCACCATCTTTGTTCGGACTCAGAGCCTTCCAAGGAGGCCTCAGCAGAGCAATCAATGCAAAACCCAACCCCACACAGCACAGGGTCCCCTTCCCCTAAACATCAGCCTCCAGCTGGGAAACATCCTCTAGACCCGGGGAACGGGGGGAGGGAGGGCTGGTCCCTGCAGTCACTGGCTTTCAGTTAAAGATGCCCCATCCCAGAGGGCTCCCACACCACCCACCGCCCAGCACAGGGCAAACTTGAGACACCAGCACTGCCTGCACAGTGCTACAGCCAGAGGGGAGGAAGGCAAAGGGTTAAGGAACAGATCAGTGCCTGTCATCAACAACCCTGGATGCGCCCCAAGTCTCCCGTGTTGGTACCTGGGCGCCTACCTCTGTCTCTGGGGTGGAGCCCCCGTAACCACAGGGCAGCCTCGCCTGCATTCCTGCTCCCTGAGTGACAGCTCAGGAGAAGCTGCTCCAGCCTAAGCCTTGGCAGGAGAAAAGATGCCTCCTGCAGGGCCAAGTCAGACTCGCCCTGGAAATCTCCTTACTTAGTAGAAACAGGTTAAGGAGCCAGGAGCCAAGGGCTTGGCACCGGCGGGTGTTTTGCAGGAGATGTTTAGGAGTGCACTGAAATTGCCAGCTTGCATCTCCTTAGATGTCTGAGCAACATCCGAGCGCAGAATCAGGCAGGTAATAAGGGCTTGAAAGCAGCAACAGCCACAGCTGGATAAAGATAGAGGCACTCCAGACCTTTGCTCGGTTCCCCGGCTCACAGACACTCGGGGTGACACCAGTCTAGGCGTTAGCTCTGTTTGCAGAGCGAAGCTGGAGGGAGAACTGGGCAGGAGCCACTGGTCCAGCGACAAATGCCCAAGGTCAAAGACAGGGTCCAGCAGAGGGAAGAGCAGCAGCTGAGGCTGCAAGAGCCAGGAGAGCAACTCACAGGTGCAGCCCACAACCCTCATGTCACGGAGGAGGCTTGGCTGGAAAGGGCACCAGAAGAGGCATCACAGCAGTAGAGGCAGCTCTAGAGCCGCCACAGGCAGCCTCAACGGTATCACATGGTTTCCATCAGCCCTGGGATCAGGCAGAGGTGCACAGGGCTGGACTTCCCACCTGTGGGAATTCACCCAGGTCTCTGCCCCCACCTTTCATCTGTTCATTCATCAAAACCACGAGGCTGGCTCCAAACCCACTCCCTGGCAAAGCTGGGAGGTCTCCCAGCCCCAGCCCTTCCATGCTGCCCCAACAGCAGTGCTGGACGATGCCAGCCAGGGAGAGCACCGTGTGCCAAGACAAGGGAGCCACTGCACCCAGGGGCAGTTGTGGGCACATTCCAGCTCCACAGACCCCGGCTCTCAGCTCTGCTGCTCCCCTGTGCTGAGCAAAGCGGGGCTGTCATCACACACAGGCTGGGTTTCAGGTCAGGAACATTTCACCTGCGCCCAGCAGAAGAGGAGGCGTTTTCCTTGGGGAAGTGGCATCCACTTCTGTCAGACCAGGCCAAACTCTGACTTTGGCAGGAGGTCCAGAGAAGAAGGGCTCGGCTGTTTGCAGCCTACAAGCCCATTGATGTTTATTGGGCAGCCATGGCCCTGCAGCCTCTCCCCATGGAGCAGGGCGAGGACGCTGGCGTCTCACAGCCCCCACCTGCCCAGCAGCACTTGTCCGGGTCTGGGGCCTCAGGCTGTCACACAAACCAGCACAAGAGGAGATTCACCTCACCTGGCTCAGCCCTCCCTCCTGCAGGAGAGCCATTCCCTGCCAAAAGCCTGGCTGAGTACCTTCAGTTGCCCAGGTAAGCCCAGAGAGTCCCAAGGGAGCAGGTCCCTGCAGCACCGGCTCCTGCGGAGCCCTCGGCCACCCCCCCTGCCAACACCAACCCTGCTCAGGGCAGCCCATAAATCTGTCCCAGCACACATGAAGCCCATTGACGACATGAAGGGTCCCAGGTGAAAATCACTGCTTTTGAGGCTGTGGGTGGGTGCTGGGACCTGATCTTGTTAGTGTGGCTTAACGAGCTACGGAACATCAGCTGAACCAGGGGAGCTCAGTTCATTAAAATTCAAGATAGGAACAACTGCAGTAATTTGAACACTTGTAGCCTTCACACATTGTCTTAAACATCTTTTGATTTGCTTTCCTCCATAAGTAATGGAGTAAAACTGCTGCTGGTTTTTGCAGAGTGCTTTGATTTATACAGACCAGGAACATAAATCCAAAGTCTATTCCCTCGTCCTGCCTTCTGTCTTTTTTTATTTAAGCCTGTGAGATGTTCAGAGTCAGAACTGAAAAGGCAATCCTGAGCGGATCCGGACCTTCAAACTGTCTTTTCCACAACTGCTGCAGCACCAGAAATTGTTTCTTCATCTCACCCCAACAGCAGCTGAAGCACCCCAAGAGAAACACAGACCCCATGCATGGGGCAGCAGCTCGCTCAGATCTTTGCGACGGTTCCCATCAGAGCTCTGTGACTACAGAGCCAAATTCCTTAACTCCGTTCCAGCGTAACTCCACCAGCTCCACTGGCACCAGTCCTCCTTGGAACCGAACGTCACCCATTATCAAGGGGCTGCTAGGGAGAAGCGAGGGCAGGGCTGCTCCGGGAGCTGTGGTGACCACAGCAGGGTCCATCAGCGGTCTCAAAGGAGGTCCCAGCTCCACCCAGGTCACCCAGCAGCTGGGCAGAATCGGAGCCGAAGCTGCTGGTTCCAGCTTTCGCCAGCTGAGACAGACTCAGTTGTTCCTCCTGGCTCCCTTCCACCCTTCAGCCCTCACTTCATTCGTGTTCACGGGAAACACTTGGCCAAAGGGACGCGCGGGGACTATAGAGCAGTTTTATCCAATTACTTTCTCACTGCACCTGCGATTCCCGGTGAGGTCTGGACACTGTCAAGGAGAGCTGGGCTGGCTTTGTGCTCATAAATTAAATCACTTGCTGGGAAGCAGCCCAAGGAGCACAGGTTCTTCCCTTTTACGCCCCTGTTCCCCATTCCAGATCAATGTGGACATGACAAGAAAAATGGAAACATTCCGAAACCAAATTTCACCCCTCGATCTGTTTCTCTTGAATTATGTCGAGACCTGATGTTATGAGCAGAGTGCAGTAAAACCTTCTTTTTCTGATTTAATGGAAAACAGTGAAACTAAAAATGAATAAATAAATAGTCCTACTAAAGGGACTGGAGAGAAGAAACCTTCAGAATTTCTAACAGAATGGAATAAAAAGGTAAATTGATACTTGCTCAACAAAATGCTTCACTCTGAGAGGGCTCAAGGAGGACATTGGGCTCTTTTTCAAACACTGCACCAGTAGTGAGGAATCCCAGAAGGGGCTCACAGAGCTAAATGAGAGGGCAAAAATCAGGCAAATTACCTAAATGTACGGAACAATAACACCTAGGAAAAAGTAACCCAACCCGAGCCGCCAGAGTGCTGAGGTCAGAGCTGGCAGCCACAGCCCAAGGAAGGGAATCATCTCAGAGTCAGCACTGGCAGGTCTCTGAAATTGTTATCGTGAGGTGGCAGCCAAAAAGCCAACAGAGCTGGGCATCGCAAGGAAGGGGCACTGAGGGTCGCCCAGAGCATTCTGGTTTGCTGCTCTATAAAACCTCAATGACTGGAGCACCGTGGTGGGTTTTGGCCACCGTGTCCCAAGAAGTGGAGGTACACAGGGTTCAGGGAAGAGCAACCAACACGATCAAGGACAGGGAGAAGCTGCCTCACCTGGAGAGACTGGAAAGACAATTTCCTCAGAACTGACACAGTTTTCAAACTGCTGGAAACATCTCACATTCTTTGACCAAGAACTGACTCCAGGGACAGCCGCTCTGGGTCCAGGTGATGCTGCTCCTGGGCCATTTCCTCAGGAAGAAGGTGCTAATTGCATCTCTTCCACTCTTGCTGCTTCTTGCACAACCGAGAGTGGTTGCTGGGGAGATGCCAGGTCCCGGTGACACAGGGAAGGCTGGACCGCGCACCCGTGATGGAATCGTGGGTCAGAGCCCCAGCTGTGAGCGCTCGGCCAGTTTTGCCTACCTTGCCTGTTTGTTGTGCCCATCACCCTGGGAGGGCGCAGGGAGTGTGTGTGCGGCTGAATCACTCCAGCGGCTTGCGAAGCCGAGAGCTGATGACTCTGTGCTGGGGGTCAGGCCATTGCCTCTTATGTCACTTTGGCAGCAAGGAAAAAGAGGACACAAGGTGTGAAACGGTGTCGCTCTGCTTAAATGCCTTTGCAAAGGGTGCAGTGACAACACAAGAGGGCAGGAGAAAATCAAGCACACAGGTGTAATTTGGGCTCTTCTGAAGTTACAAGCGAAAGTCTGAAGCCTCTGGTGTACCAAGATCTGACAAGTGGCACCCAAATACCCCAGGAGAAAGAACAGGAGATGCTAAAGAGTAAGACAGCGGCTGTGGGAAGGAGTCATTTGTGGGAGGTGTATACAGAGAGCACTGCTGGGAAGGCAAACATCTGGACCAACCCTGCATTTTCAGCAGCAGCTTTGCCTCCTCTGGAGACTCCATGGCTTCGGCTCTGGAGGAGGGGATGTGTTACAACTCCCTTCACACATTCCAGCCTCACCGAAGCTGCAGGTCCTGCTGGTCCTTCCTGTTGCAATTCTCCAGCAATGGTACCCAAAGTTTTACTTTGAAATTCTGTTTCAGTTTCTCTGTAAGATTTGCTGCTCCTGCCAGAACTCATTGCCTTTTTTTCGTAAGGCTCTCCTAAAACCAAAGCGTTCCCTGTGGCGATGCCATCGGGGCACTCTGAGCAGTGGACAGGGAGGTCCTGGGGAGGCCTCACCATGCTCTCCAACACAATATGAAACAGCATCATCAATCAGAGCAACAATAAAGAAAAGGATGGTATTGATGTTGATGAGGTGTGCTGGGCACCTTACTGAAAGCAGAGATGGCATTGCAGAGCCCAATTCCCACACACAACCCCTAAATCCACTTGTGCTATTGAAAAACTCCTTTGAGTAGCTGCAGGCTGGACAGGTGCAGGTTTAGCCTCAAAGTGATCATGAAATTCCAGTCTGAATCGCTGAAACTTACACACCAGCCTTGTTAACATGGGGAGGAACAACCAGGAGGGGATTTAGGGATGTTCGGGGTCAGGGTCCTCGCATCCACAAAGATCAGTGCTGTGTAAGATATTAAGCAGATGGACTCATACCAGGATGGATGGCTCCTTTCTCCCTTGTTCCACCTCCATTGTTGTGTTTAAACCAACGCTGAATGGTGTGTAACAATACTGCATCCATCCAGCGGGGTTGGGAACAGAGAGGCCAGTCCTACAGGTTGCCATCTGGCTCCAGTTCTCTGTGGAAGCGAGGCAGGTGAAAGCTGGTTATAATTGACCCCAATTCCTCAAACAGCCCCAACTGCCGGGGCGGTGGCTAAATAGCAGCCCCCAAACTGCTCAGAATGGACCCAGCTGTCCTGGTGCCCCGTGGCCTGGGATGGGAACCTTTTAGCAGCCCTGCCTTCCCTCCAAAGAGCGCTGACTGGGTCTCGCTTCAGAGTCGCTGTCAGTCCAAAAAGTTTAAAAGCTCTGGATCAAATTCTTAATTCCCCCGGACGAACACAATAGGGGCTGTCAGCACGCAGCGGCTCGCGGGCTGGCGTTGTCAAAGGGGCCCAAGTGTTAAAATACCACTCGGCTTTGCCAGAGAAAGTTGACTACTGGGGAGGGGGAGTAGCATTAGTTTGTTTTTTTCCTTTATGAAAAGGTTAAAAACAGGTCAAACTTAGTAAGTGCCATTTCAGAGAAGACCTTTGCACTGGTAGGAGACACAAGTAATTGTAATTTCTCGCCAGTCACGGGGTCTTGTGGCAGTTCTAGGTGACCATTTTCATCCCAACAATAGTTCACAGAATGAAAATATTTCATTTATGATATTAACATCTTCTAGGTTTCTTCCCATCCGAAATCATGTGCCATTAAAACATTGTCTTTGGTTGCATGCAGAGACGAGGTGCTCCTCAAAATCTTTGTTATTGAAAGAAAAGTTTCAATTGGCACCAACTCTTTTTTTTGTCTTTCTTTCCTCGTGTTTGCTGGAGCTTCAGGAAGCGTGGAGGACCCTGCCTGTGCTGGCCTTGCTTGCTTTGGCCATCGATTGGCCTTCAAGTATCATGGGCTTCAACTTCCAAGCCTCCATACGCATCGGGGGGCACATACAGCACCTGGGGAGCAGTCCATGCCCATCTCCCCATCCACACCGTTGTCACAGCATGGCCATGGTACCCAACAGCAGAGAAGGTCTCACGGCTACCCCATGGTTGGTGCTGCCATCGGTACCCAAGATGCTACCGCAAATGGCAACTCCTCTTCCCATTCCCTGGGAAGGCCCCCAGCCCTGCCTGGCACGGCTCCCTGGGACATCCATCAGCCCGCGTCAGACTCCATGCGCGTCTCAGCCTTGCCCTCTTACCCCTGCGATGATGTCAGGGAGAGGTTGGCCCAGTGCCCGCCAAAGATCTGTCACTGGCCCTGCCAGAACTAACAACAAAGACAAATGGGCCCATCATGCTAAATGGCTCCTAATGGGCTGCAGGAGGCAATTGGTCCGCGCTGGCTGGGCACCATATGTGAATTCTTGACTAATCACCCCAAATTGGTCCAATTTGTTTGAGAGCTGTGTAGGGACTTGTGCACCAGCAGCCATGGAGCTCTAACGTGAGCAGAACCCGGCGTGCGAGGCATGGAAATAATTTTGCACTTGTGTGGATTCGTCCTGGGGCTCCGGCGAAACTGGGGAAAGAAAGGAGCAGCAAAGAGGAAGCGGGAGCTTTCAGCTGCACAACTGGGGCTTTTCATCATTTTTCACTTAATGCTCCTTGTCTTGAGGAGGAAAAAACGACAAGGATCTAAAGAGATTGGATGTGAATGAAAGAGACAGTGAGGTTCCAGGTGAGGGCTCACAGCAGCCTTGATCTGGCACTGGGAATGCACCGGGCTCTGCTGCCTGCGGAGCAAGACCCTGCCCGTGAGAGCACCGCGTCCAATGGAGCTGGGGAGGCTGGAGTGAAGTGGGAGCTGTGAAAAAGGAATATGGGGGAAAATGAGCCTTAAGGAAGGACCTTCACAGGTGCAAGGATGTCCATGAGGAATCGATGGTGGGACAGTGGGGCACAGGGTGGATTGAATCGTGTCGCAAGTCTCACACCAGCTCCGAGCCCCGGCTCCCAGAGGTGTTTGTTGACAGAGTTTGTCTTTCTGGCATCTCCAGAGTTTGGAGATGAGGCTTGGGCACACCGAGAACACACTCCAAAGATGTGGATTTTAAAAAGACCTTGTCATTTTGGGGAGAAAGAAAAGATTTACAGGCTTTTGAATGCCTGACACTGAAATCTGAGAAATTTGGGTTGAAATTCCCATCCCTGTCAGGGACACGGAGTGAGCCTGAGCCAAGCAGGGAGGCCCCTTCTCTAAAGCCTCCTCGTCTCTAAAACACCTAAAACAATGCAACCCCCTGAGCTCGGCCGGTGGGGAGGTGAGGCTGTACCTGTGCACCAGAGTCAGCAGCTGGGACACCAGGGTCTCCTGCAGACCTGGGAGAGACGCTGACACCCAGAGCACCCATCTGCCCCGCCAGGAGATTAAGTCACACCTGCGGTCTGAATGGCACTGGGAAGATAACAACCAGCTTCCTCCACCTTTTATTCAAAAATAAGCTACTTAACCCCCCTCTTAAACCCTGCTGCTGCCCCCTCCCCAGCCCCCCTGTGACCAGCGCGGCAGTCACACCCGCTATTGAAAAGCAGCTTTGTTCTGCCCCTACCTTGCCTTCACCTCTCTCCTGTGATCAGATGTTATGGCTCTAATTATCTTGCTCCCTGCCTTCTGGACTATCAAGACATTCAATCAAAGGTCACCTGGGTCATCTTTCATTGGGAAGAAGAGATGTCACCAGGAAGGTAAAGTTTCGGAGCATCCTTTGATGCTCAGCTAGCAGGAATTACAGTCCAGCTCTCCTGGGATATTTGCTGCTCGTGGCTGCTGGAAGGCCCTGAAAGGTTTTGCTCTTGGATCTCTCTTTTTAGCTTTCTCGTTAACTGTCAAACCGTTGCAGTCTCTGCAAGCCCACTGGAAGCAAGAGCTGGGTGACAGCATGGATGGCGTTGGGTCTCTTGGAAAACAAGCTGTCATCCTCCTTGCTCAAGCCCTGGCCGGGGTCGCAGTGCAGTCCTGGCCACCACCTTGTGTTCTTCGGACTCTTCTTGAGCAAGATGTTGAGTTTTCTACTCATTTATAACCCTTGACGTTAAAACTCCAGCCCTGGCCCTCAGATCTTTCCAACTGGATGGCAGGACCTGCTGCCTTCAGAGATGTCCTGGGAGATCCCCACTCACAGGCTCCAGGGTTGTTCTGCAAAAGGCGTCACAGGCAGCTGCAGGCCTGGCACGGTCTCTGTGATGCTTCCCTCCATCACCTCCTTTTCTCTCAAGATAAACTCCTTGCACCTTCAATAGGAGAAAAAAAGAAAGAGCCAAGAGAGAAGAGGAAACCAAATGTCCTCAAGGGACTTGGTTTTACTGATCTTGCAGAAAAAACGCTCAGGCATTAAAGTAACAGAAAACTGGACGGTTTGTCAACGTTTTTCGCCTGGAAAAGCTTCTCCAGGTGATGTGTGTTCCTCAACGCTGGTGTTTTTCTTCAGCAAAGACTGTTCTCAAGAGAAAGTTTGGATTCTGAAAATGGGGAATACTGGCTGAATCTCACCGTACCTGCTCCTGGGCCGCACCTCAAGAGGCTGCTGAAGTGAATCTGAAAAGACAAAACAAACAACAAAGAGGATTAAGAAAACACAAAATAGGAGGAAAGATTTCATGTGTCCTCATGCCAGGAGCTGCCATTTAGCCTTGAGCAAAGAGGCTGAAATGTGCTATTGTTGCAGAGGTGCAAGAAAGTGAAGAATCGCTTCCACTTGTGCCAAATGGAATGGAGTGGCCTGGCCCAGCTTGACCAGGAAGGTGGCACAGAAAGCAGCCCTGGCAGAGCCCAAACCTACAGTCTGCAAGTGGACCAGGGAGGATGCAGGATCTGTCCCACCCGAGATGCCTGGAGGGAAGTGGTCCCCAGGTGTCCTCCAGCATCCAGTGGGGAGGATATGGAGTGGGATGAACATTGAAAGTGCCCTTTTCCATTCGTGAGCGCTAGAAGGAGTCTGCAGAAGCTGCATTCCTAACTTGGTCACCTCTGTGAAGAAAATCAAGTGGCAATGAGTCCAACCTGTGGTACAGAAATTCTGACCCCATGAAAAAGTGTTTCTCCTCCTCTTCCCCAAATCCTTGGCTCAGCAGAGGCTCCCACCTGTTTCACAAGAGGGTTGTGAGCTCTCTGGTCCCTCTGTGCTGGCGAGTGTGGCTCAGCCTTTGCAGATAGAGCGATGCTAAGGTGTGAGAGCGATGCTAAGGTGTGCTCCGGTCCCCTCCCTCATGCCGGGAATCTGCTGGCAGGAGGTGACACTTGCCCACTGCCCTTTGCCCATGCAGAGGATACTGGGCAAGATCAAGGAGAAGAGAGAGGTACTTAAAAAAACCCCAAATCTTCACATTAATAAGCCTGGAAAGGGAGAAGAGCCAGCCTTAATCTGATTGTGTGGGAGAGCATAATCACAAGGGACTCGGTGCCGGGGAATCGATATCAACCGTGGCTGCAGGGGCCAGGATTTTGGTGCAGGCTGGAAAAGTTGTTAATTGGTTTTGTTCCTGATGATTTTGGGGAACGGGGAAGATAAGGGGGGGATGCAATGGGATCCAGTCTGTGGGGATGGGGGAAGGAAAGGCTGCCTGTGCCTTTAATTTCTGCAGCCCAGGTTTTAGAAATGCAGCTTTGCTTGGAATGCTGCTGAGTGTGTAGCCCTGGGACAAGTGCGATCCCTTTGATTTGGCAGACTGGAGCCTCTGCAGGTTGCTTTGTGGGTGTATTTCATAAGAAAACAGAGGAGGCAGCAGTCCTGCCCTGTAACAGCCTCCAGACATTCTGGCCGGGTGCTGCCAAAGCAACAGCCAAGAAAGGCACCGCCTGGAAGAGTGGAGTTTCAAGAAAGCCTTCTCTGGTCGGGATGTTTGCCCAGCTTGCAGAAACCTTGGCTGCGTTCTGGTTTCTCCATTCAACACAGAGGCAGAAAGGTTCCTGCAGGTAGTTACATAAATTCTGCCTCCCTGCCCCCTCTCTTCACTCTTCGTCTGCTGCTCAGCAGGGCCGAGATGGAGCAGGAACACGCACGTTTTGGGAGCTGCAGTTGCAATTCAGATCTCCAGGATGGAACCTCAGCTCCACCACGAGGAGCGATGCTGGTGGTTGGGTAACTCATAAGGCTCCAAGTCTGAGCCCTGGTGCCCACCTCAGCCTCAGAAGCTGTGCAAGAGGTCTCCAAAAGTCTTTTGACACAAACACCTGGGACAGCCTTAAACCAAGGCCCTGAGATGGGTAAATGGAGAAATGGGGATTTTCTGAGAGCATCCGGGCTACAGAGCTGCATCTCGGAGGCTGAGGCTGCCCAGCCCAACGCCAGAGCAGGATTCTCAGGGTCTTTTGCCTTTTCCTTTGGCCAAGGGCAGGCATCTAGGAAGGAAGCACGGTCGGCAGCACAGCGCTTGCTGAAGGGTGTCACATGAGGATGGAAGTTCACGTGTTGTGAGGCAGTGCCAGGCAAATTCCCCGCGCGGCTCCCCGGCTGCTAAGCAGTAGCAGCACGCCCTTGCCGTGACTCAGCTTTTCCTCCGAGCCCTTAATCAGTGTTGTTCAACAGCACCACGCGACGAATGCGCAGCCTCAATAACCTAGAGACGAGTCGGTGCCCAGGTGTGTGTCCCAACACGCCTGTGACTCCCTCTTTCACTGAAAAACGTTCAGTGCTGGACAGAACGGACCCGGAGAGAGGGGAAGGGCGGGCGCTGTTTCTGTGGGGATGCCGAGAGTGATGGGCTCCACATGGGCGTCCCGGAGCAGACAACGGGCACAGTGCGGCTGTAGGTGTCTGTCCCCGGGGAAGCGCTCTCCGAGTGAATCAGGCTGCAAGTGCAGCTGAAACAAAATCCTGTCTGCAAACACCTGAAAAAGCACGGGAAGTTTGTGAGCAGCTCCAGAATCAAAGGCTGGGCCCAAAATACGTCAACACTCATGGAAAGGCTCCCATGGACTGCCCTGGATTTTCCATTAGGTCTGCAGAGCTCAGGCCTTGCTCTGCATCACTCCAGCTGCCTCCCAGCCCAGGAAGGCTCCTTGGCTCCGAGTCCTGGCTTGCCACCCACCCGGCTGGGCCCTTTGGATGTGCTGCACCGTGCACCTGCTACGTGACACGCGTGGTGCCCCATCCTGACAGGTCCTGGGGTAGCTCAGCTCAGCCCTTCAGCCAGAGGGGTCAGTGTGAGACTCGGGTGTTTCTGCACCTGGAGAAAATCTCAGGCAGATGCAGCAGGGCTGGACGAGTCGCTGCTGGGCAGGAGAGATGCCAGCTAGCGCTGGCTCTCCTGAAAGAGGGATGAACACCAGCCACTGCTGGTCACTGCTCTGGCCCATGCGAGCACTGAAAAGGGCCAAACAAAGGCTTTTGGGTCTCAAGAGCTGTGATCTGTCCCGGCTCTGCTCATATGGGAAAGGATTTACAGAACTTCTGCTCACGGGCTGGCATCACTGAGGTGGCACTGCTCCTGCCAGGTTCCTTCCCCATCTCCATCGGGTTACATCCGCTACTGCACGGTGCTGGAGTTTGATGGGTCAGAGGATTCTCTATGGCAGCTGCTGCTGCTGTGGGGAGCTTTTCACATCAAAAATTGCTGCAGCCGGTGCTATGAAAGGGAAAGGTCCGGAGCAGCAGTGTTCACGCAGGCTGTAGCTGCTGCTGCTCTTGCAGGAGCAGCGGGCTGGCAGGATCAGCACGGTGCTCAGCTCACCGAGCTGTATTGGTGCCCTGGACCAATCCTCCCTGGATGTTCCCACTGGCCATTTCCACAATGTACAGGGAAACTCCTTACAAAACTTTTCCCTGTTCACACTGGGACCCTGGGTAAAGTGGCAACGCACGAAGCTGGAGCCGCCACAGGGCTCAAGCATTGCGGCTGCAGCAGCAGTGGATGAGGAGCAGTATTGGTGGCAGGATGGGTGCAGGGAGGAGTCAGGGAACGTGTTTTACAAGGGAGTTGCACAACCTGCAGCTGGTGCAGAGGCTTCTGGCTCCCCAGGGGGTCCCCCAAGATTTTAATAAGGAAGGGGCAACGTGCACGTTGATGCCACTGTGAATCTTGCCTTTCCTGGCTAAAAGGATCTGTAGGTTAGGTCCAAGGGGAAACCCATAAAATAGAGGTGGAGGAGGTGTCCCATGAGAATCAGAGCAAACCTGCGGGGTGGGAGGGGAAACCAGCTGCCACTGGGCATGTGGGAAGGGGCCTTCTGAGCCACCAGGTGTGGTGCGTACATACAGCGACACCCTGCTGGGTAATCCTTTTCCTAGGTGCCACCACGGGGTTTCTCCCCTCCCATTCTGGTTTGGATGCAGCCGCAGACCTGAGTGCTTGCAGGGTCAGAACCCTCGGCCCCAGCCACAGCTCATCTCCCTGGCTCTGCGAAAGCTCAGGAAAAGGCAATGACAACGAAAGCCCCGTGCACACCCGTGTCCAGGGCACCGCAGGCACATCGGTCCCTCTGTAAGGAAACCTCCTGGTGCTGCGCTGGTGCACAGGGACGGCTCTCCTGGCTGGGGCAGCACCTGGGCAGCTCAAGAGGCTGCACCAGCTCTGATATAACCAGTTTTCCTCATGGCTGGGCCCTTCCTGCACACCTTGTTCTTCTGGTACCTTCAGCACCTTCTGCCAGGCAGTTTTGCTCATATGGCCTCTCCACTTCTGGTTTGTGTTCCCCAAAAATGTGGATCAGCCCCTCAGAGCCGGCTGCCGCCTGCCACCAGCAAGATCCCAGCGACAGCTCTGCCTGCGAAGGGAGGGTCGGGACCTCAGTGCTGGTCACTCGGCAGCTGGTGGCCAGTGTCTCGAGGAGGGGCACATCCGTGCTGCTCCGAAGGGGCTGGAGCTGTGTGGGCTCCTGCAGGCAATGCAGACACTGCCACGTTACCCCAGGCTCCCGTGCTGACTGGCATCACCGCCACCCGTCCTCTGCCGCGTTGGTTGGATGCTCCCCAGGGTATCTGCATGGGGTTTGCTCAGCAGGGAGAACATGCTGTGTTCAAAACGTGAACCCAGCTGTGACTGAGGCTTCCTGGTGCTGCCACAACATCAGTAATAAATAACAATTACGCTGGGCTCCAAGCAGCTGACGTAGGAGTGGCTTGGCTGGAATCACCGTCCTACCCAGCCCGGCATGGGCCTCGCTTCTCCCGGTGAACTGGGACGAGAGGGAGGAGGACAGAAGAGGAAATCCACTGCACCCATGCACCTTCCTCCTGTGTAGGAGGGAGCCAGCAGAGTGAGAGTCGACGCACCAGCTAATTTTACTTCTGATACGCTGCCAGCTGCTGCACCGGAGCTGCTCCTGGGATGAGCTTGGCCCGGTGTTTACATGAATTATTATTATTCATTTAGATTATCTTGTGGTTAAAACACGGGAGTGGGAAGTGAGCGATATGTTCCTGGCTCTGCCACTGACTCCGAGCGTGGCCCTGGGCAACTCACTTTCCCCCATTACTTTCCGGAAATATATGAACAAACACGAGCATTGAAATGAGGGAAAATGACATAGATTATGAACATCTGCATAAATACCTGATCGACGTCCAAATCCTACGGAGAAACGACAAAACAAAGATCTCAAAGTTCAGCCAGAGCTGTCTTTGTTTCTTTTATTTGCTAATATATTTGTGAATGGGGCTGGGTTTAAATGTTGCAGCAATCGCTGGGGGCCTCAGTTTTCAGCTCGTTCAGATCCTGTTGGGAGACTGGGAAAGGAAGGGGCACGGATGCTCACAAGGCAGAAATGTTCCCATCCAAAAAGCCAGAGAAACAGGGCTAAAAATACGGAATGGGAGAAGAAGAAAAAGCTTTGCAAAGCTGCAACATTTAAACCCAGCCTCATTCACAAATTGGACTGGCCGTTCCACACCACTCCTGTGGCCCAGTGAGCCCTCGCTGGGGAACCCCCACTTGCCGGGGGGACCCTCTCCCACTCTGAACAGGCGCCCATCCCGCCAGCGCCCGCTCGCCCCCTCGCCTCGTGGCACAGACGGGGCAGCAGTGGCCCTGCTCCCGCTTGGGGAGGTGAAGGGATCAGAGCAGTTCCGGGTCAGGGTTCCCCCCACAAGGCAGAGCTCGGCCGTGGGGAGGCTGCTCTGCTCTTCCAGAGGGGATGAAAGGAGCTTGTTTCTGCCTTCCAAATCTGACAACTTTTACATCAAATGAAGGGCACGGGTTGCCTTTCAAAGAAGAGAAAAAAATCAAACCCAACTATTTTAATTGCCTCTCCCTGAGGGGAGGGAGGAGGAATGATGCAACTAGGGAGGGAGGTGGGAGAGGGGTAGGATCCTGAACTGGGTCCAGATTTGTGAACCACACGGTTGAGAATGTCCTCAGACCTCCCACTCCATGGGCTTAAGGCGGCTGCGGGAGAAGGGAGCAGCCTTTGCCGCTGTCCCTTCCCCACCATGATTTACGGTGATCCCTCCAAACACCCTGCACTGCTTTCAGCGTATTTTCACCCTCAGCCAGGGCATCCTTTAATTATCCTGTTGGTAAATTTGCAATTAATTAATTAGCCCGTGTCTGAAAGGGCTTAGAAAACGCAAGTGTGGCTGAGTATTGTTACTGTCAAGTTCAATTATTATCATTAAATATTTATCTAGCGTTGTAACTAGTGGCTGGCGTTTTAGAGAGATTAGGAATGATACGGATCCTGCCTGGAAGGGTTTGTCATCCAAATGAGACAGAGAGACAACAGAAGATTGACAAAAGGAAAGGACCGAGATGGAAAGGATTGAGACACCATAAATAAAGACAGTTGTGAGTCATACTGTAAGCAAATACCTGCAACAGAAGGATGAGGAGAGGCAGGTGTAGAGCAGGGACATCAGTTAGATCAGACCTGCCAAGATGCTTTTCAGTCAGTGAGGCAGCGGGGCGAGGAGCTCCCCGCGGATGCTGACACCTCACATTTTAAACAGGGGCCGCAGTCTGGGCAGCTCCCTCTGCCCTTGGCTCCCTGCAGGCAACTGTGGCACCACAAACCCTCTCCTCCCCTTTGCTCCAGACCCGGCCGGGCACAGGGAAGCAGTTCCCGCGGTCAAGGAGCAATGGGGACATTGAGGCTTTGCTGTGGAAGAGTTTGAGAAGCAAGAGGTCACAAGGAACGTCCGTCGCTGAATGCTGCCAGACTGGCAGAGAGGCTGTTCGGTGCTTCCAGGGAAGGGCAGATTTGTCCCTGTGGAGCTGGATGGAAATGCCAGCCTTTCCCTCTCCTCCACACCCCTCCACTGCCCTCCCTCGCTACTGGCCTGGCTCCAATTGAGGGAGGGCGTCCCTCCAACCCCAATCAAGCAGGCAGAGCCCTGCAAGCCTGGGGAGAGCTGGCGCTGTGAATGCCCACCGAGGATGCGGTGCATCCCTTCCCCTGCCCACCCGGTTCTCCTGGTGGGGAGGCTGCTGCGCGCCTGCCATGGTGCCCGGCCCCGCCAGCCAGCGCTGCTGTGGAGCGTGGGGAACACTCCCTGGGTCACACGCTGCCCCCGGGACGTCCTTGCCCAATGATGCTGCGGTGAATGGAAAACAAACAAGGATCCCATGCTCCTTATTGCGTGTCAGGAGGTGACATGGTTATGAAAATACAGGAGAGCAAACCTGCCAAGAAGGGAATGGGAGTGAGCAACAGGAGCCGGTTTCCTCCACGTGTTCACTCTTGGCCTCATGCAAATCTCAGTAATATTCATTGCTCTGTCTTTAAAACCTGAAAATGACAGCGCTGCTCCTCTGGGCTCTGGCTGCTGCTCTGCTTGGGTCGTGGTCTTGCTTCTCCCCCCAGTGATAGCACAGAAATCACACGTCTGCCCCGTGCTCCCTGTCCACGCACTCACAAACTCTGTACTCGGTGCTGAAGACCTGATCCAACCAGGGCCCCAGCGATGCCTTCCCAAGAGTAAGGGATTTGCCCAACCTAAGCTTTGCCAGCTTGGGAGATCCTGTCCATGTGGGACAAAGAGAACCGGGTAGAAAATGATCTTTGATTTTTGCTCCAGGTGTCCATACTGAACTGCCTGGAGCACTGGGAAATCGCGCCAAGAGACAGCAACATCGAGGTAAATTGGGTTGTAATAATCCTTAATGGTTTTCTGGTGCTTTATAATTCCAAAGAACTAATCAAACATCAATTAATTCCTATAATGGCCATCTCAATGTCATCCTCCCTCTGGAGGTGGGGAAGGGAAGGGGTGAGTTTTGCCGAGGGCTGCGGAGCTGGGCAGGAGCGGGGCCAGCGCTGGAGCCCAAGGACTGCTGCCTTCAGAGCCGGCCTCTGCCCGCGTCTGCCACGCGGTGACCTGGATTGCTGAGGCACCTGGGGCTGTGGAGCAGGAATGTCGAAATCCGGGGAAGCACTGTTTACAGGAAGCAGCCTCCCCACGCCTGCCACGCGGCCACATGTGGCAGCCTGGTCAGACGGGACGCGTGGTCTGCGAGGTCGGCAGAACCCCAGGCGGTGACCAGCTCAGCCACCCATCAGATGGAAGGAACGCAGGAGGCGGCCGGGGCTGCGCGGTGACCGCCAGCAGCCCCAGAGGGGGATGAGGCCTCTGGACTGAGGGACAGAAGGGAAAAAAAAACCTCAAAATGGGTAAACCAGGCTCACAAAATCCACTGCCAGCACGTTCTTGCAGGGCTTCTCCTGCCCCACCACTGCCCACAGGAGGATCAGAGGACGGCGTTTCCTTAAATACCTTCTGCGTTCTGGGGGAGATCCAAACCCCAGCAAACCAAGCGCCTGGCGAGGCTCCGCGTGTTTGCGTCTCCCTGCCCCAGTGCTGGCCCAGGGCTCCAGGGGGCTAAAATACGGGCTGGGACGGTCTCTGCCACGCTGCCGCCCCAGCAGCCACTCCAGCATCAGCGTTCCCGCAGAGAGCAAATGTGATCACACGGAGCCCGGCTGCGTCTCTGCAGTTTTGCCTCTCTACCAGGCTTGTCGACATGGAGCCGCTTCGGAAAATTAATTCAAATTAATTAAAAGTGTGAATTTAAAGTCGATCAGTTAAAGCCCGTTAAACTCATGATTCAGATTTCAGAATTAAAATGGGTTTAATTTAATCCAGTTCAACACACTCTCAAAGTAAATTAAACCAAACCACATTAAAGCTATTTTAATTCTCAATGAGCATGTTTAATGTGGTTTAATTTATCCACTTTCAAAGTGAATGCAGATTAACCTTCCTGAATGTCCCCAGGTAGACAAACTCTGCCAGAGGAAGCAAAGATGCAATTTAAGTCCACCAACAAAACCAATCAGGAGTTTTGATCTGGGATTGAGCCGTAATTTAATGCTCTCCTCCAGATACGTCCAAGCTGCAATTTCAGGTTGGAGAGCAGCACCTTCCAGCAGCCCTGGAGCTGTGACCCCGCTGTAACCCAGCCGTAACGAAGGCTGCGGGCTTCACCGGGGACGCACAGGCTGCCAGGGACCCTGGGGCTGTTGGGCTGAGCTGCAGCCCACGCTGCGTGTCCTGCAGTGGGTTTTGTTCTTGGGGCAGTACAGGTACCCGCGGTCCTCTGGGAGCAGTGGGAGCATCCCTGCAGGGACAGCCGAGATGCTGGGATGCCATCTACAGGGGATGGCTCGGCTCAGCACCAGAGCCACGGGGCCACAGGCTCCGCTCCTCGCCCCAGTGGCAGGGGCCAAGAGCACCCGAGGTGCCCAGCGCCTGGCACTTTGGTGCTGAGCTCGCAGGGCAGCTCAGGCCTTTGGTCAGTGCTTGAGAAAGGAGCTCTTTGAAAACGCAAAGCCTGGTGGTGGGGGATGTTGAGGTCTCCGAGAAATCCAGACCTCACACTAGTTGGAAGGTATCAGGCAAGCAGCCCTCAAGCTCCCGAGAGCAGAAGAGTCTCCTCCTGGGACATTTTCCCAGCACACTCCATTCCTTGTGAAAACCCACCAGTCCCCTTATCCCGTAGGATCCACGGCCGCTTTGCTGAGCCAGAAGCCGTGCAAACACCGGTTGTATTTCTGGGGTGAAACCTCTTCCGTGGTTTGCTCTGTCACCTGACTGGCGAGGGACCAGCTCCCGATCCGAGGAAGGTGAGGGACCGAGAGGGCACCGGTCCCCCCCAGATCCCTGCTCAGACCCGCAGACACCACGGGGTCCTGTGGCTGACGGCAGCGCGGCCCAAGGCTTGGAAAGCGCGGTCGGGGGGTGCAGCCCCGTTTACACTCAGGCTGGGCTCAGCGCCACGGTGCTTTCTGTGCACATGAGATTCACAGCGATTTTGTGCCAGTGAGTACTCAACCCCACACATAAATGAGAGCTCTGCGTTTGGTAGGTAATGCCATTAATTGCCCTCACATTACCTTTCCCTTTCAGGTTGCACGGAAGGAATCCCAGAAGGGCACTGTCAGCGTCGTGTCACGGCAGGATTGGAGCCGTCCCCGAGCTGCAGCCTCTGACCTGAGCAGCAGCTCTGGTGAAGTTTCAGCTTCATGGGTGACATCCAGCTACAGCTACAGAGTTGGTTTTCACAGCATGTGGCTGCTGCTGCCTTGAGCTTTGCCTGTGATTGAGTCCCCTCACGCACAAACCCTCTCTGCAGGGGCACCATGTGCCCACGCAGATCGTGTGTTCCTTTGCACACACGCATCCCCTGCCCCGGACATGCACCTTGGGCTTTACATGGCTTCAGGTACCCAGCCCTCCTCTCCCAGGCCTCTCCTTATTCCCCATCCATCCCACGAGGGAGCAGGGAAATTCGCAGAGCTACTCCCAGATCGCAGCACGAAGGGTCCCACAGCCACCCTGCACCTCTGATGTCTGGGAGCTGGCTCACAGCCCCAGAGTGTGGACCTCTCTGCCAGCATCAGCCCTGGCATCGGCTCATCTGCCCACCACAGCGAGGACAAGAAGGAGGAAGGACAGGGAGAAGAGGTAGCCCAGGGTATCTACTTCTCAGGGTCTTAACTGAGGCTGGATTTGTGGGCTGCTGAGTAATTAGGAGAGCAGATCCTTATCAGCAGGGATCTGGGGCTGGCGGTTCCGCTGTTGATATTGTGGCAAAGCGGTTAAGGGTGGGTGAGAGGCGGGAGAAAACCAGGTCTGATTTCTGCAGACGTTGCCTCTGCTGGAGGGTCCTGTCACCTTCTCACCAGCCCCCTCAGCTGACTCCGAGCCCACAGGATCCAGGAGCTGGGCAAGGCTCAGCCCTCGCCCTCCACCTGTTTGGCACCAGGGAAGCGTCTCCTTGCACCCCCTCGGAAGGCCGGGGTCCCCTCCTCCAGAGGGGCAGCAGCACCGAGCCGTGGCACTGACCCAAGAGGGATGCCAGTGCGTAGGTGTCAGGAGTGACACATGGATCAGGACGCACACACAGAGACGCACGGCTCCGAGCAGCAGCAAACGCCGTGTGCTACAACCCCAGTGAGCGCTCGGCGAAGGGAAAACTCGTGCAGAGCTCTCTGCGCACAGAAAGCAAATCCAGCTTTTGCAGCCGAACGTGCTGTTTCCCCACATCAGACCCAGTCGTCTGCCTCCCAGCTTCCCTTCTGCTCCTCTTCCCGGTCCCAGCTTGGCCTCTGGCTCGCGGGGGAGAGCAGGGGCTGCCGGCTCAGGTGATGCCCAGGGGCTGACCCAGCACTACCAGGGCTTGCTCAGGCTCCCCTGCCCAGACCCCACCGTGGTGGTTTCTCCTTTTTGCTCACATTCACTGCCGGTCCCCCCAGCATCACCCGCTCCGCTGCCACTGCCAAGCCCGTGTCAGCCCCGCTTCCTCCCAGGGTGCTACAGCCATCTTGGAGCGCTGGGGTCTCCTCCCAGTGCCTGTTGGTGGGTGGATGATGGGGATGGGAGTGACACGCTGCTTTGCGTCCCTGTTTCCCCACCTGCAGAAGGGAACCCAGGTGTAAGGGCTGGCCGTGGCCATTTGCAGGATGGTGTCCAGACCCCAGCAGCCCTTCTCCCTCCACCACACACCCAAACCATCTCCTGAGCTTTGTCATCGTCATTCCCTGTCCCCTCCCAGCCTCAGCAATGCCACCAGCCACCCTGCTCAGAGCCTGTCCAGCCACCCCACCGCCTGCTCTGAGCTGTGCAAGTGCCTCGTGTCCACCAGCGCCTTGTGTCCACCCTGGCCCGGGGGAGCTGACACGCTGCTCTTCATTCCAGCAGGATGAAGAGTCTTGCAAGTTTCCATGGCCTGACCTTGCATCACCACCAGGGAATTTCTCTCCGGCACCTTGCTGGGAGCAGTAAATCGATCTCTGATGGCAACCTGACGCAGTTACATTTCACACCTTTCTGCGGGGCCGGGCTGCCCGGCAGGCGCTGCTGGTGCCATCACATAGAAACTGCCTTTCTCTTGTGCACAAACCAGTCCTGAAGGAGCACAGGAGCAGCCTGGCACGAAAGGGACTGGTTTTGCACAGCACCGCACAGCCCCGGGCTCCAGCAGGGCTGGAAGTGCTCTGTCAGCATTTGTGAATCCCGGGCTTGCCAGGAGTCCCAGCAAACTCCTCCTCTGAGCCCCATCCCTCTGGAAATAACGAGGAGAGGCTGGGCAAGCTCCCCCAGACACCAGCTTGGGGCTCAGTGCCTCCTTCTCCTCTGCACGCTCTCCCACCGGAGCTGTGCTCTACCTGGGAGGGCTGCAGCAGCGGAGAGGGAGCCCAGGGCTCCGGGCTGGCTCTGCGGAGGAGCCTGGGCCAGCGCTCGCAGGGAGGCGAGAGCCAGATCAGCTGCATTCCAGGGCACGAGGTGCCCTGTGAAGTGGGAAGGCCCCGGGCCAGACCGCTCCTAAATCCTGAAGGTGCCAGAGTGGTGTGGGTTGGAAGAACAGGTCGGGGCTGCCACCCGAACCGGAGCGCAGGGACGGTCTGTTTGTGCGAGGTTGAGAAAGAGGAGAGGGTGTGAGGGCGAGGGGAGCAGTGGGACCCGGAGTGTAGGAGCTCCTCCCTTGGATGTCCCCTCTGCACCTGGACCAGTCCCCGGCAATGCAGGGCTGGGATGAACCACGGGGATTCGGGATGGAGAAGGACGTGTGATGCAGAGCTTGTGAGTTTGGCAGAGGCCACCCATGCTCTGAGCCACGTGGACGCCGGCTGGGAGGCATGTGGCGACACTGGCGCGGGGCTGGCCCGGGGCTGCCAGCCTGGGTGCATTTATTCCATCTTGGTACCAGGCTGTCCGACTCCCCTGGCTGTGGGATTGAAGTGACTTTGGGACTGGCAGGCTCAGAGCCGTTACGAAATGACCGTGTAGGTGTGAAGCTGGGGACAAATGGATTTCAGGTGAGCTTGAAGAGGGCAAGTTTGGTACCAGGACTGAGCCCACTCCCCAGCCCTGAGAGCTGAGCTGGCTCGGAGCATTTTGTTCCACAGTCCTGGACAAGGAGAGCCCGTCCGCTGCCTCTGCGTAGGATGCACAGATGGACCAAGAGTTGGGGAGGATACAGGATTGGGACTGAGGTCTCGCTACGCCTTCCCTCCCGCAGGGTTGGCCTCACCCTCCCCACAGCCACAGAGCTCCACCCTGGCACCCGTGTTCCGGCCCCACGGAATTGCCGCACCACACAGCCATCCCGCGGTAGCCGCCCCAGCGCCGGCATCTCACCGCACCATGGCACATGCAAATATTTATGGAGAAGACTCACATTTCTTTACCAATAAACTTAAAAGCATTGGGAAAAACAAAAAAAAAAGGCAACGAAGTGCTCCCTCCCAGCCAAGCCGGACTCTACGGTGACGCTGCTCCCACTCCCTCTGGCCTGAGCCGGGAGCTGGTTTCTGGGGCCTTGCCAGGGTGTTTCCGTTAGAAGGGGAAACCTTAAGTGAGTCAGGTGTTTCTTTGGTTACATCCTGGTTATTTCCAGAGTTCCCAGGATGCAGCAGCCTCTTTCAGATGCTTTTCCAGGTGGGTTCAGCCCTTAGAATACACCTTGCCCTTGCTCCTTCCCTTGCCCAAGTGGACACCAACGTCTCTGTGTTTGCTGGACATTAACGAGATGGGATCAGCCGTGCTCGGGGGTCCCAGCCTGGGACAGGCTCTTCTCTCAGCGTTCCCATCCGCAGAGGTGGTTTGTAACATTTTCCGTTGTCTTTGCACATGAGCCGGGCAGGAGCCCCCTCCCCTCTTCCACATCACAGCCCCTGTACGAGATTCCTCTCTTTGCTGACTGAACAGAAAGGGAAGCTGCTCCGTGCTGGAGCACAACCTTCACCTCCAGTCATTTTATTGCCTTTTTCACCTTGAAAAAAACCCAGAATAATTTGAAATCAAAACACTGCTTTGAACCCCCCAAATTTAATTTCATTTCTGATCTTTTTGAAACAAAGTAAACACTTGAACTCCCTCCAGGTTTTCCCTCCTGCCTTCTCCAGACTGAATTGCCAAATTCACTCCAACTTCATGAGCAGTTTTTGTCTCTCTTTTGATCATCATGCCCTGAAACATCATTCCTGGTGCATTTGCTTTCACCAGAAAAGCTTTGTTTGTTTTCCCACAAAGCAGCTCTGCCCGTTGCAGGGATGGGGATGTTCCCCACAGCATCTCAACGGGACTCGGAACAGCTGTCCTGGCTGCTGGAAGGAGCAGGATGCTCCACAGGCGCAGGAGCTCTGCTCTGGGCACCACAGGGGAAGTCCCCAACCCTTAAAGTTCTTTTCTCAGCAGGACACAGGAGTCGCTCTTCCAAGGAGCTTCTTTCTTCTTGAGTAGAAAGTCATTGTGCCTACGCTGGACACTCTGCCCTGGCTCTGGATTCAGTTGCAGGATAAATCACAAGCTGTGTTTTCTGATCAGAGTCCACAGGGAAACACATGGCACAGGGTGGGTTTAAGGTCTGACCATGCCTGTCTGTAGACTGAGGTTTCTCCTCTGACAGGTTCTGTGCATTTGCAGAAGAGAGAGCAGCACTCAGAGGGAATTGAACAAAGACGAGGAGGCAACGCTAGCGTGGTGTTCTCAGGAAAGACATCCAGGTTTGGTGTGAAGGAGAGGTCCCAGTATTTTTGAAGCTTAGGAAGCCCACTGCATTTTAAGATGAGTCAGAAACCAGTAAGATCACACTCAATCTCATCTTCTCTGGGGCTCCAGTGCCTCCTAATGAGCCCTGTGCATTGTTTTCATGCTGGGTTAAACTTTATCTCCAGCCATGCTTCATTATTATTTCTGTAAGGAGAGCGCCTGGGGCCCTCAGCCCGCTCCAAGCCCCGCTGCGCTGAGCACTGCACCGACACGCTCGTGCAGAGAGCCCAGCCCTGCCAGGCTGCCAGGCTCCCCAGACAAAGGGAATATTCTTATCCTTATCACCCTCACTTTGAGGAGGAGTCCAAAACGACGACGCGGGGAAGCGCCTGGGGTCACAGAGGTTTTCCACCTCCAGCCCGTGCTCCACTACCTTGAGCTCAGTTCCCAAGTGGCCAAATCTGTCACTTCCTTGTGTTCAATGGATGCCACGAGCTAAAGGGGTCCTTTGTCTCCTGTTCCACAATGTGAGGCAGAAGAGACGGGAACGGCTGGACTGCTGTGTCCAAGCACCCGTCCACAGCCTGCTGAAGTCACTAAGTCTCTCCCATGAGCTCAGCCCACTCTGGATCAGGTCCCTGATGTACCCTGGGTGACCCTCATGCCCATCACTCACTTCTTTGTGCCTCAATTTCCCCACCACCACGGAGCTGGGCTCATGGGCAAAGCACAAGCGTTGGTTCTGCTGATGCCGGCACGGGCAGAGGCAGAGCAAGATGAGATCACCCAAGAATGTCCTGGGAAGAAGAGGGCTCCTCCGGGATGTCTTCATCCCCATGAGGAAGGAAGTAGAAGGGGTATAAATCACCACAGCTTCACCTTATCAGAAATCCAAATCTTTGCAGCTGATCCAAGCCCAGACTGCCGTGGGCATCCCTGCTGCCTTTCCTGTCAGCTCCCTCGTTGTTAGAAAGGCAAGTACAGAACAGCACACGCAAACACCACAATTAGGGCTGTGTGTGCTAATAAGGGTTTCAGCACCGCGTGGCTTTAATATGCAGTGATCAGAGAATCTTCCCTGGCTCCTCTCCCCAAGGAGCTGTTTGCTCAGGCTGCCCTGCTCAGCCGCCTCAGAGCTCTCAGCACCTCGTGCTCGCTCCAGCAACATCCTCCGCCCCGGCAGGGCCACCTATCGAGGTTCTCCCTACCACGTGTGCTGCACCAAGCAGGAATGAAAACATCGCTCCAGACACAGTCTGAGCTGCACCCTCTGCCTGGATCCCCTTAGCTCATCTCGGAGTCTGGGAGGTTCATTTCCCAAAGAGGTTCCCTCCAACGGGCCCCCGGAGGTGCCAGCCTTGGCACTTCCCGGGGGCACCATAGCTGGCAAGATCTGATCCCACAGTGGCAAACTGGCACAGCAGGATCGTGCACGGGATGTGCTCTCCATGACGTGGGCTGTGCTTTTCATCCCCCTTATCCTCCTTTACATGTGGAGGCCGGAACGACATCCAAATGGGGAAACTGAGGCCCAGAGTAGGGAATAAATATTGTGACAGTGCTGCCCAGTGGTTCCAGCACAGAACCCAGGTCAGGCTTCAGCTTTCCTACTGCCACTTGTGCTGTCCCTGAGCGTGTCACCTCACCTTCTGCAGTTCTTTGGCTTCTCAGAGCCACTTTGAAGCCTGTCGATGAGCGATGCTGTGTTGGGGCTGAGATGGATGTGAGGGACCTTGTCCTGGCCAAATCCCCTCCCCAAGCCACAGCTGCACTCCAGCCAAGTTCTTTGGTGTTCACATCATGGAAGGGATGTCACTGAGACGGACTTGGTCATTCTGGTTGCTGCGAGCGGATCATAGAACCATAGAACCATAGAATCCTAAGGTTGGAAGAGACCTCTGAGATCAGCAAGTCTGGCCGTGCCTCTCTCCCCACTAAACTCTGTCCCTAAGAAACTCATCTACCCATCTTTTAAACCCCTCCAGGGATGGCGACTCCACCCCCTCCCTGAGCAGCTGTGCCAATCCCTGATCATTCTTCCAGTAAAGAAATTCTTCCCAGTCTAACCCTCCCCTGGTGCAACTTGCGGCCATTTCCTCTCATCCTAAAGATCGGCAAAGTCAAAGTCATTCTTCCCGCTCCCAGGCATCACTCATTCCCAGCACTGAGGTGGCTCTGGGCCGTGGAGGCAGCGCTGGAGACTGCACATTCCCAAAGCTTTTGCTAAGATCTCTAAGGAGGCAGAAGGGATGGGTGTGGAAGCCATTGGACTCCAGCACAGTGAACTTCATGGCCATTTCTGATCAGTTTGGGATTTGGAGCAATTGCCACCAGGGCACTGCTGCCACCACTAAGGCAGAATTAGAGAGAGGCCACATGGCAACCTGTGTGTGCCCAGAGCTGGCCCAGGACAAGCCGCAAGGGGTGGCAAGCACCATCTCCTGTCCAGGAGAGGCTGAGACTGGGGGGTGGCTGCTCTCCTGTGGCTCAGGCATCTCTGCACCTCCCTGCTCCAGTGCGGAATAAGCAGAAGGATGCCCCACGGAAACCCTTCGGATGCAAGAAGTTAAATCAGGCTCCTCACTCACAGCAGAGGTGGCACCTGTAGGGCTGACCACCTGCCTTCCGCCCAATAATGCTGTGCTCTTCGTTCTCCCCCAGGACCCAATTAGCCGGGTCTGAGCTGGGCTGCCAACCCCTCGCGCCCGCGTCAGCTGCACACCTCCTCCTTCTGCCACCCTCCCACACATGTGGATGAGGCAGAAATGACACAGCCACGTGGCATCGTGCCCCATGGACTGTTTAACCCGGCCGGTCCCTCTCCTCGGTGTTCGCAGTCTGAGCACACCGAGCGGCGCTGACAAATGAAAACAGGGCAGGTGCTGCCCTAGGGCTGCAGAGCGAGGGCAGTGGGGGCCCTCCTGCAAGGAACCTCCTGAAAGCAAAGGAGGTGACCAAAAACTTCCACCTCCTGGCTTTTTGTCCTTGTAGCATTCATGGGAGCAGCTCGTGCCCAGGAACGGCCTCCACTGTCCTCTACCCTGACTCTTGCTGGTGGGACCACGCGGCTGCTGGTGGGCTCTCTGGGTCTCCCGCTCTCTGGGACTTGGGGACCTCAGAGCTCCTGCGTGGTCCTCCTCGCCAAGGACCCTGCTGAGGAACGATTTTAGACCACGCAGGATCCCATGGAGCCTCTCAGACGTGTGGGGAGATGCAAAGGCGTCCAGAGCCATGTGATCCCCAAGCAAGGCTGCTTGCTCAAAGACTTCAAGAAAGTCTTTCTGAAGGAAACCTCAAGCTCTGGGAGGCTCCGGCGGCGGTGCCAGCGGGATGTACGGCTCCTTGGAGGAGGGTGCGGCCACGGAGGAGCTTAGCACGGCACATGAAAGGGGACGCCAACGAGATCAAGTCAGAGATCTTTGGGAAGTTGCTGAGATTTTCTACTCTAATTCCCTCTAAGCCAAACAAGATCTCCCTCCTCTGGCTGGTTCCCCCCACCCATCCTGCTGCAAAAATGCTGGGCTCTGCCTTGGTGCAGCTGAACAGAGACATCTTGCGGTGATGGGGAGCGAAGGGAAGTCATCCCTTGGACCCCAGGAGTGCGACCAGACCTGTTGGATGGGGAAGGCTGTTCCTGTTGGTGCAAACACCGCAGCGCTGCACAGGAGAGGGCTGACAGGGTGCCTGTGGGGTAAATATCGACAGTGAGGATTGGCTGCTGTGACCAGGTTCCTGGTGCCTACAGACCTGCACACGGTGCCAGCAGCGACCGCATTGCCTGCAAGGCAGGGAAGAACCAGCATCCTAAATTCATAGATAGTGGGAAGGGGTCTGGGAGGTGTTGAGGCACTGGAGAGGGATGTGTCCTATCCAAGCCAGCCAGAAAACCTACAACCAAGCCAAAAGCTGCACTGGTGGGGCAGTGCCATCCCTGCAGCTCTGCAGTGACTTATTCCCCCGCAAAACTTCCCTGCTCCGACCCTGCAAAACTCGTCTGCTGTGACAGGGACTTTCTGTGGCATGGAACTGCGGCGCTGCCTGACCTGGGCACTCTACCGTCCTTCGAGAGCCCTCGGCGCAGCTGTCTAGACTCGCCCCGGTACCGCTAGTGTAACGGGTGATGGCTAAGGAACAGGAGCAAGGCTAGGAAACAGGCTGAGCACCCACAATCTACAGCACGGAGAGCACAAAGGCACCAAGTGCTTCCCCTTTGCCTGTCACCACCAGCTCTCTCTCCACCTGGCTGTGTGCCAGCAAGACTCAGTAAAATGTTCCTGGTTAATTGTAAGAAATACTGAGATGCTGGAGCTTAAAAATCCCATTCCCCAAGAGCTGCTGTTGGATGAACACTAATACCTTTTGGTGGAGCGGTGCTGGAACATTGGGCTCTCCTTGCATCGACTCTGGTTGGCATTTCAGTGGCCTGGGGAGCAGCAAACGCAGCCCGGGACTGGGAGCTAGATCAGGAAGAGCAAACCGTTTTTGCAAGAGCCAGTTGCAATTTTCTACACTAAAACCTGATGATCTCTTTTTATTACAGACTTGGAAATTCATAAAAAGAGAAGGCATTCCAAATATTTTCCTACAAGCTCCCCTTTTTCTTCTCAATCATCTCATGTTTCCTATAAGCATTATTGCAGTGACCCAAACCCCTTATCAGAATATAGATCCCGTTGTTCCAACTGCTGTGTAAACACAGATGAAAAGATAAGTTCTGCTTAGGGGCCTGAGGGCAGATTTAGAGCATCATAATTGTTATTATTATTTAAAAACATGGGAGCAGAACTCCAGCTGCTGACACCCAACAACAACCGGATTCATCGCGGTGAAGTCATGTGCATTTCCATCTGCTGAGAAGATGAAGCAGAAAACCTCAAAATTTGGTTTTCAGCTCAGAATGTGGCGTGGGGAGCAGGAACACAACTCATGAAGTAACGCTGACAGATTTCAGTTAAAGTTTGGATTTTGATGGAGAAACTATTTGCAAAAAGCAACCATTTCACACTTTGCAATTAATCAGGAATTACTGCAAAGCCAGATCTACCTTATTTTCCCCGGTTTCCTTTTGCTCACATCATCTGTTACTGAGATTTCCCGAAACACTCAAAGCGCGCATGTGTCCCACCACGAACCGATGGCAGCGCTGGCCTTTTGGAATTGCACTTGTTGCATTTTTCTCGTTGCTTTGAAGGTGAAGTCACACAGGCACACAGGTGTGCAGATGCCCACCCACATCTCCTGCACAGGACACAGCGATTGGAGCTCCTGGGGTGTTCGGGGAGAGGTGGGAACCCCCAGTCCCACCCGGCCAGCCCTGCTCTGCGGCTGCTGCTGCCGTTCTCACGGCCAGACATTGTGGCACACAAGAAGCCGCGCAGTCCCATCACTTTGGTGACGTGTTCGATGGCTCGGCCACTACAAGTCACCTTCTCCATGTGCAGAGAACCCAGCCCCTCTCCTCTCACATCCCTTTTGCCGCTCTTCCCACACTCCTGCTCACAATTGCACACCTGAAGCTCCCGCATCACTCGAAGCTGATGGGAAGCTTGTGCAGTCTCTGCATTTGTAGGCAAATTTTTAGTATTTCCCTTTTTCCCAATATCCAGACATTTAGTGCCTGGGCCATGCGGGAGCTGAGGCCCTGGATAAAGACCCTGAGGCCTAGGGAAGATCCCGCTGGATTGGGAGAGGCAGTATGTAACATCACAGGGTCAGAAACAACGGACTTGTCAGCTGAGAGCCTTGCACAGAGTCCGTGTGGTAACATCAAGAAACCAAGTTCACTTTTGCTTGCTCTGTAATTGCCTTCAGTCCCAGCTCTCCACGATGATCTCAAAGCGCTTCAGACACACGGGCGTGTGGGGCTGGCAGTTCGCCTGCCTCCAGAGCGTGAAAGAGCCGCACAGCTCTCCAACTGAACCATCTGCCTCGTGTGTTTTCCTAGGCTGTGACTCTCACGCACGGACTCACGCGTGGCTGCCTTCCAGCGCAGGCAGGAAATACCACAGGATCAGCTTTTCCCACCGAGCTTCGGTCCTTTCCCTCTTGGCTCTGGCAGGAGGCTGGAAGGATGAGGCATTGGGAAGTGCTGGGGAAGTGCGCCGAGAGGCTGGGTTAGGAAGGCACAGCAGGTTAAGCGAGCACCCCTTCCTTTCAGCTCGGGGTTGTCCTGCCCCACTCTTTCTCTTGATGTTCATGTTTCCCATGAAAAAACAGCTTATTTTCGGATCTGTCTGTCTTGTTGCAGGAGTCGGGGGAGCAGCGAGTGTCCTTGGGGCAGGCTTAGCCGTTTCCTAGGGTCCATCCTCTCTGCGCAGCTCCTGGGAGCCCCGGGCCACTGGCCTTGCTGTGCACTTTATGGAGAAACACCAGGGATGGAGCCCGGGGGAAACGAGTGCTGGGAGGGCAGCAACAGAGCGAGGGTGAATAACTCTGCCTGAGCAGTGAGAAAGCTCTGCTTTGGAGAAGGCAGCACCCAGTCCTCTCTGTTCATAAGGAGCAGCGTTCTAACCAGAGAGGAAAAGCTGCTTTAACAAACCTCAGACCAAATTCCTGCTCCCCAGGCCTAATCAAACACAGTTCCCAAAAGTATTGGCTGGCTGGGGGCTAAGTTTAGGAAGGTGTTTCCTTCCCTGCCTCCACTTTCAACTTAACCAGGATGAGGAGGAGTTCAAAGACCTCAATTGTTTGTGGAAGACTTTGAACACAGAAAGGGCCTTGGGCAGGGAGATGGATTGTGGCTAAAGCACAGTCCCAGCAGGCCAGAGACCTCGTCTGCGCTCCCTGCTCAGCCACAGGATCAGCATATGACCCCGGAGCGACATTCTGTGCCTCAGTTTCTCCACTGAAGAAATCAGGCCAAGGATGTGCCATGTCAGGCTGGTTAGGGCATCTTGGAGGCTCAGAGAGTCCTTTGGATGGTGAACACAAACTGTCCAAGTGCAAAGGTCTGTCCCTTGCCTCAGCTCTGCCCCTCGCACTGGGCTCCGTCCTTGCCCTTGGCCAAAGGGCTCCCCAGTTCAAATGGAAAGAGGATCAAAGTGGTTGGGGAGAGAGGTGCCCTGCTTGCTGTACTGAAGGAAAGGTGCCAGAGGAATGATTTGACTCCAGCAGTCCAAGAAAAACACCCTAACAACACACGTAAACATTACAAATGCACACGAGTACTTCACTGTGCACATGTCCCTGGCTGAGGGCTCCGTTTACCAGGGCATGATAAGAGCAGAGCGTTCACCTCCTCCTCTTCTACTCAAACCGTTCCCTTCTCATTCATTCAATCAACAATCCCTTTGCGCAAAGTCTTTATTGGAGCTTTATTGGCAGCTCACGGCATTGCCTGCCAGGAACAGAGGCACAGAAAACCTGCCTGAGGCTCCAGGGTTTCAGGAATCCCATCTTTGCTCTCCCATGGATGCCAGCAGTTCCTGCCCAGAACCGTGCTTGGAAAAATTCACGTGTAGAAACTGTGAGTCTGAATCTGCCTCAGAGAAGGTATGGGTTGTGTACTCGACATATCTCCTCCCAGGCTCAGCGCTCCTTGAAGCCAAAGGCATCGGTTCGATGTAACCCACAAGGTGTAAATGGATCACAAACTTTTCCCAGAGGTGACTCAGAGTCTTCTGCCACTGGGGGAAACGCTGGAGCCGTTTCGCAGCTCAAGTAGTGGCAGTTTCAGTGGTGGCACGATCCCAGCTGCAGGGTCTGCTGCTGGAGACTGCACGCTGCTGTCACCCCAGCAAACCTGCCCATTGCCAACCCGTCGTGAGTGGTTCCGCGATGTCACAGCGGTCTTAGAAACAAGGAGCCGGGGCTGATGGGAGTTGTGCAATGAGCAAGAGTGAGAAAGAGAGAAAGAAAACCATTCACAATTAAATCAGAGAGGCCACGCATCACACTAACAGAGCAGAGAAGGAAGACTAAGCTGTGGAAAGGGTTAATTCCATCCAGCTAAGTTCTTTCAGAACTGAACATTGCGAGGTACATCCCATCTTAACCACAGACATCTTCAAATCCTTGATGAGAGCTCTCGGTGCAAAGTCAGACTTGTTGGGAAGGACCTGCGTGCTCGGAGCGCTCTGTCACCTGTCAGTCCCAAGCCGCCTCCAGGGATGGGAGGCTCGAGTTACTGGAGAGGAGAGGAACCCTCCGTGGGGCTGGCGACAGCTCCCGGCGCAGGAGGCATCGAGCATTCCTCCCCGAGCTAAAAAAAGGCGGTTGGGCTTTGATCTCCCGCTCAGTCTGCACCAGAGTGAGACAATGCAGAAGGCCCTTGGGGAGGAGGAGGGGGAGGTGGACTTGACAAGACATTCCCTAAACCGGGCTCCTCTTCAGGTCCCAGAATCAAAGGGGATGAGGGGGCGGGCATGGCACCAAGGATGAAAGCAGAGATGAGCCTGGCAGAAGGGAAGATACCACAAAGAGCCGATGTGGGCCTCCTCCTAAGGCAGGGAAGGCTCCAGCAAGGTAGGACTAGATGGGTAAAGGGAATGGGAATGAGCCTGAAGATGTTTCTTCTCTTCGCTGGTTCGAATGCAAACCAGGACAACAGGAACTGTCCCTGCCTTGGCAGCCACGTGCTTTACAGGAGCTGTGAAAGTATCCTCACTGGCAGGCTCTGTGGTCACACCAGGGGCTGGATGGGCATGGAGACTGAACTCAGCTCCTGGCAGCCTTGTGTGAAGCCAAGGAGGGGGTGGATGCAGAAAGGAAGGCCAATGCAGGCACATTCTGTCACACAAAAGTGGTCAACTCAGAGTGACGGTGCCGCCAGGGGTGGGTGATGACAGAAAAGGTATCAAAGCAGAGGAAAGCCAGGGACATAATTTCTTGGGAACACCTGTCTGTTCAGAAATCTACCTTTGGCTTCCAGTGAAGACTCAAAGAGATGGGGATGAAATGGGTGGAGATGGGGATTATCAAAGCTTTTGAGATTTGCTGAAATAACGCTTCCCTCCATGGAGCTGTCAGTGCACTGTCTCTGCCTGCCCCTTTCATCTGCCCGTCTGGAGCAGGCGGCTCCTCGGGGAGCTCCTCTCCTTCCACCACGGGCGCTGCTAAGACCCCACTGAAGCCCAGCCCCTCGTGTCACTCTATAGGGACACTGAGCAACTTAAACATCACCGGAGCTTTTCCATTGTCCAGATGACTAAAGCAAGGCTGAGCCTCAGTCTCCTTTGGTGCCCAGAGCTCCTGAATCACCAAATCTAGAACTGGCAGAAAAAATAGTTTTCTCCACGTGAAAAACTTGCAAAGCAAACCTTAACCAAAAGGGATGCAGTGCATAAAGAGGAGGTTGGGAAACTGAGGCAGGGAAAAGCTCGACAACTTGTCTAAAGCTGTGATGAGAACCGTGGAAGAAGAGCAGGTTTCTAGGCCCACACTTTAACCTCAGGGTCATCCCTCTGCAAAGCACTGAACCTTCATTCAACCTTCAGAGCGGTTCCCAGATATTTATATAAATATATACGTACACACCTGAGCCATTATTGCCTGGGAATCTTCAGGCCCTGGGCTCTGTCCCCACCCTTCACACTCATTAATCCTTCTTTCCTTCCTCACATTCATACAGGATCTCCCCTCCAGCAGGGAGGATTGGCCTTGGCTCCCTGCGCGGCCCAGGGCTGCTCCTTCGCTCTGCCCACAGCGCTTCCCTTCGCCAGGGACTCTGCTGCTCCGTGATCCCAGTCCTCACCCCGTGCAAGGCAGAATCACGGTTCCCTCAGGGCATGGGTTCCTGTCCTCAGCCACCAGCACAAGCTGAGGCCCTCCTGTTGTTGCATAAACAAGGATGGCTGAGATGTGGAGAACGCGGTGTTTGAGAGGGGAACAGCTGTGGCGTGGAATGGGGCTCGGGATGTGAGCACTTCCTGGCTGTCACTGCCTCCCTGTAGCCTTGAGCAAATTCATTTGCCTTCTTTGAGCTTGGTTTGCACATCAGTGACAGAGAGAGCAGTGTTCCCACATCCCAGGTCCATCCAGGTTTCTCTGTTCAAACTCTCCAGGCTCTGGACTGTTCCTCCTGTTCTCGAGCGCTTTGCACAGGAGGGTCTGGCTCTGATTTCTAACCTCAGACATATCAATTTTCAGAGCGTTCCTAATGTGGGCAGGAATCCGCGGGGCAGGATCCAGTGCCAAAGTCCCTACAGCCCTTGGGGACCGAGCTGTGGACTTGCTGTGCTAAACCTGAGCTCCTCTGGTTGGAGGGGCAAAGCCCAAGCGGTGCCGTACCCCGTCCCTGGGTTCATCATCCCTCTGATTTGCAAAGAGGCCCTGGGCTACGATGCATTCATTCCAGGACCGCGCTCACTCTCGTTCTCCCTCTCTCTGGAGCCTGCACCTACCTGCAAACACAACTCAGCTCAGTCGTGATTGGCAAACGGAGGAGCCAGCCCCCACCGTTCTTTAATGTTCCCGGGTGATGTCTTTCACATCACACATCGTGGGTGGCAGAGACCTAAATAACCCCCTTCAGCAGTAGAACATGTTCAGGAGGTGCCAGTGCTCCCTCTCTGCCTCAAATTCATCTGCAGGATTTATGGCCTCGGAGCTGTCAAGCTGCCCCAGCAGTCGCTCCGGATGAATCCCTGACCTGGGAAGAGGCTCCCGTTACCTCCCCATACAGACGCCTCGCAGTTCTGCTGCACAGAGTTCATCGTCTCTGCCCTCGTTCAACACCTGTCACCTTCTGGAAGGGTTCCTACGCCTCAAGCAAACGCCTCTGGAGTGTCCAAGCAAACCTTTAACGCCCTGGCATTCCCGTTGTTGCCAGCAGTGCTGATGCAGGATGGGCTGCTTGGATTCTGTTCCCAATGGGAGAACTGGGGGCAGCACATACAATTTTCTGATCACAGTACCTGATATCAAACACTGAAATCCAAGACTCCATGGTAGAGAAAAAAAACAAACCCGTGGCCTTTGGTAGGACCAGGATACGCAGCGTCTTCACAAAATCAGCCCTGCAGGAACCTGTGTTCAGAGACCGCACCGAGAGCCCCAAATCGTTTTGTCTCCAAAGAGCTGGGTATGGACTCTATGGAGGAACCGTGTCCTTCAGTGCCTGTCGGAGCCAGGGACAGATTTGGGTTGATGTTTTCTCAGGTTTCTACACCATAATGAGGGCTGGCAACACAGTTTTCAGTTTTAAATGAAAGTTGAGCTTCCCGAGCCATCGCACCACTTGAGAACCTGGCTCCAGAGAAGAAATGGCAAATACCATCAGATGTGAGAGTTGGCAGCACAATAAAGAACTAAATAACAGGACAGGATTCTAGACCCGGCAGCGTCCAGGGGTGTTTTGTCATTAAATTTAATGGGGGTAGGATTCTGCTATGGGTTTCTTGGTCTCCAAAAGTGAGACAGCCTCTCACAGAGCCCTGCAAGCCCCCACCAGCCCTCCTCAAGGCCTGGGATGGAGCAGAGACACGAGGCTGCTGTGCACCAGCCGCTCTGCAGCGCTTCAAAGATGAGTTCACACAGCGTTCGAGATGAATCGGGCCCAATGCTGAGCACAGAGCATCAGCCATGAGTAACTCTGAGAGTCCAAATTAAGTTCCACTTCTTTGGGTCACGCTTGGCTCAGCTCCCGACCAATCCCCGCTCCTACCAGACGCTTCCCCTGAATCCTAGAAAGCTCGGGTCTCTCTGGGTTACGTATCCCACGGCCACAGCCTCCCCGGAGCAGGCAGGGTGCTTATTAACTGCAGGGAAGATGGCAATAGGAGGGCTAAATTGCAGCCTGCAAGGAGGCAGCAATCTGTCATTTTGCTCCGCTCGGTCACCAGGCAGAGCACTGCCCGGTTCAGACGTGATTTCATGAACCGGATCGGCCCCCCTGTCAATGCCTCCCTGTGCTCCCAACCCAGCACGGTTCCTCCCTCCCCACCTACTGCCAGGCTCGGGATTAAAGGATGAAAGGGCAAAACCCAGCGCTGCTCTGGGAGTGGGCAGCGCTAAGGACATGAGCAGAAAAACAACTTGAATTGACTCGCGGGCAGCCACGATGTTCTTACTGGGACTGAACGCATTCTACGGGGAGAGAGGGGGGCGCTGGTGGCTGGGGCAGGGGCTGCTGGCCGGGGTTTCTCGGCTCTATTTCCAGCCGTGGGTGGGAGTGAGAGATAGGAAGGGAACTGGGAGTCAGGATGTCGGACTCTGCTCCTGGCTTGAGGGACTCGCGGCCAAGGGCCCGCGCACCGGGTCGCTGGATCCTGTTCTCAGTTACCGCTGCGAGTGCCACTCAGTGGTTTGAGATGGGGATGAAGAGTGGGGACCAGTGTTTCTGGCTGTCCCACCACCTCACAACACGGCACCGAGTAAACGCCTCCTGTTTCCACTCATCTCTGAACGGCGATGACGAAACCAATGCTGTTCTCACTCACAGCACAGCTGAAACACCAATTTTTTCAAAGTGTGTTTGTGCTCATTGGCAGAAAGGCACTGGAGGAACATGAGATGTCAAGTCAAGAAGCTTTGGCAACCCAGGTCCCATCGCAGGTCCGAGCTTTCCGAAGCTGAGAACTGCGTGAAGCCGAGGAAGACGCCAGGGGACTCCTGCACAGCCATGGAAGAGCAAAGAAGCTTGATTTTTCTCATGTCTAGTTCTGTCTCAGTCATGATTTACAGGAGAGAGCAGTGAGGATTAAAGGATTGGTCACAGCAGGTACCTGTGCAAGAAAACCACACAGTACTGGAAAACAAAGGAATCATGCTCTTTCACTGCTTTCCAGCATGGGGAAATGTTTTCTTGCTTCATCTCTGAATGCTTCCCTGCTCATGCCCTCTTCTCCTTCGAGCATTCCCTTTATGGCCTGCCAGATCTCAGTCTGGATGTCCAGCCAGGATGAACTCTCTCTGTTCTGCCAGTCTGTGCACAGAAACAGCAAACAACTCCAACTGGTGCACTTCCTGCCCACGGGCCCTGCAGGAGAACAGCCCCAACCTGGGCCTGGCCCTGCCAGAAAGGCAAACCTGATGAATTCCATCCTACCCTGAAGGAAGACTCAGGCTGGGTGGGTCCTGAGCGTACTCCGACTCCTCTGCAGACACCAGGTCTGGCTCCCACACAAGGGATCAATATTGGATGCCGATCGGCGCTAAGAGCTCAGCCACATTCCCACCTCTGTTTTCCCCCAGCGCCTCTGACCTTGCTTGCCGGTGGCTGTGCCCCCTCCTGTCCCAAACTGCCACTGCCCCAGCCGCGCATCCCGCCACGCCGCCCCTGCCCACCGCGCACGTCTGCAAGGACAGCAAGCAAGCACCCTGCAAACACCCAACCCACAACCCAGGAGAGGCTCCGTCAGCTCACGAGGAGCACGAGGAGCCCCTCAGGGCCGCAGGGCGAAACAGAGCAGGTGATTTTCCAGTTTTGTTTCCCATCCTGGTTTTCCCAGCCAGTGCAGCCCCATGGCTTCGTGTGAGGGAGGGAGGCAGGATTAGGCCCACTCAAGGGCTCTGCTGGTGCGGCTCACAGAGCACAGATGCTCCTTGTAGCCAGAGGCCCTTTGGTCAGGTGTGATGTTTATTCAGTTGTATTACAAGTGCCTGTTGAACAGTAAAGCCTGGGATCTGCACGCAGGGACGACAACCCCGCGCTGCTGTCACTGCAAAAAGCCAAAGCAGAGACCGTGCCTGCTCTGAACAGCCCTTACAGCCGGGTCACAAACGAAGGGCTTGCCCGTCTCATGCCTACAGCAGTCAAAGAGCAGATCCAAAGCTGGTGCCCAGGAAGAAATGGCTTTCTCTGTAGGTGGTAGAACTTCCCTTCTAGGTTAACATTAAACCAGCATTAAAGGTGCCACATTTCTGAATGAGTGGTGATCACGAGCAGTCCCTTAGTGCCAACAGAAGATCTTTCCACACTTAGCAGTCCTGGGTGCTATCAGAAACCTCCTCCATCCCCATCCTGTCTCACGGAGCAGGGTGTGTGACACCTACACAGCCCAAAGCCCAGATGCCAACTGCTTTCGCCCAGACAAGAGGAAAAGGCAGGTTGTCACAAAAGGAACCAGGAACCATCCCTTCTCCTCCCTGCCAGCTGGCTCAGTGTCATGGGTCCTGAAACTATGCTGAAGCCCTGCAACTCATTCTCAGAGCTGACATCACGGCACGACAGCTTGATGCTGCACAGGGACCGAGGGCCACCAGGCCAATGTGTCCAAGCAGTGGCCTTGCCATGAAGCAGCCAGTTCGCTGCCCCCAGCGCTCCCTGCACGTGGTCTGAAATCAGCGCCTGATCTCGTGTGTGGGGTTTGCGGACAGAGCAGCTTAGCAGGGCTGGGCTGGGTCGGTCTCCAGTGGGAGATGCATGGGGAAGAGCGAGGTGCTCAGCAAGCATGGCGGGTGATTCAGTAGGTGGGGTTCTCCCCTCCAGGCAGCGTGAAACTCCCAACCCACCGTGGCTCCTGGGATCTGCTGGCTGATAGGGCCCTGCTGCTCCCCGTAGGGATCAGCACCTGATGCACCGTGTGGGCTCAGTTCCAACCCAGTTGGATCAGGTGTCACCAAGCTGTTGGGCATTGCTACGGCGCACGCCTGCACCCAAACGGTCTGCACGTCAGGGGTGCTGCAAGCGTGTTTTGCAACAGAGGAAAAGGATGGGTTTGTGGCTCATTTTCTCCAGAGAAAACCTGCATCACCTCTCAGCCGTGAGGCCCATGGGAAATGCATCTTCCCTGTGTGATTCAACCCCACGAGTGGGAATGACCACGTTCTCTTGTCTTTTCCAGGGAGCTCCCAGGTGGGCAATAGCTTCCTGCAGCCTGAGCAGTTTTTATCAGAGGGAATCTCTGCCCTCAGCTCAAGCCCCTGTGTGTGATCATCACACGGGTAAGAGGAGCAGATGCGAACAGGGGTGAGCTACCACCGCATCACACAAATTCATAACTGTAGCTCTTGCCACAATGAACTTGTACGCTTTAAATCCACTTTGTATCTTAAGTTAAACCATGCGGAGCAGCTGTAGAGCCGGACACTGCAGTCCAGCCTTTGGGAGACCCTGCTCTTCCAGCCTTGCTGGGGGATTTTACAATCATTAAGAAAGTTAAGTCCTCTCCTCATTCTAACCTTGCAAAAGCTCCTGGTGGGGATGGGGTTAATCATGGGATGCCTGGAAGCCCTTGCCATCTGCTGCATTGTGAAGTTGAAGAACTTGCAGGTGACGCAAGTGGCCCATGGAGCTCGGTGAGGCTCAGCCTCTGCTCTCGCTCCTTCTCACACACACGCATGTTCACACGCGGAAACCGGAGCCCGTGTGGCACCGGCCGGGCCCGCCGAGGAGACGGGAACAGGGCGAGGCGCAGCTCGCAGCAGATTCTCCTGCAGACCTGCAGGCACCTTTCGAAAACCACAAAACGGTAACCAAATAAACAAGCGGGGCGTCTCCAGCTCACCACACCCCCGCGCCCCTGCGGCAGCACCCACGGCTGCCAAGGCGCTGACAGAGCGGGTACATCCGTGAGGAGCCGCGGAGTGCCAGTGCTGGGAGGGGTGGTGGGTACGGTGCTTTTCGCAGTCGGAGGGAGGAGGTGGGCTGGGAGGAGAAGACAGCAGGCTGTTGGGTTCGGCTCCCTGCTGGCCCACCAGGAGCCGAGCCATCCGTCCTCGAGCGAGAGCACCAAGGGCTGCCACGCCAGGCAGGTGAGTGCTCCGGCTCCCGGCTCCCTGCTCGCACAGGCTCCCACACACCGCCCCCACATTCCCCCAGGATGTCCCAGCCCTCTCGGGAGCTGCCACAGCCCCAGCGCAGGAGGAGGCGCTGGTGGAAAAGCAGAAAAAGAGGATGTCCCAGAGTTGCACTCTGGTTCTTGCTGGAGAAAATGGTTTGTCTCACCCTAAAGGCAAATGCAAGGACGAAGGGTCCGGCGTGACCGCGCAGTAGACAGGCACTGCTTTGATGCAGGGGGGCAATCCTGGCATCGTGCGTGCTCTTTCACTCTGACACGCGGCCCCCACACTGCCCACTCCTTGCCACGTGCCTCAGTATGGATTCACCTTTTCTCCTAAGCCACCAAGTGCAACCGTGGAGCAGTTTGTCTGTCCAGCAGCACCATCCTGGAGGCTGACCATCAGTTCAGCCTCTCTTTGCCTCTTGACCCCCCTGGAGCCCTCCTAACTTGTTGCTGGTTTGCATTTCCCTATCAGGGCTTTACATTTTCTTAATTACTTGTAAAGGTTTCTCTTTGCCCCTTATCAGCTCACAAAAGCAGGTGAACAAGGGAAGCCAACCTGAGGCCCAGGTGAAAGATTGATGTTTCCCTGTTGATTTCAGCGAGTTTGGCATCAGAGATGAGTTCAGATCAGCAAAACTGCACATCTGCCTTTGCTCACAGACCCTGTGGAGCTGAGCACTCAGAGAAAGAACAGCAGAGAATAGTTCTGCTTCAGTCACCATGATTTGAGGGCTATCTGTCATAATATCAAACCAAAGACACTTTTCTCCAAGGGAGGGAGCACCATTCCTTGCTGCATCTCACCTGCCCGACACCTTTGCAGCTTTCTCCGCAACCAGGAGACTCCTAAAAACTCAGGTGCAAACCACACAAAGCAGCCCTGGCAGTCGCTCTGCTGTCTCAGCTGGGCTCCACCCGCTGATGTCCCTGCCCTTGTTTTGTCTCACAACCCCTCTCGCAATCTCGCCTTCTCCCCTCCCTTCATCCTGCTGACTAGGCGGTGCAGTTCCTGCGATGCCTGGAACCAGGACCTGCTTTCCACAGCCGTGGAAATGCCCCTTGTTTTCCAGCGTCTCCCTGCTATTGAATAATCACAGCCGCGTTTCTGGTTTTTGGCTTTTGGAACTGAGGGTGTGTTGCAATAATGCCTGGGAGACCCAAACACAACGCAGCACGGCAGCCCTCGAGAGCTTCGACCTCAGATGACACCATTATCGATTTCTCACCTTGGTGTCATCCTCGGAGCGGAAACGGGAGCGGGAATCGCACTCAGACTGAGCTGGTGAGAGGCTGCTGAGCCCTCTCTGCAGCTCAGGGGGTTCCCTGCTGATACCAAGGAGGCAGAGAGGGGCTTTCTCGGGGGCTGCAACTTACAGTGAGCAATGTTGTTCTTAAAACTGCCCTGCACTGTCTCTCTGGTCTTTGCAGAATCATTCCCAGCCCAACTCCCGCCTGTTTGCTTGCTAGAGATTCCAACAAAAATAACAAACACCTCCCCACCAAGAACAGAACCACTGGTGAGGGCTGGCTCCAAGGGAAGGACACCTGAGGCTCTGTGCTCACAGGGGACACACCAAGACGTAAAGCAGATACCTGAGTCACTTCAAAGGGGCTGCACCGCCAGGGAGCTGCAGGAGGGTGCAATTACTGACCTGGCTGAACCACTCCCCAGGGTCTGAAGTAGCTCAGAGCAGAGCAGGGTCGAAGGGAGCTGGAGCAGGAGGGCAGGAGCCACTGCAGGGACATCCCACAGTGTCACGAAGAACAAAGCCACAGGCATTTATTTACCTGTTACCCTGAGTGTGCACTCGAAGCAGGACCTCTCGCCTCTGATCCTGGGGACAGGTACCAGGAGAAGAGGGGCCGACCTCTTCCCAGGCAAAGGCTGAGATTGAGAGGTTAGGATGAAGCTGCTGGGAGGAGTGCCCTCAAACGAGGATCCCACTGGACCTAGGAAATGCAAACAGAGCTTGTTTGGGGAAGCAGAGCAGATTTCCACTGTGTGGGAAATGAAGTCAAACCATTTCTCTCCAAACTACATCCCAAGCCAGAGAAAAACAGGTTCTTGATCTTTGAATTGACTTTCCTTGAAAGTTTGTCGTGCCAGAACATCAGAATGTAACATGAAACAAGGCACAGTGCAGTACAAACACATAGAAAACTCTCCTACAAATAAAATATATTATTAAGATGATATTTTTTACAAAAATAAAATCGTCAACAAAGTCAGGATGAAGCTTCTTGAAGTAAAAATATAGTTGAAATCAGGAAAATGTTTCAGTCCTGATGAAAATGCCAATCTCGTAAGTCCTTTAGGGGAATGCAAATTAGTTCCAGCTGGTTAAGTTTCTTTAAAAATATAAATCACATCTGGTGACAGGCGTCCCATCCATATTAATCAGGTGCCATCAGCCTAGCAAAATGGCAAAGCAACCCCAACTCTTAACATTAATTACTAAAACTCCTTTTTTCTCCCTCTTCAGCTGACAGGATGCACACTGGGTGCTGGGTTGGAGAGGTTTTTCTGCTTTCTGATGGCTAAAAATTTGTTTGCCGGATGCTGCTTCAGAGAAACAGCAGGTTCAATAGGCTGATTTCCAAAACCAAGAGTTGTTAAGATGAATATCAAACCTGCAAGACTCCAGTGACACTGCCAGAGCTGCTGCAAGTCACCCCCAAATTTCCCCAGTCTGGGCTGGAGGTGCCTGGCCGCAGCCCAAAGTGCGATGTGAAACCTGAAACCAGGAAAGTTCAGCCCAGTTTCATGTTTTGTAACTGATGTTGCACAGCTCTGGCACAGGCTCTGCCACACGGGTTCTGTGCTCCGTGCCTCCTCCTCTCTCCTGCCCCAGCGGCAGCCGAGGTCCCCTCCGTGCGTTCTTGAAGGGATCCAGGCTTCCCTCTCCGGGGCAATGGAAAACAGCAAACCTAATCCTTCCGCCCCTGGTGGAATCGAAGAACCATGGAAGAGTTTGGCCCCAAGAAACTGAGCCCTGAATGTCCCTATCACTTCATCTCCTCACTGTCATCATCCCAGGGGTGAGTCATGCCGGTTGCTAAATAAAACGTGCATTGGCAAACTGAAATGGGAATATGGATGTGGCTGGTAGTGATGAGTCAGTGAAACTCAGCCCCGCCGTCACCGGGGCACTGGGGGCTCCTCTCCACACAGGCCGCGTGCTTGAGGGGAACCCCGGGGCGACGTGAAGGGAATGAATCTCCGCACTGTTGCTGTTTGACTGTGTGAATTTATGGCCCACTAAGTGGATTTTATGAATAAATAACTACTGCAAGTTGTTAACCAAGAAGGTAATCAAGCTCATGCACGTTACCAAAAGACGTGGCAAATTGGCCATGGCGTGGAGCCTTCCTTACGGCTGGAGTCAGCAGACGGCGCTGTCCCACGCTGCCGGCCAGGTTCGTGTCCATGAGCCCCACTCACGGACATAAACACTGCTCAGGCAGAGCAGAGGGAAGCGAGCATGGATCAGGATGAGCCCCACATAAAATCTACAGCCTGGTGGACAACCACACAGGTTTAGGGGTTCAGTGCTTGGGTTCTAGCCACAGCACGCTACTGACAGCCCACTGACTCCACCCAGATGAAGAGGAAGGTCTCCTTTTGTGTTCTTTAGATGTTTACCTCACTCAATAGGCAGGCAGTCTTGCCCACAAGTGGCAACCAATAGCCACAACCGGTGGTCTTGAAGTTAATCCAGTTGTCCAGCCAGTGCAGCCCTGCTGGTGTGAAGCCAAAAAGGTCTTGCAGGTCAGTGTCGGCGTCGGCTCCTCTCTGTTGCCGTGGAAGAGGAGGCAACTGGAAAATTCCCACTGGCTTCAGCAAAAGTTAAATTAAGGTACTGCTGAGAGCTCCCAAACCCTCTATCTTTTAGAGATTATGCTTGTCTCCAAGGTGATTTTACAACAGCACTGAGTCTGGAGAATGGATATGGCTTAGGAGAACCTCTGTTTCAAACCCTCTCCTCACCCCCTGCGGAGGTGTTACAGCACGCCCGTGTATGAGCCCTCGGAGAGAGGGGTGGAAGAAGGGGAGACTGTGGTGAGCTGGAGCTTCCAGCCAGCTCCTGGCGGTTCCAGCTCTTGCACATCTGCGCAGCCCTTTCCTGGGGGTGGTTAATTCACACACACACCGAGGAGACCACATTGGCCTTGCTGAGAGCTTCCTCTCAGAGCCGAGATAAGGGGCTCGAGGAGAGGAGGGGCATGCGGGGGCTGGTAGGTGGCAGGGGGGTCGTTCCGGGCTCTCTCTCATCCATTTCCCTGCTGGCTGTAAAGGGCAGGAAAGAGCCTGTAATTTGTGGGGATGGAGAGGCTGGGTCCTTAGGCGGTTACAGCCTCAGAGACGGGAAGTTCCTCCCCAGCAGCATCTGCCACCACAGCTCTGGGCTTGGGTTACTTACTGGGAGGTCTTCAAAGCAGGAGAGCGGAGGTGGGGAGCAAACCAGAATTGTCAGCCCCTTCCTCTGCTGCACTGGCCGTGGCAGCGAGCTGAGCCGGGGGAGAAGGAAGCCAAGGCAGGATGGGCTCCCCAGGGAAGAGGCGCCACAGCCCTGTGTGGTCCTCAGAGCTGGACCCGTGCACCAGCTGGACCACTGTCAGCTGCTCTGGGGCACTGTAGGATAATATTGGAATGGTTGGTACCACTGCTGCCCTTTGCACTGCAGAGGCATTTCTAGGCCCTCAGCTAAGGGACGGCCCCTACCTCAAAGGCGAGACATGAAACCGGAAACCTGGAATGCAAACCACCAGAGCAAAGCATCGAGGGGATGCTCTGTCTCCTGAGTCCTGGGCTGTTACCTTGCCCAGGAAGCTGCACCACTTGCGTCCCAGGAAGGCAGGGATCTGTAACAGGCACGGGGCTGCAGAGCCTCCATGTCGCCCCCCTGGAAGGAACTGGGGACTAAACCCCTGAATGGCCCCAGCACTGAGCAGGAGGCGGCATGGCGACAGCATCCCGAGCCAGGGACGCCTCCTCTGCAGCGCCCACTTGGCCTGGCACTGGATCCAGCCCGGAAACTGGAATTGAAACACTGCTCCATCCAGTGAGAGCTAAACCAACGTACTCCTGCCCATGCACCTCCCTGTTTCCTCCAAAGGGAAAGTCACTCCTTTTCATCTCCCAACGCACAGAGGCCTTGCAACCTGAAGGGCTCCGAGTGCGTGGAGCTGCCAGGAATGAGCACGCTCTTCTGTCACAAGTGCAGATTATCCGCTGTGTTCACATCCTCAGCCTTCAGCCTTTGCGCCAGACGCTGGGCTGTGGGGCCAGGCTGTGCTTTCGGGTCTGTATTTGCTCCTCACAAAGCAGGGATGAGAGCAGTTCTAGTCCGACCCTTGCACCTCTTCCCAGAAAAGAAGAAACTTTCTCACTGGGAAGAAAAATAAATGTTTCATTTTCTGTGTTTTTCTGGGAAAGCATCCAGACACAAGGAAGGAGAGAAAAAATAACCAAAACAAGTCCCAATATTCCCTGTTTCAGATCAACTGGAAAAATAAAGTTCATTCTTGGAAAGAGAGCAAAGGAAATGGTTTAATCTCAGACTAGTTCCAGTTCCAAACTGGTTTTGCTTGTGCACACACGGAGCCCCTCCCAAGTGCCCTGGTAGTTTCTCAGGGAGGGAACCTCTTTAGCACCAGCAGTACATTTCGAGATGGGTCCTGCTGCCCCAGAGCTGTGATGTGCCCTAGGTGCTTCAGACATCGATGTCCCTGGAGCCTCAAAACTCACCCTAGGCTGCTGCCAGGGCAGAGCGGTGCTGGTGCGGTGGGAACCACAGTCGCTGGAGTGAACCAGGACGATCTGGGGTTCCCAATCCACCCGTGGCAATTAAACCCACAGCAGGGATACTCAGTCCTCAGGAAATCCACGGGAATGGCAATGATCAAATGCACTCATGCTCTCACAGGGCTGTGAAACACAGAAACGGGGTCCAGCCCCCCTCCCATCAATGCCAATAAAAACCTGAAGTCAATCCACCAAAATTTATACTGGCGTGAGTAAAAGGTGCATCCAGCCAAGTGGCTTTTCCTGTCCTGGACAGCAGGTTTCTCCTACACCGAGTGTTTCTGCTGTGGCTGAAGCAATGCCCCAGTGGTGTCAGGAGGACCCCGGCAGCGCAAGCCTTCCCAAGAGGAATGCTAGGGCGGTTAGTTTGAAGCTTCCCACGGTAATGATGTATCTGGGCTACCTGAGCATCCAGAAATGCAACAAAGCCATCAAGAGTGCTGTGTTTGGCAGTGAATGCCAGGTGACCAGCTCAGAGCTGGGCCTCCAGGGGCTTCTGCAGCAGAGCTACCTTGCATGGCATTAGAGAACCTTCCTCATCATCAGCATCCTTCCTTTAGCTGCCACCTGAACTTGCAGTGACACTTGGACCAGTAAGATGGCAAAAGCCTTGCAGCCCTGAGGAAGAGCAGAGCTGCCCCCAGCTGCAGGGAGCATCTCCGGGGACTTCACCTCAGCGATGCAACCACTCGTCCCTCCAGCAGACCAACAGTTACACCCTGGCAGCCGCCAGATTCCTGACTGGATCAGCTCTGAGTGTTATTTGTTGGTTAAAATGAGATGAAAATTTCCAGCTGTAATTTTCATCCCAGGCAGTAGAAGCAGGAACTCTAGGATCAAGGCTACGAGGCAGCTTAAGTGCCACGATTCCAAGACAGAACCCGAGCTGGTTCTGTCCCTGCCTCTGCTTTGTACCCCTGCCAGCTCCCGTGACCAGGCGGCTCTGGCGCTGGCGACCAGCGGCCTCGCCACAGTCAGCGCCCGTCTCTGCAGGGCCCTCCCAGGAGGAAATGTGGTTTCACAGTGGCTGCTTGTCCATGGGATCTATTTGGAGACACAGACCCGCCCTCCCAAGGGCTTGATGGATGACCAGCCAGGAGGATAAAAGGCTTTCCTCTTAAAGAAATCCAGCTAAATATAAACCCTTGCTGGCTTTAATGTGTCTTGAGCGCTAACTCAAACCATCTGCAACGCTAGAGCTGCTAACCCAGGCCCAACCATTGTCTCACGTGCAGCTCCGGACCCCCGAAGCTCCAGAAGCCTCCAGCCAGGCTGACCGAGATGGGAGCGGGTGGGAGATGCAGCCCAGGTCGTGGTGCAGCAGAGGATCAGGACTGCTCCAGGCTCAGCCATGTCCTGTGGGAGCCGGCTACGGCACAGGGCACTCTCGAGGCTGCCTAAGTTCATGTGGAGAGTAAGAGGCTGGTTTAGTCTGAATATTGCTCAGGGAAATGCAAAAGCAGCTCAACACCTCTTCCCGTTCTCCCCTTGTCTTGGCAGAGGCCGTTCCCTCAGGAAGCACAGTAGAGTCTACACCGGAACGGTCACAATCGAAGTCTCTCGGCAAAACACAGTTCAGGGACCCCAGCACTGGGTCCCCACTGCAGCTCAGCTCAGCAGGGAAGGGTTTTCTGGAAGTCAGGGCTCACCTGGTGAGTCTGTCAGAGGAAATCCATGGTGGAATCCAGGATTAATGGACATTTCTAAGCCTTGAGGTGCCATGTAATGGGAAGGTTTAGCCAAGAGCAGCTAAGAGAAACCCGGCTTGTGCTACCAACAGCTTGTGGTGCTGCTGCTATGGGATGAGCATCCTTACTGTGGGGACGTGGGGAGGACATGAGAATGGACAGAGAGGTAAGAGCCCTCCCAGGGCCTGGATGTGCCTGGTCTGTGGTGGAAGGAAGCTCTTGTGACCTCTTGCTGCTTTTCGGAACATACGGAACATGATAGAACCAACATCGTTATCCTACCCATGAGGTGTCAAACAAGCCCAATGCCAGGTTATAGAAATACAAAAGGGAAATGAACTTGCAAGTTGCTATAAAGAAGGAGAAGCCTCATCAGCAACTTCACTGGCGCTCCAGAGATGTCACTGAAGTCATGAATCCCCACACATTTAGACATCTGACTTGGTTCTTTAGAGCAAACCACCTGAGGATGAGATGCAGCTGGGAAAGCGAGAGGTCCACAGTGCACACACCTGCCTGCTCTGCTAAAGGACCAGACAGCGTCCTTCTTCCCTGCCAGCCGGGCCCAGTTCCCCCTCTCCCCCTGCCTCGCTCGGCCCCTTGCTCCCCACCCTCAGGCACCGAAGCGGCTGGCGCTCTCGCAGCCCCATGCCGGGCAAGCCATGGTCTGCGCTGTGCCAGGGCTCCCTGCCAGCCTTTGCCAACGGCTCCTACGCCTCGCAGCCCAGTTTAGAAGCCTTGTTTTACTGCTTCCCAAACACAGCGGGTTCGGCTCAGTGCACCTTCTCCGGTTTACTCTGCGGAGGATGCAGGCTCGAAATAGAAAAAGGAAGGGACACCTAAAAATAAAGCATAATTACAGAGGAAAAGGGTGTTTGGAGTTCAGAGCTCCTGGCCCTGCTGGTAAGCAGAAACTCCAGCTCCAGGCTCACTATCCCTGCACAGATGGACAGATTTTAACCTCCTGGGAGAGGTCCCAGATACCAGTAGCTTCCTTGAGCTACCTGATCCCATTCAGCTGAAGAGGAACTGGGAATTTGCTGTCATCTGTGAGTGTTGTCTATAGAGCTAATGTACAGTTACACCAGGACCCTGTTTGGCCCTGAAACCTTGGATATGAAGATGGAAAGGCAACATAGAGGCTCCTGCTCCTCAGCATCACAAGCAGGTGCAGGGCAACAAGAAACTTTCAGCATTTAAGTCCTGTTTGCTGCTACTCTGCTGTAGTTTAGATATTCTCCTGCTACCTAACTGTCCCTCTGGGGTGGTCCAGCCACAGAAACTTCAGGAACAGCTTTCTCACCATCTTGTCCCACCTCCTTTTTACAGGCGATGAACCCCAGGGAGGGCACAAGTGTCTTTTCCAGCAGATGGCCAAGAAAACCTAGTCCTGAGGCCCTTTATCTGCTCCAACTGCAAATTCCCACTCCTTCCTTCTCCCACCGAAACGAATCCAGCTTTGGGACGGAGCACAGGAGCCACGCAGCAATTTCTCTTATCAGTTTCAGATAAGCAGTATCCTAAGCTATCACAGCGCAATTAATGACCTAAGCCATCAGGTTTGAAGCTGGTCTGGCTGACAGCATCTCCCCAGCATCATCTCCCCCCTCCTGGCAGTGACTCAGAGGGAAGAGCATCACCTGCTGAATCATCAGCAGAGCTTCCTGCACCAGCCGGCTCCATGGGGACAACTTCTGGCAGGAATCGACTGACCAAGCCAAACTGCACTTCGCCCGCGGGAGCTCAGGGAGCTCAGGTCAAGAAGAGACAGGGACAGTCCTGGGTGGCTCAGAATGCTCCTGATGGAGGGGGTTCTTGTTCAGTAGGGTTTCCCGATTTAACACAGGCCTGGCTGGGATAAGCAAGCATGCAAAGGCCCCAGGGCATTCAGGGAATTAGCTTTGTGCCCAGCATTGTACAACACTGTCACAGAGATTCCCAGCAGATGGAGGGGAGCACAGGGAGATTTGCCTGAGGTTGCACAGCTCGCTGCAGGCTGAGAGCACCAGAGCAGCCACCTCCCCGTGTCATCCGTCTCCAGGCCTGGGTTCAATCCCGTGGGCATTACCGCCTCCGGCTGAACCCAGCCATGCTGGGCACTCAAGGTGTGCTCCTGCTCCCACCGGTGGTTTCATGGTCAGAACAAGACAGGACAGGCAGCGCTTCCCCCTGCCACATCCTCTCCCTTTGCCTGAGGAGGCTTGGTTATCTTGTCTCCTCAGCCTGACAGTCTCCGTCTGTCCGTCTGGGCAGGACAGCAGCTCTCCTGTTGACTGCGCACTGTCTGCGTCTGTCTGGCAGCCTTGGCTCTCCCTCGTTCCACCGGCTGCTCCTAGAGCTGTCTCTGTCTGTCTCCCCGCTCAGGAGAGCAAGGCTGGCTCCCCGCTGCCCTGCCCCTGGCATTCTGGCAGCATCTCTCCATGTGTGGGAGGAGGTGTCGGAATAAGGGAAGAGCTCAAAGTTTAACACACACAAAGCGGATGCTGCAGCACCCTCGCCCTGCCAGGGGAGGTGAAGAACCTGCCTGGCCTGGAACAGGGGCAGGACAACCCCTGGCTGGAGACCCGCGCACATCACACAGGTGTGCAAAGCCAGGCAGGGCTGACATTGCCCGCGCCAGCCTCTCCCTCTCTCAGACCACGGCAGACCTGCACATGCCAGAAGTGGGGCCAGTCACAAACCAGCAGCGATCTGGATTGTGGGGCTGGACCTGAAAGTGCAAAGTGGGTGAAAGCTTGGAAAATCTGGCAGACTCGTTTTGCGGTGATGTTGTGGCTTCACCAGATGCAAGCACCACCAAAGAGGGCCCTTTGTCAGTAAGAAAGACGCGTGCCCCAGTGATGACTTTCAGAATAAGATCTGTCCCTTTTTATCCATCCCTTTTCTCCAACCAGTGCTTTAGGGCAGGCGTTTTCCACCAGGCTTTCCAGTGTTGGGTTCCTGCTGGGAGCTGAGGTGGGATCATTGGAGGAAGCCGCTCCCAGGACAGGAAAAGTAGAAAAATAAAAACCATTGCACTAGAACAAAGCTGATTTGAGGGTCACCTGTGAAGGAGACCTCACGCAGCCCTTACTACCACACACAGCACTCCCAGTCCCTGTTTGACCCTGGTGATGGGATTTCTCCCAGGGCAACAGGAACACACCAAGGGCTCCGAGGCTTATGGTTTTGTGACACTCATCCTATATTTCCCCCCTCCTTCACCCCTTTAGTCCCAGTTATTTACCTTTCTCTGTCTCCTAAAGAGTCCTTCTCCCTCCCTAGGCATTTTCAGCCCCTTCCCATCACCTGATTCAGTCTCTTGTCACAAACCAGTCCCTTAGCTCCAGACCAGTTGACCACTGCCCTCTGAACTCTGCCAGTGGTTATCTTTCAGCTGCAAGGCTAAAATTTTCCACAGGGTTTGCTGCCCACAGTCAGAACCAGATTTTCAACAACAGGCAGCACATCAGTGCAGAGCTGGGCATGACAAAAAAGCCATCAGCTCGTTCAGAGAGGGAATAAGATGCAGGGCCTTTGGAAAAACCCTCTCTCCCCTCCTGACACCAACGCACAGACACAGCAGGTTGCAATGCCTGTTCCTACAGCGGTACAAAGCCTGCATTTTAATTAGGGCACCACAGAGCTAATGTGATGGAAATTAAAAAAGGAAAACCATGACTTCTTGAGCTGTGATAGATTCCACACTCAGACTGTGTTTGTCTGAAAGGGGAAGTGAGCGCCACTTCCATGCATTTGCAGAGCTCTGCAGCAGCTCTGCTCGATTTTAGGGAAAAGTCCAAAATCGGAGGAGCTTGACTCAAGCCCATCAGCCTCAAAGGCCTTTTTGGTGCAGGAGGCAGCGAGCCTCCTGTTGCTGGTCCCACAAATTACAGGCAGCAGGTTATTAACGCGCTCCCTCATTAAGTGCACGGCACGATATCAGAACAAATAAATACAGGTTTGCAGCCTCCCGGTGACATCTGCAGGCGCCCACTGCCAGGCGGTGACACAGGAGCCGTAGGGCATGGGCGCTACCGGCAGCGCAGGGGTTAAGCGGGGTTGGTGGTGTCCGGGCAGGACCAGGACAAGGCTGTCCTGGACAGGAGGGTGGAAGGGCAGTGCCACCTACGGGCCGAGCCGCAGAGCCAGGGAGCGGCCGGCTTGGAAACCAGAGCATCGACTCCAGCCCCAACCCAAGGCTGCCAAGCTCACCACTAAACCAGGTCCCAAAGTGCCACATCCGCACGGCTTTAAACCCCTCCAGCGATGGCGACTCCACCACCTCCCTGGGCACCCGGGGCTTCACCATTCTGACAGTGAAGGACATTTCCCGATACCCAACCCAAACCTGCCCCGCTGAAACTTGGGGAGCAGAGCCCAGCGCCCCCTCGCCACTCCCTGCCGTCAGGAGCTGCAGAGTGCGATGAGGCCCCCCCTCAGCCCCCTCTTCTCCAGGTGAAACCCTCCGGGACCCTCAGCCGCTCTCTGTGCTGCTCAGGACAGGGGACAGGAGAGAGGACGGGTCTGGCTGAGGGACCCCGTGTCGTCACTGGGCTCGGCTAAGAAAAGCAGAACGTGCTGTGAGACCAGGACCGCCAAGGCGCCCGGCGGGGACCCCTCTGTCACATTCAGCCGCCAGCCCGGCCAAACCGGGAGAAAGTCCGAGGTGTCCTCCCAGGTGTCAATCCAGAGTAAATCCGTCCCAATCTCAAGGCGCAACCTGGCCTCCCCCCAAGCCGGTGACAGTCACAAGCGCGCACTGCACGGGGCAGTGGGGATCGCTCTCACCGTGCCCTTCCTGCAAACCCAGGCCCTGAGTGTGGGAGGTTATTTGTGCCCAGAAAATGCAGAGGGGTGCATCGAGGAAAGAGACGCGAACTGGAGCTCCAGGAGCAGCGCGGACTGAATTCCCTGCCCCGGGAAGGCAGCTCCCTCTGCTGCCCTCTGCGAGCAGAGCCTGGCCCGAACCCCGCGCTTCCTGGCCTTCTCCTGGGGATTTCCCTGGAGTTCTGCGGTCGCTTGGGTTCGGTCGTGTATGCGGTGCCTCTTCCATCAGTTCTATCCAATTCAACTGAGGAACAAATCCAGGAGCTTTAAATCCCGTTTAATCAATGGGTTGTGATCCCAGGGAACGAGGCGCTGCGGGACCAGCAGAGCTCCTGGACTGGCAATGGGATTTTCTGGCAAACACATCCCTTGGTGGGTGGGAAAAGGATTTCTCACAGCCTGGAATTCAGTGCGCAATACAGCAGAGCCATTCTCTACACCAGCAGCTCCCAAGGTGTCAGATCAGTCAGAAGAGGAGCAGTTGTGGCCAATATTAAACTCAGTCACTGCGTTTTGCTGTTGTTCCCCGTCTGATTCCTGGTTTTCCCACCCAAGGACCAGTCTGTCAAGGACAGACCACTGAGGGCTCCTGCCTGCCAGGATCCAATGCCAGCATTAAGTAATAAACAGAAAGGCCCAAGCAGCAAGAGATTTATCTCACAGGAAGGAGAGCGATTGGTCTGCAAGGAAAACTCCCTAGCAGGATAGAAAGCAAACAAGAATCTTGATGCGGTGTTGGCTCATCAGGACATGCTGAAGGTGCCAACAGACACAATTTGCTGACATCCTGTTTCTCTCTGGCTGCTCCAAAGGGTCAAACTGAATCTCCAGAGGCAGGAGAAACACCACTGAAGCTTCCCATTTCTGCTTCTCTGCCCAAGAAACTGTCCTCAGGTCAGAGTGGTGACAGGATCACAGCCAGATGAAGATGTCCCAGGTGTGCACTGACTGGGACGAGCAGAGGGTGCCTCTACACCCTCATTAGCCCCGGCTACTGCGACGTGTCCCGCGCTGCAGCACGTGGCTGCAGTTGTGTGGCCATGCTGCTGATCCCTGCTCAAACCAAGGCTGCGATGGCCCTCATTTATCTCCCAAACACCACTGCTGAGCTACACCCCTCTCCAGATGAGTCAATACTACACTGATTGTGCTACAGAAGACTCAGCAGTCGACGGAATCAGACAATCAACTGGCAGCTGAGCGCTGCTCTTCTGGAGAGAAATAGAACTGGGCTTGAGGTTTGGGTTTTTCAGTGGGAAGCAGCTGGTGTCCGGCTCTTGAACCTGTGCTCTGGGGAGGGAGGATCTGTAATCGCTAACCAGGAGCTCCCACCAAGGCTGCTGCATCACTCACAATGCACAAGACACCCCAAAGGTCTCACATCTGAGGGCACTGTTTCTCCATTTTAACTGGAGACCCAGCAGAGGTTCCCTTTCTTTCTCTGAGTCATCACAAGACCAAGGGATGAACAATTAGCTTCCAAACGTTAGCCTGACACAGCCCAGTGTGCTGGAACACAGAGTGAAAGGTGAAGAGGTTTGGATCGCAACAGGGGTCTAGTTCAGGCTGCACTGGCACAGCGGAGGCGGCGCAGCAAGGTGCCGTTTTCCTTCTGTTTTCTCTCCTTTTGCTACCCCACTGCTCTCAGCCCATGCTTGGGGCTGGCAGTTTCCTGGCACTGTGTGGGCAGGAGCCCAGGGGAGGTGGAAGCAGCAGGGCAAATTACAGGGGATGCTCTCAAAAATAGAATTGCTTTTCCCCTCCTGTGAGCTGCTGCAAGAGGAAGATGTTCTAGTTCTTTCCATAGTTTGGAACAACGGGAGGGAGGAGCCACTGGCAGATGGTGTCTCACATGGGTTTAAACTGAGCTCGGAGTCACACAGCCATCACAATAGAAACAGCTGAAGTCATTTGACATATTTAGCTTTCTTTCCTTCCTGCTTCCCTGCTGCCTCTTTTCCTCCAGCTTTCTTTATAGGAATATCAGCCACCTATTCCTTCCCCGCAGATCCTCGGTGTGGCCACAACATGACCACATCCTGCCCCGAACAACGGCACCAAAAGGGAGAAGCCAGCAGAACTGCCAGCATGCAGCTGGGCACAGGGAGCAGCAGCGACTGACCAGTTCCTGGAGCTGCACACGGATCCGCTTGGTCAAGCAAAGGAAGTCTCAGGTGCCTCATTGCGGTGGAAACTCTTACGGTACCGATACTGCAGGAGTCTGGGAAAACAGCGTGAGGAACAGGGGCCAAAGGGAACGATGCCGAGACATAATGAGTGAGAGGAACCATCTTACATAAGAGATTATGTCAAAATGTTTGAGATGTGCTGAACCTCAAACATTGCTTCTTTGAAGACCAGAGCCCTTCACTGCCACGAGTACTCCCACACTACGAGAAACTCTGGTCATGGAAGCCCAGAAGGAAAGGCTACACACCCAGGGCCCTCTCTTTTAGGAGAGTTCCTTCCTTCTTCAGTGAATTCCAAGCTGACAGATGCTGCCCCTGTTCTGCACCCTGTATTTAAGTGGCCAGTGCCTGCCAACATCTACACGCTCCCCGCTGCAGCCTCCTGTGCACTGGGAACTCCAGAGCAAATACACAACACGTGCTGTTCCTCAGAGGTGGAGCCTAAAGGCTGCTCCAGTAACAACCCTGAATGCACTGGGCATGCAGACAGATTCAGATTAGCCCCTTGCAACACAAAGCAGCAGTTTCTCCAAACTGGAGAAACAGAACAGTATCTGACTGAAACAAATACAAGAAGGCAAAAACTTGAGCAGAGACCATGCTTTATTGAGCAGTAGATACAGGAATAGCACATTCTACCACATCCTGGGAACAGGGCTGAGCTTCTGCACAAGAATGGCCTTCCCTACTCCACAAGAGATCTACTTTGTTGTATAGTTTCACGAGTATCTGTGGTTCGTTACAATACGGGAGCAAAGGGCGCGAGACAGCGGAATTCAGTAATGCCCACGAGGTACACACCATGTGCTGATGGCCTTTTTTCTTGTTCAAGGAGGCAGAGAAAGGCAGACAACCATCAGGAGAGCGACAGAGAACTTCTCCACGTAAGGGTGGGTCAGTGGTTAATGGGAAACGGCTCCTACCCTCCAGCATGTTGCAAGTGCTTCATTTCAGACACCATTCCATGCGGAGGCATTGGAAGCTTTGAATGAAATCAGCACTGTGTGACACTGCCTTCGCCTACCCCAAGCTTGTCCCCCCCTTTAATCACACTGGAGCCATAGGAGGAAACCTGTGGCACAAGGACAGTGGTTATACTGAAAAGCTGTTGTACGATAGCTTTTTCTGGTGTTGCTGATGGGAGAGAGGAAGGCAAAGCTTTTTTGTTTTACAAACAAGAACGCACAGTCAGAGAAGCAAACCATCCACACAGCGAAGTGGGGCTGCCACCGGTGCGCCAAACGCGCGCTGCAGGCAATCCAACAACCGGCGGCATTTGCACGGTGGAGTTTCTGTGGCGATTTGGACAAGGCTACCAAAAACCTGACTAAAGCTTCTGTTTCTTCAGTCTAAAGGAAAATAAAAGTCTTCTCCAACACAGAGCCCCACAATTCAAGGAAGACTGCTCTGGGAAAAATACCTCCAGTGAAATACAGTGAACAGTCTGTTCCTGTGTGAACGAACCCACTACTCCAAGAGATAAACCAGGAAAACCCAGGAATTACAATCAGAGAGGTGTCATCAGCAGGCACAGCACTGCCGTCGCTCCCGGAGCAGAGATCAGGAGCATCTCTGAGACACCTCAGCCCCCCCTTGGCTCCTCCCAGGCAACACACAACCACACCACGCAAGCTCCTGACTGTACAAATAGTAACTATGTGAAAACCTGCTCTGTTATACAGAAACCCCTGCTGGAAGAGGTGGTGTGTTATCTCACTAAACCTACATGATTCGTGGAACAGAACAGCCCATCAGGACTGGTTAAAAATGCCAAAGTCATGTAACTGCAGCGTGTTGGAAACCCAGGCTTTCCCCGAACGAGCATTATCAGACCTTGTTCAAAAGCCACAGAAGTTATCTCCATTACTTAGAACGCAAGGAACCTGAAGGAAGAAACAACCAGATTATAGGACACAACACAACCTCATCGGAATACGAACATGAGGGTGAGACCAGTGACTGGACAGGTACAGTACCAGATATCAGAACTCCTCGGGCCAGTGCTGCTAGGAGCTTCGTTTGGGTCCTATACAGATCCAATCCTTGCAACCTCATTGAGGCCGAAACATAAAAGTTCCTCAGAACCAGCATCTGTGGTGCGCACAAAAGATCTGGGCCAGAACAGTACCAAGGGGAACTGATCTTTCGGGAGGTACTGTACCAGCCAATCACAACAGCAACGGATACGACAGAGATCCCTAGGGTGCTTCCTACTGCTGGGGTTCACTGGCTTCGGGAGTGAGAGACAGTTAAGTTCCCTTAGGAGGGGTCCATTTCAAACAGCTGGGATCCATTATCTTATTGCTGTTGGATCTTTTTGCCTCTTTGGCTATCCATTCATCAATCAGATCCTAAGAAAAAGATCATGAAAGCGCAGGTCAAAACAAACAATCCACGATGGAGAATCATCCATGGCACATCTCCACACATACAAGTCCACAAATCTGACGGCGACTGCTTTGCCTGACAAAAATCACCTTTCCCCCACAGCACTTTCTAGAAACCCCTCCAACCACATGGATAAGGCTGCTTTCAGCTACACAGGAAGTCACAGGGAGGGGAAAACTGAGTGAAGCTGTCACATTTGGGGATTTATAAATCAGTAATCACAGTGGGTACAAAGAGGACTCATGCAGGACTCCATTAATTCAGTTTGTTTCCATATCATCCATTTACCCAATAAAGGGCAGGGACGAGGAGGAACACGATGGGAAAGCTGATCCATTGCTCCCCTAAAATGCCATTTACAATGCGCAACACCGTTCCACTCGGCAGAAGAGAAGGTCAGGGCAGCACATTTCTACCCTGTGTGCCCATGTCCTGTTTTATCAGTTACCACTCTGGAAATCCCAGAGCTGCCCCACTGGAACCGAAAGGCTGGAAAACTCAGCCCAGTGTGAAGGAAATGGGGATTCCAGCGAGTTCCCAGGACTCTAACAGCTCAATGTCAGGACACACAAGCAGCCAGCATGGATCGTACCTGTCTTTTCAGGACCAGGTGTTTTCCCTTCCAGTACTTGAGCATCTGAAGTGCCTGCAAGGTGCTGACAATGTCAACAGGGTTCACTGCCGTCTCCTGGCTGATTTCTGCAAACCGGTACCAGTTTGTGTTAGACCAGAAACAAATCCCTCCGCAACAGCATTGTTAGTTTTCAACTACAATTTTTATGCAACTCCTTTTGAAACGGCACACGCAAAATGCCTTGCAGATCCCAATGAGGGCACACGCAGTGTCACTGCTGCTGCCGGGTTGCACCGCTGAGCACCCCAGTCACCGGTAGCTCTGCGATACAACCAAATTCCCTTTGCTTTTCCCTCCTGAGCGATGGACTGACTGCAAACAGCTCTGAGAACCACGGGCTGGGGAGGGAAGTTGTGCAGAGCTGTATAGAAATAGCCTGGCTCATCCAAAACTGAAAGCCAGGCTGGACATCAAAATGATTTAGTGATCCTAATTTTGGGATCTGAGTGAATAAGGTGTGGTCCTGAGAGAGGAGACGCAGCCACTTCTTCAGAACTATCCTGATGTCTTTCTGGTGGGATCTTTCTCTACTCCTGGGTGCCACGAACATAAAAATGCTATTAAAAGCAGTCCAAATAGTTTCTGTATTTTTCCAGAGCATTTGAAAGCCTCTCGGTGGAGCCATTTCTGTTTTTAAAGCCAACATTCTCATCTACAGACAGATTAAGATCTTTGCTGAATCTTTTAAAAGTGTATTTTTGAAGAGAAGCAGCCAGTACGTTGCAAACTCTGCAAGCTGGTTTATCTTTACTGGTGGCAGGGCTGGGCAGGAGCCGTACCCACCTACAGGAACATCCCACTAACTGTGCTGCTCCCCAAACACCCAGATGAAAGATTCAGGCACAACCTGCCTCATATCTGAGGACTGAATGAGATGCATGGGCACGTTCCTGAACGGATTCACTACGAGCTCATTTAGCTGAGAATGTACCTTTTATAGAGATCTCTTTTCCTTGGAAATTGTGCAGGTAACGAAGCAGAACTTCCTTCCAGTAACTACGGTAGCTGATGAGACCCAGATCAGACAGAGGGCGTTCCGGAGAGCCAACCTTCTCTTCTACTTTAGAAAGCAAATAGCCTGTAAAGGAAAGAAAACCTATTTATCCTCCCTGACCCACTGCCAGAACTGTTCAACACCACAGATCTGTCAGGGTTCTGGGTGAAAGTGCCAGCCTGGACAGAACATGGCTCCAGAATTTCTCTCTCTACTTACTGAAGTCAATGAGCATTTTGCCATAACCTTGCCTCATATATTGAGGCATTGTCAGGATACAAGAGACGTTGTAGTTGAGAAAAGAATTCTTCTCCTAAAAACAAGAACAGAGAGGAGAGGTGAGCAGGTCAAGATCTGCACAGGCAATGGGGTATCATAATCCCAACAAACCAAACAAGCCTGCGCAACTGATACACACGGTGAAAGGAGTAACAGCAGAAAAACCTGCCAAACAACAGCTAACACGATCACCCTCAGCGACCAGCCCAGCCCAGTGTCTTTATCAGCCACTAAGTCGGGTGTTTGGTACAGTTTTAGGTAGCAACGCATCTGAGCAAACAGCTGAGCAAACCAGCTCCCACTCTAAGCTGGGCCAGTGACCAACCTGTGGGATCTCCGCAAGTTACTGGGCTTGTGTCCCAGCTGCTCGCCCTGGGATTTGTATTCTTTCAAGTGCTTTATTTAAAAAAATAAATTGTGATGACTGATACCTATTTTAATTTATTTTTCTCTACATTTATTTACATTTTATCATTACTCCTGCCTACATTTAGGACACCACTGTGCTGCCGAGCAACAAGAGTTCACTAGAGCCAATTTAGATTTTCCTAGTAATGAGGAAATTCATCATGACACTACAGTAAAGCATTTGCAATCCCTGCAGCAAACAGAACAATTCATGCAGATCAGGTTTGAATCTTCATCTCTTCCCAAAAGCAGCAAATCCTGACACTGCAAAATCTCGAAGGGGAGATTCAGTACGGATAACAGGTGCCCTGAATCTCGTTCCAGTGAGGCAGGAAGGCGTATGTACGTGATTTCATCTTACCTTGGAGAAATATCCGATCAGGTGACAGCCAGTGTTGTCAGCTTCTGTCATGACGTAGAAGAGGAAGGGTTCAACATCATAATACAGTGTTTTGTGGTCCAAGAAAAGCTTTGCCAGCAGACACAGGTTTTGACAGTAGATCTAAGAAGCAAAAGAAGAGGATACTCTGGTTTATTGCAGTGGAACATCTCAAGAGTGGACAAACAGGCACACATGGGAAATAACAAGAACAAACTGGATCGTCTGAGAAATGACGTGCAGGTTTTCAAACAGAGCAGACAGAACTACCGCCAGAACAGCAAGAACGGACAGATTAGGCTCCAGCAACCTTTCTGCAGTGGGGAAAAAGGGCCATTTGCGTCCTGCCTGGCATATTTGAAAGAGAATCCACACTCCAGACTGGCCTAACAATCGCCGTTCCTTACCTTGTTCTTCTTTCCATCCACCTCAAACACCGAAATGGAGCCCTTGCGGTAGATTTCATCACCCGGTGGATGTTTCCAAACACATTTTGCCTGTGACAGGAAAACAAGGTTTTGGTGACACTACTGTTTAAAGGGTGTCAAAGGTTATAACAGATACTGGATATGCCAAGAATCGTGCAGTCTTCTCACCTCCTAAAGCAAGCAATTAAGCTGACAACAAGTAATGTTTTAAAACACCTCCATGCTGAAATCTGATTTAATGCTTGGGAATCAGCTCTGCCCTAGCCCTTACCATGTGTCTGCGCAGAATCGTCTGGCTCTTCATGTATTTCAGACAGAACTCGCACATGTAGAGGCGGCCCAGGCGAGCGTACTCCTCCGGGTAGGGAGAATGGTACCAGGTATCCAGCTCGTAACGGCCAAAAGCAATTGTTTTAATCATGTTGCTGCCTTCTGTGATCTGGCCCTGGAGCCGCAACTTCTCCTGTGAATGAAAAAAATGGATGATTGGTTTTTTTTAAAAATTAAAGTAGGTAGAGATGAGGGGGGCCCTGTTCACGTGCCTGCAGGAAATCATTTACTGCAAGTCTTCCAAATGCATCTTTCCATGTGACCGCGTCCCCTGACCCCTCCTGCAGACCTCTCCTCAATCAGACTTGGCCTGAGCCCTGTCCACAGCAGGACACATGCTGACTGCTCCTTCCACCAGGAAATGTCTCAGGAATCAGACTTGCCATCCTGCTAATTCTAGGGTCCTATTCATCAAAGCAATGTAGCCTCCTCACCACTTCACGTTCCTTCTGCAGTCTGTAGGGAGAGGATACAGCCTGATGTTCTGCCTTAGACACCCCAGACATGGTTGGTGCTGACAGGCATCAAAGTATCTTTTGCTTCATCTCTGAAGAGAGAAAGCGGCTTTGGAGAGCACCTACAGAGGCCCCAGCAACGTGAGGTGTTGAGCTCCATTCCACAGCCACCAACCACTGCCAGGATGGCTTTTGCCACCACCACTGTCTCGGCTGGGCAGTAGCTGCTGCTCTTGCCAACCTGATTCCATCTGCACAAATACAACAAACCCGAGAAAGCACCCTTGTTTCAGAGACATTTGCTATGAGATCTGTCCCAATTCAGAAGTCTCACCAGGTCCTCAGATGCCCGTGCCTGCGCCCGTCGGAACAGCTCGAGGTCATACTCGCTCGTCAGGTTTTCAAGCAGAGGTTCCCGAGTGTTGCCGTAGGTTTGCCTGTGCTCCTAGAACAACAGGATAACAGGAGGGGTTGTGGTCATGCTCTCCTCAGCTGCTGCATCTCGCAGCTTCTTCAGCTGAGGATGTTGCAGGATGACTGGGAAAGCCATATTCTCACTCGGTGGGCTCATTCCAGACAGCAGGGAATGAAAGAGCAGAATGACTGCTTTTACCATGTATTTTTCTTTTTGCTCCTTGCTCAGTCCTGAGTTTCTCTTCTTCCTGAGCTCAGCCACTTTCTCTTTGTATCGTAGCTGTCTCTCTGTTGGCGCCTGAAAGAAACCAGAGGTGGAAACCTTAACGAGGCTTCATCCCCTTAAACACTTCTTTTCACCTTCCCACCCTCAAAGACCTCTGTCCTGACTTTTATTTGATGACGATTGCTGCCTCTGAACCAAATCCTGTGCTAACGAGGGCACTGCACACATAGCTGTGTTGAACAGGAGATTTTCCTCCTCCCACAGCTCACCCCTGCCAATGCGCCGCAGTCCCACATGCAGAGTGCATGCCTCACACACTGCTTCATCATGGGGACAAGCTCAGAGCTGACTCATCAAGTCATCTCAAGTACAAGGCTCATGAACTAAAAAATGTGTAATTCCTATGGTTTAATTCTTTTCTATTTAGTCAGAGTAAAATTGTAGTTTACAGTTCTGCAGGAATTCTTGTCCTACACATCAAAACATGCAGTAAAATCATCCTGAGAACTCCAGCTCCCTTTGCAGTATTACTGACCAACTCCACCTCCCTGCTCTCACGCGCTGCTCCCGTCTCCAACTTAAGAGATGCAAGGAATTGCCCTTGATGAAACAAACTGGAGATGACGAACGGAGAGTGTCAGGACTTGGCACAACAGCTTATCCGAGAAGTGGTGAAAGGAGATCAGGTTAAAGTCACTGTTACTGGAAACCACAGGCTGAGGTTTTTCCATGCCACGACGTGCAGATCACCTACCTGGTGTCTGGTGGCGTGCCTGTTGTTGTCGTCCTGCCGATGGGCCAGCATCCTCTCCTCAATCTGCTTATCCCGGCTCTGGGCTCGCACCTGGAAGCCAAAACTCATCTGTCAAATCTTTCATCTTTTCCATTGCTTGCTGAGATGAATCATAGATGATGTGACACACAAATGCTGCTGTCTTACAGCCAAGGACATCAGCTGAAACACGTTAGCTCTATTTTCTCCTCACAAATGACTGGTCTTGGCACTTTGTTCAAAAAAAAACCATAAGGAAGACGAAACCGAAGACTCATTTACCTTGCACTCATCCGCTGAGAGATTGTGATACAGCGGGCACCCTGATATGGAGAAGTGTCGCTCGTGTTTTCCAGTCAGGTGTCCTGCAAAGGACCAGAAAATATCCCACTTTAACACGTTTGCAGAGGTTTAAAGAGTCCCCTAGGGGGCAGGTACCTCCTTTCAGGTTCTCGGGGAGAATGCTGGGGTTATTACAGGCGCACGCTGCACGGGCCATGGCACAAGCATTACGAACAAAGGAAGAGACTCGTTCTCGCGCTCTGTGCAGGCAGCCAGGGGTATCAGGGGTCTGTGAGAATTTGTTTCTGAGGACCTGCTTCTGTACCCTGTCCGCCGGACTCTGCATCATCCTCCCACGCCTGCGCTCATGCTCCAAACCAGTTCTTTACCCTGACATCCCCAAACACTTCTAGCCCGAAAACACCTCCAGGGAAAACATAACTGCAGATATGCTTCCTATCCCTTCTCTACACCCACTTCTGATCCTAATTCAGTGCACACCATTAGGGGATACAACTCAACTGAAAAGGGCTTTGGATACCAGAACAGGAAAGTAAAACCCAACAGATGAATCCTGGAGCTGAAATTACCTAAAGAGTTACAACCAGGAGTGGGACATTTCATGTTGAAATTGTAGCTTTCATGGAAGCGGCGGCGCTTAGGGCGGTGAGACAGGTCACTTCCAGAATCCTTCATGGACATGTCCTTGGCAATGCTCTCATCATGGGACACGTTTGGACTGGAGATATCAATATCAGACTCTGAGGAAGGGGCATTCCCGGTGGGGGTACGAGGTGGAGACTCATCGTGATCCGCTGCATTTTTAGTGTCTGAATAAGGATCAAGATGTTACAAATTTGCCTGAAAGACAGCTTTCAACAAAATACACACAGCAACTCCAGAGAGTTGTGTGGAACCCCCTCTCTCAGGATATTACACTGTGCCCTCAGAGAACAGAGTCACACACACTTTCCCACCACATTCTGTGAACTTCAAACACCTCCTCGCCCCCCACGCACCTCTGTCAGAAAAGTCAACCACTTGTTCAGTCTCCGACCCCGAGGAGCGCGTCTGCCGAAGCGGGTATTTCTTTGGAGTGACAGGAGCTGGCTGCTGTTGGCTGCGGGTTACCCTCCGCGTGGAGTAGACAGGCTCTTCTGCTCCAAACGATGGTGGATTACGGACTGGGCTGGAATCTAATTCCATAGAAACACCACAATTACACCACAGGAGCCACTGTAAGGCAGTGGCTCGCCTTGCGCCTGCTCCCAGGTCTGTGACACCAACACCCACTAGCCAGGCATCAGGGACCTGTCCCGCTGCACCTCGTCACACCTCTCTGTTCTTCCGAGCTTAATTTGACACTTTTACCAACACCGATGAATCTGGAATTAGGTCAGCTTTCTCCAGACTTAATTACTTAAACTAGTGATTACAAATCATCTGCCATTTGGAAAGCTAGTTTAGATAAAAACTATCAGTGTATAAGCCTTGGGAAGAGCAAGGTTGCTTCTGGTGTGGAGCTTTGTGTGGGGTCCTGCAAGTGGGTTGTGATCCTACACTGCTCATGAGGCCATAAAACAATCATCCAGATGAAAGCAATGCTTTCATAACCTAGGAATATCACAGGCATTCCATACACATCAAAACCATCTTTCCTCTTGGTGTTACGACCTGATTACCAGATGATGATGCATGTACATTTCTTACCTGCAATAAAATTAATCTCAGAAGAGATTTGTTATCAAAGCAGAGCAATGGGAAGAAATTATCCACTGCCACTTCCCTCTGGATGCCAGATGGCAGCTCATTAACCAACAGCAAAGGAATGACTGCACTAACACTAAGAATGAGGGGGCGGGCACACTCAGTGTTTCCTCTTACAATCTGGATGTCAAAGGAGAAGCACACAAAATAACTGGCAATGTGATGATGACATTTATTGCAGAGTAGGGTCAGCGTCAGCCAGTCACGGAAACCCCTCTTCCCTTGCAGTACAGGAAACCCCAAACAAACAAAGCAAGCAAAAACACCTTTTACCTTTAATCACCCTCTCTCTATGGGCTCCAACAGAACTGCCCAGTTGGAAAGGGCATTTTTAGAGTTCTCAGAAAAATGAGGCAAACCTGGCAGTAGAATCATGGCATTTTATTCCCACCTCCTTTAACAAGCAGATGGCTTTACTCCAGGTGGAGCCTCTTGCTGCTTTTCTTTTCCCTGTTAAACAAAGCCCTTACCTTGAGAGCTCTGACTGAGCCTGGCTGAGGACCGCGTCACCCGGGCAGATCGCCGTGATGTGCCATCGCTTTCAGAGCTGTCCGTGTGCTCAGGATCAGTTGAGAAATCAGAGTCTTCTGTCCCATCCGAGCTACTGCCTGCATTCCTCTGCAACAGCACATACTCAGACATCAGCATAGCAGCTCTTACCCTTGCATATTGTATTTATACTATAAAAATTAAAAAGCAAAACCACATTTGACACCAGGCAGATAAATTCAAGCTGACACAATAACACATGCAAACTAATAAATGTCAAATGTATTTCTATGGAGAAAATAGTTTTACGCAGTGTCAGACAGCTTCTTCAAAACCAAGAAGTTTCTGCAAACTGACCAACAGAGAAACATCCCAGCAGCACCCAATTTTATTTAAAGCACAATGCAAATGCAGCATGTAGGCCAGACAGGACGTGCTCAGAGCTGACTGTTCCCCGTTCCCCCGCCATGCCAGCTGCCCTCCTGCACCACTGCCTGCTCAGAGCAGCAGGAGAGGCCGAGCAGAGCACAGGGCATCAGGGAGCAGGTGAGGGAGAATCAGAGGGGCTCCAGCAATGATAGAATTGCTTGGTTGGAAAAGATCTTTGAGATCACTGAGTTCAATCGTACCTGTCCAGCACTAACCCATCCCTGAGCACCTCATCTGCCTGTCTTTTAAACCTCTCCAGGAATGGTGACTCTCGGGTGCAACTTGAGGCCATTTTCTCTTGCCCTATCCTTTGTTATTTGGGAGACCAACACCCCCTTCACCACAGCTGGAGCTGCAGACAGCGATGAGGTCTCCCCTCAGCCTCCTCTTCTACAGGCTAAACAGCCCCAGCTCCCTCAGCCGCCTCTCATAACCCCTGTTCTCCAGCCCCTTCCCAGCTCCAGCCCCTCAAGATCCTTCTTGGAGCGAGGGGCCCAAAACTGAACCCGGGATCCTGGGTGCGGCCTCCCCAGCGCCGAGCACCGGGGAAAGAACCCTTCCCTGCTGCCGCTGGCCCTGCTGTTTCTGATTGACGGCAGGTCACTGTTTGCCTTCTGGGCCGCCTGGGCCACTGCTGGGCCAGAAGCGGCTGCGTTCGCCTCGCCCCGCGGCTCCCCGAGGGCTCGGAGCCGCCCCGGTCCCTCCCCTGAAGCGAAGGCGCGCGCCCGGTATCGCCTGAGGGGAAGGAGGGGGGGAAGGCAGCAGATAGGCCTCGCGCCGCTTTGTTTTGCGCCCGGCGGAGACGCGCCGGCCCCGGCCAATCAGAACGCGAAGGGGCAGAGCCGAAAGGGAGACCCAGCCAATGGCAGCTCGGAGAGCGGCGCCCCGGCGTGACTGACAGAAGGCGGCAACCTATCAGCGCGAGCCTCGCTCCCGCAGAAACAACAGTACAGGGGGCGGGGTGGGGGAAGGGAGAAACACGGCACGCGCGGGCCGGGCAACGCTGGGGGCGTAGATGGGCAGCGGCGACGGCTAATCAGCGGCCAGACCGGCAGTGCAAGCTGACCAATAAGCGAGCAGCTTTCCAACGCCTTTCCCAATCGGAAAAGGGGAAGGGCGGGCCGCGCTGCAGGCGCGGGGGAGGGGAGGCGGTGGCCGTTGGGGGCGATGAGTGACGGGTCAGGAGGCCAATCAGCGCGCGGCGCGCCGGCGCGGCCGCCACTTACGAGCGCGCGGGGCGGGCGCTGGGGCTGCAGGCCGCTATTCCCCCCAGTTTTGTGCCCGGGAGAAGCAGCGGAGGAGATGGGAAAGAGGAAAAAGATGCGGTCTGAGCCGGCCGGTCTCCCCCCCCCCGGGCGTCCCCGTTCCACAGCAGCGCTTACCTTTCTGCGCGGCATCCTCGGCGGGGGCGGGGGCAGCGCAGCCGGCTGGTCCCCGGCGCCCCCGGCCCGCGAAGCGGCAGTCGCCGCCGTGTTAGCGCTGGCCGACTCCGTGGTGACAGCCGTGTCCCCCGTCCCGCGTGCCGTGTGCTCGGGCGGCGCCAGCCCGCGCCCGCCGCTCCCCGCTCGGTCCCTTGCGCTTCCGCCGGGACGCGGCCCACACCCCCCGTCACGTGATCCCAGCCAGCCTCACGCCAGCGCAGCCGCCATCTTGGATTCGCCAGGACGCTGAAGCTGCCGGCGGCCATCTAGGATTCGGTCAGAGCTCTCCTAACGGAGACTGGACCCGCGGCCATCTTGGGTGCGGGTGTGAAGTCAGCAGGCTTCCGAGTGCCACAGCGAGTGTGTTCCCGGGCAGCCATCTTGGTTTCGGGCAGCCTAAGTCCTCCCGCCGAGGCCATGGCGGGGTTGGGGGAAGGCGGGCGGGGATGCCCTCCTTGCTTCTCAGTCCTTCAAAATATCCCCGTGAGCCCCAGGCCGGTGAGGGAATCGCCGGTTAAACGTAACGGGTCAACAGCCTGGATGTGGCGGCTCTGCCTGTGCGCAGCCATGCGTTGCCCCATACGAAGTGGTGGGGAAACGCGAGGGAATTGAGTGAAAGGCGGGATCGCTTCAGCCCAGGGGGGTTTCCTGTGTTTGGTTTATTCAGCCTGCAGCACAGAAGGCTCCGGGAAGACCTTAAAGCAGCCTTCAGAATTTCCCAAGTGCAAAATAAGAAATTTCCTGCTTCACCAAAAGAAAGTTTAGCAATGCCCGATGGCTCGAAATTTCATGTTCTATCACATAGAAGTGATTTTTGTGCTTTCAGTCCTCGGTTATTGAACCGTGGTCAGCAGAGCTGGCTGCCCGCGCTCTCTGAGCCCGGGAGATCTCTCTGGGTGTGCGAAATCTCTCGAGGCCTTTTCCCTCACTGAAACTCTTCGGAACTTGGGCTTAGGTATGCTCACTGCCGTATTGAAGGAAAAAGTCTCTCGTGGCGAATCTAAAGAAATTCAGGCAAGGAAAATGGAACTTTCACCAAGCCCAATCGCCACAAACAGGTACAGGTGTCAATAGGTTGAGATTAGGTTTAAAACTCTGGTCTCCTGCTTGGTTCCCGCTTGCTCTGGAGACGTGGGCTGTCTCGCTCAGCACAGCGCTCACTGTGTCAGGGATAACACGGGGCCAGGTTTGTTACCAAGCAGAAGAAATGCTTGGAAAACACTTCAGGTTTTCTGTGTTGCCAAGCCCTTTGTAAATGTTAAAGCCTCTGCTTTAATTGCTTTGTGTGTTCTTCACTGGGATTCCTTCCTGCGGGGCTCCTTCTCCCACTTCAGCGTGTTTTAAAGCGAGAGAAGCACGATGGAATGACAATACGCTGTAAAACCAGCTCAAGTGCTGTAGCTGAATAAATCTCGCTTGCTTTCAGGCGTCACTTCAGCCCAGTGCTGGGGGCTGGAGTCACGCAGAGACTGGGAGAATGGTAACGCACCCCAAACCCAGAGCACTTACACAGGTTTTCTGGCATCAGAAACAAGGTCAGTCCTGTCTGGCCCACGTCTCTCTGGCTTTTTATTTTTTTCACTATTGTAACAGAAAGGATCCAGCCTGAGCTGTGCCAAAAGCAGAAGTGTTTGGCACGGTGACAGCTGAATCCAGCCACGCTTCCCAGCCCCTCCCTCTCCTGGGGCTCACAGTATAATCTCATTATCAAGTAGTCACAATAAAAGTGCATTTTGCCCTGGCAGGACCAAACTGTTGACAGTCCAGGTATTTTTATGCCACTTTCATCTGTTCCTGCCAAAATGGGTTATTTTGGGAGTTCTTTGCCCTGCTCTGAGGTCTGTGATCTGCTCCTTTAACGCATTCCTTCCAGTCTAGGCAGTGCTCTCCAGCTGCCTGGCACCCGTGTTAGTGCCTTGCTTCCTAATCAATCAAGTCCACTGTGTGCTCCCTTAAAGGAAAACTCTGTTCGTGCTCTTCAGCCCAATGACACAAACCTCTGCAGGTGTGAAAGCATTTGTCACCAAAAATGACACCGGTGTGGGTGGTGTAGGCAAAGCTTTGTCCCGTCTGGCCTTTCTGAGCCCATCCTGCGTCTGTTTTCACTGCCGGCACAACCAGACTGAAAGAACTTGACTGCTCTGGTGAATAATCTGTTGGTCCCTGTTAATAAACTGCAGTTTTATTTATCTTGCTGCTCTTCAGAGCTTGTAATCTCAAAACACTGGAGTGCAGAAACTGTCCCGCAGTGAAAGCAGCCGCCTCTCCTGGGGACAGAGTGGGAGGCAGACGGGCGTGTGTTCTGCTCTGGGCTTTGGAGTGAGAGGAATTTTGTTCAAGGACAATGAGGGAAAGCTTAGCTTGTGTGCTGAATGCCCCTTTGATCTTCCACATTCACGCTCAGCTGATCAGGGCTTTAAATCTCAGCTCTGTCTCCCTCCTACCCATAGCAAACGGCCAGAAACACAATCCCAGTTAGGACCTGGGTGCTGGGCTGGAATGACGGGACTGCAGTGCCAACCGTTCAGCCTCAGGTTTCCTGTTTCCCTGTCGCAAACACGGACACAAAGCCAAAGAGCGTTGGGTAGGGAAGGCTCCAGTGGGGAAGGGGAGGCCAGGCCTGTAAGCACCAAGGAGCTGCATGGTGTCAGGAGGCGGCTTTCCGGAACACATGGGATGGCGGGGTCCATAGCCAGGAGATGGATTTGGTGATTCTGGAGCTTAGTGGTGTTTGCTAACCATGATGAGGTGAGAGGCATTCTGAGACAAACAGGTAACAGGAGGTGCGGTAGCTCAGCTCCCCTCTGCGAGAGGAGACGGCAGCAGGAGTCGCTGTGGCAGAAAGGATGGGAAGGAGTAGGCAGAGCACGATGAGAAGCCGTGTCCTTGACCTGAAAACTCTTTGTAGAAGATTGTGTTACCGCTGCTGCTATGCAGCACTTCGTTAGGGATCTTAATTACAGGAGCTGACTGCATTGTGTAGGCTGGGGTATAGGAACTGTAACACTGACACCTGCTCTGCGTGTGTCTTTGCTCCCACAGGGCTGGCATCGAGCCTGTGCTTTGCCACCTCGGCCTTTCCCCCTCTTATCTGGCCCTGCCACAGGTTCCGAGCTCCTGGTCAGAGCTCAGCCCTTCCCTGAACACCACACTGTGTCCGCTGGCAGCAGGATCCGGCCTGGTTGGCAGCGGGCAGGGCCTGTCTGCGGGCTGGCAGAGGTGGCACGTGGGGTCCTTGGAGTGCCAGGGGCTGCAACGGGGAAAGCACCTGCACGCGGCGATGCCTCTCCAAGAGCATCCTGCGACGAAGAGGCACGAGTGGCCGCGTGCTCAGAGGGACCTGCGAGGGGCAGGTCGGAGGGCGGCGGCGGCCCCGGGGAGCCCAGCCCGGACCGAGGGGCTGGGAAAGGCGCTCGGCACCGGCACCGTCGGCGCTGGGGGTTGCCCCGGAGTCCATGCCCCTCCATGTCCTGTTCCCACTCCCAGGGCTGTTATTCGGGAACGGGAGCTCCAGCTAAGGGCGGGCGGCGCGGGGAGAGCGGGAATCACGGAGCGGGAACCACGGCACGGCGGCCCCGGCCCATCCCGACCGAAAGAGAAACCAGCCCCATCCACGTGACCGCCCCGGCCGCCGCTGATTCGTTCTCGCGAAGAAGGGGCGGGGCGCACCAGAGGCCTGTGATTGGTCCCTTTAGGAGGTGGGTGGGCTTTGCGCCGCTTTCTCCCGTTACGATTGGCTCTGCCGCTGCTGCGGGAGGGCTCTAGGCTCTCGTCCCGCTTTGATTGGTTCTGACGAGGGGGCGGTGCCTGTCAGGGGTGGCCGTATTTTTGCTTGGCTGCCGTGAGAGAGCGTGCCGGGAGGCGCTGACGGGGAGTTCTCATTGGCTGCCTCTAGCGAAGGGGCGGAGCGATTGCCGCGAACAGCCAATGGTCACCTGGATCCCGCCGCGTGCCCCGCCCCCGAGCGTTGATAAGCGCTCGGGAGGCGCGGGGGCTCAGTGCGGGCGGGCATGGCCAGGGCGGGTGGCGCTTGCGGGGAGGGGGCGCTGCAGCCCCTCCGCGCCGCCCTCCCCGGGCAGCCCCCGCGGCCCCGCGGCGGGGGCCGGGCAGGTAACGGCTGGGTGGGTAACGGTGGGGCCGTGAGGGGCTCAGAAGGAGCCGGGCAGGTAACGGGGAGGGTTTCGAACCGGTGCCCGGCAGCGGAGAGGGGGTTGGGATGGGGGAGTATTGGCGCCTCCCACCCTGCCCGGTGCCGCGGGGGCCGGGCCGGTGAGCGGAACCGTGGGCTCGAGAGGTGCCGCGGGGGTGGGAGCGAGAGAGAAACGTGAGCACCGAGGGTAGTGGGGACCAGAACCGGGGGGCAGCGGGGGCTCAGCCCGGGGTGCTCGCGGCTCCCATCGCAGCTGCGGGGCCGGGGTTCCTCAGGACACCAGGAAAGCTGCTTTAATGCAGCCCTTTGGTGGCCTCACAACCGCCCTCGGCTTTCCCTGAAGCTCGGCCGTTCCCGGGGCTGCTGCCGGCTCGTGCTGGGCTGTTCCTCATCTCAACAAGGGTTAAACAGCAGTGAAACGCCCTGGGTGCGGTGCGGGGTCAGCCAGGCTGCGGGGGCTGCAGGAGCACGGAGCAGCTCATCCCCCGTGGTGCGGGCGCATCCCGGTGCCGGTGGCGCTGGCTCCTCCCGGATTCGAGGGCTCGGTTACTGGCGCCGCATTTCGCGGCTCGAGCCTCGCAGCCGTCCCTGCGTTCGCGCTTGGTACTGATCAGAGCGGCTGCGAAAAAGGTTTTCCCTCAATTTCCGTGTGAAACAAGTGGATGAACTGCACCCCTGGGGGCTGTTCGCCCCCCGCCCCAGCCCTCTGCTGGGGTCGGTGAGGTTGCCGTTACTGGGGAATCGCTCCGTGGCTCCCGGTGGCACAAAGTGGGTGACGCCGCTGTCCAGGGGGGCAGAGCCGGGCTGGCGGTGCTCCCTCTCTCTTCAGCTCCGTGCTGAAGCGCCGGCAATGCCACGCAGCCTTCCGAGGGCAAAGCGGCTGCAGCGCTGCTGACACGAACCGGGGCTGCTGGGCTTCATTCCTCCTGGCTTTGTGCCTCGCGGTTCCAGCTCCTGGAGCCTGAATTTTTCCTCTCGATCACAGTCGCTTAATTTACAGTTTTGGAAGTGTTTACATTTCCATGGCTCTTCCCAAGCAGCAGTTTGCTCCCTGCGTGTGTGGGAGTCGGAGCAGCAACCTGGCAGGGTCTGACCCGAGCCTGGTGTGCCGGTGGTTCAGTGCCTGACACTCCTGCTCCTGCCCTGGGGGAGCTCAGCGTGGAAATCCGCTGCTTTGCCACAGCTTTCCTCATCCGATGCTGCCGACTCTTTGGATCGCTGTGGAGCCGGTGCTGGGATCTCTGTGGCTCTGCCTTGGGTGTGGGGTGATATGGGATCAAATCCCGCAGCTGCTGTGGTGATAGAGGATCCCATTGATTTGAGGAGCAGCTGCCGAGTCTCTCAAAGGGCTTCTGTGCAAAGGAAGAGCTGGAGGCTGCCAGGAAGGAGCGCTGAGAATAGTTGAAAAGGAGGTGGCTGAAATCCAGGCTCTGAGGATTCCTAGTGGTGGGTCTGAGGGGTCAGTGGAGGGGGTTAAATTCCTGATCTCGGTGCTATGGCCTTTGGTGAAGCAGGTACCCTGTCAGTAGTGCCCCTCCTTGCACTAGCCGGCCCTGGTCCCGTTGCATCTGTTAATGCCAGGTTAGGTGGCTCGGAGGCGGCTGCGGGATGGTCGGAGCTCTGCAGTGCTGGCAGGGCTGCACCTTCTCTGGGGTGCGATGAGCTTTGTGGGGACTTTGAAGTTTAAACCCATAAACAGCGATTCTCATGCTGTTTGTGGCTTCAGTTGTTTCCTCCAAAGCCCACGTGGAAGCTTGTGCTGATCGGAGTTTCCGTGCCTGCGTCCCGACATCCCTCCCGGGATTCCTCAGTGTTCACTTTGCCCTTAAGGTTTGGCTGCGGGTGCGCAGGACGCCAGAATCAAAGGGTTAAGCACGAGGAAGGAGCTGCGGTGGGAAAGGAGTCATGTGAGCCTGGTTGAGGGATGGGAAAAGCTTGAAGATGTCCTGCTCTTGCAGGAGCCAGGAAGAATCCTGCCTGTGTCCCGTGGGGTTTGGGGCAGAGCTGTGCGTGGGGAACAGCCAGTGCTTTTGTGGGTGCTGGGCTGTGCGTGTACGGTTTGAGCAAGAGTCATGAGGGCAGAGTGGTTTAACCACAGCTTCTGCCTCCTCTGGAAGAGAAGTGGATTTCGGTGCTCCGGGGGGTTTGTGTTGCTGTATCGATGTTCTCTGCAGTGAGCACAGAGCGGTGAAATCCCACCCTGCAGGGGTGTGAATTTCCCTTCTGTTGTGACATTTTAAAAGGCAGAGCGATGATAATTTCAGATACTGAGAGGTGTGGATTAGATCCTCTGCAGAGACCGGAGGGGGAAACCCTGGTGGCAGAGGTCACTGCTGTGGGCACAGGGGCTCTGTTTTGAGGCTCAGCCACGAGGGTTCTGTGTTGTAAAGTGCCTCGGAGATTTTAAACGCTTACCGAAGGCTTTTGTTTTCTCTCTTTGGATGCAGAGATCGGCTTGGAGCTCTGAGCTCCTGGGGTTGGTGTGGCTGGGGAAGGGATGCAGCAAATCTAGAGCTCCAGAGCATGGAGTGTCTGCAGTTTGGAGACTTCCCGCTTCCGAGTGCACCCATTGCACCGGTCTGTCTGTCGTAGCCGCGTAGAAGCCTCGTGCAGCAACTGGAGGCAGCCAAGTGGGTCCTGGAGATACGGTGACAGTTCTGTTATCTGCACCAGCTTTGCTGTCACGTGAGAAGCCAAAGTGCCCCAACCTGAGCGTTCCCAGTTGCGCAGCTGGCTTGGCCCAGCTCCAGCGCTCGTGGCCGTGTGGCAGCTGTGCGGGCTCCGTGCATGGGCATGATGACGATGACAGCACGGAGCAGCAACCAGGACGCTGCACCCCACCCCAGCACCTCTCCTGCCCGGGACGCTGCGCCATGAGGAGGGGACGCCCGTGCCCCACAGCCCGGCCCTGCGTGTCCTGCGGCCTCGGCCCCTCCGGCTTCCAGAGCTGCTTGGAATCACGGAATTGTTGGGTGGCGGAGCGGCACCTCCCGAAAAGGAGCAGCAGTTCTTGCTGTTCACACACAAACAGCTCTGGGTGTTGGTCAGGCATCGTGTGTGGGTGATGATTGTCACTGTGCTGGCTGTGTCCGTGGAGCAGCCGTGGCGTGCAGAGGGATTTGGAGGCCTTGTGTTGCTCGTGGTGCGGCTCGCTCGCTGCCGGCTGTGCCCATGGGTTGGGGGAGGCGCATGCTGGCACTGCAGCTTGGCTCTGGCCATCTCATTCCTCCTCTTTCCCCTGTCCAGCCAGCATTCCCTGTGTGGTGGCGGCAGTGGAGAGGAGCTGCGGGCCCCGGCAGCCCCGCACGCGCCGCACGTCCTCGCTGGACACCGTCATGGGCTCCTACCTGCTGGGCCAGTGGCCACGGGACGGCGAGGGAGCCTCCGCGCTGTGCGTGAGTGACAAAGCGACCCAGGTACGAGCGCTGCCCTCGGGGATCCAGGCTGGAGAGGCTGCAGAGCCAAAAGAAGCTCCGTGAGCAGGGGGTGAGGAGGGAAGGCGTTACGTTTCCATCCCTCCAGCTGCAGCTTTCTAGGAAGACTTTTTTTTTTCCCTTTTTGCTTCTCCGCGTCAATGGATTCCACTCTGGTGCAGAGTCCGAATTCCCTTGGCCCTGTCTGCAGGCAGGGGCCTCCAGGTCTCAGCTCCAGGACTGGCTTGGTTGCTTTTTCCTGGCTTGCCATTCTAGGCCAAGTCTTGACACAAAGCTGGCACTGCGGGAAGGCAAGGGTGCTCTGGCCAAAGGGCCCCGGCAGCGCTCTGCCAGAGGATGGAAACACTCCAGACCTCAAGAAACTCTTAGCAACCTGTAAATATTGCTGTACGGCAGCAAACAGAGCTCGCCTATCTGAGAGCTGAAAGAATTTAGGGGATAAGAGCCTCTGTTTGCCCAACCAGCCGCTGGCTCAGCTCTCGCCTTGTTTTCTGGCTGTTTGGGCTCTGCTGTTCCACAGTCCAGGCCCTGGCACAGGTTGGCTGCCCCATCCCTGGAGGTGTTCCAGGCCAGGTTGGATGGGGCTTGGAATCCCCTGATCCAGTGGGAGGGGTCCCTGCCCATGGCAGGGGGTGGCACTGGATGGGCTTTGGGGTCCCTTCCAACCCAAACCATTCCAGGATTCTACAGTTCTGTGTAACCCCCAGGGCTTTGCTGCTCCCTCCATGTTTTTGGGCTCAGTACTTCCCAGACCTGGGACTTTCTCTGGCCGGTGCATGTTTGCTTCCCTCCTCCCTCAGCTGCTCCGCAGGGCTCCATGGATTTGCTCTTGGAAGGTGGTGGAGGGAGGGATGCGGCTGCAGGTGTTTGGTGCGGGGACAGCAGAGCCTGCGGCTGTATCTCTGCGCCAAGCGGTTCTTCCCCTCCCCTCTCTGAGGAAGCGGTTTGGCCACAGTTGGTACAAAGGGTTCTGTAATTTCCTTTTGCCTGCGAGAGGTGGGACGTGAGTGCACTCCGTGTTTTCAGGCCTCCCTGTTGCAAACAGCACATTTTCTTCCTTTTTAGGCCCTGTTTTTGCGAGCGGCGCTCAGGGCTGCACGCGGGGCTCCCAGTGACTTGCGGAGCGTTGCCGTCCCGTCCTGCAGAGCAGGGATGTCCCGGCAGCCGGAGCTCAGCTCCCACGGCCTCGCTTCTTGCTGTGACATGGGACAGGGCTGCTTCTTGTCTCTTAGACCTTTGCTTCTTCCCCTTTGCTCTCTTCTGTGTGAGATGTACAGGGACATGAAGTGACGCGGGGCTTTGGGATAACGGCCAGGAGGTTGGAGTTGTTGAGGGGAGAATATCTGAGGTGGGAAGGGAGCTCAGATCTTCAAGTGCTGGGGCTGCGAGGTTGGTCTTTGCCGTAGGATTTCCCTGGTCTGTTCCCTGCTCGGCACAGGGGGAGCAGGAGGTGGCTGCGACCGCGGCTCAGGGCTCGGCCGGGCCTGAGGGCAGCGGGTCAGGCTGAGCGGGTTTCTCCTCTCAACGCAAAGTGAGCGCTGTAAATGTGACGGCAGTGTCCCTGCCCCGGCGTTTGCTCCTGCCAGTGCCGTGCAGCACACACCTGCACAGCCAACGCCTTTGGCCATGGGGACGCAATGCTCTGCTCACAGCAGGGGCTCGGTCGGAGCTTGGCGGGTCGGGAGAGGGAGAGGTTTCTGCCTAGAAACCTCCTGCCTCCCTTTTGGCAAACATGAGTAGGTGGGTTCTCTTAATGCGCGTTACTGGGTGTTCCGTTAGTGGGGGGGGGCTGGGAAGGGGCAGAGGCCAATCGGTTGTGCTCGGGGCTCTCCCAGCACTCTCAGAGCGATGGTTACTGTGTGCTCAGCGGTGTTTCTCATCCCTGCAGACCCCGGGGTCCTGGCCTGACACGGGAGCGGGGAGAGGTGGCGGCAGTGCACACAGACGTTCTGCTTCCTGGGGCAGCGTGGATCAGCGCAGGGAGGTAAAACACCGCAGCCAGCGCTGGGGCGAGATCCGTGCGAGCTGCTGACGTGCAGGAGGCTCCTGCTTGTGTGGGTTGGGGGCGGGAGGTTCCCAGTGGAGATGGGACCTTAGTCCTTGCTCTCAATCCCAACGCTCTGGGACTCACCCAAAGGCCGATCTCGGTGGCTTCCTCTGGCAGCGCTTGGCACGTTGTTTGTCGATGTCACGGTGTCAGGGGCTCCAGCGGGGTCTCGTTCCTCGCTATGGGTGGAAGATGGCCCAGACCCACCGCAGGGGGGGCTCCAGCTTCGTTGCAGTGGGGAAGCTTGTGCTGCGGCCCTTCAAGTTCTTCTGTTCCATCCTTTGAGGGGCGGCCGGAGCCACTGCTCGTGTGACTGAAGCCATCTCTCTTTCGGCACTTGTGTGCGCTGGGGGAGAGGGGGAGGGAGGAGGGCCAAGGCATGCCCGTTTCTGGTGGAGGTTGGCTTGTCTGCTCTGTAGCTGAAGCTCTGTTTGCCAGATCACCAAAATGAAGCAGCAGCTCCAGCGGACAAAGCTGAACGGCAGAAGCTGCAAAGAGAAGGAGAAGAGCTCCCCGCTGCTGGGGGACCATGCTGTCCTCAGATCGCTCAGGGTGCGTTCCCGCTGCTCTGCAGTCCCCACACGTCCTAGGGTGGAGACCGAGGCCCTCTGGGCAGGGCTCCATGCTGTCCTCAGAGCTCTGCTCTGAGGCTGAGGAGAGAGAATGTTTCTGTCCTCTCCCACCTCTTCAGCGTGGCCCTGTGCTTGATCACAGCGAGTTCCAGGGCTCCTTTGGTCTCCTGGGAGGCTTTGGCAGAGCCCTGGGGAGCTGTGGGAGTCGATGCAGCTGTGGAGTTTGTGCAGATGTAACCCTGGCTTCTCTGGTTCTGGGTTGGTGCAGGATCCCCCTTGGAGCTTCCCTTCCCCACCGCCCACTTTGAGGCTGAGCCCCTGCCTGCACAGGAGCCTGGAAGGGCTCAACCAGGAGCTGGAGGAAATGTTCGTGAAGGAACAGGGCGATGAGGAGCTGCTGCGGGTAAGTGAAGCTTGCAAGGTTGACCTGGACCTTCTGGGGGTCTTGGAAACCCCTTCCTCTAAGGATACAGCCCATGCCTCGCTTTGCCGTGGGAACGCCCCCTGTCCCTGGTTCTGGTTTGTCCTGGGCACGGAACTCCCTGAAGTGGCTCATGTGGCTGCTGGCTTCACTCCTTGAAACCTGGTTGTGCTGCGTAGGGATCTCTGGGGACGCCTCACTGATGGTGCTGTCTTAGACTGCATCTAAGTTTATCCCCTGGATGTGGGAGAGGTGCCCCCCAGCAGCTGGGTCGCTGGCGGGTGCTGCAGAACGGGGAAGGGCCGAAGTCCTGGCTGCAGCTGCTCCGTGTGCGCCGGGATCCAGTGCAGAGGCAGCCGCTGTCTGTGGCTGCAGCTGCTGCTAAACCTCCTCCCTGCTCTTGGGGGTTTCCCTCTCGGCTAAGACTCTGCTTCCTCCCCAGATTCTGGATGTCCCCGACGGGCACAGGGCACCTGCACCTGCCCAGAGCGGTGATGTGGCCCTGGTGCTGGAGCCCAGCAGCAGCAGCTGCAGCAGCCGCTCCCTCTCCCCTTCGCCCTCGGTCCCTCTGTGCCGCTCCCCTCGCACCCCGGCAAGAGCAGCAGCGGGAGAGCCGTCCTCTGCGGCCAGTGGGGCGCAGCCACATCCGAAGGAGAAAGGTAAAGGCCGAAAGCGGAGGGGCAAGGAGGGGAGGAGGGAACAGAAGGGGCAGCCCCACAGAGACCTGGGGGCAGCCCCACAGAGACCTGGGGGCAGCGGCTTCTCGCTGGCTGCGTGCTGGGTCAGAAGCTGCAGCTGAGATGGGAGCAGCGGCCTGGGCTGCTTTGGTTGAGCTGCAGAAGGATTTTGGACCTCCCTGCAGGTGGGTGGCTTCTGGTACCGAGTGCAGAATGTGAGCTGGGAACTACATGGATAGAACGCTGAGGCTTTGGGTTGTTGTAGCCTGCAGCCCCGGGGTCTGGAAGAGCCCCAGGTTGATCCCCAAGAGATCTTCCAAAGAACCCAACAATCTCTCTCTTCCCCCCCGCCAGAGGAGTGCAGCCCGTCCCCAGTCCCAGCCTTTGCTGCTTCTCCTCGCCCCAACCACAGCTATGTGTTTAAACGGGAGCCTCCCGAGGGCTGCGAGAGGGTCCGTGCCTTTGAGGAAGCTTTGTAAGTACCAGGAGTCGTTGGAGAGAACTCCCCGGGGATTGGTCCGGTGGGAGGATGCTGGAGTGGGGGAGCCAAGGCCGCTGCTGCGATTGCTGCCCAGTCCCGAAAGCAGGAGCAGCTGCTGGGAAAACCCTCCCAGCAAAACCTGGTGAGAGGGGCGCGAAGCTGAGCTGCCGACCCTCCGGCGCACCCTGAGGAACCCGTGGTTCTTCACCTTCCCTGGCAGCGGGTTCCTCTGGGCCAGCAGAGCTCCTTGAGCCAAAGGGGGGGGCGTTGTGTGTCTGTAAATACCACTTTTGGAGCAAAGTGGGCTCCTTGCTGCTCTGCACCCCAAGAGCGCTGCAGCTTCCCGAGGTTCCATGAGGAGCACAAATTCCAGGTGTTTTCCCTGCAGCTGGCGGTGCCCTCCAGAGCCTCTATTCCTGACCCCCTCCCCTCTGTCTCCTCCAGCCCCGATGGGATGTTCCAGCCTTGCTGCCCTGATAAGAACAAAGTGCACTTCAACCCCACCGGCTCTGCCTTCTGCCCCGTCAGCCTGGTGAAGCCTCTCTTCCCAAACGTGGGCTTCCTCTTCAGAGGTTTCCCAGCGTCTTCCAGCCCTGGCACGGGCGCGTTTGTGCCCTGCCAGCCCCTGGCACCCAACCCGTTCCACGGGGTGCGGAAGGACGCCGTGGTAGAAGCCTTCTCCGAGGTGTCCAAGTCTCCTTCACTCAATTACGAACACTGGAAGCACAGCCAGCCTGAGGAGAGCGTGGCTTTCCACAGCTCCCTCGTGGTGTGAAGCGTTCAGAGAAGCCACCAGCACGGGCTCCTCTGCGGCCCTGCCAGCCCGGGTGCCCTGGAGGTGGGATGCGACAGCCCGGAGGGAGCCCCGGGCTGGGAACCAGGGCTGGCATCGCCCACGGGTGCGGGGACTCCGAGCACTTTGCGGTGTGGAATCGTCTCTGGTGCCGGTGTGGTGGTTTGGCTGGTGAAGAGCGGCCCCGGGAGCAGAGAACTCGTGCCCCGAGCGGGGAGAAGCCGGGCTGGGCCCCTCGGCCCTGGGGAACGGGGGGAAGGGGCCCGCGGGCGGCGGGGCAGGGGCGCGGAACGCGGGTGTGGGCGCTGCGGAGCGGCCTCCGCGCTCGGGGAATCCGCGGCTGCTTTCGGGCCGGGCCGGGGGCGCGGGGGGCTGGGCCCCCTCTGCCCGCCCGGAGCTGCGGGCCTGAGCCCGGTGAGCCGCGGGGCGGGGGCGCGGAAGGAGCCGGTTTTCTGTACACGGTGTGGAATCTGTTTTCTGCCAAAGACGTCGTTTCTGCAGCCGTTGGGCGTTGCCGTTGGTGCTGAGGGTGAAGGCGGGGCGGGCACAGGTGCCGGTGGAACGGGGGCGCTTTGGGATGGGGCGGATTGACTGGAGCCGCCGTTCCCGGGGTTCTGGGGCGGGGCTGGGGGCAAGGCGGGACCCGCGGGCGGGCGGGCAGTAGGACCGGGGGGCGGGGGGAAGGTCACGCGCATGCGCGTTGCTCTCCTGAGGCGCTCCGTGTCGCCGCTGGCCCCGCCTCCGGCCGGCGCAGCCAATGCCCACGCTCCACATCGGGGCGCTCCCCCGCGAGCGCCAGACGCAGCGAAGGCCCCCGGCGCGGGGCTGCCCCGCGCGCTGCCTGTTCCGAGCGCCGCTCCGAGCGCCGCCGAGCCGCGGCGGGGGCGGCCCCGGGAGGGACGTAGGGAATCTCGACACGCGCTTCCGGGCGGCCTCGTCCCGCGCTGGCCCCGTCTCCGCGCCCCGCAGCGGCCCCGGCTGTTCCGGCAGCGCTGCGGGCGGCGGGGGCGGCGCGGGGGGGCCTGGCGGGGCGCGCCGGGCGCATGAGGACTCCGCCGGCGCGGGATGCGGTCCCGGACGCGGTGCTGGACGTGGGCCCCGCGCTGAGCGCCCGCCCTGCCGCCATGGGAACCCCCGCGCCCGCGCTGCCAGAGCGCCTCCGCCTGCCCGTCTGCTTCCTCGGCGTCTTCGCCTGCTACTTCTACTACGGCATCCTGCAGGAGAGCATGTGAGCGGGGCACCGGGCACCGGGGGGCTGGGGCCGGGGCCGGGGCCGGGGGGAGATCCTGCAGGAGAGCATGTGAGCGGGGCACCGGGCACCGGGGGGCTGAGGCCGGGGGGAGGGGGGGAGGGCAGCAAAGGGGCACCTGCGGGTTCGCTGTGTCCTGGGGAGGCTGCTCTGACCTGGCCTGCGCTGTCTGTCTGCGTCCACTGCCTGTGTCTCTGTGTCCCTTTGTCTGTATCTCTCTGTCCCACTGTCTGTCTGTCTTTGTGTTCTACCGCTATCTTTCTGTTGCTTTCTGTATCTGTCTGTCCTACTGTTTGTCTGTTTCTGCATGTCTGGCTGTCTGCCTTTCTCACTGTGTTCCTTTGTCTGTGTGTCTCTCCTCATCCTGCCACTGTCCGTTTGTATTTCCGTGTCCTGCTGTCTGTCCGTCCATCTGACTCTCTCCCACCCCTGCAGCACGCGGGGCCGATACGGGGAGGGAGCAAAGCAGGAGAAGTTCAAGTACGCCCTGACGCTGGTGTTCATCCAGTGCGTGATCAATGCCGCCTTCGCCAGGCTCCGTGAGTTGGGAAGTGGGAGCGGCCGGGGGAGTCTCGGTGCCCATGGGCTCCACTGCTCCTGCAGTGCGGCTAGAGTTCACCGGCTGGGGCTGGAAATTGCTAGCCAAGGCTGGAAGTGACTGGCTGGGGGGGGGGGTTTCCTGTGGGAGAGAACAGTTGCTGCTGCTCTTATGGCAGAGTGTTGGCACTGATTGTCCCTTGTGTCTCCAGTGATGTCCTTGATGCCTGTTGTGACAGCGGGGCTGCTCGCGGCTCTCCTGACTTCCCTGCTCTGTGTCTCCCCTCCAGTGATCCGTTTCCTCGACCCGGTGAAAGTGGATCGCACGCGGAGCTGGCTCTACGCTGCCTGCTCCCTCTCGTACCTGGGCGCCATGGTTTCCAGCAACTCAGCTCTGCAGTTCGTCAATTACCCGACACAGGTGGGGTGGGGGCACAGCCGGGCTCTCTGTTACCTCTAGCACTCGGGGACCCCAAAACCAGGCATGGAGCGAGGGAGCCGGCGCTGCAGGTGAAGCAGCCGAAGAAGTGACGGGGAGGGAAACGGATTTCCACGCGTGTTTCTCTGTTACTGCCTTTCTTTCGCAGGTCCTGGGCAAATCCTGTAAGCCCATTCCAGGTAAGCCCGTTCCACCTTTTTTCTCCTGTGTTTGTGTGGGTGTCTTGTGAAAACAGTGCTGGTCCCTGTCTGCCCGCCCAGCCCTGGGAAGCGCCAGCGGGGTTTTATCTGCGTGTGGTGCTGTCAGGCCAAGTTAAAATTCTCCAGGAGGGTTTGGAAGTGGTTTCTGATGGTGCTTCTTTGCAGTCATGCTTTTAGGAGTGACTTTGCTGCGGAAGAAGTATCCGCCGGCCAAATACCTCTGCGTGCTCTTGATAGTGGCAGGCGTGGCCCTGTTCCTGTACAAACCCCAGAAGGCGTCTGGGAGCGAGGACCATGTCTTTGGCTACGGAGAACTCCTCCTGGTAAGCACTGCTGGCACAGACACGGCCCCGCGGGGTGCAGAGAGACAGGCGGTTACAGCGCAGATAAGGCCATGTCCTTTGTACCTCAGGCGAAACCTAGAGCCACGTGGAAATGCTTCTGCAGGAGGATGCTGGGGTTTGACAGGTGTGCTCTTAAACGCGGTGCCAGATCAGGGCAGGAGGACAGACACGTCCCTCCTAGTGTGTGTTTTGAGGCCACATCATTGCTATTGATCCTGATCCAGTGGGAGGTGTCCCCACCCGTGGCAGGGGGTTGGAACTGAATGAGCAACCTAAACCGTTCAATGAATCTGCAAGTGGGTGGTTGGGATGAAGAAAAGAGGTAGGATGATGGTTTCCCCCATAGAGAAAACACAGAGGATGAAGATTTTCTTTGCTCTTTCTCCTCTCCTTGTCCCAGCTGCTGTCGCTGACCTTGGACGGGCTGACGGGGGTCTCTCAGGACCACATGAGAGCTCACTACCAGACAGGTTCCAACCACATGATGCTGAATGTGAACCTGTGGTCTACCCTGTTCCTGGGGGCTGGTAAGGACCATCCTGCAAAACCCCACAGCCACCGTGCCCGGAGACTGCCCTGCAGCGCCCCACGGGAAGGGAAACGGAGCTGAAATGGAGCCTGGAGCACTTTTTGCAAAAAACTTTGGTTTGGGGTTTTTCTGTGGTTGTGAAGAAGCCGGGTTGTTCGGTGTTGCTCTCCCAATGCCCAGCAGAGGACACCACGTCCCGCAGAGCGTGGCTGCCCACGGCTCCTTCCCTCCCTGTGCTGCTGCCGCTGGAGAAGCAAAGCCCTGCCCATGTAGCTTTCCACTTTGGTTTAGGAGTAGCGCATCTAATTAGTTACTAGGGAGATGCTTGTCAGGATGAGATCTGCCGTTACTGATTGCGTCTTTCATTAATTATCCATGAAGGTGATCCCCTTTTCTCCTGTTCTCTGTTCCCTGCTCTGTGGGATTCAGCCTTTGCCTTTAGCAGCTCTTTTGGGTTCTGAGCACAAACTGAAGTTTCGCTGCTTCTGCTGCCTCTGGGTCCGAACTCGTGCTCCTCATCCCAACCTTCCTTCCAGGGATCCTGTTCACCGGTGAGCTCTGGGAGTTCCTGAGTTTTACGGAGCGCTACCCCAGCATCATTTACAACATCCTGCTCTTCGGGCTGACAAGCGCGCTGGGGCAGGTAAATTTGCTTCCCTCCTCTGCGTTCTTTGTCGGGATTGGTTCACGCGGTTGGGAGATGCCATGGCAGCATTGCCTCATGTTCCATCGCTTTGGTTGCGGCTTGGTCTCTGCTCAGGCTCCCTCCAGAATAAAACTGCTCTAAGTTTGTGTGCGAATAATCAAGATTTGAAATAAGATTCTGTTGGCTCTGGCTTTGAGAGCTTTTCATCTGAAGCGTCTGTGTCTTACAGAGTTTTATCTTCATGACCGTGGTTTACTTCGGACCTCTGACCTGTTCCATCATCACCACAACCCGCAAGTTCTTCACCATCCTCGCGTCCGTCATCCTGTTTGCCAACCCCATCAGCACCTTGCAGTGGGTGGGGACGGTCCTGGTGTTCCTGGGTAAGTCTGGAAGCAAACGCCAGAGGCCTTTCTGCTGTCAGTTTCAACAGTGATGATTTGCAGCGAGGGGGGAGCTCGCACAAGGTGCCGGTCACAAAATGTCGTGAGAAGGCTCTCGGTGTCAGTGGCCATGGCGACGCAGGAGGAGAGGAACCTGACTTCCATCAGGTCCATTAGGTCTTTGCCCACACACCGGGTGTGTCGCTGCCTGTAAGAGACCGTTATAAACCGGGGCTGTTGAGCTGATTTCTCACGGTTCCTTGCATTGGGTTTGTCTGAAGGGTGTGAAGAAGTTCTCTATACAGGTTTTTCTTCTCTCTTCACAGGCCTCGGACTCGATGCCAAATTTGGAAAGGGAGTCAAGAAGACATCGCATTGAGGAAACAGCTGATCTCTGCAGCTGGAATGAACTTTTAATTTATTGTCTCGTACCTCAGAATCTGTTGTGGGACTGGACTCGGCACAGGTGATCGGAAGGGGACTGTTTGGATTTTTTTTTTGTTCTAGTTTTTTAATTCTAAATTGTCTTTAAAGTGTGCTACTTTAGTTTTAACTGTAATTGAGCTTTTTTGTTCTTTCCTGTAATCAAAGCTGCATCGCTAGAGCCCAGCAGCAGGACGAGATTCTTGCCTTAACAGGAAAAAAACTTCATATCTTTATTAAAGAAAAAGAGACAATGGCCGCTACTCCAAAACTCTAATCTGAGTATCGCTGGCTGATCCTGGGGAGCAACGGCACAAGCACTTCTCTCCCAGGAGAGGGCTGGTTTGGGATTGTGTTAGTTCTTCCATGTGGCCTGGAGAGGTCCCTGGATTAAAATCCTGTGTTGGAGACACTTCTCTCTCCTGAGTGAGTGTATGATTTTTCCACAGCTGAGTTGGTGGTGTTGTCAGTCGGACGCTTCCATTCAGATACGATCTGTGAGCACTGCCGTGCGTTAAATCCTTCACCCGAGCCCTCCTGATGCAGGAGCCACTCTTGGCACATGCAGAGATTTACAGGGAACCTGTTTAACCAGAGAGGTCCAAATCAATTCTCGTCTCCCTCTGCTGCTAAGGGAGCAGGACCCTCTGCTGCTAAAACCATGCCAAGGCTGTGTGACAGCAGCTTCTAAACATTGAAAGGGCCCTTGTTAATTAACTGCCATCACAGTGAGCTTCCGAGCAGCCGCTCACGAGCGCGGGCCAGCTCCCAGCGCTGTGTGGGGAGGAGCTGGTACCATAATGATGCCTTCAGAGCTGGAGAGCGATATTCTCCGAAGAGCAAACTTTACAGATGAAAGCGTGTTCCCACCAGCTGTCGCTCGCTCTCCATCTGCTCTGGGGCTTTGGCCTTTTGCCCCTCCAGATGGGATCTTGATCTCTTTCCTGCGCGGCTCTTGTAAGGCTCTTTGTCCCTTGCTTCCCCCACACCTCCAGTGTTTCTTACAACTTTTTTTGGCCTCAAATTTGTTTTTCATTTAATCTGCCTTGCTCTTCTGTAGTTCTGCTCAACCTGTTTCTTGCAAAATTAAACCTGAGGCTGTTAAAGGTTTTTGCTGCCCCCCTCACCTCTCTGCTACCTTACGTTGCCTTAGAGGTCAAGTGCCAAACAAACATGTTCTCGGTAGCAAAGAATCCTGAAGTAAGAGCTTCTGTGACTTAAATACTGCCTGTGGACACCGTGTGCTGGCATCTGCCACCATACGGAGAGTCTGCTTTCCCTGAAGACAATTACCCCTCCCAGATCTCCCAGGTAATGAATGCTATTTCTATTTTGTGAAAAGGAGCAGAGAGATTGCATGGTTCATTCAGGAACACTGAGGCAGAGATAAGAATTAATTACCTCTTGTGTGATTTAATCATGAAACTGTCTTTGCTCTGTGTTTATAGGACTTGGGCTCCTCTGTTCCTTAGCACAATGTTAAATTTAGCCAATTCTCAAACTCAGCAACCAAAAGCAGCAAGAAGGTTCTAGGCAAACTGTCAGTTCTTTTGGTTTTGCTGACTTATTTCCCTTCTATTAAATTAGTAGCCTGGTGTAGGGATAGACGCAGCTCACTGTCACTGCACAGATACAAACACCTGAAAAATGCACTATAAACCCTTATTTCCTCGTGGTAATCATGGAGTTCCTGTTCAAACACATCACCTGTAAAGAGTATTTGAGTCGTTCCTGTTACAAACCACTGCTCTGTCCTAGAGTGTGTGCTGCAAGTCAAAGGGAAATCACTCTCTTGATTCCGAAGGAGAATTGCTTCTTAGCAATAATTCTACACTGGCTAAAGCTGTTGAGAAAGTTTGTGATCAGAAATGGAGGGAGTTGAGGTAGCAGCAGCCTCTCCCACTGTGCTGCCCATCTGTTACCAGTGATAGCCTTTTTATCTACAGCATCTCAAGCCAAACTGCCTCTGGTTACCTGCCAGCAAGATTGTTCTGCCTGCACTGTTCTCCCACTTCTGCCCCGAGTTTGGGTGTAGCTCTAGGGGAGAGACAGTGTCTTTAAAAAAAAAACCCAACCAACCGAAAACCAAAGACTGTTAATTTTTTCCTTAACCACTGAAAAGCAGCCACCCTTGTTGCAAGCCTGTCCCCATCCCATGCTGCAGCAGCCCTGGTGACCAGCAGAAAGAAGGATGCCGGGAGCTTCCCAGGGTCTGTTCTCTGAGCCAAGATCCGTCTTTACCAATATCTTCAACTTGTCTGTATTCAGAGCACAGATTTAAAGATCAGTCTGCCAAGGAGAAAGAAAAGAGAGATTTTCTCTCTCCTGATTGCTGCAGGCTCCCTTGACCCACTTTAGCTCTAAAGCCTATTCCTGGTATTGCTCCAGCTTAGTTCTTGCTGTACCTCCAACTCTTGGTCAATAAGAATTTCTTCAAACAAAGGCAGCTCTTGTACCTACCTCGAGTCTGAATCCTGTGGATTTCCTTGGACGTCTCGCTGTCTTCTCTCCAGACCTCACGTACTGTGAGATCCCAGAGGATGCTACAAAAGCAATTCAGGAAGCTATTTTGAAACCAGCACTGGCTTTTCCTCTTGGCTAGTTTTTACAGCGCTGCCACAAAACAGGTCCCCAGCGCAGAGCTGCCAGGTGGGTTGCTGTAACGCCTCTCCCTAGTGGCAGACTGGTTACCACAGTTTGAGAAGCCCATCTGGTGGTGGTTGGTGTGTGTTCCTGCCTGACTTCAGCTGTCTCTTTAAATAAAGACAGGTAAACTCCAAAGGAGCCAGGCTAGGATCCAGTAAAGTTTTCATCCTCTGTGTTACTTTTTCATGTTAGAAATGGTAGCTTCTCTCCGAGGTCCCTTTGGTGGAGGGACAGTTATGTTTCATCAGGTTTTGTCTTTGTTCTTTTTTTTATAAACAGTGCAAGTGTCCTCAGAGGCAGTGTTTGGATTTCTGATGAAGTGTCAGGAAAGACTTTCAGTAGGAGAGTGGTAACGTACAAAGTGTTGTCAGGACTTTGGATACTGCATCAGCCGGGGTACGGCTGTGCGAAGGTCTCTTGCTGCTGCTGGCACGTCATCTGTTGCTTATTCAATGAAGGAAATGTTCTGTGGCAGCGTGGGCACCTACAGGCAGTTTAGAGGTTTCAAGGAGTTGAAGCGCAGCGCTCGGGTTCTCCACCAGCAATCTGGGCTGTGCCGGTTCTGCTACGACTCGAGTTTATCTCTCTGCTTTTTTTAGACATTCGCCAGTTTTTGAGAAGGGTGCAAACCCAGTTAAAAAAGCCCACCTTGTTCTTTAGTCCTGTGTGCTTGATCTGTCTGTCGCTCCCCAGCTGTAAGGCAGCAGTGGTTTTGTGGTAATGATGTATTTTCCCAAATGATAAGGGTTTGTACAGTGTAAAACATCACCTATTGCAGCCAAGGTATAGATGCTTTGGATGCTCACTGTGTAACACTTGGAGCTTGGGCTGACTTGGGAAGGAGTTACTGAAGGGAATGCGTGTGCTTTGCTCCTTATTTAGGAGATGCAGCTGGTCTTTATCTGAGTCAAAGAGGAAGGGAAATCAGTTGAGCAGGCTAGGAGTTCATTAAGTGCCTTAGACAAAGCCGTGCAAGTGCAAAACACAGAGGTCAGACTGAGATGTGAAGAGATTCCATCCTCTTCTCATCTATTTTTTGTCGGTTCCTGAGTCCCAGCCCCATGTCCATCTATGACTCGGCCAGTTACCAGCAGGGGGAACTCTTATTTCAATAATTTTCAAGAAATACAAGGAGAAAACCAACAAAAAAGCAGTTTGTTTAATTAGCGATCTAACTGTACTTCTAGAGGTTTTGTGTGTACTGTAAAAACATAATATGGGAATCAAGGTCTTCCTCCATTTTTATTCTACTTATTTCTCTTTAACTGTCAGTAGAGACAATGTTTAAGCTGGGTCCTTAGAAGCTTGTAAACCTCCTCTGCAGAGTGGCCTCCATTGCCAGTAGCACAAGTATAAATACGTGCGTGTGCAGCTGCGCGTCCTCTTGTCCTCATGTGGCACAAACGGCTCCCTTCCTGCACAGCAGCTGCTGTTGGCATCACAGTCAATGTTTTTGAAAACACTTCTGCCAGAATCCCTCCAGGAACCTTGTCAGTTCTTGGTGGGTCCAGGGAGAGGCGAAGCGTCACGCGCGTACTGAGAATAAACAGCGGATTACATTGCTGCAGTGTTTGTGCCTGTTGTCCCTCCAGAAGGAACTCAATGTATCAGCTCAGAAAGGTGAAGTTTTATTTCATAGCTGAGACGTGGCATCCGCAGGGGGGGAAACTTGGCAGCTGTGGTGCTTTTCCTTTCATCTTCCATGGTTTTACGAGCTCCTTCTGCAGTTCCATCAACAGATGTTTAAAAGCCCCCAACAGTCGGTGAGCAGAGAGAATAAGGTGGGTGATGCTGTACGTGCATATGTTCTGTAGAGGTGGTTATAATTGTGTAACTTGGGTAATGTTCTGGTCTCGGGATAGCAGAGGCTCGTGCTCAGACGACAGCATCTCAGGCAATAAGGATGTTGTTGTTACTGCTTCAAAATCAAGGACTTGCCAGTCTTGCAGACACCACTTAAAACCCGCCCCTAAGAGTCATTCTTCAAGAACCATCAGGATTTGTGCCGCTCCGCTCAGTTAAGGGTTGGTGATTACGTGAGCTTATCCTGCAGGATTCCACAGAGTCATGCAAGGCAAATGGGAATTCCTGTCAGATTTCACGGGCTGAAAAGCACATGGGAAGCAAAACAGCACCCATGGCAGAAAATACACACCAGCTTTCGAGTCCTGCTTTAGCATGGAGTGCGTGTGTGGGAAGGAGTTGGGCTCCGTGAAGGTCCTTGCGTTAACACAGTGATTTGCTTTCCTCCTGATTCCCCTTTACAACAGGCAGTGTTTAAAGGCAACACCCAGGAATCTGACAGCGGCCCTGGAGTGTGAGTAGAGGCCACGCAGGGCCCATCTGTAGTGGCCTCTTCCCATTGACAGCAGAAAACTCTCCTCCAAAGGGCTATTTCCCACCTAAAATTAAACATTACGAGGCAATAAAGCCCTCAGCCCTCTCAAGTGCACTCAAACAGCAGAGATCACCGTCCCCAGTCCCTGTGGTTGTGGCAGAAGCAGACAGCTGAGTTTGTGTCCTCCAGCAGCGCGATTGCTTGACATTCATCAGCTCAGCTTCTAAAAATCACTTCTCAGAACGACGTAAACTGCTTTCCAGGCAAAGGCAGCCTCTCTTAGTCCTTATCAGCTCTGCGGAGCCGAGTCTGCTCTCCAGACGAATTTGCAGCCTGCTCTGATTTGGTTTATTCTCGGAATTGCAGTGTCACTTTCTCCCAAGGCCTTGAGAGATCTCATCCAGTGAATGTGATCAGCTATAATTTGTTAATTAGTTTTACGGTGAGTGCAGGGTTTTGATGGAAGCTTTGTTTTCTCAGGTTTGATAAATTCCAAGATGTCTGTTTTTTCCCTTTGTCTCTGTTCCATGAAGCACGTTAACACTAAAAATCTCAGCAGTGCTGGTTAAGAGAGCTTCATTAATATTTCTAAGCAGCAAGGCACAGTTACCTGACAAATGAGGAAGAGCCCAGGAAGAAATTAATTATTTTTGCAGTCAGTGAATATTTAAGGAAGTGGGAGTTACATAAATCTTGAGAACCCACATGGGATGCAACACTTCGTTTCATTATCAATAAACTTACCCAGTCACTGAAAGGGACAACACAGTCCGGAGGAAAATGTTGTTCTGGAATTGGCACCCCCGGCTTTGATGGGAGGATGCAGTCGTCTTTGAGGCCCCTACTTCTTTTTTTAACTTGGTTGAGAAGCACGGCTGAAATAGAAGTTACTGGGGGGGGGGGGTAGGAAGAGAAGGAGCATCAGACAACATAAGCTTTGTCTCCTTAGGAAATGAGATTAAAGATTATGTGATCGCACAATTAAAGGCTACAGCATATGGATCCCTACAACAGGACTAAAATGTTGCATGGGCAACCTTACTGTGGGTTGGGCTTCATGGCTCCCGAATGCTTGGCTCTGAAATCTCGGTTCTAGAAAATGATTTTCTGTGTAGTAACTGGGTTACTGGTTTCATCAGCGAATGAAATTCCACATCTGAGTACTCATTTATGCTGTTCTGATTGCAGGACCTTAATGCCGTAATAGTCATGGCAGGACGTAGCTAATGAGAAGGCAAACCCAAGGAGCTGGTGAGCTCCACGTGAGCTGTTCAGGTCTGTAAGGATGTTGTAGGGTGGCAAGGTTTAAGTTGCGGTACTTGCCAGTCCTTGTGCAGTGAAGCTCCCATTGCAGGCTAACGTTGACCTTTATCGCTGTGTCAGAAGCTTGGGTTTAGAGAACTCTCCCCTTCACCAGCGTCAAAACAGAACAAGACTACGTTGTGGTCTGTTTATGAATCCTGATGCTGCGTAACTGAAATATTCTCGGTTGTGGATCCCTTAAAACTCTGCCTGTTCTTTCACTGTTTTTCTTGCCTGCAAGGTCCAGACCGTGAATGCAGTTTTGCAGTTTCCCTTCACTACATCACTTCGCTTCGTTGTTCCTTACTATTTTCCTCCTTGATTTACTTCCTCTTTAATTTCCCCCAGCTGTTTGAGCTCTTTATGCTCATTCAATACTTTCGTGCTCTGTTAACGGAGTGGATCTTAAACTTGATTTTCAAGTCTCTTGTCCAATTATCTCTCTCTACCTGTAGAAGGGGGAAACAGCAGTCATAAAACCCTCCAGACTCTACTGCAGTTTGTTCCCACTTCCCCGCTAAGGAAAATTGCTGTGATAACATTGAAGATTAATTCTTGTTTGTGGAGAAAAGCTGGTTTGAATAACTCTGGAGGACTTTTGACAATGTTCTGAGCTCCTCTACTCTGCAGGTGCCAGCAGAGTTAACAGCAGCTTGGAGAAAGGAAAATAATTTCACAGACCATTAGGGCTGGTGGGAAGCAGCAGGATCAGGTTTTAATGAATACAGGATCAAAAGCATCTTAAAGCAAACCAGCACTGAAAACAAGAGCAAGCTCATCAGGGAAGATGGGAGATGCTTCTAACGAGAAACAAAGCACCAACTCAAAGACATTGGGGAGTCACTTTCCCACAATAGTGCATTTTGAAGTATAATTTCCTCTTCTAAAAAATTAGCTTTGATACTTTTCCAATACAGTAAAAATAGCACGATGAACAGATTCTCCGCAATTAAAATCTCCAAGTCAGAGTTGTTCCAAAGGAGGCTGAGATGTTTTGAACATTCTTTGTTTTCTCACAAGTAAAACTCACAAGTTTTGAATCGCAGCAATGATGCCTAAGTTAAGTTTCTGACAGTATTTTGAAGTCAGGAAAGGAAATTTGGACAAGAAGCCTGCGTAGCAGTAGGCTCAGACCTGAGGATGGTTTGTACATGATGGAGACTATCCCACCATGACCAGCAGCGCTTGCTCATAGCAGTGCTGGTTGTCACTGTGTCTTGTACCAAATTTATTGCTCTGTGTGTGTGGTGGCCATGCTGCAGCAAATGTCTCCTTTCATGCTCCGAGGGACATGGGTGCTACTGGATCCAAAGGCAATGAATGAAGGGAGGAGTCAGTTGTGTTGCTGCTCAGGCACGTGCATAACCAGAAACTGGCAACACAGCGGTGAAATTTCAGGTAAGGAAGGGCAGTACCTGAAAAATGTAGGTAATTTTATACATCTGTTGGAAAAGAATTGGTTTCAGTCATGGTTTTGAATCTGGATGCCTATACCCCACACAATTCCTATATTCTCTGGATCTCTGTTTTGAAATGGAAAGCAAACAGTTTCCCAACTTATATAGCTCTGAATAAGCTGCTTAACTTCTCTCCACTTTTAAAAGTCTGAAAAGATGGGTAATATTCAGCTTACCCTCCTGCTTGGTGCAACGTTGAAGATGAGTTAATTTACAGAGAAGGAAAAGCGGGGATACTGGACTCTTATCTGCTCAGTACTTGCTATTCTGTTGCAAATTAAAATTTGAGGAAAAGGGTTGCAAAAGAAAAAGCTCACCAGTTTCCTTTCCCCGGAGGATCCTCAGACTTGCACGGTTCAAAGAAGCTAGCATCTCAGAAGCTTTTCCTTTCATCACAAACCATATCAGCACTTACCGTCCTCTAGTGTGCTCAGCTGGTGCCACAGCTTGGACCGCTCTGACAAGATAAATGAAACGCAGGTTTGTGCGGGGCTGGGCGAGAGCGTGACACTGTCAGGAAGATGGAGACGTCCTGGCAGAAGTCAGATGGGAAGGATAACCTGTTAGACACCAGCTGTTTAATTGGCTATGGCACAGCTATTGCTATTTCACAATGAAACCTTTAATATCGAGATTCTTTTTATGTCTTAACTTTAAAACAAATGAACCAATCATGTCCTCAAACCAAGCAGCGATCCCATTCTGGTTTGTGGCTGTACCTCAGCAATCCTCATTCCGTATGAAAAGTGAGTTCTGTTGATGTCTTGGTGGTGTAGGCAGAGGTGGATCAAGCCGCTTGCGATGTTTGTGTGACTGTTGCCTATATAAAGGCCTCATTAAGTCTCCCCAGTGAGGGGAGATGGGTTTTGTTTAGAATGGGTTTGTTTGTTTTCATAACAAAGATAGCAAATACAGGAAATAATCAAATAACTGTGCTTTCGTACTCTCCTGATTCACAGCAGCCTGTATGAGATTTTAATTAGAGCTGCGCTTTCAATAACTCCCTATCCGTACGTGTTGCAGATTCTTTCCTGGATAACAGGGAGATAATTATGAGAATTCTGTTTTTCAGGCTTTCACTAAAGGGATGGCTGAGATATTTAATCATGATGTAGAAACGCTGGCAGCTTTCTCTGAGTTCAGCCTCTCTCTAATTACATTTCTAGATTTTTAGTAAATTGAAAGGGAAAACATAGGAACAAAATAATTAAAACCAAAGAAGAAGTGAATATTAAAAAGCAGGAGCTATTTAACATTCTTGCACACAACTCTCGCAGGCGTCAGTTTAATCAGCCTCACACAAAAATCACACTTACAGATCCACCAAAGTGACACCACCAAACCTGTAGGTGTGTTTGCATTTACCAGCCCTTTTCATGCGAGAAAAACCCAGCCACTCTTGTATCGCTCAGATGATGCTGAGAACGATGCCCAAAGGAAATGTACTGGAGAACCTGGTACTCTCACATGCACATGAGTGTCAAAACACACACACGTCAGTGTATCCCTGTGCCAGTTCTCAAGCTGAAGCAGTGCCTGCACCTGGGAATAGTCTGCTAACTTTATAACAGAACTATTAAAGGCAGAAGGTAGCGTCTGTGGAGCGTAAGTGGCAGTGTTTCACCTCTGTCTGCCACCAAGGAGGGCAGAATTGACCCTAAATAACTTTTTCATATGGAAAAGAAGCGGAATTCGCTCTTCATTTTCACAGACACACAATTTAATTTCTCATTTCCTGGGAACCAGAGAATTTTGATCAGGAGAGCATCATAAACTGCGAAAGAGGTTGACCTCCCTTCCACCTGTGTTGAATTAAAGGAGACATTTTCCTTTGTTCTGTCTAGGAAACCCTTGTATCAAGTGGCCGCAGCCCAAACGCTCCAGTGCGGGAGGGGAGGGGGAATCTCTTTGTTTTCTCTAAAACCAGTGCTGTAATCTCCTTTTGTATTTCAACTGTAAGAGGATAAATACATCAGTAAAAATCCACAGTTATATTGAAAATATAAAACCCAGGTCAATGGAAAAGGCATGAAAATAAGTTTCTAGGAGAAACGTGTAGCCAGCACAGGAATGCTGATACGGCTTCTGTGCTTCCCAAGAGGCAGTTTTGTGGCATTTCTTCATTACAGTGCAGCATTACCTGCTGTTTTGTCACCATGGGCAGCAGTTTGTGAAATGAAGGAACGAAGTGGGGTCCAAGAATTGGCCATGGCTTGGATGAGACACTTGCCAAGAAAACCCAGGACACTGCAGAAAATGTTTGCAACAAACCAGGCGATATTCTCAGAGTCAGTAGCCGCAGACGTGGCAGCCTGGTGTATGGGGCCCGTCGAGCTATGAGAGGCAGCATTTTTCATCTGAGAGAATGAGATTGGAGATAAAGAGACTCTGGATCTTTTGTTTAAATAAGTGTAGTTGAGATTGGTATTGCGTAACCTGGCTAATTTGGTTATTAGGGTGCTTTGCTATAGTGAATTGATTGTATTAATTCAGTATAACGTGAGACTGAAACCGGCAGGGAAGAAAGGCGCCACATAAAACTTCTAAAGGACTACTAACAGTGAGAATTTAGCTTCCTCTGATGCAAACCATTGTAAACTAAAGAGAAAACCTGTACAGAGGAGATCTTAGAGCTGATTTCAGTGATATTAAAAGCAGATTTTTAAGTGGACAGCACTGATGAGTGAAACCAGGCTCCCTCTGTGCTACCACAGCTTTGCTGACACCACTCATTTTGGTTTATAACAGCTCAAGGTGAAGCCTGCACTGCCAAAATTATCAAGTTACAAATTGTAACTGTGCTACAGCCCCCCCGTAAGAGGACAGAGCTGGAGTTGTTCAGCCTGGAGAAGGCTCCAAGGAGACTTTGAAGCAGCCTTAAGGGGCTCCAGGAAAGCTGGGGAGGGGCTCTTGATCAGGGGGTGCAGGGACAGGATGAGAGGGAACGGTTTCCAGCTGAAAGAGGGAAGACTGAAATGAGATCTTGGGGAGAAATGTTTTGCTGTGAGGGTGGGGAGGCCCTGGCCCAGGTTACCCAGAGCAGTGGTGGCTGCCCCATCCCTGGAGGTGTTCCAGGCCAGGCTGGATGGGGCTTGGAGCCCTCTGATCCAGTGGGAGGGGTCCCTGCCCATGGCAGGGGGTGGCACTGGGTGGGCGTTGAGGTCCCTTCCAACCCAAACTGCTTTGTGATTCTGTGACAGCGTCTGCAGGGCTCAGGGCGCTCCCGCCCCAGCAGCTTCGCCCCGCGCCGCGCTGTGAGGGGGGTCGCGCGCACCTCTCTCGACGCCGTTCCCGCCTTTTTGCCTCCGCCCCCGCGCGGCGCCGCGCACGCGTCTGGCCCCGCCCCCGGAGGCCTGGCCCCGCCCCCCGGTGCGCGTTGCCAGGAGCCCGGATGCGTCACGTTAAAGCAGTGTGAGGCGAAGGCGAGGGCGGAGCGGAGCGGGCGGCGCTGCCCTTCTCAGGTGAGGTGGGAGGGGCTGTGCAGGGCAGAGGAGCCGAAGCCACCAGGCGAGGACCGGAAACCTCCGCAGGGACGGGGAGGAACGCGGTGTGATCGAACCCTCCCTCCTCCATCGGTGGCGCGTGCGGAGTCGCTCCGCTCCGCTTCTGCCGCACGGCTGCGAGGTGAGAGACCCGCAGGGGCCGGGCCCGCTGCTGTTTGAATGGCGCTGCGACAGCGCCCGCTCGTTGCCAAATAGTGAGCCCTGCAGTTCAAGGGGCCGCAAGGCACAGTGCGCATGAACGCCGCGCTGCGAGAATGTGAACCCCAGGGCGGGGCGAAGCTGTCGGTGGGGCGCAGCTGCGCATGCGTGGAAGCCGGACCGGAGGCACTGCGGGGGGAGGGCTCGCGCGAGGGAGTGCGCAAGCGTAGCGATCACAGGCGGGGGGCGGCTTGGTGAGCGCGTGCGTGCGGCGGGGGGCGCCGGGATGTGGACTCCCTTGCGCGTGCGTTATCGCCGCGCATGCGCAGAGCGGTGCTGCGGGCACCTGCGCAATAATGATCCACTGCGCCTGCCCGGGGGTAGCCCCGGCAGGAAGACATGCTGCCAAATAGTGAGCCCCGGCGGCTGGTGCGCTCCTAGGGGGGCTGAGCCCGCGGCCGCCCACTCCGCCCGCTCCCCACAGCGCTCCGCGGGCCGCCCGAAGCTCGGAACCGCTCCCTCGGGCCGGGAGGTGAGAGCTGTGGGGAGCGACCAGGAGTTGTGGAGAGCGGGGGGGGGGAGCAAGACCTGAGGGGGGGATGCTGGGAGAAGGCCGGGCTGGGGGGTCCTGGAGACCCCAAAGTGGGAATGGAACCCCCGGGGGGAGCCGGGGGTGAGTGAGGACGAGGGGCAGGAGTGGCGAGGAGAGGAGGGGGCCGGGGCTGGGCTGGGGAGCAGGGCCTGAAGGGAAGAGGTGAGCGGAGGCTGGGTTAGTGGGTTCCTGGAGACCCCCAAAGTGAGGATGGAACCCCCAGGGAGAGCCGGGGGTGGGCGAGGGCCTGGGAGAGAGGAAGTAAGGGCTGGGGTGGGAGAGCTGGGATGAATAACAGGGCAGCTGGGGGCACAGCCTCGCTCAGGGAGGGGAGCAGACCCTCCTTCCCCCGCCCCCCCCCGGTGCCTGGGGCCAGCACTGGCGCTGCTGGGCTGGGTCCGGGCCCGCAGTGGTGCTCGGAGGGAGCGGTGCCTCCTTAGGCAGCCTGGGCAGGCCAGGGAGCTGCCTTGCGCAGGCAGAGCTGCCCCGGTTTGGTGGCAGGGCGCTGGTGCTCTGCCCGGGTCAGGATAACTGCCGTGGTCAGTTCTGCTGGTGTGCTCAGTGTTTGCAAAGCTACCTGTGCAAGGGAATTGCCCTTTTCTGACTGGAGTCTTTCTAGGGGGACAGGAAATATGGAGTGTGGGGGTATTTGTTGTCATTTTTGTGTAACTCAGCATTATGAGATGTATTTACATCTGTGATTGATAGAATCGTAGAACTGTTTGATAGAATCATAGAACTCAAAGCCCACCCAGTGCCACTCCCTGCCGTGGGCAGGGACCCCTCCCACTGGATCAGGGGGCTCCAAGCCCCATCCAACCTGGCCTTGGGCACCTCCAGGGATGGGGGAGTCATGACTTCACTGGGCAACCTGGGCCAGGGCCTCCCCACCCTCACAGCAAAACATTTCTTCTTAATGTGCAGTCTGAATCTTCCCCCTTCCAATTTAAGGCCATTCCCCCCTTGTTCTATCATTATAGGCCCTTATAAAAAGCTTTCTTGTAGGTCCCTTTCAATACTGGAAGGCTGCTATAAGGTCTCCCCAGAGTTTTTTAGAATTATTGCAGAGCATCGTCATGACATAATGAGAATCCTCTTGTGTGATTTCCTTTTTTCTTTCACTTTAGATCTCTAATCAATTCTGTCTGGGGTGGCTTCATGGGCAGCCCTAAAACAGTTCTTCTAATTTCACTCTTACTTGTGCATTATATAACAAAACTCACCAAATGAGTTAAGTAAAGTCCATAATTGGCTTACTTCTTTTTCAGTGATGTTTTCTTACCAGATGCCCAGAATGATTTGGTTCCATTGTGTCACTGAAAGAAAAAACAGATCTTTTTTGCTTAGTGGTACTTTGTCATGGATGTGTATCGAGATCCGGACAACTTGATAGCAGGAGTACACGACAAGCTGTCATCCTGTCACTGGATCGGTAGAGGACAGCAATACAGAGCTTTGCCTGCCATACGATCGTGGAAACTGCTACCAGATCTGATATCCTGATTTCCTTGAGCAGAGCTACCACTATTCTAAACATATATATATTTAACTTATATAGAAAACTTTTTAAATAAGTTGTGTTTCTCCCCAAAACCTCCAGTTTTGCACACAGGTACAGCTCGGGGAGGGAATTTTTGATTTGACACGTGGTCTCAGTGAGCAGGACCATCATTGGTTGCACAGGTCGCAGTGGAATGCTTAAACCCCCCATTTCTTGTGTAACTGAATTAAGAGTTTGCTGGTGTTTTTAATGTGGTACCGATACTGACACGAGCATTAGGTTGATTAGACCTGGTAAACATTAAAACCAGTCCTATCCCCAGACTGTGCTCTTGTTTGTGTCCAATGAGCCGACTCAGCAAGTGCGAGGAGGTTTGGGGTTAATCCCCAAACTGCAGCTGAGCCCCCAGACATCTCTGTCGTCAGGTTCCGGCTGCAAACCCAGTTTGCTGGCCCGTGTGATTTTTCTAGAGACCAATACAGTTCACAACAGGAGGCACTCACCAGCTTTATTCTGGCACGCCCTTTGTGTTAGCGTTTTACTCATGGGGCTTGCCGTTCACTGCCTGGCTCACTGTGGACCTGTAACTCCAAATCATCTGCTTCATTTCTTCCTGGATATTATTTCTGCAAAATTGGGCACAAAGCTGGCAGAGATACCTGTTTCTTGTACCACCAGCTGTTGCTGCATTATCAATTGCATTCACAGTTCCACGTTTGGAAATATCTGCTGTAATTTTGTAAAATTCCTTCTCTCCTCCCAGCTTTGGCTCGATTTTCCGCACGATTGGAGGATTATGTAAGAGCTTGCTGTGTTCCTCCAGCCTCTGACTGCTGGTGTTTCCTACTCGGCACAGAGAGGAAATGCAACAGAAATGTGGGTTTTAAAGAAAGAAAACCCCAACGCCTGTACTGAGAGTGTTGCTTTGTGATTCTCAGATGATAAAGCTGCTGCTGCTACGTTTGGTGTCGTACTTTGTACTGAGAAACCTCTCCAATAAAGCCTGTGTCCCAGGTTCTGGAAACAGATTTATGGTACAGGAAACCAGCACAAGAGTAGAGTGTCTGTACCCTGGAGGAGGGAAGGAGCTGTTGTTTTTCGGAAGCTGTGTCTGTAAATACATTACAGCTCCTTCCACTGGTTTCACATGGTGGAGTGTTCCTTTACCAGGCTCCACAGCCGTGTTTTGGAAGGAGGGAGTGGAGCGATTCTGGAAGTCTCCTCCTCTTTGCTGATGTCCATAGCCAAGAATTCAAGAAAATACATAGCACACATGAGATGTAATTTGTGGTTGTTTTTTTTTTCCCTCCCCATTTTTAGGACAGAAAAGATGCAGAAGCACTGACTGTGTGGCAAATGCCCGAAAAAGACTTGGGAATTCGTTTTCATACTGTGAGTAAAGTCTTTGGCTCCAGGTGGGAGTGTTACCACTGTGTTCTGAGTTGCAGTGGGTCTTACGCTCCATGGGTTTATAGACATCTGTAGGGTTAATGAAGGCAGGACCAGAGGAGGGATCAAACACCCCAACACTAAATTCAGAACTGGAAGGTACTTCTGTGGCCATCAATACAACAGGAGCCAGTGACTGTGTCAGTGCACTGACTACAGAAAATGACATTAAAATACTCATATTGAGACCTCAGTTTGGCTTTTCTCAGCCCACTTGGTAGGTCTGATCCAATGAGTTTTGTTGTCAGACCATGGACTTCAAACATGGCTTTCGCTAGAAATACGGTCTGTATGTTGTGCATTTTAAACAGGTCTGATGTCGTGTCTGGGCTGTGAATCACACACGGTCATTTTAGGACTTTTAAAAAATGGATCCAGCTTCTGATAATGGAAACCGTTTTCCGGAAGAAAAGGATGCCTCTGTGCACGCTTTTGAGGCTCACAAACAGAAAAAGTCAGAATACTGATTTGAAAATTCGTTAACTTTGAAGCATTTTAAATATTTATGAACCTTGTGGGTTCAGTAATGTTTCTGAAAATGTAACAGCAGCTTTCGAACTCTGAACACTTTGTTAGATATTCAGAAACATTTCACGTGGGGTGATCTGTGAACTCACGTGGGGCACAGTTGGACACTGGGTCACTGAAATTGCTGACAGTTTCATTTACTGTGAATCCCTACTTTTTCCTTGGAGCTGATATGCTGCCCCTGAGTTCAGAGAGGTGCAGCTGGGACACTTGGATGTGCGATGTCAGACACGCCGGTGGCAGCTCTGCAGCGGCGATCTGAAAAGGCTGATGTGATGCTCTAAAAATGGCAGCTGTTTTCTGATGTCAAACAGAGTTTAAGAGATCACACACTTCAAACTATGAGTATGCAGGACTGGTGCTTGGAGAGGTTCACAAAGCGATCTAGGCAGCGATGTACAGTTATTCAGGGCTTTTTCCTCCTTTCCATGAAGTCCAAATCCTCACATTTCCCAATTAACAGCTGTCTCCAATTGAGTGTAACCAGAATATCTCTGGTAGGGCTGTGACAAGAACCGATACTGAAGCAAAATTGCATGGGCAGAGGAGACAAGCAGAGGTTTGCTTATGGGACTTGATCAGATGAAGAAGTAATTTAGGTTAAAAATGTATGTATTTCAAGTGTGGCTTTAGTTACTGTTCTGCTCGCATTCTTTGCTTGTTGATGCAGAAGTTTAATAAACAAATCATAAATTGGATCATAATTGTATACAGCAGCTTTTCTGTTACAGCAGTGGTTTATTTGCTGGTGGGATGCTTCCCCAGATTGGGCTTTATTTCTTCAGCTTAGATTTTAAAGCCAGTGAGGCCTCACTTCTCTTAAAAACGAATCCTTAACTAGATGATCTTTTAGGTCCCTTCCAACCCAAACCATTGTATGATTCTGTGATAACGGTTTTGCTGTTGTGTCTGAAAGAACAGCCCAGTGGCAGCCCTGGTTTTAGAGCTGTGTGACAGCAGAGAGGGGAGAGCAAGCGGAGACAGGCAGACGGAGTCGGCTGGAGCTGCTGTTTAGCGATCAGGGAAGCTGCCTGGCTGCCTCCCAGGGGCTGCTGCATGAAGCGGCTGGAACAAACGCTGGCTGCATCCGTGGTTTCAGTGAACATAGCTAGAATCGTGCCTACAGTTAACGATGCTGGCTGTTATGGAATGTTGTCATATCCTACCTACCCTGAATCCGTTCTCTCAGGGTGGAGGCAGTAGCCGGCGCCCTCCTGGATGCGCAGAAGGCTCCTGTCAGGTGTCCTGACCTTGTGGATCAGTCATTGTAATGTCAAAATCAGTTAAAATGACCCCTCTGTGTCAATGCCGTCGTTTCCTCAGCTGCTTTCTTGTAGAAGCACACAACAACAACAAGTTGTGCTTGAAACCCCTGTGTGTCACTGTGATTAATGTATTGCAGGCACTCGGGGGCAGTAAATGGAACTCGGGGAACAAGATTTCACTGCTGCATTTGTGACAGGGACAGTTTCCTTAAGGTTGGCAGTGATTTTGTTCTCAGGGAGAAGAACTGCATACTGGTGTGGTTGTGTGAGCCCAGAAGGTTTGGGAACTGCCCTCACGTATCGCATGCTGATGATGATTCTCACCGATTCAGTGCTGCGGCTGGCTTTGTCGCGTTTAGAGGCCCTGCCAAGATCTGTCATCTCAAAAAAAAAAAAAAAAAAAAGTTGTGGGTCCTGCAGCCTGGTACGCACCTTCCTCTGGGTGCTGGTTCATTCCTTTTATCCCTCTGCCATGACCATGTTGATTTTCCAGTCTATTCTCGTAGCAGTGAAGGCTGTAAATGAAACCCTGGATGTTGTTTTGAACTCAGCAGGTTTGGTGGCCCTTGACAGGGCTGAGGTTAAGTAGGAGCTGGGTTTGAATTGAGAGCAGAGGAACGTGCAGTGCACATGCTCTCAGCTTTTAAAGAGTATTCAAGCTAAATTCACCAGCCCCCTTTTTGGCATATATTATCCTTCCCTGTATTTCGGATGCGGTTCAGTCTGTGTATACCCCATTCCTGTTGCTTCTTTATAGTTTGTTCTTCCCAGGCGGTGGTTGGCCTCTTGTGGAGCTGTTCACATGTCTTTGTTCTGGAAAGATAAGCCTCTGGCTTGTGTAAACCAGGCTGCCTGGTGGCTTTTTGATGTGGGTCCCTTTTGTCTTTCCTAAGTGTTGGTTTTCAGTCTCAGTCCATTTCTGTTGGTACAGGCCGTTTGCTGCCTTGGTGCAGTCTCCTCCATGCCACCGTATCAACAATTGAGCAGCTCTGTGTAACCTCTGGAATTCTTTGTGCCCAACTTCCAGCCTGTGTTTGTAGCTGACCAGGTTTCCTGCTGCACCGGGAAGGCTGCAGGCGGTGTCACTTGGCCATCCCTGCCGTGGGCTGTGTGGATCCTTTGCCTATCATTTTTCTTCTGCACTGTGCCCAGCAGGAGGAGCAGGGTGAGACCTGCTTAGGGTGTAAGTCAACGTCCGAAATCTTACTCATTTTGTTCATACAGGAAGCAGGCAGCACTGCACCCCACTTTGTTCTGTCAGTTAACTTGCCCTTTGTTTTTTTCTCCTCTTTCTTTCTTTACACAGCGAGTTCAGACCTTCCGTTGTGCTTTCCAAAGCTTTGAAGAATGCAGGAAGATAATGGTCTTTTCCTGTGCTACCATATCTCGTCCCCTTGTTTTATTGCTCCAATTATCTTTGTCCAGCTCCTTTTCTCTGTGCGTTGTGCTGTGCTTGGATACTCTTTGATACAGTCTGCTCCAAGAAGCCATCACCCCAGTTTTGAAATGCTTAATTAAAAACATACTTCTCTTACAGACTTCTGTAAGTTATGTTTTGCTGAGTAAAGCTGTCTGAGAACAGATATACTGGGGAATTTCTGGTATACACCACTGGTTTCTAAAAGGTTGCTGGTTTATTTTGGGAAGTGGAAATTCACAGGCTGTGTAGCAAGAGCCCAGTAATTTTGAGGCCTCCTCTGGGGTGATTTATTGAGGTGATGTTCCCCACCTCTCTCGGGTCAAGTCTCTGCTGCTCTTAGAATGGTTTTGGCGGTTGGTTCCTGCAGTAGATGAGTTTTGAACCGAGGTGTCTCCGTACAGCTGCTCAGTCAGGAGGTATTTGTGAGGACGAGGCACCAAGGGAACTATTCCTGGACTTCAGAAAGGTCTGGTCTGGCTCTGTTTCCTAGATAAGCCTCTTCCTCTGAAAGTGGCTGTGAATGAGGTGAGAATTGTTCTCTCTGTTAACTGTGATCCTGACTATGTCCAGAGCTGCTTTTTATTATTTATAGCCTCTGGCTGCACCTGGGCCCAGGGGTCTTTAAGATAATATTTTGCATCCTGTGATTTGATTTACATCTGCACCTTCAGGTTTGACCCTGCCTCTCCCAGCCAGAAAGAATTTTGGAATCCAAACTGTTTTCCCAAAACCTCTGCCTGCATCGCTCTTTAATTCACTCCTGGTTTGGAGGTGCCAGCTGTTAGTGAGGAAGTGTGAGCTGGTGAAGTATGAAGTGTTCACGAGCAAATAAACGCTGGGGCTGCCCTGCTGGTGTCAGAAGCCTCACTTTACCTTGTCAGCTGTGGTTCCTCTTGAAGTGCCTTTAGCGTTGATCCATGCCAGAAGAGCGGCTCAGCGTTGGGAGGTGGCAGAACACGTGGTGGTTTCTACAGCGCACTTGCAAGGTTGTATTTCAGTGACCTTTGCTGTGCTTCCCCTGCCTGTGTGCTTGCTGAGCAGGATGAGCAGCAAGTGTTTCTTTACTGGTAATTTTTGCAGAAGAGGGGTGGGTGTTACCTGTTTATTGCCATTATTGCTTGCTGCAGTGGCAACAGGATCGGTGGGTGACAAGTGGTTGTTGTCTGATCGCGGCACCGAGCTGGGGGTGTGTTGGGGTTTACAATGGGTTTTTTAGCTTTATTTCACAGCGTCGCAAAGCAGAAAGCATTGATACAGGAAAGTATTTCCCAAATACTGGAAAATCTTTAAAATCTCGAACCTTTGTCCCCTTTGGGCCATTGAAAAAGCACAGCGACTGATGGTGCTGGCGTGCAGCAATTCTATTAGCACCTTGTCATAACTTGTATTATCGCCTGCCTGTCCAAGCCATCTGGGAAGGAAGGATACAGATAAAAGTGACAGTGACTCAGAGGGAATTACGCAGGTGCGTGTGTCTCAGGCCGATAGGTTTGTCTTGCCTTTGGACTGCCGGAGCTTCCTAGGCTGCTTTATGGGTGTCAGATGGAGGTAAAATCCTGTTGGAGTACAGAAAGTAGCTGTTCAATTGTCAGTCTTTGTATCCCATCATTAACTGTTTCCTTCCCCAATTGTGTGATTGGGGGACTCCAGCCTTCTGGAGTTCGCTCCTTGGAGAGAGGGAAAGGTAAGGGAACTCAGGATTAACTTCTGCCCTCCACCCTGCAGCTCTTCCAGTGTTCCAGCAGGCTGGATGGTGACATGAAAGTTGCTGTCTTCTCTTTCCCTCCTCATTAATCCCTCATTTTCATGCCATAAAGGGAGGTGTTACTACTACACTTACAAATTTGTCTTCGAGAAGCACCCACTGAAGGCTTTTAACCCTATCATTACCTTTTGTGCTTGGGTCTGTCCTGCCCAGAGACCAGAGGTGGCAGAAGGAAATCTCTTCCCCAGTCAGGGTTCCCTGCTGCTTGTGCTGGGTTGTCCCAGAGGCCAGAGTGAGTGCTGCCCCTGGAAAGGCACTTAGCTAAGTGTTCACAGCTGGAGTCTGCCAGTTCAGATACAGAGGGGTTTTACTGAGTTTCTTTGGAGTAATAGTGGGAATTTTAAGTTTAATGCAGTAAAACCTGCACTAAGTTCCTGAAGTGCATATTGAGGTCCCTTTGTTTTTAAAATTTTGATAGGCTTATTCCTATAAGGAGCTGCATTTTCAAAGAATGAGTGGAGGTGGGATATCCTCCCTCCAGAAAACATATGGTAACACTTCAAAATGTTTAACTGTAACACCGTATTTTGAAGGTGATAGGGGGGAGGGAGGAAACCTGATGGCCTTGTGTTCCATGAGGTTCAACAGCACTCCTGAAGTTTTTTTCCTTTGTTCTTAGTTTTGCTTTTTTCCTCTCTTTGGGCACTGACAGGGTGAAGATCAGTTATAAATTTCTTCTGCTGAGTTGTGAAATTCTGTTCAATCTTCAAACTGGCGATGTCAAGGGTGCCGAGTCCTCCTCCTCCGGCAGAAATGTCGAGTGGACCTGTAGCAGAGAGCTGGTGCTACACTCAGGTAGGTCAGGTGATGCCGTTAGAACCTGTGGTGAGGAATTCATTCAAAATAAGTTTAGAGTCTGGATTTTCAGATGATACCATGACTGCTAAAAATGAGCATTCATCAAGGCAACAGCAGAATGTTGCCCTCTGCCCTTGGCAGGAATTTGGAGGGGAGGCAGTTGGAGAGGTTGGAGTGGTCCAGCTGGCACTGCTGGCCATTTCCAAGCTCTGCTTGGGGGTTATTTGTCATGCAAGTGACTCAGTAAAACTTGCAGGTTTTCAGTTTTCACCTTTAAGCCAGACAGGGTGAATGGGCCCAACCCTAAACCATTACTTATTCTCAATTTTAAGATCAAGGTGGTGAAGTTTTCCTACATGTGGACCATAAACAACTTCAGCTTCTGCCGAGAAGAAATGGGTGAGGTCATCAAGAGCTCGACCTTTTCATCTGGAGCCAACGATAAACTCAAATGGTAAGAAATGAAGCAGGGAGGTTCACCCTGTTTGTACAACTGCGTGAAAGACTTTGGGGTTCTAGAATAGAAAAAACAATGTTAAAAAATACATTTGTTGCACGTGGGTTCCTGCTTCCTTGGATGTACAATATACACACAGAGAGAAAGTGCTAATGCTTCAGCATGGTGTTTGTACTCGCACCACAAATGTGAGGATCTGGCTGTTTGCAGTGTTGCTCTGAAAATGAAAAATGTCAGAAGTAATAGAAGCCATGGCTGGAGGGCAGACTGTGTCCTGCCTCAAAGCAGAGGCTGCTGTGGGGGTTCTTAATGTTTTACAGTTTTCTTTTGACTGAAGTTTATCTTGACAAGTCCTTATAAGCCAAGGAAAGTCCACAACCAGTGTATCCAGGCTCTGTTTCAGTCTCCCAGTTTCAGTCCCAGATAGTCCATACTATTGGAAAGACAGTTTTTGTCTGCTCTCTGAATCCCGCACTCTTAAGACCTCTTCTGCAGTGCTACCTGTCTCTTTATGGCAGCTTTTTCTGAAACTGGGGACTTAACATTGTTACTCCGATCATCTCTGTGTTCTAGAACTCCTTCTGCCCAGGAGCTTCTGCTTCTCAAAGACATTTTTACCCATTTCCTTGCCTCTCAAACCTTTCTTGTCTTCCTGAGTTCTCAATTAACTTACAGTAGCTTAGAGTGGACTTTGTGTATTCACTGAGAGTCACATCTCACCCAGTAGATCCAGGGACACCTGGTTCTTTATTTTATCCCTAGTTGGTGACATTAAGTGTTGTAGCATTTTTTCTTTAAACCTCCATGGTTTGGATTGTAGCAAATCACCACTAAATAATTCAGTGCGTGGGATACAATTTGTGTTCCCTTCCTTTGGGTGGCAGAGCTGTGCTTTCCTTGAGCTGATTTTTGTTATTAAACTACTTACCTTTATAACCTTTGCCAGTCACAGCTCGTTCCAATGTCTGGGTCTCTGATTTCTTTGTCCTCATGCGTTTGAGCCATTAGTCACTTGGCCCAGATTTTGCTTCTCGTTAGATCCTGTGTCAGGTCTCAGGTCATGGAAGTGGTAGTAAGTTACCCTCTTCCTGCACTCACTGCCTTCTCTTCAAACAGGAGTATTCCTCTCTTTTTGCCGTATGATTTTGGTTTTGAGAAACCATCGGCCTTCCAGAAATCCCATTTTTCCTTTTGGTTGCTTCCTGTGGAATTTCACCTGCTGTTTCTCTTAATTTGTTGCACTTCCTCGGGTCCATTGCCTCCATTCAACCTTTCACTTTCCTTTTGTAAAAGCTGACATCCAGGGTGCTTTTCAGTGATTTGAACCATACTCCCTCTTTCCCCCATGTGTTTTGGATGGGTTTGCCTGTAGTTGCTGCCTGGGTGTTCCGACCTGTTTGTCTCAGATGTAGCACGAGGCTGGCTGCAACAGGCAGCTCCGCGCTATTTACCCCTCTCTCATTTCCTTGTGGCTCAGTGACTGTTAAACAGAACTTGTTTGCTGAATGTCTTACTGTGAAAATCCTACGGTCCCCCTTCTCTGAAAGCCATGAATGCCCTGCCAAAGCCTGCTCCTGCCAACTCATTTGCCTGCCTGGTTCTACAGGTGTTTGCGCGTGAACCCGAAAGGCCTGGATGAGGAAAGCAAGGACTATCTGTCTCTCTACCTGCTGCTGGTGAGCTGTCCGAAAAGCGAAGTTCGAGCAAAGTTCAAATTCTCCATCCTGAATGCGAAAGGAGAAGAAACAAAAGCAATGGGTGCGTAAAAGCTCTGTCTGTCAGATGGGATCAGTCGCTTGTCTTGCACTGCTTGATCGAGCGAGTCGCTCAGCCGGTGTTAAAGCCACATCTCTTTCTCGCAGAGAGCCAGCGAGCGTATCGATTTGTGCAAGGCAAGGACTGGGGATTCAAAAAATTCATTAGAAGAGACTTTCTTTTGGATGAGGCCAATGGACTTCTTCCAGATGACAAACTCACCCTCTTCTGTGAGGTAAGTCTTCCGCTGCGGCTGGAAGAATAGCAGTTGCATTAGCTGAAGGGAGCTGTGACCTTATTTTTCATCCTTGCTTTTAAGGAGCCAGAGGTATCAGGAGGAGCACTAGATGTTTATATGGCACTTAGCTTTTATTTGTGCATGTGGCTGGTGACTTTTGCTCTGTGTGATTCATTGTATCTCACTTCTATTTATTTTTTGTTACTTTATATTTGTCTCTTACCTGTGATGATGATGGGAATTAAGCACATTAGATTATCTGTTCGCTTCTGGTGTTATCAGTCATCTGTTTGTGCTCCTTAACTTGGAACTTGCCTGGGATAACAACCAGCGCCGGCTCTGCAGTGGAACTGGCCTGCCTGGTTCTTACCTACTGAATAAAGAAAGGTTCTCTTTACCTTTCTGTGTCTGTACAGCCAACAAAAAGAAGAATTTAAGAGAAGGGAAATTCATAGTAGCCCCAGTTTTCTGTTCATTGTATTTTTCAACACCTGCTTACAAAATCATTATTTCACTAATACTGATTTCAGACAAAGATCTTTACGTTTAGAAACCTTAATGAGCAAATTTAAAATCTCTGATTTAGTGACTTCAGAACCTCTGCTGTCTTATTTCCATGGTCTTTTTAACTGTAAAACACCCCCTGTAGCTGTGAGTTTGCCCAAGGACAGGTAAAACGCACAGTTCTCTCTGGATCACCTGCAGGGTTTTTGTGGGAGTCTTTTCTGCTGTGTTTTCTTTCAGGAGTGAACAAAACGCTTCGGTCAGAGTTATTCAACAGCTGTTTGGGTTTTGGAGGGGGGTTTTTTCAGCTTTGTTTGGCCGTCTAAGCTTGCACACATTTAAATTAACAAACATCTGCTGTGGGATGTGTGTTCCATCAGCAACCAATTGCTGTCACAGAAGGAGCCCTTCCCGTAACGCCTGTAGCAACATGGGAGGGGAAGAGAGCAGTGTCTTGGTGACACCTCTGTAGGTCAGGCGATTGCTCTTCCCTTCATGGTAAGGAGCCAGAACGCTTACAGTTGTGGAGGGAAACTCAAGAATTAGTGTCTGAGAAAGGAGTTGGCAGGGTGCGATGCGAATAGACCTGAGATCCACCAGTAGCCTTGGCAACCAGTGCTAATTCAAGTCCCCTCTTTGCTCAATTGCTCCCTTCAAAAGCTTCAGCTCAGGGTTTTTGTTTGTTCTGGATGAAGAGACAACTTGCTGCTGCCTTCACCTGGCCTTGATATCATCTATTTTCCCTTCCAGTTTGTTCTGCAGTCTAGCATGTGAGAAACCTTAAGTTTAGTGATACCGGCGGGGAAAGTTTGTGGTCTGGAAACGATTTGACGACAACTTTCAACAACTTGGGTGTAGGTTTTTCCCATCCTTTTCCTTCGTGGAGCCCATGAGTCCGTCCCTTAGCACGTGAAGCGGCGTGCCAAATGCTCACCTAGCGCTTCCCTGCTGGCCGCAGGTGCCAAGCGATGCTGCTCACAACTACACTTTCAGCAAGCGAGTTTTGTACGTAGGAGCTGCCTGAGGAGCTTTCCTTCATTCTTGAGTGTGTGTGGCTGGTCCAGATGTCACAGGGCAAAAAAGATTTTGTAGCTGTCGAATGAGTGACGAAGAGGATCAGCTCCTCACGTTGTTTCTGTCTCATCGTTCGTGTCTCTGGGCAAGCAGCGCCTGGCATGGGTTTGGTTCTGAGCATTGTAGAGTTTATACGTGATGTGTCTGCCCACTGGAGGTTTTCCCAGGGCTGAGGGGTGGGCTGTCAGCAGGCTTTTCCTGTAGAAGGTGCTTCTGTCACCTCTGACATCATCATTTGCTTCTCCTCTTACATAACTGTGGGGTCTCTGTTGGCGTCCCCTGTTCTTCAGCCATTGGTTATTTCATAGAACTGAAATTTACCTTGAGCTTAACAGCAGATCCAGGAGACACTCGCGTATCTCCCCTGCCACTCAGCTTCTGCCTTTGCTGTTTGCTCTAGCGGGGTGGTGTTAGTCACTGATGTCTTCTAATTGGAGTTTGCTGTCAAAGGCGTATGATTTACTGAGTTTAACGATAACGGTTGGGTGCTGAATAGGCTCTTAACAGGTCCCTTTGTGTTGGTTATTTGTCACCAGCGTGGCTACGTGTGATCCCTGCCTGACTGTATCTGCTCTAGAGCAGGAATCTGCCTTCCCTAAAGCTTGGCTTAAAGCTGCTTTCTTAAACTTACTGTTTAGGGTTTATTTTTGATGTATTTCATAATGTGGTGCAAGCGTTGGACTCGTGTAGAACCAGGAGCAGCAGGGGATCTGGGGGTCAGACACTGCCCTTGCGTACTTGCGTGGGTGCAGCGCTTGCTGAGACTTCATTTCTTTTGTGCTGCTGTCTGCGTTGGTTTATTGATTAGGGAGGGCTTGGGAGTAGTGATAAAGGGGGAAAAACTAGGTCAGGTGTGATGTCTGTAAAAGCAGAAAAATAAGGTTCCATTTCCTTAGGAAGTCATCTAATGAAGTTACAATGAATTACGTGGAAGTGCTGTTAATCTGGGGTCAAGGAGAAAACCTGCTGGTGGGTTATGGGGCTTGGGATAGGCTGGAGGGGTGGAGAACGGGGCTGAGGGAGGGTAGGAAGCATGCCTTGAAAATGTAGATGTTTTTAATCATACAGTGATTCTGCTCGAGAGGTGTGGGGTTTGTTTTGCATTTCCCTTCACCTGCCCTGGAAACAAAAACTCTCTGTAGGGAGATCAGTTTTCCAGCATGGGTTTTTGAGTTTTGGATTTGTTTGTTCTCTTTCCCCTCCAGGTGAGCGTGGTACAGGACTCGGTCAACATCTCCGGCCAGAACACGATGAACATGGTGAAGGTGCCCGAGTGCCGCTTGGCCGACGAGCTGGGAGGGCTCTGGGAGAACTCGCGCTTCACGGACTGCTGCCTGTGCGTGGCGGGCCAGGAGTTCCAGGCGCACAAAGCCATCCTGGCAGGTCGGTAAAGTGTCAGATGGGCCTTAGCAGGGTAGGAGACCACAACACGATGGCAAGTGGGATTTTTGAGTTGCTTCATCGTTGAAGGAGGCTTCTGCAGCTCTTTTAAGTGCAGAGCTGTAGGAAAAGGCTGTTCTGTAAACTTCTAGTGGGGAGAGAAGAAATGTCCACTCCATTTTAATTGCGCAGCGCTTGTGGCAGGAATGGTAGGAGGGTTCTTTTGTGGCTGTAGTGTGCTGTAATGTATTTCTGACGCATTCATGAGGAGAAGGTGGCACATTGCCACAGGAATACTTTCATACAAGGCCAAGGAAGTTGCCTCACTACCACGTGCTCATCTGCGTTGTTGGAAAGAACATGAGAAACTCTCCCATATCCAGTCTGAAGCCCCATCAGCCTCGTTACGTTGTGGCACAGCCTTGATTTCTTTAGCAGCTGCGCTGACTTTGTCCTGTCTCCTGCAGGAGTTTTCCTGCTTTTAAGCAGCAGGGCAGTTGCTGAGGTGTTGGCGGGCTGTGTGTCTCCTGAAGCACAAAAGAGCATATCTAACTGTGTTTTATTTTCTTCACTGCCTAGCGCGTTCCCCGGTTTTCAGCGCCATGTTTGAGCACGAGATGGAAGAGAGTAAAAAGGTGAGTTCCCGAAGGACCGAGAACTGCTCCAGCCGGAGGAACAGCTCCCCAGCCAACTCTTGGCCTCGCTGGTAGATAGAACTTTCTGGGGCAGCGTTTGTGGCTCCTGTCACCTTTTAACTGCTTTTCTCACATTAGATGCAGGTCTCTGACTCAGCTGTCCTGAAGGGAGAAAGAAAGGGATCGAGGAGGCAATTGTTACCTTTGTTACTCTTGGGGACAAAGTCTGGGGTGGGATAGGGAGAAGCAGAGAATGTGAAATACAACTTGGAATTTTCTTTTTGCAAGTAGCACACATTCTGAATAGTTTGTTTATGTAGCAAACTTGTGAATAATGGAAGAGCTTGGGTAGAAGGAAGCGTTCAGCATCTTGTCAGGATCTTAATAAGCTTCCTTTTTGTGATACAGAATCGAGTTGAAATCAATGATGTGGAGCCGGAAGTTTTTAAGGAAATGATGTGCTTTATTTACACGGGGAAGGCACCGAATCTCGACAAAATGGCTGATGACTTGCTGGCAGCTGCTGACAAGGTACAGTTGAGATTTACGGGTGTTTAGAGAGCCAGGAGTGACACGCGCTTTGCTTTACAGAGCTCCTGGGAGATGGCTGTGATGGTTTCACGTGGTGTTGTGGTTGGGCAGTTTCTTTGAATTAGCTGTGGCTTACAGGTAGACCTGGCTGTAGCATGGATGCGTGTGACATTCCAGTAGCTCTATGGAAGCAGATCTTAACTATAAAACCCAGGAATTTCTGTCTCTACTGCTCATTTTTAAGCATTTTCTTAAAATTCCAGAGGACATCTCTGTTCAGCATGACCCAGCGTAAGAGCTGGGGCAGAGGACAACATCAAGGTGGACCTGGCGACACTTTTTTAGTGTGCTGATCACCAAATCTCAAACATAGTGTTCTGTTTGGCACACAGGGCCTGCTTCTCCTTCTGAGCTGGCTGGTATCAGCAGTGTCAAGAGTTGCTCTAAAGCGATGGGTAGCCGAAGGGCCTGCTGTTTATTCTCTTTTTGCAGTGGCAGTCCCTGCTGTCTCTGGAGAGAAGGGGGGCACAGGAGGAGGCCCTGCTGCCTAGCCCATCCGTGGTTTCGCAGGGTTCCTGCCAGGGCGGTGTTGGGATGCTCTGACTGGAAGACTGGCAGCTCCAGGCGCAGCGCTGCGGCTTTGCCTGCCAGCCGGCTGCTGCCTCCTTCCCTTTGCAGCAGCAAGGACAGAGGAGAGTGCTATGCCGGCCAGAGCCGGGTTAACCGCTGACAATCTGTAACATATAACCAAAGCTTTAATTCCTTTTTCTTTCTTCTCTTAAAAGTGAACTTAGTGCTGGTGAACGATGCCAGTTTGACAGCACTGGAGACTAAAGTCCTGAATTTATCCATCGAACAGGTTCCGCACGGGTAGCAGCAGTGCAAGATTCTCCACACTGCCCTGCCACTGTGCCTCAACTCTGACCCGGAGGGACCACCTCTAGGGGTGAGAGCGTAGTTCAGTCTCCATGCTTCTCCAGTCCTTTGATTCTCTCGTGGGGGCCAGTGAGGGTGGTGGATTCTAAGATGTGGATGCATGTAACCTTGTTCCACGCCACCACCACATGGCCATCAAACTCCCTGTCACTGCGGACCTGGGCGTCATCAAAAATGCTGATTTTAGAGGTGAAATGCTCCATTTGCCATTATTAGGCCACTGCAACTAGAATTAAAATGGGGAATAATGCAAGGAGATCTTGGCCTGATTGTAATCATTGCCACATATTTTATTCAATATTTAAAGAGTATTGATTGAGAGCTCACGTACCATCTTTAACTGAGAGAAGTGTAAGTAAGGAGCAGTACATTAAGGACAGAGTAGGCTTTAACTTTTGAGTTTCCTGGCTTTTAATGTACGTATTTTTTCCTTTTAAACTCATTGTGTGTGTGTTTTAAAAGCAGAAATAAAAAATCTTTCATGAAAGCACATAAAACATCTAATATTTACTCAAGAGACTGAAACAGCTTCTTCTGAGTTCCTCCTGTCTCTTGGGGAAAATCTGTAATTAGACCAAAACCAAAACAAAGCACGTCCTCTCAACCCAGGAGGGACGATGGCAGCCTCCCGGGCAAGCAGGCTGTTAGGTAGGATGGTTTTTTAAAGTATGATTAAGAAGAGGGGGAAGGGGAAATCGTGGTACCTGGGAGACCAGAATGGCTACTTTTGCCCAACGATGTAATTAGAAGCTGAGCTATGAGTAGCGAAAATCGAAATAAAGATTGTACACGCGTGGAGGAGAATATTCAATTTACAAAAGTAATAATTTAAAGCTTCGTTTGCTGCGTTTTAAGCTACTGAGAGACAATAACATAAACTAATGGCTTGCCCCACATTTGAAAATGGTTTTGCTGTAAATACAGATTGAGTGAGTGAATTTGATTTGCCTTCTCTGATGATCTGATGGGAGAAAACTGTCGTGGCCATGAGGGCCCAGCATCAGCTGCAGTCATTGTTACTGCTGAGTCTTAAGTGAAAACATGTTTCTATAATCTAAAATTATTTGTTTAAATTTAATCATAATGGGAGGAAAATCTCAATCAGAATATGAAATCCATTTGTAGCGATAGCGTTCACCGTGCTGCGGGTGCTCCCGTTGTTGTCACACCAGCTTTCTCAGGTTGAGGGCCAGTCCTTACCAATCCAGTATCTCTTCCGAGTGCGGCCTCACACACTGGAGAACTTGTGTATCATGTCATCTCCAAGTTGTCCACAAAAGCCCTGTAAACCGTGTGAAGGACCCTCTCAAATGCGGTTTTCTATCAGATAAAAAAAATTAACAACCTGAAGGATTATTTTTTTCAGAAGTGTCACTCGGTTTGAAGTCACAACGTGAAGGAGACTTCCCTGCATCTGGTCTGTCGGCTGGTGTCTGTAGTGCTAATGTAATTACTCACACAAGAGCTGTGATAGAACTGACTCCTCTCCTAATCCCTGTGAAATGTATTCATGGGATCTGGACTGTTCAGAACTACTGAAATAGTTTGTTTCATCGGAAGAGCCGCAGACCCCACAATCAGATCACACAGACCCAGATTTTCAGACGTATCTCAGTCTCTCAGTGCCCAGCTAAGATCTTCTAAAAAGCTGAAGTTTGGAGTTTGGGTTTCATTTCTTGATAATGAGTGGCTTGAAATTTTCTGCATTTTGACCTTTCTGAGCTCTGTGCTGCTTTTGAAAATCTTGGATGTGTCTATGTGTTTCAGTATCGACTGATGTGCTGAAAGCAGTGTGAAATCTGTTGGCCAGCATTCTTCTTCTGAGCATGCCCTTTGGATTCTCAAACCATTGACACTGCCCAACCCTGGCATCTAAAAAATGATGCGGCAAATGCACAATGAAGTGGTAGAAACTCTTGGATTGAGAATGTGACATTAGAACAGAGCTTTTGCCAGGGTGTTATAGGCGTGCTGTGAGGGTTCGTTCACAGCTGCAGAGCTGCAGGAAGTCAGGGGCATTTGTTTAATGTTTTAGTATTAACCTGGTAGTGTGTACTTGAGCGAGGCTGAGCTTAGCGTGCTGACATTGATGGCAAAGGAGTGGAGGGACAGCTGCCTCCGCGTCACAGGAACAGCCGTGGAGCAGTCGCTGTTAGAGAGCTTGCGGTGTTCCAGGGCAGGCTGAATGGGGCTTGGAGCCCCCTGATCCAGTGGGAGGTGTTCCTGCCCATGGCAGGGGGTGGAACTGGATAGGATTTGAGGTCCCTTCTGACCCAAACCGTTCTGTGATTGGCCTCCCCTCGACCGCAGGGAGCACTGCCATGCAGTGACAGAGTGAGAATAAAAGTTCTGCTGTAGTGTTCTGTGCCTTGAGGTGACTGAGTAAGGAAACCCACCTGAAATTCTCATTTCCGAGCATGAGCACCGCAGCAGTGAGCCTGAAGCACGAGAAAGCTGGGATGAGTAATGGTGGGTATGTTTCCTCTCCATTGCTTTTCCTTAGGGTGGGCGCACCATGATTCTCCTGTTATGTTTGCTGGTCACCACTTCTTTGAGAACAGTTGAGATGCGTAGAGCAAAGAGGTCTGTTCAGTGTGGTAGAGTAGTTCAATACTGAGGAGTGGAGGAGCACGACTAAGGCTTCACGTCAGGCCTGGCGAGGCGTTTCCTTCTTTGTGACTCTGCTTTCTTGTATTTTGCAGTACGCGCTGGAACGCCTGAAGGTGATGTGTGAGGACGCCCTGTGCAGTAACCTGTCAGTGGAGAACGCAGCCGAGATCCTCATTCTGGCCGACCTACACAGCGCCGATCAGCTGAAAACTCAAGCGGTGGACTTCATTAACTAGTGAGTTCCCTCTTGTTCCAGAGGAAAGGGTTGTTTGTTAGCAGGAGGGCTCACAAACTGCAAACCCTCAAGTACAGGGGAGAATTTTAGTTCTCCCATCATGATCCTTCATTTTTCTGGCATCCCAGAAGGGACATTGCCCTGAGGGCAAGAGGAGTCCTGTCCTGCTGGGACTGTTCAGAGTGTAGAGCAGGGCTGTATATGAGCTGTGCTGTCTTCCCAAGATGATAAGAACTTTTAGGCGGTACAATTTGTGACAGACTTTTCAGGAGATGTAAAGCGACTACCAAGTACTTTGATGTCAGGAAACATTTTAGTCCTATTTGTCAGTTAATGCAGTTTTTCTCAGTACTTCTAGTATTGATTTAAAATACGTCTGTGCTGAGCAGTAGGGGTGCATAAGCACTGTGTTCCTGCCCCCACCTGGCATTGTCCGTGAGCTGAGGACTGTCCAGCGTACAGCTGTGCTGGCAGAACCGAAGCGTGCGGTCTGAGAGAAAGATACCCAAACCAGATCCAGAGGGATCCTAAAACCACACTGAAAATGTCAGGTTTCTCAGGCTTGTGGAAAGAATCTGTTCAGTGAATCCTTGTTATCCCTGGTTGATAACTTCAGATTTATTCTCTCTTGTTTCTAGTCACGCTTCTGACGTCATGGAGACATCGGGCTGGAAGTCTATGGTAGTGTCACATCCCCATTTGGTGGCTGAGGCGTATCGCTCTCTGGCCTCCGCACAGTGCCCCTTTCTGGGTCCCCCACGTAAGCGACTGAAGCAATCCTAAAGTCCTCTCTGTCACACCACCCCATGTTTTTCTGGAAGCAGCATCAGCTGTTGCTGCTGTAACCTTGACCACCAGGTAGACAGCGAAATCTGTGGAGCTTTTACTCTGTTGTTGGGGGGAAGAGACTGCTTCGTGACACCCAGACTTTTTAAAACAGCACCAAGTAACTTGGGGAGAGGGGGGAGGGTGGGCCTGGGGCTCTGGGGCTGTTCAACCTAATGAATCCCTGTCGCTGCATCGTCTGTGTGTTCCCTTCGACTTGGCTGAGTCAATTAAGTACGGGGTTCGGTTTAGGCACCGACTCAAGTCGGAATAACCCAGCGGTGGTGCTGGGGAAAACGACGTCTCTGCATCTGGCAGCACAGAACAAAACGTCAGATGCCTGGAGCAAGAGGACATTTTAGCTTTGGAGAGCGTTGGAGGGTTAAAAAGAATTTCCAGTGGGGTTCTGGAAAGAAAGTACCTGATGGGAGCTCCAGTAGTATTTATATCGAAAAAAAAAAAAAAAAAAAAAAAGAGAATTTAAGTCCTTCCAGCTGAGCTAAAAACTGGACGTTTGTGTAACTCCTTATTGACATCCAGCAACAAGAAGATCAGTTTCTCTGTTAGTAGCACTTGTATGTTAACTGCAAAAAAAAAAGAGAAAAAACAAATACCCTCCTTTTATAAAATGCAGGGGAGGGGCGAGCGAAAGCGCTGTGTGCAGGGAGGTGCATGCAGGCTGACGGCGGCCTCTGGCGAGTCCGTGTTGGTTCTGAAAGGACTAGAAACCCCTTGATCCGGAGCGTGCTGTCTGACGAGAACAACGGTTACTGTTTTTAGATATTGTGGGAAGTGTTTTTGGCATTTTTCCCTGCTTCATTTCCCTCCTCCTCCTTTTTAAAAGAAAAAAAAAGAGAGAAATTTTATTGTTCCTGAACGTTGCGTCACCAGTCCCTGTCCTGAGTCGCTAAATGATTCTTAACAACTGTTTGTACCTGACTTGCTGACTGTATAGGAGCCAGTCCTGTTCCTTTCTATTAGTCACTCTTCTTACAGGGAAGAAGTTTCAAAATAGCTGGTAACTTTTTTCTTTTTGAAAATATAAATAATTACTATTTTGTACGGTGTGGTATCTGCTGTCTTTTTGTTGTTCCATTTTTAAGACTTTCCAGTTCTGAACTGGCTCTCAGTCTGCTGCCAAGTACTGATAGTGATGTGCTGTTCCTGGAGCTCCAGTGGGGTTGGTGAAGGAATGTTACAGACAAAATTGCAATGCAAACCTGTTTTATTTCTCGCAGCAGGCATTTCCGAAATACTAGAGAGCATCGGGTTTAGTAATAGCAGCCTGAAGCTGAGCACTCGTCCTTCTGTGTACCGGTGCCTGCTCTGAAGTGGGAAGCGAGAACAGTCTCTGTTTATAGCGTTGAGGTGCAGCGCAGGGTGTCCGGGTAGGACAAACGCCATCCATTTGTGTCGTCACCCCACACCTCCAGGAAGGTCGCATTGAAATGTGCAGCCCCAGGGCAGCGACAGATTGATCTGACTGCGAGGTGCCCGGGTAGGGCGCGTCATGGATTACAGAGAATAACTGTTCTGTCCAGGAAATCGATGGGGATCTGTTGTCTCTGATTTTTCATTCTGCTGTCCAGCTGCTCTCGCAGCCTCTCATCCCCTGTGTGAAGGACAATTCCATTCACACGCTCCGGTGTTGAACCGAGCTGCTGGGTGTTTGTATCAAAGGGTGACTCATGAGAGGGTCCCTGCCCCTTTTGCCCCTTTTTGTGTTGCCCACCGAGGCTTTCGTCATAAACGCGGCCCTCTGAGGAGGAAAGCCTGGCTTTTAGGTGGCTCACAGATCCCACACTGCGTCTGTCGCTCCAGCACCACTACGTCCTTCTTCTGTTGGATTTAGCTTGCGTTTCCTTTTAGGTAAGCGGAGCGTTTAGTCATAACGAGATTCTCCCCAGCACCCTGTCAGAACGTGAACCCGGCATTTCCAGCTTATAATTGCATGCAGACGTGAGAGGTTCCGTGCCAGGTAATTGCAGAAGTTGTCTGTGCACAGAGCTGTCTAATTACGCTGCTGTGACTGCGTTGTTTACGGAAATGTTCAAACCTGAGTGAGACCTTTTATCCTTGTCATGTTAGCGACCGGCTGCTGGAGGAGCGGCCCTGGCTCGGCCTGGCGGTGCGGAGCAGGTGTGCCTGCAAGAACCCAAACGGGCATTTGCGTTGCCTGTCCTCAGCCTTTTCTGGGAGGTGTTCGTGGAAGGTGGTGCGGGTTTGCCAGCCTCCTTTCCCGGAGGATGGGGAGATACCTGTGGGGAAATGATCCTGTGGGGCTTGGCTGTCCCAGCCCTTCCCGCAGAGGCAGGTGCGGCGCAGGATACTATGTCATGGAAGCGCTGAAATGAGATCTGCAAAGGAGGCAACTTGTTCAGATTGTTCCAGTTGCAGGTGAATTAATGATTTATTTGTCAACTTCACTTTTTTTGTTGTGTGTTTTTGATTGTGGCTGGTGCAGCTGAAGCCATCTGGTGATAACGACATCAGAGCCGGAGCATACTGTTCATAAACCTCCCACCGACAGCCTCCCCTCCCCGCGCTGAGATGCAATTCCAGTTAACTCCCAATCTGTGGCATGTGTTGTTGCTGCAGAGCTGGCCATGCCAGTGGAACAGTTGGAGATTTGAATTCCACAAGGAGATGGCACATTTATCAAAACAATATTTCAGAGCCACGTTTTTTTACTGGGCCTTCCGAACTGCAGCGTCGTTACCACGGGTTCAGATTCAGAGTTTGGGTTGGACCTTGCACTTGTGCTTTCAATTCCTTCTCTTCCCCCTCCTCATGGGTGTTGCAGAGAGACGTTTCATCCCTGTGTGCAGTCTTCCATGTGCTTCCTTCTCCCCATTATCTCCCTGCTCCTGCTTTCTCCGCTTGCTTTTGTGCTGACCTGCGAGGCTGCAGCCTGGTCTGGGTGCTGGGGAAGGAGGAATCGCCCAAGTGGATCCCTGACCTCCTCCAGCAGCCAGGGGTGCGCCCATGCCCTATGGCCAGGAGGACTTGGCTCTTGCTGAGGATCCAAACACCAAATATATTTTGCTGGCCAGAAGATTTCTTCCTGGCTGCCCCTTGGGCTTTGTTACCACAGACTTGGATTCTATGGAGGTGTTTTTCTTATTGTGTGAGTTTTTCCAGATGAAAGGAAACAGCTTGTCTGCTTGCGCGCAGAACAAACAGCAGAGTGGGGAGAGCTGCTGCGCTTTGAAACTCTTGCTGCCTTTGTTCTGGGGCTCAAACTGTTGTTAAGGACACAATACCAGCTCCTCTTTTTTTTTTTTTTTTTTTTTCCCTTTTTTTCTTTCCCCCCTCCACTTTCTTGAAGGAGCCAAAGATTATTTTTTTCTAAAACTCCATTTCAGAAGGATTCTCAACTTCTGTGCAATTTATTTTGCAAAAGCTTTGCTAAAATAATTATATTGTTCAGTCAGCTCGGGCCGTGCAGTTTTCCTTTCGCTCATGATGGCCGTTTAACTCGTGGTACTTAAGTCATTTATTTCTAATGACTTTTTTTGGTTAATCTAATATGAAGACATTTCATTACAGATATTCTATTTTTTTTCTGACCTGCTGCCCACTTGGAACTTTGGCTGCAGTTCCAGACCTGCTGCCTCAGAGTTTGCTTTGGCAGTTCCTGTTTCTTGTACATTTTACATTTAAAGTCAACGTTAAAGCTGCTGGCGATGCTGGTGGGAGCACGGTGAGAAGAGGGTCCAGCAGGCAAGGGCCAACTTGGGCCACACGGGCAAAGGAAACTGGGAGAGAGCAGGGAAAAAACCCATGGCAGCCCATAAAATAACTGGGAAAATAATTGCAGTGACCTGGAAGGCTTTTGGAAAATTGATGTGATAAATAAGGCAGGAGCAGTTCAGGAGGATTTGAACCCGGCTGAAGTTTGCAGGCAAGGAAAATTCAATGAGTTTTGCATTAAGTTTTGAGTTGGATTTTGCATTTTTTCGTGCTTGATACATTAGACCTTGTCTCTAAGACTGAATTATTAAAATCACTTGAGGAGATGTGTTAATTGATGGGGTGAATTGGGGAGGGATGGAGAGAGGATGGCAATTATTCCATCAAATTATGAAAAATCACAGGCAGGAGAGGTAGAAAATGTCAGCGTCTTTGAATAATTGAAAAGCATCAATGGCCAAAAAAAAAGAGAATTGGTTAATTGAGATGGTGGATGATAAACTGGATGGGAAATGGAACACTTCTCAAGAAGAGAAAGGATGTCCTGAGTTACGCTGGAGTATTTGTCTCATCTCAATGCAGGAATGTTGCTTTGAGCTCTGCCATCAGAAACCGAGCTGGGACTGAAGAGCGAATTGTTGACTCTTGCCACTGGGGAGCAGTGTTGAGGACAAGAACCCTTCAGATGTTTGTACCGAGCTGCTGCTGAAGCTTTCTGAGCCTTGAAACAGCCAGGGGTTGTGCATCGAGGACTAATGGGATGAAAATGAACAAATGGAAACTGTTTTCAAGCTGTCGTTCCTCTTCGGGAAGGCTCCTGGGTTATCCCTGCGCTTTTTGAGTCATTTAAACCCAACCAGAGCTGGAGCCTTATCAGATGGGGGGCTGGTTCGGCTCTGGGGTGAGTGGGTGTGCTGGGTCTTGATATTTCATAGCGTGGCAAGTGACGTCCTTGCTTGGATGTCTGCAAACCTGCTCCTTGCTGCCACGTCTGGTGCGATGGCTGGAATGCTTCTTAGGAGGTTTTTTTACTCTTGGCATGGTAGTAGGAAGCAGAATAAGTGTTAACGCTTAAGACTGTCACATCTCACAGCCAGGGTGGGCCCTTTTTCCTGTTCACACCTACTTATTTCAGTCTTCAGTAGGACTGCAAGGCTTTGGTTGCTTTTCTGTTCTGTGTTGGGAGAAGTTTCCCACTGTTGATTCTGGCTGTTGCTGCATTGCAGTTTGTCCGCGTTCCCTTTCTCTCCCACTAACTTTTTTCGCTCCTCTAGGCAGGTGGTGTTGGCAAAATTATTGCTTATTATTGAATTTTTGCCAAACAACAAAACACTCGACAAAAATAGCTGAGCAGGATGTGGAGTTTTCAGTTTGTGGCCAGGTTACAGCTCGCAGCCAGCTCCGGTGGTTGGTGGAGCCTCATCAGGGGTTTCACTCCCATTGCAAGGACAAACCAGCCAGTGCTGGCGAGCAGAGAGCTGGCAGGCTGGAGTTTTTCCTCTTTTCAGCCTGTGTTTGTGGATTTAGGGAGATGGGCTTCTGTCGTGCGCTCCATCCAGCAAGGAGGTAGCAAACTGGGATGTGGAAATGGTTGTGCCTTGCTGGCCTGGTGTGTTTAATTGAAATAATGAGGGGCCAGAATGGGGTGTTCACCTGACAGCAGCCTGAGTTAGTCTGCGATAGGATAGGATAGGATAGGATAGGATAGGATAGGATAGGATAGGATAGGATAGGATAGGATAGGATAGGATATTTTCAGTTGGAAGGGACCTACACCAGCCATCCAGTTTCAGTACCTGGGACTCGCTGAGATGTATTTCATTGCATGTTTGCTTCCAGGTACTGGGAATTGGATTCCCGCGCTGTGCGTGCCCTTTGGAGGGCTCTGCGGAGGGGCAGCCACCGCTGGCGGCTGTAAAACATTCAGACGTAAATGAGCAGGAGATGCTCTGATGTGCTGTAAGCATTCCTCTCTCTAGAGGATGTGAAATTAAAATGCCTTTTCTTTATTCTCCCCTACCCATTGTGATGTCACTCCTAGCTCAGATTCTCCTAAATTAAAAAAAAAAAAAAAAAAACAAACCAGAAGAGAAATAATAAAAACTAAGCCACCTTGCAGATTTGATTCCTAATGTGATGTGCCAGATGGTAAAACCTGAATTGGGTAGCAGGCATTACTTAGCTGAGGCCTGTAAACAAAACAAAGTATTCTTTAATGAGCCAGATTTATTTCTAGGTGCTGAAACCTCAAAAGGCAAGGGAAAAAGAGATATTTCGCGTATGGTAAATGTTTAAATACGCCTTTCCTTTCAGCACCACAGCAATAACTCCATCCCATTCCCAGGGCTACTGGGATTTGTAAAACGCATCATTCCGTGGTGTTATAGTTATTGTGGGCGCTTTAGCGAGGTGCGGAGCTGGGCTGTAGGACCTGAGTGGTGGTGGTGGTGGTGGTGTTACATTGCTGAGGGGTTGGCTGTTTAAATCTTGTCCGTGTGCTCGCTGATAGTGTGGTTCTCCCAGTTAAATCACAGAAATGCCCTTTCCCTGATGCTCAGGAACCACGGCCGCTCTCCAGCGCTGCTCTGCCAGCTGTGTCGATACCCGGGGCTTGGTGTGGACAGGGGGCTGTTTGCAGGGTCCCTTCAGCAGCAGTGAGGGGATGAAATGCTGTGGATTTAAAAGCTGCAGCTGTTTTGCCTGGTGGCTCTGGTTGTGTCTCCCATCCTGGCACCAGCACCTGGTGCTGCTCAGTGCTCCGCTCCGCCTGCAGCTCAGGGAGAGGAGCTTCTGGGGTTTGGTGCAACAAAAGGTGACTTCTGTTGGTGAGCAGGCACTTGGTATTGGTGCTACTCAAACCGTGTGGGTGTAAAAGGGCAACGTAAGGAGGAGAGCTTGGTGATCGGAAGATGGGTAGGCTGTGTTTGGGTATGGATAATGTGCACAGTAATACTTCAGATTTCAGACCGTTAGAGTTGTTTTAAAAAAACAACAAAACAACCCAGAACATCAAACCTTCAGCACCTTTTGACTCTCACTATCTTTTCTTTAATGGACAGAGGTCTATTAAAAACAGGTGCCTTGGAGCAGTTGGTTTTGGCGCTCTCGTACCCCGCCGTCGCAGTCTCAGCACAAAGCCGTGCCTAGACCGGCGCTTTGTGTTTATTCCATGTTTGTTAGCCCAGGAGAGCTGAGGACGCTCGCGCTGCCACTCCCTGCGCTCATGCTGCTCTTGGCAGTGGATGCATGGCTCAAGAGCTGCCAAGAAAACAGTTGGGCCAGTACCATGTTTTCAAAGGTTTATTGGATGCTGCAAGCAAGCTGTAATGTCACATCTCGTGGTCAAAGAGGTTTAAGTGATTTTAAATGCTGCTTCCACCTGTTTTTCCAACTTCATTCCCAAAATAGCAATAAAAAAATCGGGAGAATATCAAACCTCCCTTTCACACATACAGATGTAAATGGGGAGTTGTGTCCTGTGACAGCAGCTTCTGCTCTTGCTTTGCTGCACTGGGGATGGAATAACCCTCTTCCAACCAGACCACGAGGGGTATTTTTCCAAAATTCAGTTCCATCTATAGACACAAACTGCCTCAAAAGGAGTTCTCACAAAATAGTGGCTGTGGGAGATGTCTTCCACCAGCACCTCCTGGCAGTGGGTTTGTCCCTGCTGTCTCGTGTCAGCCACAGGGAGAGGAGCCTCCTGATAGACCCTGTGATTTGTTTCTGTAGGGCTTTTCTCAGAAGAGACCAGAAGAAATACTTTGGCACATCCTTATGTCCCAAGACAAGGTTAGTTTTCAACTGGGTTCACCTTTGTTCCTGGCGTTAACCGGCAGGCTGTGGGCTGTAAAGCAGAACTGCGTGGCTGTTCAGGAGGCTGGAGGTGCTGGAGGACATGGGCTAACACACAGGTGTCCCATTTTCAACTGATGTTGCCACTTCAGAGCTTGTTTCTGTTTATTTTCATAAGGGGAGAGATTGGGCAACTTTTCCAAAGCTGCAGATAAAATGCAGTTGTTTTTAGGGGTGAGCAATAGGAGTGGTAGAAAGAAATGAGTGCACAGCACTTGCTGCTCGTCACTGATAGTTGTGAGGTTTTCTGAGCACCTATCAATCCTTTCACTCATGTCCATTTTTTTTTTAAGTCCTACTATAATAGGTAATTAAAATATACTAATTGAATTAAGATCCCATCTGTCTGAGTTCAGCAAGCCAACAAGTCCCTTAATTAAGATACCGTGTTTGCTATAACAGAGGCTGCAAACACAGCGCTGGCCACCGACAGTAGAAGCAGATATCTGCCTTCCCGTGACAAAGTGCCAGCGCAGCCGGGGAGCCAAGGAGACCAAAATAAAACCTGCAAGGTGAGCAGCGCTTGCTGGTGGGGTAACGATAAATGTGGGAAGAGCTGTGCTTCCTCCCAGAGCTGAGAAACATGCTGGGTTTGGGTGCAAACATTTTGAAGCTTTTGGAGGCAGGCGGCAGCGACAGTGACTAAAAGACTGTGCTGGGTATCTCGGTGTCTGACCAGCATCTCAGTGGGGCCGTGTCCCATACTGGCGGCAAGAACAGGTGGCAGGTAAAGTCTGTGTCATCAGGCTGCAGTTCCAGAAGATTTATAAAGCACCCATGTGTCCTCATACTATTTTGCAGACACAGTGGGCTCCTGGGCTGCTCTGCCATGGGCTGTCCTCACTTCTTTACTGAAGCATCAGCCCTATGTGCATGGAGTCCATTGAGGAATCTCCCTTTAGATGCCAAATCTTCACCAGTTTTGTTGTTGGGATTGTGGTTTTCTGAACAAGACATGAAATTTAAGAGCCCCTGGGCCTGAAATTCAGAATTTCCCTCTCGTTTGTGCCTACCGCTCTGTGGACAGGACCTGTCACGAGAGATGATTTCAGCCAAGGAACCTACTGAAACTCTCCTTTAGTTGATAATTGTCTTTCTGCATTTCCTCCTGTTGCTTCCGTCTTGTGAAACTGTGTTAGGATGCTTGAAAAGTCGGGAGGAAAAATGTGCACGAGTGTGGGGGCCTCTGCAATTGGGGACGAATCCGTGGCAGCAGTGGACAAAAGCAGCTACCCAGCTCGTGTCCTTTGGGTTGAGTTGTGGCCTGGAGGCAGGGAGAGGAGGTGGATGACTGTGAGTGGTGACAAAGGGATGCATCCCCACCCACGGTGACTTGGTCCTGGCCCTTTGTCCTTTGTCCCCACTGTGGTTTGGATCAAGAAAACTGGATTTTTTGCTGCTTGGAAAGGAATTTTCCTTGATGGAAGGGTTGAGAAGTAGCATTAGAGGTAGCGTGTGTCTCTTGAGAGCGTGGGGAGTTGTCAGCAGGAGGATGTGCTGCAGGGCATCACCCCATGGTCTTCGCAGCTCATGAGGGGGACCTGGGCAGGCGTGAGGCCATTAGCCTTCCGGAAGGATTGGCAGGAGTGGGAGGAGCAGGATGAAGTTCTACAGCCGTGTGCCGAAGACGCAGGCATGTGTCCCTGATGCCGCGGTGCTTTGCCTGCACCGCAGAAGACCATTTTTTTCCCTTACGGGAAAATTTCCCAGTGAGGAGGCTGGATGAAAGCGGACGCTTCTTGGTGCGGTTTGAAAGCAGAGACATCTGCCACTGATCAGAAAAGCCTGGCAGGTGGAAAACACACCAGCCCTCCCTTCTCCCTGCCTTTATCCTGTACGTGACACGTCTCTTTTCCTCGTGTGTCACAGCCACTGCGCTGGCACGGGCTCCATGCCGCTCGGCAGAGCAGCAGCACCAGAAACCAGCACTCTGATGTTCTGGAGCGTGGTGGTGGGGACACCGACCTCCCCTCCGACTGTCCTGACCCTTCCTACTGCCCCCCCGAAACACTGCACAAAGCTGCAGGAGCCGGGGGTATTCTGCAGCTCAAGAACACATGAGTGAAAACTGAATTATTTAGCATATTTTTTAGTGGAAGCAGGTGTGGGGTTTGAAGCAGTTGGAGTTGGGAATTCTCTGTGGAGCAGCTGGGATCTGGTGGGATTTGAAAGAGCCGGACAAGTTTTCCATTCCTGTCCTCCTCTTGACAGCCTTTTTCTTGGTCTGAATTCTCATTCTCGTGTTTTCCACCCCCTGTACCTTCCACCTCTCCCTTTCCTTCACTGCTTCGCCTGCCGAAGCGCCGGTGGATGCTGCCGTAACGATGTGAGTGCTGACAGCGTGCTCGATGCGGCGCGCCCAGCGCTGTGGCCTCTGCTCCCGGGGGACTCCGTGATCCTGCAGACGCTGACAGCACGGCTCAGCCTTGCCAGCAGCCAGATGCCAGTGCGGCCCGGAAGGCAGCGCCGAGGCTCCTGAAAGGCTTGGCGGGAGGCGAGGGCTGGCATTGGAGGTGGTTTTGTTAGAGGCTGGGCAGTTGCTTTGTGCTGTGCGGGGTTTGGTGCATTTATTCAGGGGGTTGCATTTGATTTGATGTGATTTCAGAGAGCAGGGGGTGGTTTGCAAAGCTGCCTGAGCACTGCAGCAGCTTCCCTTTGTCCTGAAGGGAGAGGGCAGGGATGGACACTTGGGCAGCTCCCCTGTGAACCACATCAAAGTGGGTTTGGACCAATATTCCCCCAAAATCTCTTCCTCCTCCCATCCATTTTGTTCAGGCGTTTGGGACCGTCTGTGCGTGAGCATCAGACAGTTCTCCATGGTGCTGGTTTGTCCCTGACTCTGTTTGCAGGGAGTGCTCCTCGTGCCCAGCTCAGGGCTGTGGCCTCAGATGGGCCAGCAAAGGGCTCTTTGGGCTACAAACACTAATTCAACCCTGCTGCGGTGCACGCACGGGGCAGAGCGCTACGATTGCAGCCCCTCTTGCAACCTAATGCTCTCGGAAAATTTTGTGCAACCCAAGTAAGTCTGAATTATCCGTACAGCACTGAAATGGGAATATTTCTGATTTTAAAAAGAAAAAGCTGTTCTGGTACCCAGCTCCCCTCGTCTCTTTGTTTGCAATCGAACAAGACACGAGATGAAACCCTCACCATGAGCTGGCTGGCAGCAGATCTGCTCCAGCTTGGCAAACAGCAAACCCCACTGCGAGTGGTGACCTTGGGGGACTGGAGGAGAAGGGGTTACTGATCCCGTCTCCCTCCTACTCCTTGGGCGCAAGCCTGTAGAGAACAAGACATTTGGGCAGCAGATGGGTGTGCTGGTAGGTCTGGAAACCTCTCAGGCAAAAGTAAATCCTTGCTTCCCACCAGGAGGTTCAGGCCTTGTTCTGCAGAACAGCATGTACGAGCCGAGCTCCCCTAAGGGAGCAGATTGCCCTATTCCTCCGGCGCTTGGCTGGCTGCCGTCCTGCCACTGGTGCTCCGAACAGCAACGCAGCACGGTTGCTTAACCCTCCAGCCCCGTCCCTCGAGCTGCTGCGTGCGGTGTTTGATGCTCTCAGGTAGGTGAGGGTTGGGGAGGGGGTGCCAAGGGGTGCCACTCTCACCCACCCACCCAGCGGAGCTCCCTCTTGGGCAGGAAACAGCCGCCAATGGGCAAGCGGTTGTTGTTGTGATGTGACATTGCAAGTTGCCGTTTCTTTCTGGGAGAGCGGTGCACTCTGCCATTAATTGGAGGGAAAACAATTGGGGACCTGCTGCTTTTGGAGTTTGTTGAAAGCAGAGGAAGATGGTGTTTATGAAACGGCAGCTGGTGCCAGGCGCTGGCAGGGGCGCAGCAGGAGGAGGAGGAAAGCGGCTGTATTTGGGTTCTGGGCCTAATTGGCAAAACTGTAATAATTCTTAGATCAAATACATGATGCATTCAGCCCACTTGCATTTTTAGTCTACTGTGTGTAATAACAAGTCATAACACTGGAGATTCATGAATAATCGTTTCTGCTTGCCTCCCCTTTCAGGGGAGGATTTCCAGAGCGCTTGGCGATCATGCAGCCTTGCTCCATCCCCAGAAGGCAAATGAATATTATCTTTATAAAGAGAGATAAGGCAGACTAGACAAAGGCCTGGGGTAACGTGGTTAACTTGATCAGAAAAGCCAAGAGCAGGATCAGGATTTATGCCCAGGAATTAAGATCCTTGAACTGCTTGGAGAACGAGATGTCTGTCCATAGCACAGCTTGTGCTGGCACCGGAAAATGTGGTCTGGAAGAGAAGCTCTTCCCGTAGCAAAGGAAAGATGACACAGAGCGGCAGTGAAGAGACTTCAAGAGGACTTGAAAGGCGCATCAGCTCCCAGGGAAGGTGGGGGCTGAGGGCTGAAGCGGGATCCCGGGCGCCTGCACTGCCCGGGCTCTGCCACTCGACCTGTCCCGCAATCTCGGCAAGCACCGCCACTCTGTGCTCAGCGTGATGCTGGCCTGGCAGTAGCCATAACAACAAAATCACATTCGAAGTTGCTTTTACGTGTCCAGAAGAGCAAGAGAACCAGCAACATTAATGGATCCAGGAGCTACCTTTGGCTATTGAAATGGGGGATTAGGAGCATAAAGGCTTGGCTGACTCACCAGACCTCATTAAGGTCTAATGATCTCTGTAAAGACGCAGCCCTGCACACCCGCAGCCCTGCCCGTCTGAGCGAGAGCCCAGCCAGGCTCTGTCAGCCTTTGGGTGGTTTGGGCATGAAATGGTAAAGTGTGTGTGTTTGTGTTGTGAGAGCGCTTGGGTCAGGATTCCCTCTGTGAGGCTGAACCTCACCAGTTTGGCTTAGGAATGAATAAAAGGGGCAGGTTTGTCCCAGCAAGGGATGTTACAGGAGCTGCAACATCACTGGCAACGTGGAGGCTTGGGGGGACACAAAACACAGGAGCAACAGAGATGTCAAGGCTTGAACCTTCCAGTACCCTCCAAGCAACCCCCCACACGGCTGCAGGAACTGCGGTATCGCCAGCCTAAAAGCTCCATAAAGGAAAACCTGGGAAGCACGTAAAGTGAACTTGATGTAGAAATAGGGAAATCTAACACAAATCGAGGTTGATGCCAGCAGTGTGACAGCTGAGCATCTAGAAATCCCATTTTCTTGGGGTTTTCTGTGATGAAGCCAATTGTTTGTTTCTCTGGGAGCTGAAGTTCTGGAGTAACCAAATGGCCGTGGCAGCCACCACTCCAGGAACTCCTCCAGCTAAAAGTCCTGGTGAACACCTCAAAGGTTGGCACCTCTGCAATGCATAAAAATTCTCACAAAGCAGGGCTCCTGTGCCAATAACCTTTGGCTGCTCACTTGTTTGTCTGGAGGCTTTTCATGGGCAAACTTCCTTGTTGGAGATCTTGGCTGGAACCTGCTAAAAATGTTTGTGTTTGGGGAAAAAAAACCTGCCTGACTGTGAGCTGAGGGAAATGGGTGCTGTGAAGGTGTCACAGCGGCGAGAGTGATCTGGTTGTGCCACCCTTGCATTAAATCCTACTTTCCTGCTTGATTTGTCCTTCCCAAAATCCTGGAGGGATGCATTAGCACGTTGGGGAGGTGACAACTGGCCACGAGTCTCGTTGGAGTCTGAGGCTGCTGCTGGGCTTTTGGATACGGTAAATAGGAAAGGGTAGAAAAACAAGGTCTGGTTTGACTGGAAGATTCCAAAGGGAGAAGAGGGTCCTGCAACCTCCAGAGATGGATTTAGGGTTAATTAGTCTGAATTATTTTTTGTGATATGGGGCAAGAATACCAAAGGAGCAGAGCTAGGAAAATGATCTTGAAGGGAAAATGACTCAAAGGTCAGCCAGAGTCGTCAGGGAGGTGGTGGAACTCTCATTGCTTCTGTCCTTCAAACCAGAGGAGGTGGAAGCTATGGGATCGACCACCTGCGATGGAGCGCCGTGTCTGGACCTCAGAGACGTGTCGGTGTGGCCATATTCCTGCCGCAAATCCACCTGCTCCTGGGGTTTTTTCTGACTCGCCCAATCCCGGTGCTGGGGAGCCCGGATCGACTGGTCCCCACCAGCAGTAATGACAGCAATTAATGGCCAGGGGCTGCTGATTGACTTGGGAGGAGGGTGGAGCAGGCAGTTCTGGGAAGCGCAGCTGGGAGACTCATGAAATTTAAATTGGGAGGATTTTGTGGGGAAGAGGAAAAAAATATTAACAAAGTAAAGAGAGCTAATTACTGGAGATGGAGCCTGTTCACCGGTGGCTGTGGGTGACAGCGGTAAGTGATTCCCATCAGGGCTTTTCCTGCTTTGGAGGCGAAGTGATCGGCCCTGCACGGAGCTCTCCCAGATGATGAGGGGCTGCGCTTTATAGATGGAGCTGGGCTCTAATTGCAGAGCTGATGCAAGCGCTTGTGTGGGACTTGGCTGAACCCTGGTGTCACCGAGGAGTTTTGAAGTCTGCTTTCCACAGTCATTACGCGCTGCTTCATCTGTAATGAAGTTTGCAACTCATGGAGCTTCATCTGGAGAAATCTTAGCTCCCCCCCACCCCCAAATCTATTTTATGCCCATCTGCTAATGGGAAAAGGAATTAAACCTGGGTTCCTCGGGTGATGTTGCAGCGGAGGCAGTCGCAGGGATTTAACTCCTCCGCTCGAGGTACAGAAACAACGCGCTGGCCAAACCTCCACCACGCGGCACAGCTGGAGCGGCACCCGCAAAGCGAATAATCGTGATCTACAAACCAAACGCGCTCAAGTGCGCCTTGACCGAGCCTCTAATGAGAGAAAATTCGGCAGAGGAGTCGGTGCAAAGGCTGTCCCTGGCATCGCGTTGGAGCAGGGAGGTTAAGGACAGGCGGACTTGGGGGGGGGGGGGGGGCGGGATTTTTTTCTCTTGTCTTGTTTGCCCTCCAGCTCAGTGAAATCCTCTCCTGAGCAGGGTTGTGACTCCGCTCCCAGGCAGCCTCTTCTCCCCAGCCCGAATAATGGCCCGGCCTGGTCTCCTAGTAACTGCGCTGGCATCACTTTTGACAATGGAGCATCCTTTGCAGCCTGGTTCCCTGCTCCTGCTCGGGTTCTGCAAATGGCAATTGTCTGAAATTTCTCCAAATGAGCAACTTTTGTATGTGGTGGTTCTGTTTGTTTTGTCTGTGCTGGCGGAAGGGGCTTTAATGTGGCTTTTTGTGTTCTCTGCTTTAAGCAAGCGTGAACCCTTGGGGAACGCGCTCTTGTGATGGCTCTGGGAGGGATTTTTCCCTCCCAATACCAGCTATTGCTCCTGTCCTTCTCTCAAACCGTGCTCTCAGAGCATTTTAAACTGTGTGTTCGCAGAGTAAAAGTCTTCCCATTGATTACTGTGCTAAAAGGCTTTCTTTGCTCCGTGTCTTTTGGAACTGTTGAGATGTAAAAGCACACGTAATGAAACTTTGCCAGCAGCCAGCAAACCTCTCTCCAAGCCGTGCAGGAGGAATTTGACCCCGGAAGGCGGAAGCACAAAACCTGCTCTCATGGTAATCCCTGCCTTTGAACTGCTGGAGTTTTGTTGGTGTAAATGGATTTTTGGAGCTGCCCTGGTGCTCTGGGGGTGGGGAGTTTGGGGGCAAAATGAGGGGTTGGAGGGGGGAGCTGCTTCTGAGCCTTTTCTGTAGGAGGGAAGGTGCCTGCATAGGGGGCAGCCTGAGGTTTGCCTGCACAGGAAGGGAAGGAGGTTGGGAATTCCCATCAGTGGTGCAGGATAAGCCCATGCACAAGCGACAGCAACCAAGCATCTGGCTGGAAATTGAGTCCTGGCAGACCCCAAAGTCAGACCCAGCACCCAGGTACTGAACAGGGCCAAGTTCTGACCCATCTGAACGGAGCCGAGTTTGGGCACTGGGAAGCCCTGAGCCTCCTTCACAACCCCACCGTTTATTTTCCTTCTCCCCCGAGGAGGCTGCGATTGCTCTCGGTAAAAACACTTGACCTGCTCGGTGCCACCGTGGAAACTTTATTCTCTCTCTCAAGGACAGCGTGGTTGGGCCAGGGTGGGAGCAGGCACTGGGGAGCTGGCAGGGATATGAAGCACGGATGAGATGAAGGGCAAACGCATGAATCACAGCGTGTCAGGGGAGACACATGAATCATGTATTGTGTCAGCAGATTTGACAATTCCACCAGGGTTTCTCTACCTGCAGGTCCACAGTTTTGAGTCCCTGAACCCCCCGTGCTGTGGTGCTCGGTGTGAGCCATGGTGGCAGCACCCGGGAAGCTCCCTCCCTGCCCTCCCACCCATCCCAGCTCCCCGTTTCCATCTTCACAGCCCTTTGCATCCCAACATGGGAAAATGCAGCTCCAGCTCCCACCGCTACAGAGCTCGGACCCGGGGGACGTGACGCGGCTGCCCATGGACGTCTTGCAGCCACGGAGGACATCAGGTGCCTTTATGCCCCCTGAGGTCTCCCCCAGGCTGTGGGAGCCTGCTGCTGGAGCCCCCTTTGCCACCAACCTTTTAGGACCATGTGGCCAAGATCGAGGCAAATCCATTATTGCACTGAGAAACACAAGTCCTGATGGTGGTTTTATGTCCTGTTTTCTGACCCTACCTTCACACACCAGTCTCCACGGATCCAGGCCAGGTTTGGTGATGCTGGTACCCCATAGCCTACAATTCCTCCTCTTGACATTGGAGCTTTTGGGCAAAATGGAAAATCCACTTCTTCCTTCCTTGCTTCTGGTTTCTAGGGACCTCCACGCTCCCGCCCCTGCTTACAGAACTGTCCCTAACCCTCCCCCCGCCCCCCCCCAGCACCCGCTCGTCACCGGGGCATCCTGAGCTGGGCAGAGCGCGTCATCCCGAGGGGTAGTAGGGAACGTCGCTGTGGTAGTTGTAGTCGGGACACACTTTCTGCACCAGCCTGTAGTCTATGCTGTAGAAGGTGATGTAGATGCAGATGACTTTGAAGGGCTTTGAGCAGACCCAGGAGACGTGACTTTGCGTGTGCTCGTGGTAGCAGGTCTTAGATGGGTCGTAAGTGCAGAGCGTGGTCTTCTTGGCACGATCCACTTTCTCGTACTCCACGCGGCAGTTGAAGATTTTGGATTCTTTGGCCTCGATGAAGATCTGTTGCTCCAGGTCAAACTCCACTGCCTTGGTGGGGGGGACGAGGCTGACGGAGATGTTCCCTTGCCCAGTAGAGTTGTGTCGGAAGAAGACGTTGACCGTACCGTTGCCGTGATCAACCACCTTTCCGGTGATCAAGAGGTTCAACTTCACTGTCTTGATGTTGGAATAGAAATCTCCCCAGCCAAAAATCTTTTTAAGCTTGCCTGAGGCTGGCCCCAAGTCCCTTTGTCCTCTGGGGTGTGGAGCGTGGTCCCGCTCGGACACGTTGTCCAGGATATCCCATAACTCCTGCGAGCTGCTCACCAGCTCCAGGAGGGTCATGTTCTGCAGTAAGGTTGGAGTTAACAGGGACTTTGTAGAGAGCAGCCCTCTCATCTTCTGCACTTGAGCTCTCTCCTGGCTCTTGGGTTCTCCTTGCTCTGCTCCTTTCCCTGGTTCTCCTTGGCCACAGATCACCTGGACAGAGTGACGGGGGAGAGTGAGAGATGGGCGAGGGGTGCCTGCCCTACTTTCCAGAGTCACCCCACTTCTCCAGACATGACCCCATCATCCTCTTTCCCATCCTTGCTTTCCATAATTCCCTTTTCCGTTGCCTTCCCTCTCTCCTCCTCTCTGTAGCCGATTTCCCTGCTGGTACCAGTTTTCCCTGCTCTCCTTCTCCTCTCACGGTCGCTCAGGGAATGGGTGAAGGAGCCGGGATGGTGCCTTTCGCTCCCGGATGGAGCAGCCTGGCAGTGGCACCTCTGCGGGCAGAGCGCTGGCACCTGGGGGCTCTGCAGGTGTTGGGGAGAGGGTGCACTGGGAGAGGACACACACCTGGGACGAGGTGCCCACCTTGTGGCCTTTGCCCCGCGCGTCCCATGGACCCCTCTTGTGCCCCCCAAGCTGTGCCCAGGTGTGGGGAAGCAGCGGGAGGGACGGTGATGCGCAGAGGTGAGTCCTCACCCAGGGAGATGCCCTTCGCCTTCGTCGCGGGCTCCTCTGCAGCCGCTCCGGGGCTGCCGCCAGCCTGGGGTCCCCCCAGACGAGCCCAGACTTGGGGGGCTCCGGGCTGTGGGCGCCGGGGGGCTGCGAGGGTGCCCGGTGGGATGCGGGTGCCGCAGCCCCAGCGCCCTGCGTGCCCAGCGCCCCCCGGGCTGCGAGGGGCTCCCCTGGCCGGGGAGAGCAGCGGGCAGTCGGGGTGGGGGGCGGCCTGCGGGGCTGTGCCCGAGCTCTGCCGGGGGGGCTGCAGGTTTTGGGGGTGATCGGGAGGTGCCCTCCCCCCCCGCCCAGCCGTGCCCGCTCGCTGCTGCAAAACAGCAGAAGTTTTGGGATGCGCGTTTTCCCCAGGGCTGGGGGGGTGGAAATGGGGCTGGAACGGGGGGTTAAATCGATCTGGGAGGTGCTCCTGGCTGTGCCCCCCCGTCCCTTTGCCCCCCCAGCGCTCACCAGCAGGGAGAGGCTCCCCTGGAGGAGGAGGATGCAGCTCCGAGCGAGATGCATTTTCCAGCCGGTGCCGCCCGCCCTCGCGGATCGCGAATGTCCAGAGCCTCGCGGTGGGGTTTTATTTTTTTCCTCCCTTTCCCTCCCTTCTGTTTGAGCCGGGGACGTCAGCGAGGGGCAGGGGGTGCCCCCCCTTCCCAGCCGCTCCCAGGGCCCCCCCGGCCCGCGGTGGCCCCGCAGCTCCCGGCCGGGAGCGACTCCCCCGCCCGCCCCGCTGCCTCGCGGAGACTCCGAAACTCCGCTCCATCCCCCCCCGCCCCCCACCCCGCTCCCCCCCAGGTGCTGGAGCCGAGCCTCCGCCTGTAACCCTTTGCTGCCCGCAGCCTAGCGCACCCGCCCGGAGGGGATGGGGGGGGAGGTCTAAGGGGGTGATGGGGAAGCAGGGAGGGGGTCCCAGGGGATGAGGGGGGAGGCGGAGGGTTCCCAGGGGGTCACTGGAGTCCCAGGAGGTGATGGGGGACGGGGGAGGGGTGGGGGTGCCAGGGGGTGATGAGAGATTTGGGGAGGGGGTCTCAGGGGGTGATGGGGGGGCCAGTGAAGGGTGGGAGTTCCAGAGGGTGATGACGGGGATAGGGAGGGGGTCCCAGGGGGTAGTGGGGACCCGGAGAGGGGGATCCCAAGGGGTGATGGGGCCCGGGGAGGGAGTCCAAGGTGGTGATGGGGTCCCGGAGGGGGAAGGGGACCCAGGGGGGCTCAGTGAGCTCTGTGGGGGCACTGGAGGAAAGGGCTGGGGAGCCGTTGTGAAGAGGAGCCCCCACAGGAGCATCCTGGGCTGGGGGTGAACTGGCTTGAAGGGAACAAAGCGGGGTGGGGGGACACTGGTGGTCCCACCGGGATCACTGGCAGCCCTAGGAGTGGCTTTATCTCACTCCGGGAGAACAGGCAGGATTGTGGCATCAGCCTCTGCCCCATCCCACTCCCTCCAGTCCCTCCAGTCCAGCCACTGCAAAAAGGCAAAAGGCTTCGTATGGGACACGGCCGTGGGGCTGGCGACAGGGGCACCGCACGGGGCTCTGTCCTTTGGGAGGTGATGGGAGACTTTTGGGGCCTGGGTTTATTGGGGAGGTTTCATTTTTGTTCTTCTGACACCGGCTGCTGCAGCGATGCTCCCCACCGCCCCGTGTGTGCCGTCTTCTTTCCCTCCCAACCCTTCAAATCACAGAAAGCAGAGAGAATTGTAATATTTCTGTGGTCTCTTGATGCTGGGGTCTGCGTGTGGCCCTTTCGACCTGCTCGAAATGGATGGGGACCTTTTCTCTCCTCCCTGGAGGGGTCAGTGTCTCCTTTGCAAAAGGCACAGCTGGGTAGGGAGGTTATTTTGGATTTATTTGTGATTTTGTGTTTATGGGCGCGCGTGTGGGATCTGGGCAATCGTGTTCTCCCCTTCCCTCTGCACAGTAGGGGTGGGAGGTGGTGAATTGTAGCCGTGCCAGGGCATCGCTCCTCTTTGACTTGGAAAAGCATAAAAGGAACAGGGAAATGCAGCCCCTGCTCCCCCAGCCGAGCGATGATGGGCAGCTCTGCATAAAAAGCAAACAGAAGCTGCTGCTTTGCTGCTCCAGAAAGGATTCACTCATGGTGGGTTCTGTCCCACCGAGGCAGCCGTTGTCCTTCCCCATCTCTCAGGAGGAGAAGTTGCTGTACAAGGAGTCACTCGCCAGGGACAGGGCTAGAATTAAAGCCAGGATATTCTCAATCCCAAGGCAATGATTCCTCTCCTTTGCATCACGTCACCTTCCTCTCTGTGTGCTTCCCGCACCCCCCTCTTCCTCGGGCAGCCAGATCTCGCGGCGATGCCAGAGATGGCACAAAACCGGGGGAAAGAGCGCGCTGGGAGATGCAGGATGCTCTCGCCCAGTGCCTTGGGAGATGCAGGATGCTCTCGCCCAGCGCCCTGGGAGATGCAGGATGCTCTCGCCCAGCGCCCTGCCAGGGCTTCCATCTGCCCAGCAAACGGGTCCAGCTCTCGACTGTGCTCGTGGTGCTGGGATCTGGGCAAGGAGGTTTCTCTTGCAGCTTTGGCGAGGGGAGGAAGGTGGGGGGCAGGTCTGTGCGGTGGCTGCTGCCCAGTCACCTCCTGGTTTGTTGGAAGCCCGGAGTGGGTTGGAGATGCCACCTTGAACAGATGCCACGGGAGTTACCTGGGGGTGCGATCGCCTTTTCTTGGCGGTTGAGCAACCTGCTTGGTGGTGACAGCACTCGCTCCCTGGAGCAGTGGCGTTTTGGGGCAGGGGAAGACAAGAGCCCTCCTTAATGCTGACACGGGGGGTGAGGAGCCCACTGAGCCCAGTTCTCCCGGCCAACCCGCGCCAAAGGGAGCAAAAAAGTGATGAATCCCTAAAAAAAGTTTCCTGGTAGCCGGGGCTGTTAAGCTCCAGAATATTCATGCAAGAGCAGTGCTGGAGGGACCCCGGGGCCTCCTAAAACCAGAAGGAATACAGCGTTGGGGAGGATATACAGCGGCACTAACGCTGTCCTGGCCCCAGCGGTGTGCTGGGTACCTTTAATGGGCTGCACGTCGCTAACGACTGTGATTTCAATAAAAGATCTTCATAAAACTTCCAAATGCCTCTGCCACCACCTGCCTTTCAATCACTCCTGGCACTACATCACCTGCGCAGCCTTCCCAGAGCCGTCTGTGCCGCCTGGGCTTGGGTCCGTGCTGCTCTCCCCCCGTGCCGGCTGCTTCCCACCTGTTCCCACGCTGGCTCTGGGTGCTGCGGCGCTGCTGGGGAGCAGCTCGGAGCTCAGATTTGGCTCCTCACAGCTCAGCGAGGCTGAGCTGAGGTCAGTGCGGCTCAGGATGAGGAGGAAGAACAAGGGATAAAAATGATTTAATGTGACTCTCTGGGTTTCCTGGTGTTTGGAGGGAGCTGGGGACTGGAGTGACATAAAGAAGGACTGATTTAGGAGCTGCTCCAGCTCGTCTTGTGCTGAGATGGCTCCCTCGGGAGCTCCTTAAATAGCCGGTGCGTGGTGAGCATGGGGCTGGCGCTTCCACCTTCCCAGGGCGGTGATGGGGATATGTCCCCTGGTCCAGCTCGGGGACGGGGCCCATCCAAGGGCTCTGCTCGTTGAACATGGGCTCCTGCACCGCCTGTGCAGAAACGGGGCCTCAAGGGTGGAAATAAAACCATCCAGGTGAGTCCTGGCCCAGCTTTTAGGGACAGATTTCCTTTCAAACACCAGCAAGTACGTTCCTGGTGCTGCAAAATCCGAAGGCATCGGGGTGGGAGGAGGGAAGGGAAAGGCTGGGTGCTGCTCGCAGCAAGTCTAAAGAAAACTCTTTCCCGAGAAGCTTCCAGGCCGGGATGGTGGCGGGGTTGGACGGAGGTCCCGGCCCATCGCGGGGCGGCTGGTGGGGATGGGCCGAGCTGGAGCTGAGGTTTCAGTGCCAGCTTTGCTCGGCTCAGCTGGTGGTGCCTAAGTGGGATTTGTTCTGCTGGGGTTGGCAATGATGGAAGATCCAGTGACCACAATTTCTCCTTCCTTGTGGTCCTGGGAGAGGCATTCCCGGGCTGCAGGGGGTGACGGGGCTTTTCCAGCTGCGCCAAGCACAAAGGGGGCTCCAGAGGCAGCTGCGAAATCTCTGGGATTGCCCACATTTCCAAAATCAAACCTTTCCCACGTGTTCCTGGCGCTTTGAGAAACATTTTTCCCTGGTTCTGGGGATCCAGAGCTCTGGAGGGGACATTCTTGCACCTGCAGGGTTGGTTTGGGAGGATGGAGGATGCAGCCTCCCCCCTGGTGCTGCTGCGCATCCCTCCCGGGGGAGCAACCCGGGCTACAGGGGAGCATCTGAGATTCCTTTTGGGGGTGATTTATGGGAGGCTGAATTGCCGGCAGCCCTGGCCCTGCCGCCAGGCCCTCGCTCAGCCCAGCTCTTCAGCTCTTTTCCTGGGTTTCTGTTGCCCCCTAGTGGGACCCTGTGCTGGGAAGCCGCGCTCAGCCCGGGGGGTGCTGGGCGGGGTGGGGGGGGGGGGGTGCAGCTCTGCCGGGAATGCTGAGCTCTGGGAGGGAGGGGAGAGGCTCTGCCCAGCTCCTCCCGTTCACCGAGGCAGCTTTCGATTCACGCATCTTATTTTCTGAAAGCATATTTTTGTCAGCAGAATTAAAGCTGGAAGGAGAAAAGAAAGACAAAAAAGGCCAGGAAGGGGCAATATCTACTTAAGAAGTGACCGGGGGTGCAGGTGTGCGCTGGGGGCGGGGCTGGCTGCTGGGGCATCACCGAAAGCCAGGGAGAGGGTTTGGCCGGGAGCTGCTGGGCATCTCCTGCCAGGAAGGTGGCAAAAACATCTCCATGCGAGAAGGCAGCTCAGCTGCACGGGAAACACATTCTGTGGGGTCCTGGTGGCTTTTGCAGGATGCCAGGCAGGTGCCCATCACCAGAGGGAAAGGGCTGGGCTCTCTCTTGCTGTGAAGGGGGAGAGATGCGTCAGGACGGAGCTGTTTGGCATCTGCTGCCCCAGCAAACCCACGGTGCTGCTCTTGCAAAGCTGGAGCAGCTGCTTGTGAAGCGGCGCTGTCAGTGTGAGCGCCAAGGAGCGAAAAAACCCGACCCCGAGAGCGAAGATGCTCTGGGAGAGACAGCAGAGATCGGGAGGTCAGGGAGACCGGCTTACACCGAGACTTAAAAGAGGCAAGGGAGCACAGCGAGAGCGGGAGCCCAGCCTTCAAACAGCTGACAGCTGTGAGGGGAGGAAGATAATTAATTCAGGTGTTGATTAAGAAGGATATCCAGCCTGGGATGCTGTGCATCCCCTGATGCAGCCCTTTCCCCTTCCAGATACTCTGGGAAAGAGGCTGCCATCCTGACTTTTATTTTGCAGCCCAAGGTTATTTGGCCACAGCGAGATCTCAGCTCAGCTCCACCGAGCTGTGGTTCAGCGCTCTGGCTCCTGCGGCTTCTCCAGGAGCTGCTGGGTGAGCTCTGCCTTCCCGGGCTGGGCTGGTGCACAGGGATTTGCTCCAGGACCCGGGGAGCAGGGGGCACTGCTGGCACCCCAACGGGTACGAAACGTGGGGAACTCACACTGTGCTCTCACAGAGCCTCTCGTTAGCAGACAGCAAAATATTTCTGCAGACTCACAGATACAGTTGCTGCCAATTGATTTGAGTTTGGGGATCCAGGAGCAAAGGTGGGGGGAGAAGGCAGGTTCCTGGGTGCCAGGCAGAGGCGTTGTCTGCAGCCTCTGCAGGACAAGATTGCCCCCACAAAGCATCTCTGTGTGTGTGCAGGCATCTTCTGGCGCTCGCGTACCTAATGCTGCTCTGTTTTCTTTAATAAACGCACAGGGAAGGGATGTTCGTGCTCTGGGCTCCACTGCTGTCCTGGGGAAAGTTCTCCTAAACCCCTCACCCGAGTCCAGCTGCAAGAAGGGAGGTTTGGAGCCACGGGCCCCATCTCCGTCTGAACCTTCCCAACCAACCAGGTAGGATCCGTCCTGCTGGAGCTCATGACCCAGGTACCTCCATCGGGCACTTTGGCTTTGCCTTTAGAATGCGCCCGGCTACTTTTATGGGTACTAAAATACAAAATTATGTTCCTCCTGGGAAAATGGTCTCTAATTCCCGCTCTGCGCTCTTCCCAGCCACGCACACAGCCCACTCTCCTCCCTTTTCCGCTAATGAAGAACAATCACCTCCAAAAGGTGACACCGCGCTGCGGCGCCTTCGCCGAGGCTGAGACACCTCTTGCTGAGGCTGCAGGAGCCGATTCGGATTTTTAAGTGGGAAAACAAATGCGAAGGTTCCTCCCCATTTCCTTTTTCTCTTGTGGACACCTGCAGAGAGGGGGGGTCCTAAAGCACGGGGGGGACACGACGGTTTGGTGAGACTTTGCCTGAAAATAGAACAAATCTGAGGGTGTGGGTGAAGCCGCAGCCCGGTGCCCGCGCTGGGGATGCGAGCGGGGACGCAGCGCTGCATCGGGGCGGCGGGCTGAGATGCGGGGTGCGCGGCGGTGGGGACGGTGGGCTGGGGAGGGACTGGGGGTCAGTCCTGCCTTCCCAGGGCCAGGGGGAGGCAGAGGAGGCAGAGCCGAGCCAGCCCTTCTGCAGCGCGACTGCAGAGGGAGGCAGGGAGCCGCGCTGGGCTCGCTGGGGCTCTGGCTGCACCCAGCGCTGCCAGGAATGCGAGGGCAGCGAACCCCCAAACCCATCGGCCTGGGGGCGCTGGGGGGCTGCTCCAACCCGCTTTCCACAGCACCAGGTTGTTTATGGCCCAGAACGCGTGGAAAAATTAAATAACCTCAGAAACTTCCAAAATACCGTTCTGCAAGGAAAATTCCTGCTTACCCTGGTAAAGCTGGGGCGGCGGCGAGGGGGGAGGTGTCCTGGTTTGGTGCCCTGTGGAGAATCTTGATGATTTTTCATCTCCTTTTGAGATTTTTCATCTCCATCTCCTTTGGGTTTTTCATTTGGTTTTATCCAACCAAATGGGAGAGAAAAGATATATCTTGCCTCTGCTCCGAGGGGTTGGAGATCGGATGCTGGGAGCTGTGGCTGGGTGCCCCAAGGTGCTCGGCCCCACTGGGTGTCCAATCCCCCCAGCTGGGGATGGGTGGCTCTGATTTCCCTCCTCCCCTCTGGGGCTGAATATCATTCCATAAAAATAATCAGAAGCAACTGGAATCTCTCTGGGAAAAGAAATAATCCCAGGGAAAAAAGAGCTGTGCCAGGGGAGTGTTTGTGTAGAGAGTTGGTTTGGAGCCCTGAGCAGCCCTCCCCTGTGTTTTGGGTGTAGAGGGCAGGAATTTTCTCAAGGAAAGGCTTTGATTTTACCTGCAAACCCTCTCCTGGGACGGCAGAGTGGGTGCAGGTGGCCAACACAACCCCAGTGCCCCCAAACCACAAACCTTGGGGTAAGAAAAGCCATTTACGCTGCACGTTCAGGCGACACGGGGCGTTCTGGCTGAGTCGCTGGTGGAGGTGACGGCTCGCATCTCGCACAGCATCTCCTCCCTCCAGAGCAGGACGGGCATTAACAGCTCATTTCTGCTGGGCTCAGCAAACCGCGCTGCCCGTGGCTTCCCAGGACAGATCGGAGATGATAAATTGGAGATGAAAAGGGTTCACGTCCCAGTAGCATTTTACCGGGTCGCGTCCCCTATTTACATCATGGTCCTATCACGGTGAAAAGGCAACACAAACACGATACCATCTATTAGCACAGAAACTGCACGCCTCGCAGCCCCATTTCTTGCCAGGCTTTCGGAGTGGGGCAGCGCTGAATTAAATTAAAACGATCAGTGAAAACGCTGCGATGCCTCCAGCCAGGCCCCAGTGCTTTGTGTGCCTTTAGAAGGATGGGGACAAGAGATCCCTGCGTGCAAAATGCCTTGGGTGCTGTTTCAGTCTGGGCAGAGGAGAGGCTGAAATCTTTACGGTTCGCTGCTCAAGCCACGAGGAGAGGAAAATCCTCTTAGCAGCGAATCTTGGTGGCTCAAGGCTCAGCTTTGGCCCCAAAAGAGCAACCATCAGCAGCGATGCTGCGTTAGGATGGGCTCCCCCAGCCCCAGTGGCCGTGGCTGTTGAACCCGGAGCCACTGGAGTCCAGGTGCTTGGTGAGGTTTCTTGGGAGAGGTCATTCCTCCTAGGAGAGCGGCAGAGGCAGCGCCTCTAAACAGCTCTCGTGCCCTAAAACCTGATGTGATTTTTTTTCAGCTGCATTAGTTGTTCTAAGAAGAAATCCCTGCCCTCAATCCCACCCTGCCCATCGCTGTCGTGGGGGAAATCCCACCCGGGGGCGCACGCTCTGCCAGCGTCAGTGGGGTGTGTGAGCAGGACCACCCATCCCACCCCGTCCCCACTGCCGTGCAGCAGCGATCGCGCTCTGCCTGGGTGCTCGGGGAGACCTCAGATGCCTTCACCAACCCAATCCCATGGAAATGCGTTTGTGTGCTGTGCAGCGGAGGCTGGTGGTGCTTGGGGTGGCCGGGCACCTTGGAAGGGTGGCTATGGACTCCTTTACTCCCAGATTTCCTCATAAGAATTAGAAATGTACATTTCTAGCAGCGCACATGGAGGGGCGGGTGGCAGAGGGCCAACAGGCGAGGCGAAGGGTAGGTACTCGGTGCTGCGCTTCCAGCGCTCACACTCCATCAGCAGCCTGGGTCAGGTCCAAGCCGGGGGCGGCCACGCTGGCCGAGCGCAGCCCTCCTGTTCCGGGGGCTCGGAGTGGAGCAGCTTTCCGTCCCAGGGATCAGGTTGCCCGGAGCAAGAGGCCAGGGCCAGGTGTTTTGGGCTCATTTTGGGGTGCAGGTGGGGGAATTGGCCATTGGGCTGAGCAGCACGGGGGCTGGGGGGGCTGTGCAGGAGGAGGGGGTGAATGAGGCAAGAGCTCATGGCTTTGTAGGAGGAGGCGACCACGCTTTGCGTTGCGGTGTCTGGTTTTAAGTTGGGGGGAGGGGGTTGTTGGAACTGGATGGCCTTTAAAGACCCTTCCAACCCAAACCATTCCATGATTCTATGAAACCCCAAGTGAAAATATCACAGCAACTGCGAGTACCCCGTGCCCTGTGGGCTCTGCTCCCCCTGCCCCTCCAGCTGCCTCATTCCCACCGAGGAGCAACAAACCCAGCCAAAAAGCTGCAAATCTCTCCCTCGACACCTGCACTTCCAGCCCAGCTTTGTCCCCGAGGAGGGTTGGGGTCACGGGGGCAGCTGGTCTGGCTCCCGGGGGTGCCCAGGCACTGGATGGGCTGTGATTGATGAGCAACTCCCCTGCCCTCCGGGGCGACGCGTGGCAGCGTTGCTTGTTGAAGGGCCTGGGGGGAATTTCTGCCTTTCTTTAGGCTTCACTTCTCAGTTTGCTGGGTTTGAAGCCTTCCTGCTTTGCTTGAGATGGCTGGAGGGTCAGTGGGGGGAAAGCAGCTCTTAATGAGCAAAGAGGCTGCCACGCTGTTCCCAGCCATGGTGGTTCTTTTTGGTGTGATAGCACCCATCTCACCCTCAAAACAACCCCTTTGCTCTCTGCAAACCCCGCTGCCAAAGCCAGCCCCGGCGCTCGCTGTCGTGGGAGGGGGCAGAGCACAGCGCATTGTGCGAGCTTGTGTTGACAAGCTCAGACTCCCCAGGGAATAACCCAGATGGATTTGCTCTTGGAAAACCACGCTTCGGATAACGATGTGGCTTTCCTAATTACTGCGATGGCCGGATCCCAGACAGCGGAGAGCAGCTCATGGATCCTGGCCAGTTTGAAGCAGCTGAGGCTCGGGGTCCGCCGATGCTCTAATTCACTGGGCGAAGCGGCGAGCGGCCTCTGTGCAATGGCCTCGAGCTCCAGCAGCAGCACAGGGGGCGATTCATGGGGGCTGGGGAGGAAGGAGGAGTTGTTACATCAGAAACTCTCTCCGTGAATGCAAGATTGTCTTTTTTTTCCTCCCAACTGACTGGAGTCAAAGATGAGCCTGGGCGGGTGTTGGGGGTGCTCGCTTAAGGGTGACAACCTGGGCCGGTGGCAGCCGTGGGAGAAACACCCAAAAGTGGAGCTTGTAAAGGTCTGTGGGGGCATCGCGGTCCTTGTCCAGTCCTTTTCCCCACCCTCCTTCCCGCTGGTGGAGGATTCGTGCACGTCCTTCACCAGCAGGCGAGTGGCCAGGGGTGGGGGCACGGTTCCCCACCAGCGATCACCTCTTGCCGAAGGCTGTGGTTGGAGACTGTCCCTCTCCGGCCGGCAGAGCCGTGCACCCTGGGGAGGGGGAGCCCAGGGCTGCCTCCCTCTGCCAGCGCCTGTTTATGCATTTTATCCAATTACTGCTTAATGCAAAATGCATAAGGAGCCCTTGGAGCGGGGACAGAAGCCCACGGCTCGGCTGCGCTGTCCTCGCAGAGCTGATCCTTTAGGACAATTTCCAGGCTCAGCTGAATGACTTTATGAGAAGATTTCTCTGCCTTTCTTTTTCCTTTGTTCCGAATAGTCGCTGGTTACATTTTTTTTCTCCGATTTGGGAACAAACCCCGTGTCCGGAGACTGAATTTGCTTCACCTCAGCGTCCCAACCGCTGCATTTCAGCGAGGCTTTTGCTACTGGATTAAAAAGCTTTTGCACCGGGGGACTGGGGCTGCTTTAAGAGGTCTGGAGCTGCCCCTCCTTGAACACCAAAAGTTACCGGAGGCTCTTGGAAAGCCCAAACCACCCCCGGCATCGCGGCCTCGCAGCTGACACGGTGGGGTCCGACCTGCGGCAGGAAAGCAGCAACTTGTACGAGCGAGCCCTGTTGTGGCTTTTGAGGTTTTAGCAAGTTAAAGCAACAAATTGTCCATTTAAGTGAAACCTACCCTGCAGCCCAACCCCCAGGGGACCCCTGAGCCCGAGCCAAAATCCGAGAGAGAAAAATCAATCATTATTAGTGGGAATCAAGCAAACTCCAAAGCTTTTTCTCTTTTATTCCCTTGGCAAATGCCTTTCTTTGGCTCAGATTTGCACATTCTTGTTTCCAAAGTGGACAAAGAGATAGGGATGAGGATGCGTTTCCCAGCCCCCGCGGCCGGGTTTCAGCCCAAAGGAGAAGCGGAACGAGGCCCTCAGATTTCTCTGTCGTTTTAATAGAGATGCGCCCGGCGAGATGATCAACCACAGACCTTCTGCAAGCCTGGCAAAGAATTTTTCCAGCCTAATTGGATTTGCTTCCCCTGTTTCTGCAGCTTGTGTGCTTCTTATTTTCTTATTTACAGAAAACATCTGTCTGAGCAGCGACCAGCCCGGAGGTGGGAAATCAGGGCCTGGTGGCTTCTTCGGTCTACGTGGCCGGGGCAAAAGCCCAGCTCTGCAGAGAGAAACCGTGGTGGCCCCACTGCTCTGGGGAGAACAGTGTTTCACAGGAGACGAGCTGCCCTCAGAAGCCTCCTGGCACCTGACACTGGTGGTAAAAAGCACAATTGCAAGGAAAAAGTAGGTAAATCCTGGCTGAAATCAAACCTTCCAGGAAGGCAGGAGCTGCCTCCTCCCCAGCCCGGTGTAAGGGGCAGGGAAAAGCCAGGGATCATATTTCCAGGTAAGGAGCAGACCCGCAGGAAGGGAGAGAGTGGTAATGCTGACTAAGCCAGTTATCACAGCTGCCATTAACCCGGGTAATTAATCTCAGTGCTTGAACGTGATAGAGGTCAACGCTTTCTGAGCTGGTCGGGGGATGCGGTGATGTAATCGCTTTGGAGATGCGAATTCTACGCATCCGCACCCCGCGCCCACTTCTGCTCCTTTTTTATGGCTTTGGCAGGCCTTTTCCTCATCTCCTCCGCTCCCAGGGAGCTGAGGCTGCTGGGTTTTGCACCGGCCATGGCAGCAGAGACAAACCCTTTGTCTCCCTTTCCGTGCCCGACGGGGCTGGGGTGCGCACGCGAGGCGGCGCGGGGGGCCAGCTGTGCGCAGCCGATGGGCGACCTGGCTGCAAAGCCCTGGCTGCAACATCGCGTCGTTGGGTGGGAAAGGGGAGGGAACTGAGCCAGAGCGGGGGATTAATCGGGTAAAATCATGCAGCAAATTCACGGCAGCTGGAAATCAAATGCATCCTCCCCAGTGCCCCATTAACCCCAGAGCATCCCCCTCCTTCCCGGGCACCTCGCTGAAAGCTCTGCCCTATAATTAACAGCAAGGAGGTGAGAGCCAAGCTCCCAAACACCCTTTGTCCTGGTGCTTTTGGATTGCAAGAAATAGGATAAGTAAAAAGAAATCATCAATATGGAGGGGGTTTTGAGTCTCGGTGGCTTTTGTTTGTGATAACGTGAAGAGGCGTTGTGTTCCCAGACTGTGGGGCCCCGCGGTTCCGACACACGGTGCTGCCTGGGTGTTTTTATTTGTACCATGAGGCACCGCTGGCAAAAGGAGCCCCTGGTTGGTGAGCAGAGGATTGGCTACTGATAGCAAAGTGATTTACCGCGAGGCTCGGGCCAGCCAGCTCCAGGAGTGCTTTTACGTGGTGGCCTAATGGTTATTAATTTGTCTGGAATTTAGTGTAATGCTATTAATCCTGGTAGACTTGTTGGGTATTTAATGCAAATATTTTAAGTGCTTCTGTGGGATTCTTTCCCCGGGAATGCTGTGTCGAGCAGCCCGCATGCACAGAGCAGCTCCTGTTTCGATGGACATTTCAATGTGTTCCCCCTCCTCGGAGCCCGAATAACCCAGCTGTGCTCTTCCCCATCCCCTCGGGCAAGGCTCCGGGCTTGTCCAGCATCCTTATCCTCTCTGCCGGGAGGTTTCAAATTCCTCTTCTATTTTCCAGCCCCGAACATCTTTCATCTCCTCTTCTTTACCAGAGCCACCGCATTGCCGTATCCCAGCGCTGCCCATCCCGCTCCCTTGGGCCAACCCTTTGCTTTCTCCCCCGCTTTCGTTCCTCGCTCTCCGCCGCTGGCTGGCAAGCTGAGCCATGTGTTTCTGTTTAGGTGGCCCGACAGATTGAGGGCTCCAGCTTTCTTGGTGGGAAACACGGCTCCGAAAGCCTGGAAACGTGTGAAGGTTGCAATCTGATTCCGGCTGCTCCCGCTCCCCCTCCCCTCGGTCCCTGCAGGGACAGCGCAGCTGATGCCAGAGGGGAGGAAACAATCCAAACCTCCCAGAGAAACTGGAATTGTGTGTAGGATTTTATCCAGAAACTGAATAAATCACAGGATGGGGCTGGGAGAGCCCAGGTTCCTCCAAGGGATCAGCTCCCAGGTCTGTGGCTGGAGCGCGCTGGCTCGGGGGGGTCTGGGCTGCACACCCAGAGCCCCAAATGTGGGGGGAAAGGCTGGGACAGCAGCTCCGCGCGCGAGGGCACGCGTTTTCCGTGCACGGGCAATGGAGCCCCAGCTTGACCCCCTTGGGGGGCTTTAAACCCCGTGTGGTTGAGCTGAGCTGCTGTGAGGCTTCTCCACCCCATTGCAACGGGAACAGCAGAGCATCCCTGGGTGCTGGGGGCTCCTTCCCGCCGCCCCCGAGGGCGAGCCAACGCCTCTGCCCCCTCCTGGGCCAGCGGGCAGTGCTGGTGGGAGACAAAGGGCCCTTTGAAGGGTCTGGGGATGTGAGTCAAGGGCTGGCCGTGCCCCCAATGGAGGGGCGAGCTGTGCGCCTCAATCGATGGCTTTATCCTTTATTTTCTATCTTTGCTCCGTCTGGAGCCACTCGGTGGGAAGCGGAGCCGGGTGCCTGGCGCTTTGGTCGGCCGAGGGCTGACACCCCTCGCTGCTCGGGATCGTGGCCACCACCAGCAGCTCCTCCGGCCCCTCGTGTGCACCGACACACGGTGTGGGGCTTGGTGGGCATCTTGGCTTGGCCACGGGGGTCTTGCACGGCTCATCCCCTGCTTGTGTCTGGCTGGAGCCAGGGTTTCCAGCCTCCCGTGGCTGGAGGAAGGCGAGTGGGTTGCCTCTCGTGACCTTCCTACTGAGCCAAATATTGGGGCTTGGCTCCCACTGTGGCTGCACACGAGCAAGCATTTCTTTCCCAGTGAAAAAGTCTTTCTGAGAATAAGAGGGGGAGAGAGGTTCTTTCCATTCTTCCCTTTCCCAGAGCTCTTGGGAATAGGTGGGTCTGGAAATACCCCCAACATGAGTGCCCATTGCCAACTCGGGTGCAGCCGGGTGATGCCGACCACACGTGGACGGACCCCGTCCCACAGCGTTGCAGTCTCATTCAACTGGGAGAAGGAGGGTTTGCAGTGTGGGATTGAATCACAGAATCATGGAATGGTTTGGGTTGGAAGGGGCCTTAAAGATCATTCATTTCCACCTCCCTGCCATGGCAGGGGGATCTCTTGCTGTTTACAGGGTGGGACACAAGGCCACCCCAGGGTACTGGGCGTGGGGTTCCTCTTGAAACCATTTCAAGAGAAAAGTGTCAAGGGTCAGCCCTGCCTTTTTTGCTGAATGATTCCTGATGGGAGCTGAGGGTTTTCCAGGAAAAGGGTGGTTGGAGAGCACGCTCATCCCCAGGCTCTGCTCACAGAGCCCAGCTTGTTCCCGGCAGCGGCCGCTTCGCGTTCACTGCCCATTTGGAGAGTGGTGGGAGCAGGCGAGCACCATGCACCAAGGCTGCGCTGCTCCCAGGAGTGCTGGTCTTTCCAGGCGGGAGAGCTCTTGGTTTCAGAGCAGAGGCAGGAGCAGAGGTCCCGCTCTGGCCCCGCTGGAGCGGCGCGTGTTGCCGGAACGCTCTGGCGAGCAGGGCTGGCATTTGGCCACCGTGCCCGGGTGGCTGCGGCTGCTCCCGGCCAGATGTGCTGGGACTGCAGGCAGCTCGGTTCCCAGCATCTGCTCCTGCCTCAGCCTGGCCCCCAGGCACCGCTCTCCGCGGGCGGCACATTTCCCTCCCGCGTTCACCGACGGGGCCAACAACAACAGCGTTGGTGGTGAATGGCCCGGGTCTCTTCCAAACCCCACCCCCACCCCCGGGTCTCCTGGCTCACCATGGGCTGTGGGAGGATGGGAGCCCCGATGCCTTCAGGAGGTCGGGACAAGGGGGGAGAAGCAGATATCAGGGCTGGTCAAGCTGCGCGGGAGGCAGGGGTGCTGGAAAGATGCTGCAAGGGGGTAGGGAATAATCCAGGGTATTTATAGGATTCCCAGCCCTATGTGTCCAGCATCTCACCTGCACAGGCACCACCTCCAGCCAGGGACCGGGGCACGGTGAGGTTAAACACTGAGGCTTTGTGCCTTCTGCTCTCCAAGAGGACATCGGTGTTGAAAGCAGAATCTGCAGTGCCAAGGTAGGAGAAATGGTCTTACAAAAATAAATGGTGTGGGTCACTGGAGTTTTTTGGAGGAACTGAGTGTTTACATGAGTGCTTGGAGGCTTGGCTGGGCTTTGTGCCTGGGGAAAGGGTCCTGCAGCAGAGGCTGAGCTCAAGTTCACTAAGATTAGGCTGTTGTTTGCCTGGCTCTGTCCTTGGCTGCGCTGGTTCCCTTTGACACACACAGGGCCAATCCGAGAGCAGGACGTGATGGGCTGTGAGGCTGCTCTGCTCGTGGTTTTGTCCTGACCGTTGGTGTCTCTGGGTGCTCTCTGCTTCCAGACACCCCGTGAGAGCTGCTGGTGGTTGGATGCAGCAGGAAGCAATGCTCGGAGTCCAGCCAGGTGTCCTCAGGGATGCTTGGAGGTCCTGGCTCTGGGTGGTCCTTGCCCAAAGCTGGGGCTATCGGTGGGGAGGCTGCGGCATCAGAGGTCGGGAGCGCTGCCAGCGCCTTCTCTGTGCCTTAATTAGCAGCGTTCCTCGTGCATTTGGGCATCCCTCGTGTTGGGAGAAGGATGTCATTTGTTCCTCCTGCTTATTCTTCCTTTTGAAGTCATAATCCTCCTGCCCTGACATCGCAGCCGCTCCCACCGTGGGGAATTGCGATGCCACGCAGGCAGCTGGGACCAGCCAGGGGCAGGAGCCCCCGCACCTCGCCAGGGCGGCAAAGCCCCGTCCAGCTGTCCCGATGACGAGGGAGCCACAAACGTGACACGGGGACGGAATTGATTCGGCTCAGTGCCCACTCCGTGCGAGGCTGAGCGGCCCCGGGAGCAGCAGCTCCTCGTCCGCCCCATGGCACGCTCTGCCCTGGGCTGCTTTCCCCACGGAACTGGAACAAGGGGAGAGCAGCTCCTGGGAGCTGCTTTGTCCCTGCAGGACACACTTAGTTTCACGGATCCAGAGCAGGGATTTGGAGTTTGATTTGCTTTTTTTGCTTTGCTGTTTGATTTGCTTTGCAAAAACAACCAAAAGGTGTTAAGTGCTTGTAATCTGAGCGCAAACACAGCCCTGCTGGCTGCACTCAGGGGCTGGTTTAACGCTTTCCAAAGTGCTTTGGGAACGCGCTGCTGCCTGGTGAAGCATTTGGGATTTGGGCACCAAAACCCCCTTGAACATCATCACATTTTTCCAGGATATGGTGTGAAAGACAACACCCTGACAGAGGTCATGGCTATCCTTTGTTTTGTTGTTAACTTACCGCTCATTCAACTCTTTCAGCCCTTTTCATCCTCTTTTTTTCCCCCTTAGAATAAACGCTGCGTGTTCAGATGCTGGAGCGGGAGCCAACGGCTGCGCTGGCTGCGGGGATGGGTTCCCACAGCCCCACCACCGCCTTCCCTGCAGGGGAACCTTACCAGATGCTGCAAAACAATCAAACAAAGCAACAGAGAAAACCAAAGCCCAGAGGGCAAAGAGGGAAGCGATGGGGAGGAGGCCGTGCTGGAAGAATATAGATTTCTTTTTTGTGTTTTCTAGGGATCTCTGGTTGCTCGGTGGCTGCAAACAATCCCGCAGGGGCTCTCATTTATCCAGGGGTTGCCATCACCGTGTGGGATCCACAGTTGCTTCTGGTTGTTGCATCGCTCCAGAGTGAAAGGGCACGTCCCAAACACGTGTGTGAGCGTGGCCCGGTGGCCTCGCGGCCCCGGCAGCCGCGCCGGCAGCTTTCCTTTCGCCAGCTCCATCCCAAGCTGTTTTGCTGTTGTTTTCTTGTTTACCGATGGGAACGGAGGTCTGGGTTGCTTCCTTTCATCTTTCTTATTGCTCCGCTCCCTGCCAGGGGCAGGCGGATTTATCGCTGCTCCTGGGTTCTGGTTTTGCCTCCGACATCTGCGTTAACTCTTCCCTCGGCCGTGGGGAGCCCCGCTGGGGCGCGCGCTCCTGGGCTGAGGGCGTGGGCAACGGCGCTGGGTGGGATGTTGGTGTCACCGGGCGGGACGCTGGGCTCCTCCGAGGATGCGGCACACACGTGGTGTGCTTTCCCTCTCAGATTTTCCCACGTTGTCGTCCCATCTGTCCCGTCCTCGTATTCACCTGCCACCCCCAGCCCGGGGCTGCTGCCAAGGAGAAAGGAGAGATTCGTGTCCACAAGCTGCGGTGGCTGCGATGTGAGTGCAGACAGATGGAGCCGATCAGCTCCAGTTTGGTCTCCAGGAGCTGCTGGGACCGAACACCACGGCAGTGTCTCCTGCGGGAGCTCTCGCTTCCATGTGATGCTGCCTCTTGTGCAGGCACGGAGGTGTTTCCGTGGCTTTGGGAAGTGAGTTTGAGCGCTAAAAGAGCCCGAGTTTCCAAGTGGAAGCCCTGGGCTGCTCCCAAGTGGTGCTGTTTTATTGGTTTCAGGGATTTAAACTCTTTGCCGGGAACATCGGGGCATCTTTAAAGACCCCCTCGAGCCCTGCCGGGGGTAACACACTGGCTTTTACTGGGTTTCTCCTGCTGCTGTGTGCGGGGAGGGAAGCTGCTCCCTGCTCTGCTCGTAGGTGCCTGGTGTGATAATTGGGTCTAAATTGATTCGAACCGTTTCCTGTGAGTCTCTAGGGAATAAATCTCCTGGACCAATGGATGCCACGAGCGGTGGTTGGAAATCCTGCTGCCCTAAGCGGGGCTCAAGGAGCGTTCTATTGAATCTGCAATGCCTCCCACTTGTCCCAGTTAATCCCAGTTTGAGTGAGGATCTGCAGTTTTCCTGGGTGCTGCGGCTCTGGGCGTGGATCCATGATCCAATGAGCAGGACTAAGCCAAGGTCTGGGTACCCGGGGGTGCAGGCGCTGCCGTAGCCACTCTGCCCCCCATCAGGCAGGTGGCTGAGTTTGGGCAGACACAAGCAGCGCCCCCCTGTCTGCACACCAGAACCTTGTCCATCCTGCCTCCCCACTCTCCAGCTGGAGGTGAAATCCTTTATGTGAAGCATCTGTTGAGCCCAGCCCCGGCTCTGAGTGCCGTGAAGCATTTTTGGTACCTTTGTGGCCTTTCCACATGTCCTCCCCTGCACCCCAAACGCCTCCCAGACCTTCCCCCAAGATCCCCTCTCCCTTTTGGCTTGGTTGATGCTTTTTTGCACAGTCCCATGGCTGGGTTTGGGGAGTTTGCTCCTCCCAGCCGAGGCGCTGGGCTGCCAACCGGAGCTGAGGTTTCTCGGGGCGGGGGGGGCGGTTCTGCTGCCACCAAGGTCCCAGTTTGTATCACCCAGAATACAGAGAAAACCTCCCAGGGCTCCCAAGCGCATCCCTGCTGCTCCATTCCTCTGCCTTTTCTGAATTAATGGGGTCAGGGATTGGATTTGGGGAAACATCCCTCCCGGACAACAAATGAATCCCATTGCAGTCCCTGCTTTCAGAGCCCACTCAATCCCAAGCTGTTCCCTCCGGAGCTCAGGTGCAAGGCTGGAGATTTATTGGCTCGTGGATGTGTCTCTCTCCTGTTATGTGTCTGCCAGGGGCTATTTTACAATGATTTCTTGCTTTCACCTTCTCACCAGCCCTGCGGATGGTGTTTACTAAGTGTATTTTAATGGGCTCACCTTTCACCTTCTGATGAGGCAGGTATTGATCCGGCACAGATCCCTGGGAAAGGCTGCGAAGGGGATGGGAGCCACCCTGGGCTGGGGAGGGGGACGGTGGCAGCTGGGAACGAGCCCATGGCAGGGCTCAGTGTGGAGAAGATGATCGGTTCCTACACCCTTTCCAGGCTGGAAATGGGGCCACAAGCCCCAAAACAGAGATCCTGGCAGTGTTGCTGCTGGGGGTGGTGCTGGCAGCAGAAATGTGGGAGAGGAGCTGGGTGCTCAGCTTCTCCCGTGGCTCCACGGTGTCCGAGGGGGCTTGGCGGGGACGTTCAGAAGCACTTCTAATCACATCACCCAGAGCTGGTGCCCAGAGCACATCCTTCGGGATGCTGTGTTGGTCCAACTGGACCCCTTTGTTCCCAGGATGCTGCACCTCCCCTTCCTTCCCCAGGCAGAAAACCTCAGGGAAATGCTCTCATGGAGCCGGTTTCTCCAGGTTTTGACTGGGACTGGGGACAATGTGTCACCGTGCCTCAAGGAACTCCTGGAGCAGTTTTCTTTTCTCCTTGGGCAGATTTCCTGGGTGATTTGGGGCAGAAACGCTGATGCACGGTGAAGGCAACGCATCCAGCGAGGCAGCGGCCACGCAGAAACACGTGCGGCACCCGGGGCAGGGAACCACGCTGGTCTGGGACCTGAAATTGGGAGCGACGGGAGGTGAGAGGTAAAGGCTGAGATGTCCCAGCTGTTGCCTGCCAGGCCTTGCTAAAATCCCGGGGAAAAGGCAGTTTGGAAGGGTCGTGGGAGGGATTTCACGCCTGGGCTCCGCGCTGCCCGCGGGGCAGGTGGAGGGGAGCGGGACAAGCTCTTGCCAGCAGATTTTGCCCCCAGGTCCCCTCCTGCCCGTGTCTGCCCAGACCCCACCGCTGGGCTGCAGCCCCCACCGCCCTTCCCGCTGCTCGTTGGGGCCAAGGAAACCTCCTGGCTCTTGTTCTGAGCTGCCTCAGCCCTTTCAGAGGCTCCCACGGCCTCAGCACCGAGCAGACTCTGTGCCGCAGGGAGCCGGCGCGGCACGCGGAGCGCGAGGGGCTGCGGGTCCAAAGCTCTACCATAATCCTGCTAAAATAAATACGATGCAGAAACCCAGCAGTGTTTGGCGGGGTCGGGAGAGCAAAGCGATGCTCAAGCAGAGCCGGGGTGTCTGAGGTGGGGAGGGGGTCACAGCAACTCTGCCCCATCCCTGCAGCCCCCCAGGAGCTGGAGGGAGCACGACCTCCCGTGGCTTTCCATGCAGGAAAGCATCCCCGAGGCGAGCACGAACTCCCGTGGCTTTGCCTGTGCTGAGCCCTGGACAGGCAGCACCGTTCGTCCCAGCTCTGCTTTCCCCCCTGGATCCAGATTTTCTCTCTTGGGGTGGGGGCAGAGGAAGGGGGAACCCAAACCCCGCAGTCACTGGAGCAAAGGCAAGGCTGGAGTATAGACCAGCTTTCAGGCCATCAAAAATATTCCCTATCCCATTTATTTTTTTTGGTAAACAGGAAGCTGGGTTTCCATTTCACCCCAAATCTTCACAGAATGTGCCTGTTTTTATAGCAGCTTTTATTTATTTGTTTCTTCCTTTCATTTGGGAACCAGAGAGTTTGCAGCTGACGGGAAGCAGGGGAAGTGTCAGCTGCTCCGAACTGGAATTATGTATACATGCAGTGACTTTCACTGAGAGCCTAAAACCTCCTCCCAGGGGAAAACAGGGATGGAAAAGGGGATAACGTTTCCTCCCGTTCCCACTTGTGCCGGTGCTGGACTTTGCTTGAGAAGAGGTGATGATTTCCCCACGTTGATCCCCGGGCTGGGGGCCCGAGGGCTGATTTATGGAGCAGTAAAACCGAACAGTCTTTGTCTTCATCATCAGTTGGGGATTTTTGTCCCCAGAAAAGCTCATAGACGTGATGTTCCTTCCGGTAAAAATCCCAGCCAAGCAGAAAAGCCCTCCCAGCTACTTAGAGCCTCGTCTTCCCTGCAAAACCCCCTCCCAAACCCCGATTCCCACGGTCCAACACCCGGCACAGACTCAGCCGGGGTCGCATTGCCAAACCCCCCACCCACCCACCGATCCCTGGGGATCCCACGCAGCAGTCGGGGGGGTCTGGCGCCCTCCTTGCACCTCCCAAGCGATGGTTAACGGATCCACATCCGCTCTCTGGCCCCAGCCCCGCTCACCTGCATCCCCCCGGGACCCCCAGCCCTCCATCCAGCCAGGAAGGAACCAGGTGTAGCCAGGATTTAATTTGTTTTAAATTGATGTGGGAGGAGTGGGGGAGGCTGGAAGGTGAAGGGAATATTTCTTGGTTTCTTTGAGAAGCTCTCACTGCACCCAGGGCAGGGGCAGGGAGAGGGCTGTAAGTTCACTTCAATGAGGGGTAAGGAAGCTGTTTGCCTTTCTCCTCCATCCCAGCCAAGGGTGGCATTGAGGCAGTAATGGTTTTCACCTGCCGCTCCTTCAGGTGAGCCTCCTACCACCCCAAATACCCGAAGAGAGCTCGGGGTCGGTGGAGTAGAAGAGCAGGAGTTGGGGAAGCACTGGAGATGCAGGCAGCTGTTGTGCAGAGCAACAGGGCACTGGGATTCAGGTCCTCTGGTGCTTCTGCTTGCAAAGAGAGCAGGAAATTCAAAAAACCCTGTGCAAAATCTTCCACGAGCTCTGCAAGTGCAGCGATGGCTTTGGGATGAGGTGGCACTGCTGGATTTTTGTGGGTAAGACCCTGCTGCTGGGGATGGGATGAGGTTTTGCTGTCCAACCTGCTGAGGCTCTTGGAGAAGCTGCTCTGGGGGAGGCTGAGGATGCCAAACCCGTCCCCTTAGGGTCTGCAGGCAGAGGCTTTGCCTGGAAAGCCAAAGGAGGTGGGGAGGGTGGTGTGGTTTTGGGGTACCACGAAGGTGTTGGGGAGGGGGATGTTCCCAGGCTCCAGAGGAAGAGCAGGAACTGGCAGAAGGTGGCTTTTGCTCAGCTGCAAAGCCAGCCCAGCAGGGAAAGCGAGGGGTGACGTGGTGTTTGATCAGTGCTGAAAGCCTGTCCAGGATGGACAAACTGCTGAGCGCTGCAGCCCCCGAGCATCGTGATTTGCTTCCCAGCTGCTGCACCCCCCGAGCAGCTCCACGGCTGGGGTCAAATCCTTCCCATCCGCTCCCCCTTCTTGCAGACTGCGCTGGTCCTGCTGCAAACGGGGGATGCTGCCGCCAGCACGTGCCCTGCCAGCTCCTTCGAGGCACCGGCCGTGCGGGGACTCAGAGCCGAGGTGACAGCCAGAGCTGCAAATGCCCCTGGGTCCCCAAGGCAGCCGGCGCAAAGCTCTTCCAAGACGTTTGGTCTCACAGCTCCGACAGCGCCGATGCTTTCCCAGCCCCAGCATCGCCTCTCTTTTTGCACGCGATGGCAGGACCCCGCAGGGACGTGGGGCTGTCGCCTCCCTGCGTGCATCAAGCACTGCCGATTTTGTAATTAACCAGCACGCAATAAAGCTCACAGCGTGAGCCTCTTGGTGCTGAATAGAAGAGGCAGCGTGGGGAGCAGCCACTGCTTCCCCAACACCCCTGGAAAGGCAGGAGATGGTCTGGACCACGGTCCACACATGGTCCTCCCAAATCCCACAGCTCTTCCCAGCAGTGTCACCCTGCCGAGGGCCACAGGGGGCGGGAGGGGGGTCTGGGGAGGGGGTTTTATGGCACTTGAGCCATATCTGAAGGGGAAGAGAAGAGTGGCCATGGCCATGGGGCCATCAGAGCAAAGCTCTGGCCCTGTTTGGGAAGGATTTACCCCTCGAGGCTGTGCCGTGCGTGCTCGGCGCATGCGTGTGCCTCTCTCTCCCTCTGTGCCGCAGCCGTTCGGGGGTGGGATGAGTCAGGGGCCAGGGAGAGGTTTCTCAATCCAGATAAGAATTTTGAGGTCACTTTTCAAGTCCCTGCTTTTGTGGCTGCGGAAAATGCTGCGGGAGAAACACAAAACCATGTGAAACTCATTGAGGTTTCATCTTTGTTATGAGCACGAAACTCGGACCAGATCCGTGCAGGGGCTGTGCCCGGTGCCCTCCCCGCATCCTGGGAGCAGAATGAGACCCAGTTTCTTCCATTTTCTGTTTATTCACCGCAAACTCCATGAATGCCTTCTATTTTTGGTGCCTTTCATTTAGCCAAAGAGCAAACTGAGTCACCTGATGGATGAAATATTTTCTTGATAAGACACTTTTTTCCCCTTGTTTTGCTCCCTGAGGCTCCCAAGGCCGCTCCGTCCTGGCCAGCTGCTGGTCCACACGGAAATATTTGCTATAACCCAACATTTCACAGCTGTTTCCCACTAGGGCATTCCTCAGAGGTGGATTATTTGTCATTCCCCAGCTTAATAATAATAATCAGTTAATGCATTTTTGTCATCCAATGAAGGAACAAAATGCTCCCATGTGTTTTTACAGCAACGGTGCTTTTCTACGCACGCAGATGGGCTTCAGGCTCTCCTCACACCCCGGTCTGACCAAAGGCACTGAACGACCCCTGCGGCGTCGAGCGCTGAAGCCTTGTAATGTGCTGGGGTGGGTCAGGAGTGTATTAAACCACTGACAAGCTTATAAAAGAGATGGAAAAGAGGAGGTAAAAGTGAACGTTTCCGGCACACTGGTGGCCACAGGGATCCCCTCCCCGCCTGGCGCATCCTGGGAATCTTGTGACAATATTTGTTTTCCATTCCGCTGGATCAGACGCTGTCCCACGCGCGGGGGGGGTTGCGGTTCCCGCAGTGCACGCTTGCTGTTTTGCAGCCGCCAGGCTCTGGGCAGATGTTCTCGTCCCGATCCAGATGTGCTGCGTGAAGCTCTTGCCTTCCCGTGCGGCTTCGCTGGAGCATCTGTGGGGAACCAAACCATCCCTTCAGTTGGGATGAAAAGGGGCTGCTCTGCTTTGGTCCCTTCTCTTCCTCGGGTAGGAATGGTCCAAGCCCAGCGCCAGCTCCTGCCAGCAGAAATGGGGCATTTTGCCCTGTTTTCAGTAATTTCTGCCAGGCAGGGGCTGAGGATGAGGGCTCACCCCACGCCTTGGTGTGAGGATGCACCTACAGCTGCCACCAGCCCCCAGATTGCAACAACGCGGCGGCGTATGGGTACAGCCCGGCCAAAACCCTCCCTGGCAGCCGGGACGGAGCGCGGGAGCCGGCTGAGCGTTGCTCCAGCATCCCTGGCAGCGAGAGCCGGCCTCGCTCAGCTGCAACGCAGACAGAGCCCTGGCAGAGGTGCGGGTGCCAGCGGGCATGGCCCTGGGGCAGCTGGCAGGGTTCCTCGGGGACATCGGGTCCTTGGCTGTATCATCCTCCCCGCCAGCGCCTCAGAGCCAGGACTCCTTGGCTCGTCTGAGGTTCCCGGGTCAGCAGCTTTGCCAAAGTGGAGGAGCCAGTGGCCACGGGTGGGGAGGGGTTTGGAAGCCCTCCTTGGAGTTCTTGCTCTGCCCAGAACTCGTGGGAGCCCATCCCACGTGTTGGGGTGATGCAAAAATATGTGTTAAAGTTTCAGGGACACGGCAGTGAGCGAGGGAGGTCCAGAGGTCTTGGCAGCCCCCTGGGTGGTGGCTGCCGAAGCTCTCCCCACGGTGCAAAACTTCAGTTGAGGGCTCAGATTCACCAACGCTGGGAGCTGGAGGCAGCGTGTGAGCGCGACACAGAGCCAGCACCGACGCCAAAATTCCAGCGACTCGCTCACTTCAAGGCAGTTTAAAAAGCACTTTCTCCTGCTTATCCAAGCGCTCCCAGCCTCGGCTGGCCTGGTGTGCCAGAGGAATCGGTGTTTGGAGCAGGCTTGGACTTTGATTTGTTTCTTATGGCTTCCTGTCCTGATGAGAAAGGAGAAGTTATTTTGGGAACCTCATGAATGAAACCCAAGAAGCGACCGAAGCATCGGCGGGGGCAGCCAGATACAATATTTCTCCTGCCCGCAGGAGAGATGCTCTGCGGGCTGTTTGCCTTTGATTCCTTCTCCCCACTGCGGCTCCGTGCAATGAGGAGCAATTATCCTTTCCATAAAAGCCTGCTTATTTTAGGGGACTTCCAGTCACTTCAAAGTAGGGGCAGGTTTCTCTCAAGAACAAAGTCCTCGTTCCAGTGGCTTGTCAGGTCTCTGATGAAAAGCATCGTGTAGCGCTCGCTGCTGGGTGCTGGACCTCTGCTCTGTCCCCGTGTCCCTGCCTTTGTGCAAAGCCCACGTTCCTGGAGGAAGATGCTTTCTGAGCTCTAATCCCTCGCTGCAGGAGCCCGTCCCAAACCGGGCTGAGACCGGGAGCACCGATGCCCACCATGCATGGAGCGATGGGGGCGCCCACAGCCACGCAGGGCACTGCTGCCAAAGGGGCCGGAGGGGAAAGCATGGAAAGCCCAGTTTCCAGCTCCCTCGTCCCAGACAAATATTGCTTCTCCTCCTGAGGAAAAGGCGGCGTTACCAGAGCCGAGTTTGGCTGTGGTTCGGGACATCAGAGCGAGCAGCGCTTCGTTGGATCAAGGCTTTTTTTTCCCTCCCCAGCCCCGTTCTCAGCCTTCAACTGTTGAGAAACAGCCTTTTTGGGAAAGCCAAGGAACATTGTGGCAGCCGGGGATGCTTCTCATCCCAGCCTGGACTGCTCCTGCGAGGGCTGAGCGGCGCTTTTGAGCTGGTTCCTTGCAAACAGGAGATGCTTCCCAAGGGCCGCGAGGGGCAGGCAGGGCTCAGGGCTTGAGGGCACAGAGTGGTGGGGAGATGGTAGTGGAGGAGTTAATCTGTATTTCGGCACCACATCAAGTGCTCGGGGCGCAGCCTCGTTTCCCCGGGTGCTCCCGTTGCCGGATTGACTTGGCAAAGCCGCCGAGTCCGTTGTGGGACGTTCCCATTCTGTCCCCACAGCCTGGGGACATGGGAAAAGCTGGGCAAGGACCAGGGGAAGGGGCAGAGCTGTGGTTTTGCTGGAGTTGCTCAGGACTGTGCTACTCTTACAGCTCCAGGATGGAGCAGGTGGAGTCGGGAAGAGGCAGAAGGTGCTGGAGAAAGGCTCAGGTTTCCGAGCGGAAGGGCCGAGCCTTGTCTACCTGCTGGCTCTGATCTTATCTGGCCAGGCAGTCTGCTCAGGGCAGGGGTTATCCCTGCTCCCCAGGCTGTCGCGGAGGAGATGAAAGCACCATGGGCCGGGCCGTGTCCCTGTTTGGGGACCCCCAGCCCCCTGCCGCCAGCACCTTTGTCTGTGCGGTAACCGTAGCCGGTGGTGCGGGCAGGGATGGAGCGGGAAGAGGAGAGAGAGATGGGGGTAACTTTGAAACCCAAGCTCCCCGCTCCTCATCCGGACAAAGGGGTGATTGCAGCTGCTCGGGCTGGGATTACACGGGGAGGTGAGGAAAGGCCAGAGACCCATCTCGCCTCCCTTTCCTGCCCCCCTGCATCCCCCACCCCGGGGTCTGGAACACCTCTGCTCCCTCCCAGCCCCAGCGGGGTCCGTAACCCCTGTGCGTGGCAGGAAGAAAATGGAATGCCAGCTCCCCTGGCTTTGTGCCGATGCTCTGCCCTTTCCAAAACTCCCTGGATTAATCCATGGCTGCTCCCCCACCCCCAGAGTTTGGTCTCTGTCCCTGGATTTCGGAGCCCAGCACCCCCTGTTTTCCTAACATTCTCTGGCATCAGCATCCTCCCTCTGGAGCCGGCGTTGGGGCTTTGTGTTCCCTCTACGGCAGAGCCTGGGGAGCTGGAATGGGGTCTGGGGAAGAGATGGGCATGGGCAAGGATCTTGGCAGAAGCCCTGGCACTCTCGTTAAGGTTTCTCACACCCTCCAATCCGTTAATTGCCTGCACGCGGCCCCAGCTCAGCACCAGCTCCCAGCCCAGCCTGGCAGAGGGGTGCAGGCACAGCGTGGGCTCCACTCTCACATCGCGATTGCTGGGGAGAAGGGGCTGCTGAGCAACGCGAACCCTGCCTGGGGACACCGTGGGTACCTGCCCCATCGTCCTCCGTGGCAGCAAAGCGACGGTGACGGCCACGCAGCACCTGCTTTCCCCCAGGGAACCCTGGCTGCAGTTTCATCTCTTTCTCCGTGGTTTTGGCCCCAAAAGCGTGGAGGTGCTGGTCCTGCAGCAGATTTCCGTGCTGCAGGGCGCTCCTTGTCTCCATATCCCGCTCTCTGCTGGGTTAAACCACCCCAAGAGCTCCTGGCCCCCCTCAAACGTGGGGATTTCTGCCCCTTGGTGTTTCCATCCTGCCCTTCTCCAGAAAGGGGGGGGCCCAGCACCCGTCTCGGGGTTTCCTGCAATTGTCCCGGCTTTGGCCGAGCAGCAGGGGAAGGGTCGTGTGGCCACAGGGCGGATGGGGGAGCCCAGCTGGCCCCGTTGGCCACCCTGCCCGGGGCAGGAGGCAAGGAAAAGGGGAGAGGGAGGAGGTGGTGTGGTTAGGGACTGCCTTGCTGGAGGGGATTAAAGGCTCAATCTTGAGTCAAGAGAAGGAAATTAGAATCAAATCAGCTTCTAGCGCCTGCTGGAAATGGGGGTAGGATTTATGGCTGGGACGAGGGGGGTCAGGCACCCCACGGCTTCCCCTGAAGGGCCTGGCGGGCGATGAAGGGGGCTGAGGTCTCTCCTTGCACCTCTCCCACCGCTGCAGAGTGGAAAGGGCCCAGGCTGAAGGTGATGCCCCCCCATGTGGGGACCCTGCAATCTCTGGATCAAAACATCCTCAGCAGCGCCTGGAGCTGCTGGAAGGGGTGGGAGACGGTGAGGGAGGGTTGAGAGGGGCATCGGCGCCGAGCTGTGCCGGACACAGCCATCCACAGCCCCCCGGGGCCTGAGGCAGCCGCGTTCCCCTGGGCTCAGGGAGTTGGGGATGCCCTGGGGCAGCACCCATGGGTGCAACCAGTGGGTGCTCAGAGCTCAACCCCCAGGGCTCAGCGTGGGTGGGGGCAACAAGATAAAACACTTCACCTGCTGCTCCCTTCCCCGTCTCCGCTGTTCATACCTTCCAGGCAGCTCAGCACCACATCCCCCCTCTTCCCTGCTCCTTCCATCCCCAAATCCCGCATTCCCAAACCTTTCCTGACCCCATCCACCACCTCTCTCGGCCTCCATCCTCTTCCCTCCTCTGTCTCCCCTTCCCTTTAGCTTTTCCTCCCCCCAGCCCAGCTTCCCACAGCCCGCCCCGAGCCTCGTCCTCCCCATCCCCACGTGGGGCTGGCGCATCGCCGTGCCCTGACCCCAGCACCCCGGGTGCCCTGCGGCTCTGCCCGCTCGGCCGCGCCGCCCCCCGCGTCCCAGCGGGGTGGAAATGGGGCGCCTGGCAGGAACCGCCTGTAAAACGAAGAAAGTTAATCACGGAGATAATTGAAACCAGCGGCTGCAGAGCGAGCGGCTTTCTCTGAGCCGAGGAGAGGAAGGAAAGGGGGAAGGGGGGAAGCTGAGGCTGGGGGGGTCTTTGGGGTTTCGTGTTTGTGTTTTTTAAGTCAGGAAACAAATCCCTCTGGTTGCACGGGCAGTTCCCAGGAACCTTTAGCCTGGCATCAATCAGAAATGTTTCAATCCTTTCAGCTCGAGTGTAAAACTGGGGCTCTCTGGGAGGAAACGGGCTGGTTGGCAGCTCTGCCCGGGGCTGGGCACAGGCGAGTGGCTGGGATCGCATCCCCCATCGCAGCCGCGCTCCATGGGACCACGGCACCTATGGGACCCTCCTTGTTTCTCGTTCCCCTCCCAGCTGTCCTGGGTGCTCAGGAGCAGCAAACCAGGGGGAGAAAGGTAAGCAAACACCTGGCAGGACCCCTGAGCCCAGGGGGTGGCAGGGGGTGCCCCCTCACTCAGGGGAGGCTGTGGGTGCTGGGGTCCCATGCCTGGCTTGGATGGGCATCACCAGGGCTTGGTGACTTTCTTCCCCTCTTCCTTAATCTTTTCACAACCTCATTCTGCTAATCCTGCTCAGCCTCCCCCCGCCCCAGCCAGCCCCACCACCCCGGGGCCCCACGTCCCCCGCACCCAGCCCGAGCACCTGCGTGCTGTAGGATTGCCCCAGTTTTAGCCCAGAAATGACATTTTGGTGCCTCAGGTCACCAGGCTAGAGGAGCGGCAGCGAGGCTGCGCGTGCCCCACGCGGTCCAGGCATGTGGGTGGGACGCTGCTCCCCTCCGGGTGGTTTGGAAAACCCTGGCTTGGGCTTCGGCTCAGGCTGGAGGTGATGGGTTTCCACCCACAGAGCTGCAACTGGTTTACACCTCTGGGTTTTTTTGACCTCGCAGTTGCGTGTGCGTTGCCTTGGGTCTTTTCCAGGGCTCAGCCAAAGCATCTCTCCAGAAAGCCCTGATTATTCCAGGCTGAAAAGCAGGTCTGAAGCAATTAGAGATGGAACAAAACCCTTCCAGCTACGGAGCTGAGCAAGGGAAACATGGGGGAGAATTTGTGTGGGATGGATTTGAGCGTAAAGACGGCTGGACCTGCGGGGACGGAGACTTCCCTGCTCAGGAGCTGAGAACAACCCTCGGTGGCCTCGCGGCTGTTCTTTGTTTTCACTCTTCAGGCGTGATGGATATTGGCCAGAATTGGGGTTTGTCATGAGGCGGCCGTGGGGGCGACCCCTCGCTGCCAGCGCGGGGACACGAGGTGACACGGGGAGCTGGGAAGATGTGGCTGCACCAGGATTTTGCTCATTTTTGGAGGGCAGGCTGCAAACCCAGGTCCTTCTCCAGCATCCGTGCACCGTGGGTGGGGGCAAGGATGTGCCCATGGGTGGGACGGGGGGTGTGGCAGGGGGGCAGTGCTGGCGCACTCGAGTTGCCTGCTGTTTGCTGCCTTCCCACGGCTCGCCTGGCGCCCGGCCCGGCCTCCCTAGTTGGAAAACCAGAAATCTGGATTTCCAAGTGCTTCATCTGGCAGTTTTGCAATGGGACCACAGCCTCCGGTCCCATCTGACGGTGACCGGAGTTTGCAAAGCCGGGGCCGGAGGCTGCGCGCCACTCGCTTTGTTTGGAAGAGCCTCGTTTTGCATCTAATGAAAATTTTATTCTGATTTTTTTGTTTTGTTTCTATAACAAAGAGACATTTCCAACACCCAGCAGCTGGAGATTAAAAATAAGAATAAAATATTTATTTCAAAATAAGCAACAAACTAACCTGGGAGCTTCTGTTTGAGGGGGATTTACATTCATTCTGCTTCTCAGATGGGCAAAATGAGTCACCAGCCCATGGCCAAGGGGAGCTGATGAACTGAAATGAGCTGCACGGGGTTTTCACCTTTCAAGGAAATTAAAACCTCTTTCTCATCCTTCCCATCTGGGTCTCAGCCTGGTTTTGCACCCAAGTGGTGCAGTTTTCCCAGTACAGGCTCGCACCTTCATCCAGGAGCTCGGGACCCTGGAAGCCTCCTCTGAAGCAGCAGCGTTCTGGCTGAACCTTACCTTCAGTTGTCCTGGGAATTAAAATCTCCTTCATCTGCCCCATCCTCCCTTGGAAACAGCAGAAAGTCAACTCTTCCAGACCCCTTGAAGGCTTTTTCCTGCTCTCTGTGATTTTTGTCTTCAGCCACTTTTGGAAGGCAACCAACTCGACCGCTTTCCCTCGGTCTCTGTAAATCATTCCCCTTCCCCTTTCATACTCAAATAAAGGAAATCATTAAAAGACCAGGAAAATGAGCTGTTGGCAACTTTCCTACGACTGCTCAGCTCTAGGGTGCCGTGCAGAGCTTGAAGCCTTTTGCAGGAGCAGGGTAGACTTTCAGGGAGCTGCTGTGATGCTTCCATGGGGGGAACTGGTTGCTCCTGTGGCTCCCAGCTCCCTGCTCTGAGATGACACTTTGCTGTCTCTTTGCCAGAACAAAAGCAAGGCTCAATGCCCAGGGGGCTTCTCTTCAGCTCCAGATGAAGCCAACCCAACCGTTGCCCAGGAGCCTGCGATGTCAGCAGAGGCACCAGCCAGCAGCAATTTGCATCCGAGCGATGCTTTGAGGGAAAACAGTGCATTCTCCTCATTTCTCCCACCACTTGCCTGGCTGAGGAGTTACTTTGGGGTTTCCTGGGTGGTTTCATTGCACCCTCACTCCTGTGTTGGTGGGCTGGGTTTTCTCAGCATGTTTTGGGCAGCAGGTCACCCCCCCTGTGCCAGACCCTGTGCGCTGAGTCTTGCTGAGATCATTCAACAGCAGCAACAGGAATTTCTCGTGCTTGAGGGGAAGCCACTGCCTTGCCCAGGCCACTGCTTCCACCCCAAGCACACCCACCTGGGACTGTTTAACCTCTCCCTGCTCCCTCCAGGAAGGCCACATCCATTAAAGCAAAGCCCCATCACCACCTCTGCTGGTTTGCACCCAGCTGAGGCGAAGCAGAATCAGCTGGGGGGGATTTGGGGAAGAGGAAGGGCAGGGCTTTCTCTCCCTTCTCCTCACCTTCCCTGCCGGTCCCTGCTGGCCGTGGCCGTGCTGTCCCTCCTCGGGTGAGTGAGGAGTGAAATCTCTCAAATGCCTTGAATTAGGGGTGGGCTTGGGTAAGGTGGCTGCAGATGCTGGTCTTGGCTTTGTCACCACTCAGACGTTCTTGTCCCGTGATAACCTGTGCCAGGACACCCACGTCCCGCTCCTCTGTGCCCCCTGCTCCGTATGAGGCTGTGGGGACGCCCTGAGGTGCAGGGACCTTTCTTGCCAGCTCTTCCCAGGCACCTGGATGTGTCGCTTTTGCCCCTTCCTCACCTGCTGCCTCGTCCCCTCGCCTTTTTGGCCAGGTTTATCCCAGCCCAGGCACAGCCCTGGTTCCTGCTGGAGCTCCCGGTGCTGCCCCAGCAACCACAGCTGCTCGAGGTTCGGACCATGCGTGTGTTTCCCTGAGCCTGGTCCATCGGGATATGGCAACAGGTTAAACCAACACCCTGTGGTGCTGGCTCAGCCTCGGGGCTGGAAAAGCCTCAGGTGAGGAGCTCAGAGCAGGTTAAAGGAGGAAGGTGGCTACGCTGCCCTCCTGGGTGCCGCTACCCCCACCTTGACCCCTCCAGCCTCTGAGCGCGAGGTCGAGTGTTGGGCAAGGCTGGCACGTGGCCACCACCCCCGCGCTCCTGGCTTCGCTGCCGAGCTGCTTCCCATTATTTGGGAATGTGGCTCTCGCCACCATCTGGGAGGCAGATTTTGCCCGGGGGTGCGAAGCGGGGAGCTGGGGCTGCTGGTGCCACCGCTGACCCTCGTGCCCCGCTCAGGGCAGGTATCGCAGGGCTGTTTGCAGCTCGGGGTCATCTGGAAATGAAGCATCTTCAACCCCCGCCTCCCTGTGGCTGGCTGCACCCCCAAATCCGTGCTAAATCGCATAGGAACACTTGCTCGGCTCAGTTCTGGGACAGACAGACGGATGGGGAAGAAATATAGGTGAGATTAGCGCCCGCCAGCCGCAGCCGGGTGCCCGGGGCTGCAGTTTCACTCGCAAAGCCCCGCTGCCGGTGCTCTGGAAGCTCGGCTTTCGTTTCCCACCGCTGTTCCTCTGCGAAGGGAAGGTCCCCCCAGAGCCAGCAGGCGAACCCAAAGCGTCGCGGGGTTCATGGTGGGGATGGGTTTCCCTGTTTCTCGGCGATGGCTGAGGTCATCCCTGACCTCGCGCTGGGCTGGGCGAGGGGCTCAGCGAAGCCCTGGTTCTTTGCTGGAGGCCGCGGTGGCCGGGCAGGTGCGTGGGGCCAGCGCGGCTCCGTGCTCCCATGCCGGTGGCTGAGCTCCCCCTTCCCACCCCCCAGGCTGGGGCAGCCCCCCCAGAGCCCCTCACAGCTGATGGAAGATTAAGCAGGGGCTGCTGTCTCCCTCCCCAGGCTCCCACAAAGGAGGGGAAGGAAGCTTTCCAGGGCCCTTTCCCCAGCCCGTGTGAACTTCAACATCCAGATCTCCTTGTCCTCCCCCTTCCCAACTCCTGCACCGACCATAAATCAGGTTCCTCTCCCCAGGGACCATCTCACGCAGCTGATCCCACACATGAAGACCACCTCGCAAAGCTCCAGCCCCCCCTCTCCCCTCACAGCCTCGGGGGGGGGCAGGATGCTCGTGTCCCCCCCCGTGCCAGCTCCACGCTCCCTTCCCGGGTGCTGCAGGCAGAAACCCTTCAACTCCCGCCCGCAGCCTGGCTTCGCTCCTCTTCTCCACTCCAGCCCCTTCCCCAGGGGAGAACGGGGAGTCAGAAGAAGCCGATCAAACCTAATGGATTGATTGCAATTATTTTCCCTTGTTTATTTGCAGTACTACGTGGGAGCCTGAAAAAAGGAGAGGGAACGCTCTGTGTGTGCAGCCTGGTCCTCATTACATTTCCTGCGAGACCACGACCCGGGCCAGCCGAAAATAAAAGCAGCTACATTTGAGCATCCTATTTCAAGCTCTCATAAACTGTGATGTGTAAATACTTCTGTGTGCAAACCCACACGCAATCCTGAGCGGAGCAGCTCCAGCACCACCCCACGTCCCAGCTGCCCTCGCCCCTGTGGCCCACGTTCAGCGGGGGACACGAACACTCCTAGAAGCCATCAGGAATTCTTTGGAGCAAGACCCAGCCTCTGGTTTGGGGAAGATTTACCTGTACCTGGGGGCTTTCTCCCTCACTTGGCTGCCCAAGGGCTGTGCATTCAGCATCACAACTGTGCTCTGTATCCCCTTGCCCTGGAGCTGAGCCCTCCAAGCCCTTCCCAGACTCATTGCAAGAACTTTCCCCCACCTGATTAAATCTGCCCTGGGTCTGGGGGGTTTGTGTGGGATCCCAGGAGGCTGATCCTGCTCCTTAGGGTGTTGAGGGCAGCATGGCTAATGGTACCAAGGAGCAGAAATGGGCATCTTCTGCCCAAAGCAGCAAATGCTTCAAAATAAGTGGACTTGAGCCTTTTCATATTCTCCTACAGCCGCTGCGATCGCTCACATGGGCAGGAGGAAGCTGCCCTCTTTTCCTGGATTTTTCCCAACATCACAGGTCTCTCCCGGAGTGCCCCGGCTGCACCGTCCTAGGGACTGGGAGCTCGGTGCGCAGTGCTGGGGGCTGCTCGGATGCTTCTGGAGAGCTGGATAAGTCGTGTGAAGCTCCCGACGCCACGATCGTGGCTGAGGTCCGAGTCTCCTCCAACCAGATAAAATCGGACTTCACATTCCTGCTGTTTATAAGGTTGAAGTAGGAGGATCAGGAAGAAAGAAGAAAAGAAACCACCCTCGAAGGCTTTGAGGCCGTCTTTCCTATCGTGGATTCACAAAGCTGAGTTCTTGGGGCAGGGGAACCATGCAGCACGCCAACGTAGTGATGCTCTTTATTGGCATCTGACGGATACACAAGGAGAGCTGCCCACCCGGCCGGCGCGGCGGCCCATCCCCCCCCGTGCATCCCCCCATCTCATGCTGCTCACGCCCCCCCGCAACCCCCCAACTCCTTCTACGACAGCTACTTCTTCATCGGAAAACTCTCTAGTAAATCGGCATCGGCATTACAGAGGGGGGAGTGGAGAAACACAGGGGTTTGTACAACAGAACCGTTACAAAAGGACACACGACATACGATGGGCGCTAACTTTGGCTTGGGTTTCCCTCCTTGTTTGTTTTTCTTGTAGTTTAATTTTTATTTATTTCCTGCGGCCGGGGATTTGAGGCGTCCCCCGGCTTCTCTTTGGATGCTGAGTTTGTCTCTGGTTCCTCAGCCCTGAGGAAATCCCTCTGCTATGGCAATTGAAACCTGAGACCATGGCAATATTGTCCTGAAGAGAAGCAGCTCCCAGCTGGCGCAGTGCGGCCAGGTTGGCTTCTCAGACGGAATTGGACAGTTCCTTTTGCTTTGGATCCGGGCACTTTGTTCCCATCGCTCTTAGTTTGTCTTTGAGTCTCTTCACCCCAAAAAAAAAAAGAGACCAATGGAAACAACCTGACAATGCTTAAAGTCATCCAAGAGCATTCCTACGGATGCCTGGTCCGGGAGGAGCCGGTGCTCCAGGTGAGGGTTGTAAGCCCCAGTCACCCCCTGCACGTGGCAAATCTGGGGCGGTTTCCTTGGATTTTAGTGGTAGGAGAGGGTCAGGACTCGGACATGGGACACGCAGCCCTGCTGGGGCCAAGCGTTTTGAACCAACGGGTTTGGCGCCAGCGGCCCCGGTGTCACGGGGTTTGTTCCTCCGAAGGGATATTTCCTCTTTTGCAGCACGAGGGCATCAAATAGGTTGGACTCGATGATCTCAAAGGTCTTTTCCAACCTTGTGATACTGTGAAATATCCCATCCTGGAGATCCAGATTCAGCCTGTCCTGCTTCACCATCCAAAGCACAGGAGGAAATTCCCAAAGTCTTTTGAAGGACTTGGGCACCTGAATCCTGTTGACGCAGGCTCCGAACCCTCGAAAGCACCTGTGCTGGGAACAGCCAAATCCTTCCATTCCTCATGGACCTGCTGCGCTGATTTTTGGGGTGTCCTTGTTTCCCTGACTCCCCATTGAGTCTTTAAGGCCAGAAATGAGGTGGGATTGGAGGCTTGGGCTGCAAAACCAAAGCTTGCCTTGCAGGAGAGAAGGCTGCGAGGAGCAGCAGAGGGGCCGGGCAGGCACCGCCACCCCCCGTCACACGTAGAAACACCAAGGAATCAGTAAAATGACGCGGGATTATTTACAAGTCTTGCTTATCTCCTTAAAGAGGGGAGGAAAATCACCCTCTGCCTTCAGGAAAGAGTTTCTTGGCTGAATCCGGAGGCGAAGGGGGAGTCCGTAGGCACAGGCGTACCCAGCACCGGTGCTGTGCACCAGCCCCGCAGTCCTTGCTCTGCACGGAGCTCGTGGGGCTCCGCATGAGCGAGATGCCGAAGCCACAGCTGCGCTGGGGACAGCCAGCTCGGTGGCAGCTCACGGTGGGGAACAGGGTGCTCGCCCACCTGGGGTCTGCTCTCCAGCATCACCCGTGGGCGAGCTGGGTGCTGGGCAGGGAGCTGATATGGCAAGAAAATGCACTTGGAGCTCTGGAGATGCAGAGGTGGTGAGTGGTGCCCTCGCCCCGTGGGGGACATCCAAGGGTGGTGGTTGGTGCACCACGGGTGGGCAGCACCCACTGCACGCCCAGACAGAGGTGAAGGGCCCGCAGGCAGCAGGCAGAGGCGTTTCTGAGCCCACTCACAGTGCTGGAGGGGAAGAAGCCCTTTGCAAGCAGGGGGTCGGGACCACCAGCTCAGCCGGGTCTGCAGGTGAGCAGGGGCAGCACAATCGCACGGGGTGGTTTGGCTCCCGGGTTGGTGCAGCGCAGGGACACGGGGGAAGGAGAAGCAGAGCCCTTGTGTCACGTCCCCGCTTCGAGCAGGCACTTCTTCAGCCCTTTAGACCTTCAGTGTCCTCCCATGCATCCCCAGCACCGGGGAGGTGGTGGTTCCAAACGCCTGGTCCCTAGGTTTGGGTGGTGCCAACCACTCCTCACCAAGACCAAACGCAGACTGGGGGTGGGTGCTGTGCCCCCCCAGTTTCACAGTGTGGCGCATCCTTTCCCCCAGCCAGGCCGTGGGAGCAGCCCCCTCCCCAGATCTCTGGGCAGCAGCTCCAGCTCTCTCCGTGCCCATTTCAGCGCTGCCCCTTGCCTCTGGTTTGGGGGGGCGCAGGAGGGGAGCAGAGGACAGTGGTGGGATGGGCCAAGGAGGAAGAGCAGAGCTGGAGCCTTGAGGAGGAAGGAGAGGAGGCTTTAGGGGGAGAACTGAGAGTGCGGTGCTCGTTCCTGCAGGGCTGCAGAGGAGGCTCCGGTGGCAGAGGGTCTTCGGGCGCTGAGCCCTGCACTCCTCCTGCTCACGGGCTGCTGGGGGGAGGTGGCGCTGGGAGGGGGCGATACCGAAAACAGGAGCTCAGTGCATACAGGACCGTAAATTGAGGGGGCCCGGGGAGCCCCCGCTTCCTTCCCACCCTCCTCTCCAGGGCTCTTGGTGCCGGGGAGGGGGGAGGTGAGGGGGCGAAGGGGGAAGGGGACCCTGCGGGGCCACCCCGGGCCACCCTTCAGACGGGGGAGGTGGCGGTGGACTCGCTGTACAGGCTCTCGGCGATGTCCCCGCGCTGGATCTTGCGCAGGGCAGCGAGCAGGGCATCGAGCGTCGCCGTGTCCTTGGAGGACCAGTCGGCCAGGAGAGCCCGGGCAGGCGATTCCTGCTGGGTGAAGGAGTCTATGAGGTCCTCTTTGTAGCCCAGCTCCCCGGCCAGCTGCCTCCACGTCTCCTCCGCAGAGCTGCCCAGCAGCTTCTCCACCTCCTCCTGCTTGCTGGGTGGCAGGTTGGCATAGAGGTTGGCGTCTCCCTTGGGCGCTGGGATGGATGAAGCAGCGTTAAGCCCGTCCCTGGGGTACCCCTGCCCCGCCGCATCCCCTGCTCCGCCCTACCTGGCCCCTGGGTGCCCTGGCTGGGCGGCTGCTGGTCGTGCAGGCTCTGGCTGTCCACCGAGATGCCGCTGTCGCTGTGCAGCTTCTCCCCCTCCGGCGAAGGCGTCTGGTTCACCGGGCGGTTGTTGGCCCCTTGCTTGTTCTGTTTGCAGTTGTTCCACCTGTGGGGAGAGGAGGGGGGGAGGTGACAGCCAGCGGTGACATCCCCCGCGGGGGCTGGGAGTAAGTTTGTTGCTTTGCCCCACTTTCTCGGGACCACTTTTCCCAGGCAGAAACATTTCTCCTGCGACCTCAGCTATACCAGGATGGCAGCTGGATTGGTTTAAATTGGTGTTCCTGGCTGCCGAGCGGGTGCCAGGCTGCTGAGCTTGGCAAGGAACCAGGGCAGGGCTCCCTTTGCTTGGATCTGCTGCAAAACTGCAGCTGCGCTGAAGGAGTCTGCAGGGTCCCGCGGCTGCCTGTGGGTGCCCCCCCACCCTTGAGGTGCCTCCAGCTCCCACCCCACCTCCAGGAGTGCCTGGGGAGCTGCTGAGCTGGCCCTGGCCTGCACGGGGCCAGGTGTGAACCCAGCACTCAGGATGAGCCGCTGATCGTGATCAGCTGCGACGGGTGCCCGCGGCGTGCCAGAACCTGCAGGGGCCGGGCAGGGGGGCAGGTCTGCAATGAGGGCTGGGGGGTGCACGGCAGGCACCCCCACCCTGCCGCCAGCTCCCTCTTCCACCTTTAACCACCTGATTTCTCATGCATTTTTGGAAATCCAGCTCCTATCACCCAGCCTGGTCCCCTTCCCTCCTTTCTTGGTGCCAGCTCTGGCTGTGGGGCCCCCGTGGTGGGACACCGCCTGTTTCCCGATACCCAAATCCTCTGCCACAACCCCACAGCCCTGCCCCGGTCCCCACCTTTTGAAAGCGATGTAGGCCACCAGCCCCACCACCACGGCTGCCAGGATGGAGCAGTAGACAGGGATGAGGTTGTCGGCGGTGCCGCGGCTCACGACGGGCTGTGAGCTGCCCATGACGGTGGTGACGGTGTCTGCCAGGGTGCTGGGCATCACCTCGGTGTTGAAGGGGTCCCTGGTGACGGGCTCGGAGCCGTCAGAGCCCACCAGGGCTGGAGTGTGCGTTGTCCAACGAGGGTGGAGATCTGCCAGGCAGGAGGAGAAAGGAATGAGAATGACTTGTGAGTCAGCCGTGCCTCGCGCTGGGCTCTGGTGTGTAAGGGGCTGCGGGGCTTGTGGAGGTGCCAGCTGTGCCCTATCCCCTTGTCCCCAGGACAAGGTGAAGGCATCCCCTGCCCCAGATGCTGATGGTGCCGAGTTGTGGCTGGACACGGCTGTGGCTGTCTAAGCTCGTCTTCCCCAGCACTGGGTTTGCTCAAGCCCTGCAGCTCTTTCCCACCATGTGCATTCTGCAGGCTGAGCCCTGGGCTCCCCTCGTGGGTACCAAAGCCCAAGGATGCCACCCCATCTGCCCCCCACCCATTGCACGACTGCACTGGGACCCGTGTGAGGCAACCCAGGTGCTTCTGCCACTCACCCAGAGCTGAGCTCCTGCACTGCAGCAGCACCAGGGCCTGGGTTTGCCCCTTTCCCGGCCCCTGCTGCCGCGCTCCCCACCACCCTGGCCCCATTTGGGAGCAACCCCGATCCCGCCACACCCGGGCGCATCGCGTGGAGCGGATGAGTCTCTTCTTGCCCTGGGAAAACGCTCCCATGTGTGGCTGCCCCATTCCCTCCCTTGGGTGCAGGCTCCCTCCCATCCCCCTGGCCCTTTCCCAGGGCTGTTGCCCCCCGGCAGTGATCCCTGGGTGGCTGTGCCAGGGCCCAGCAAGGATGGAGCGGGTGCCATGGCAGGGAGCTGGCATCTCGCGCTGCCGGCGCTCCCGGCTGTGCCCCTGGCTGGACCCGCTGCCCTTTCGAGTGGCACTGCGGTGGCCGTCAAGGCTGCTGCCGGCTGACAAAGGTGGCCCTGTGCTCCTTGACTTCTGGCTCCATTTACTCAACCCTCTCCAGGGCGCTGTGCCAGCTGCCCCCGCGCTGGAATTGGCAGCAGCCGGCACAAAGCGCTTTTCTCCTGGCTGGCTCAGGGCAGGGACCGGCGCACCGCTGAAGAGCAGCCTGGGCATCCCCAGCCGAAACAGCCCTGCTGCCCCTTGGGGGGCTGCGCACAGCAGTGGGGTGCGGGCTGGCATGGGGGGAGTTCCTGCCCTTGAATGATGCTCTCCCCCTTCCCTGGGCACCAACCTGCCCTGGGCTGTGGGGCGGCTGTGCCAGGGCAGTTCATTCCACCAGAAACCCACCAGGTGCCAAGCCCCCTCCTGGCGAAGGCTCAGGAGGGGGTGAGCGCGGCATCCGAGACTGGTGAACCTCGCGGCTCTGCTCGCTGTTCCTGGACACTGAAAGCCACCGGGCAGTGTCCTGCCAGGGGCTCGGCCACCAGGGTCCCTGGGCACAGGGAAAGGGCTGGGCACACCCTGGGGCCGGGAGTTTACAAGGGAGATGAGGGCCCACGGGCGGGCGCTGTCTCGGTCGGAAGCTCCGTACTGCGGTGCCCGAGGGCTGGGGGTCTCAGCTGGACACCAGGGTCCTCTCCTCTGAGCCCAGGGATGTCCCCTGCCTCCCCACCGCTGCGGCGCAAAGGGAAACTGAGGCAGGGAGTGTGCCAGGAGACCCCAGTGAACACAGCTCGCCCTGGAAAAGGCACCGTTACCTCTGCATTCGGCATCTGAGACGGGCGTGCACTCCTTCACCAGCACCTCGTTCTCCTCGCAGGTGGTGCAGGGCAGGCAGGGGTCCACGAAGTTGGCTTCGCTGGAGAAGGTGCCCTCGGGACACTCCTCGCAGATCGTGTTCTGCGAGTCCTGGCAGGGGAACATGAGGCCGAAGCCCACCTCGCACACCTGGCACTCCTTGCATCTCCCACTCAGCTCATCCTGGTAGTACCCGTAGGCGCAGCGGCACACGGCATCGTCCGACTCCACGCAGGGCGCGGACATGCTCTGCAGCCCCACACACTGCGTGCAGGGCTTGCACGGCTCCGTGGCGCTCACTGTGTCCGAGAAGGTGACACCTGGTGAGGGACAGAAGGTGAGGTGAGCAGGGTCCCAGTGTAACATCCCCATCCCCGTGGGCACTTTTCTCCCTGGCGCTGGCTCCATCCCATGCCCGGATGGTGCTGGGCTGGGCAGATGGAGCTGTGCAGCGGCTGCTGGCTGGGACCAGCTCCCCGTTCATAACGTCACCCCTCCTCCGGGCCAGAGGGAGAGGTGCCCTCCCCGTAGTCCCCTCAACATCATGGGGCATCCTCCAGCCCACAGGCTCCACTTCCCATCGCCAGCAACTCCCCAGCTCAGCAGGGCCCCAGCCTTGGCACTCCTGCAGCCTGGGCAGGGCGGGATGCTGCCCTCGCGGTACCCGTCCCGTGTGCCCAGGCAAGCATCCCTGTCCCTGCCACAGCACCCTGCGGGCATCCAGCAGCCAGGGCTGCTCCCCAGCATCCCAAAAGCTTTCTCCTGCACATCCTGCCTGGGGGGTCCCTCAGGGCATCACCACGCTGTGCCCCCTCTCCCCGTCGGGCACGGGGACACGAGTTACAACAGTAATTGCTGACTCCTCTGACCCCAGGCCTTCTTGCTCTCCGGTTTCATCCTGCAAGACCGACTCTGCCGGGGAAATCAATCCTCCTCCTGCAGCCCCGCAGCCGCCCCCGCGCCCCTCCCTGCCCCTGCCCGCTCCCAAAGGTGTTTGAAGATATTTTTAGCCTGGGCAGGCGGTTCAACTCCCGTCCCGACGGGCACAGCTGCTGTCCCTGCATCCGCTGCCTCCCCTCGATGCCGCAGCGCCCCGGCTCCCCAGCTCCGAAATGCCGGGGGAAAGCCCAGCCTTCTGGAAGACGAAGGTATCAGGGAGACCCAGTGCCACCCCTGTGCCAGCCCTGTTCCTCGGGAAGGCAACCCACGTGCTCACCCACAAGTACCTGCCCGTCTGCCAGGGTGACCATGGGAGGTGGCAATTCCCACCCCTCCGTGGCCTCCATCCCCCCCAGGCAGCCAAGGGGATGGAGCCACGGACGGGCTCCAGGCAGAGCTGCTCTGCTGCTTAACTTTTGACCGTTTTCAGGATAAGGAGAAGGAAAAGCCCTGAGACCCTGGTGATGGGCAAGGTCAGCATCGCCTGCGTAAGGGGAGCAGGATGGAGGTGCCATCCCAGCCGCAGTGGCCGCTTTCCCACCGAGCAGTGACAGCCGTGACCTTTCCCCTCCCCAGCATCTCCCCCCGCCCCGTGCCTGTGTCTGGGTGCCCTGCTCCTCTCTCAGGGCCAGTCCCGTGCCCTCCTTGGAGCTGCAGGACCCCAGGGATGAACCCACTGCCCCGCGCTGCCACCTTGGCGCTGCCCCCAGGGTGGGCGAGCAGCCCCTGCCCCGCTGAGCCAGCAGAGCCAGTGCAGCCCCGGGTCAGCCGTGGGCGCGCGCAGCTCCCATTAACCTGGACTCCCTCTTTGCATTATTCTGAATTATTGATAGGCACCATTAGAGCGGGGAAGTGGCCAGGAAAGGCATTCGGCTGAGTGGGCACATTTGCAGTGGCAGCAAGGTATCTGAGCTGAGCAATTACAGCTGAGATTCAAACAGGGCCCCCTCCCTCCCGCCCACAGCGATGGAGGCTGGCGAGGGGGATAAATAAATCATGAGGCAGCAATCAGGGGCGGCTGGCAAAGGGGGCGAGGGGGGAAATCAGAATTAAAAAGGCCAGTGGCCGTTCGGGCTGATGCCGGGACCAGCTCCTCCGCCCCCACGGGCTTTGGCAGAGGTGGTGCTTTGGTTGCAGTGATTTTTTTTTTCCAAAACAATTTGGCTGGTGAAGTGGGAAAACATCAGAGGCGAGAGCTCGGATGCAGCCCAGGGTGGAGGTGGGGACCCAGCAGCCCAGGGCCGTGCCCGCATTCCTCCGGGCAGGCTCACGCTTGGCACGCGGCGCCGTGCTGGCAGCGGGGCTGCCTGCACCTGCCCAGCCCTGCGGGACCCAGCAAGAGCCCAGCTCCAAAAGCACCTTCTCCCCATCCCAGTGGGCGCTGGTGAGGGGGTTTGCAGGTCTCCTCCTCACCCCAGCATCCCACTGTCAGCTCAGAGGGAGCTGTGGGAGCGTTTGCCCCCTCACAGCACCCGCACCCATGGTGACCCCCCCAGCAGCTCCCGGGCGTTATTCCATCTGCCATTACTTAACGACTGAAAGGCTCCAGCTGGGGCAGGGCTGGGGGTGTTAAAGCAGCCGGGTTTGCAGGGGCTTTGCCCTGGTTGTGGCCTCTCAGCTTGTCTCCTGCTCCTGTCTTTGAGGTAGTGAGGAGGGTGGGGGTTCCTCCTTGGTGCTTCGTATCAGGGTGACAGAGGCTCGGTCCTTCTCTGGGTGAGTGAGGGGGATCCCACGGAGCAGGCGTGCCCAGGCAAGGGCTGGCAGGGTGCTGGGCTGCTGCACTGGGAGGAGGAGGAGGGCGAGGGCTGTGGGGAAATTGAGGCACGGAGAGGGGAACTGGCGGTCCCAGAGCCGCTGCTGGGGAGGCCCGGAGCACCCAGCCTCGCTGGTCCATCAGTACCAGAGCACAAAGAGCTGCCCTGGGGCCTTGCTCGCACTCTGGGATGCAGGGAGGTGTCACGGCTGCAGCCTTTGCTCCAGGCTGGGATGGAGGAAGGAGCCGGTCCCCTTTGTCCTGGCGCTTTCAGCTCAGCTCCCTGACCCAGCAGAGCTGCCGCCTGGTTAATCCCCCTGCGAAAATGCAAATGCCTGGGGGGGTGAGAGGCTGGGCAGGACAGGCTGGGATGCAAACCAGAGCAGCAGCACCTGCGCCCTGGATAAAGCACAGGCTTCCAGCCCCCAGCTCGTAGTCCTGGTCTCTCCAAGGAGAGTGGGAACTCCCTTCATCCCCCAGTTCTCAAAAAGAAATGAGGGAGATAAGCCATCCTCCAGCCTGGAAGTGCAGGGGGTTGTGGGAAACCTCTGAGCATCCCCAGGAACGCAAAGCAACCCTCTGGACTTACCTGGCCGGGAGCTGGAGCCCGATGCCCCAGTCAGGCTCCTTACAGGAAGGGCTGGTGGGGATGGGCAAGGGCACCATGGCTGCACTGGCACAAGGCAGCAGGATGGCTCTGAGCCCATCGCAGCCCGGGGCAGCAACTGAGCCCCCCCTGCCCAGGGGGTTCTCCTGCACCGCAGCCCCAAGGCTGCAGCCTGTGGGGTTTGGCCCCCGCGGGAGGGGACTGGGAGGGCGAGTGCCGACCATTGATTTTTGCAGGGAAGCAGAGGTATTTTTAGCTCTGCCCTGACACTGCTCTGTCCCCTGCTCCCTACTGGCGCTCCTCTGCTGATTCTGCTTCTCTCCGCACACTTTGCCTCCTCTTTGGTCCCCCCCAGCCACGCTCTGTCCCTTCCCCCTCCCAAATCACATCCCGGGAGCTTGGCTGGCACGGCTTTTCCTACAAATACTTGTCCTCAGCCCTTCAAAGGCTTTGCAGCAGTAAATCTGAAGGGCAGATTGCTTATGCCTATCATGGCATTGTTTAAACAGCCCTAGCTGGACCACTTCATCTGAAAGCATTTAAGCAGGTCTCCAGCACACATCTCCGGCCGACGTTTATGGAGTTTTTGACATAGGCAACGCTCCCGGAGTCGGCCGGGAGAGCACTGCTCCCCTCTCTCCTGGGGACCTTTGTGATTTGCTTCTCCCCTTTCAAATTTGCTTTTATTTTGCAGTCTTTACAAGGTTTGAAGAAAGAAAACCATACAGGTGGCTCATTGGGAGGCATCCCCGTGGCTGGGCTGGAGACCGGCACACAGGCAGCCTGGGGAGGGAATTCTTCGGAGGCAAATGTTGGCCAGGGAGCCTTCAGGAGGGCAACAGTGCTGGAAGGAGGATTTTGGCACCACTGGGTCCCAAAACAGGGTGAGCTGCTGCATCCACAGCTGGGATGTGCTGGGCAAATGCTTTGGGGAAATGCTGGAAGTGACCCTGGGGCTGGTGCAGAGATGGGTGATGCTGATCTGTGCCAGGGCTGTGCCAGGCACCGTTGGGCTGTGCATAGGAAGGCTGAGACAAACAGCACAAAGTGTGCTCAGGCAAGGCTTCCAGAAGGGAGAAAGGGTACTCACTGTCCAGGCAGGGCTCGCAGACGGTCTGGTTGACCCCACAGGGCTGCACCACCCCCTCTCCCAGGTTGCAGGCTTTGCAGCACTCCCCGCTCGTCGTGTACATCTTGGTGAAACACTTGTCCTTGGAGCCCCAGGCAGGTCCCTGGGAGAGAAAACAGAGCCTGGAGGTGACCCTTGTGATGGGACCCTCCCTGCAAGGGCAGGTGGAGAACTGCTTCCCGTCCGGGTAGGGTCCTGCTCTGGGGCTGACATCAAAACTGAGCTAAAGTGGGCTCACATTAAATACAGGTCTCGGGAGGAATTACTTCCCTAGGCAAAATCTGCTCTTTAAGAAAACCTCTGCCCAGTGTTGCTGCTGAAAAAAGGTCAGAATAACCCAAGCCTCCGCATTCCAGGCTGGTGGGTATTTTTCAGGGGGAATATGAGCTTTCCTGTGGACTTATAGCATTGTTGTGTCCTTGTCCTTTATCTAAGTTGTGTCTTCTGAGGACGCTTTGCCATCCTCGAGGGCTCAGCCCTTCCCACCCTGGGGGCAGGCAGGCCAGTGCCTCCAGGGAGAGGCTGGTGGCAGGGAGATCTGCCTGCCCTGGCGGAGGGTTTGGAGAGCTTGGGTGGCAGCTCTGCACAGCGCTCGTGCTGCTCGTGGGGACTGGACATCAGCCCCCACCGTGGAAATGAAGACTTTGAAGAGTGCACCGAGACCTTCAGCAACGCCCCTGCCCGATGGAAGCGAGCGTGTCTGCTTATAAAACCTGTCATCACATGTGGAAGCAATAAACCTGCCCTGGGCGCCGGGCTCGGAGCTGCCCTGGGCGTGCACTTTGCAGCATGGGGGTCGGGGTGGATTCACGCGACGGCTGCTCCCCAAAACACCTCTTGGCTGGGGCCGCGTCGTGCTGGAAGCTGTGCCGGGGTTCAGGGCTGCCGAGGCGCTCGCGGTGCCCCGAGCTCTGCCAGGGCTCCTTTTGCTCACTCTGCTGGGGGTCAGGTGTGCCCCAGGGCTGGCCCATCCCTTTGCCAGCCAACTAAGCCTGTTTTCTAGGGCGAAGAAACTCCGCCAAGGCTCGGAGGAGCTCCCCTCCCCGAGCATCTGGATGCCTCGTCAGCCCGTTGGCCGCCGCCTCGCACAATGCGGCGTTATGAACTCGCTGCGCATCATCCGGCAGCATCCGGCCCGCGGAGACAATGGAGCGCCAATTATAGGCATCTGCATGACAAAGTGCTCCAATTACCCTGCGCTTGAAAGCATGTGCTCTCCTCCCTGGCGCTGCTTCGCCAGCCCAGGCTGGCAGCGCCCTCCGCTCGGGCTCTGGGCTTGGTGAGCAGGAGGGCTTTGGGGGGGGGGGGCCCCAAGCACCTCCAAATGCCAGCGGTCTGGGTGCCCGTTGGCGAACGGAATGATAAATGGAAGCGAGGAGGGGCTGGGTTGGCAGTGGGCTGGTTGCACATCCCCACATCCCCCCGGGGGACAGGTCCAGCTCGTGGTGCTTGGCAGCAGTCCTGGTTGGCGCTCACCCTGCTGCTCCATCCTGCACAGCCTCGGCTTGGGCGAGGGTTCCCCCTGCAGCAGCCGCGAGCGGGGCTGGGGGTGCAGCTGAATGTGCCTGGCTAAAAATAGTGCTGGGAAGGCTGGGATGGTGCAGCTGGGGCCGGCAGCGCCAGCTCTCCCACGCCGCAGGCAGCTGCGCGCGGCTCTGTGCACCCACAGCCACGCTGCTTCTCCCTGAGACCCCCGGCCGCTGCCCACAGGGACCCCTCTGGCCACACGTCCCCTCCTCACAGCGCTGCCAGGAGCAGCTGGTGCCTCATCCCTGCCAGGTCGCCCCCTCTGCACTCCTCAATGTTGTAGAAAATGCAACTTCCAGCCCCAGGTGCTGCACCCCCACCCCCCACCCCCCTCCGCCTGCGTTTCCCCTTCGGTTCTGCCTCTGGAGCACCGAAACCCCCATAAAGATTATCGCCCTCGCAAGAAGGGCACATGGTGTGCATTAGCCCGCTGAAATGTGCGTGTTATTAACACAACTCCTGTTGACAAAGCCGCAGGTATTAACACCGTAAAGCATTCTGACAGCTGGACTGAGGCGGGGGGCAAGGACAGAGGGTGCGAGCGACACCTTCGTAAGCTTGTAATTGCGTTCTGAGTTGTGTCGGTGGGGTTTTGTGTCCTGGCAGGCACCGCCAGCTGAGGAGATGGCAAAAGAGGAGTTGGGCACCATTGGCTCCAGAGCCCTGGCATGGAAGATCGCTTCACACCAGAGCCGGGATGGGATAGGTTGCTACAGCTGGAGATGGTCCCAGCGGCAAGCCTGGATCTGAACCGCCTGTGAGCCTCGCTGGCAGGCTCTGCCTCTCCTGGCGAAGCACCCTGTCTGGGAAAAGCCAGATCCCTGGCTCTGAGTGATCCCCAAATTCTGGGCAGCAGGGAAAGCCACGTCTGAGCTCTGCGGGTCCGGCCAAGCCTCGGCACAGCAGGACTGGGGGGGCTCTGCCCCTTCCCATGGGAGCTACCAGCCAAGCAGCACAGGTAAAGAGCCACGAACTCGGGGTGCCTGGGGTTTGTGGGGGCCCTGGCTGTGGCCACAGCAGTGAGAGCACATCTGGATGTACCAGGATCCCCCCTTCAGCCCCCCAGGCTCTGTGGGGGAAATCCTGAGGCAGATCCAGAGGTGGGGGTAGCGGTGGTTGGGCTCAGCCCTGACCCAGGGAGGCAGCTGCAGAGATTTGGGGGACCCAGAATCCCGGTCCCACTGCAACGGGGGCCGGGGGGGAGGGTGGCAGCTACTGGGGGGCAGGCGATTCCCTGGGGTGAAATCACTTCAATCCATGTGTCTGGGTCAGCTCTCGTGATTCCCTGAGGTGAAATCACTTGAACCCTTATGGCTGGGACAGCTCTCGCCTTTCCTGCCCCCCACTCTCCGCATGAGCATCCCTGGTGAGCGCGGCCAGTGGGTGTGCGGGGCACGGGGACCCTCGGGCACGAGAGCCAACGCCGCTCTCTGCATGAAACCACTAAAACTCTGGCTTTAATATCCTGCCTACGAGGTGTCTGCTGCCTGGGGAAATCCCTGGGACCCCACCAAACCCTGCCCCAGCGAAAGCCCCGTTTCTGCCCCAGGTCGGTGGGTCCATCCCTGTCCCACCCTGTGCCCTGCTCTGGGCATCGCCCCTCTCCCTGGTCCCCCATGCCCTAAGTTTTGTCCATGGCACCCGCTGTCCCCGTTCTGGGGGGGAGAGGGTCTCATCCTGCGAGTCCAGAGCTGGGAAGGTCTAAGTGAGATTTTTGGGATGTGGGATGGCAGGAGAGGAGAGCACTGGGGTGGGGTCGGCTTCTCCCCCCCACCCCCTCACCTATTGAGTGAAGGCTCTGTCATCCTTTTTTGGTGTCATCCTGGGTGAAAGGGGTGCCAGCTCGGTGCAGCGTGACCAGAGGGGCTGCACAAACCATCTCTGCCGGCACCCCATCACCACTCCCCTCCCGGGCCCCCTCCCTCTGCCCCCAGAACTGCTCTGCCCGACACCCCTGGGTCCTACCCGATTCCCCCCTCCAGCCCCGCTGCCCCCGGGACCCCCCAGCCCCGCACGGTGGGGGCTCTGCCCCTGCCTCGGACCCCCGGCACCTCCCAACCTGCACCCTTCGGGGTCTCCAGCCCAGGACACGGGGGACCCTCTGTGTCTGCCAGCCTGGGACCCCCCGAACCCCCGTGCGGCGCCTCCGGGCTCTCCATCCCGGGACCCTCCACCCCACCCCCGCCTGGTGCCTCCGGTTCCCGGTGCCCCCCCTGCGCTCCCCCTCTCACCCCCGGGATGCTGTGTTCCCCTCCCAGGGGATGCTGTCCCAGTCCCCCCGGGATGTTGCGCCCCCGCGGGATGCCGCCCCCCGCACTCACCGGCGGGAGCAGCAGCAGCAGCAGAGGCAGCGGCAGGAGCCTGGCCATGGTTTGTGGGTGCCGGGGTCAGTGTCCCCCTCCCCAGAGCCGGAGCGTGGCCGGGCTGCCCTCCCTCTGCCGCCCCCCGCCCCGGCGGCAGCCAGAAAAGGGCTGCAAGTCCCTCCTCCTCCTCCTCCTCCTCTCCGCCCCCGGAGCATCACGGCGAGCTGCCGAGCCAGCACCCTCCTCCGCCGGCACACAAAGCCCCGACCCCCCCGGGCCCCGCCGCCCTCCCACCAAACGCTTTCAGGGTGCGCTTGGTCTCCAGACACTGCTCTCCAGCCCCTCAATTATTCACGCTCGTCAGTCGGTCTCCCTGCATCCTCCTCTGCTGTCCATCCGTCTGTCCATCCCCTCAAACACCACGTCCATCCATCTGTTTCCATGCACCCTCCTTTGTTATCCGTCTGTCCATCCATCTGCCCATCCATCTCTCTCTATCTCCCCCAAAGCCATGTCCATCCATCCAACTCCATGTACCCTCCTCTGCTGTCCATTCATCCATCCATCCAGATGTCCATCCATCTCCCTCCATCCCCTCAAACACCACATCCCTCTGTCCATCTGCCCATCTCTCTCCGTCCCCCCCAAACACCACGTCCCTCTGTCTGTCTGTCCCCACACTCCCTGCTCCAGCTCTCCGATGGTTGCTGTCCCCGTCACGGCTTTGTTGACACTATCGCAGAGGCTCCGGGCAGGTCAGCAGCCGTGGTTGGTGGGATGAAGCTGGGATGGGGTGGCCAGACCTTCTCCAGCTCCATGGGACAAGGAACAACATCCCAGAGGTGCCTGGACTGAGACCCCCCAGGACCCAAACCCCAGGGTCTGTCACAGCCATCGGGTGACACAGAGGAGCCCCCAGTGGGGCGCGGGCAGTGGTGCTGTTGTGCCCGGAGCAGCAGCCGACTGTTCCACTTTGTAAATCAACCCCTGGCACGAGAAAGAACCCATACCGACATCCTTTGGTCTCTGTGAGTCTCGGCCCCGGCTCCTCCAGCTTCTCACAGAACAGCCCTGCCTGGCGTCCTGCCCAGCCCGGACCCCCTGGTGATGGACTGCGCTGTGTGTGAGAGGAGGGGCTGCTGGAGATGTCACGGCCCGTGCCTTGTCCTGGCGAGGCCCCTGCTTGGTGTGTCAGTGCCAGAAACGCTCTTTGTGGGGCTCACTGGAAAAATGGAGTGGGTTTTCTGGTGGCTTTGGTAAGGGAGGGCAGCTGGAAGTGGCCCAGGTGCTGTCGCTGAGCCCCAGGCTGCTGCTAATGCCAGGCGTTTCCTCACCCCTCTGGGCTCTGCAGGTGCTGTTGGGGTTCCTCACAGTGATGCTCGGTCCAGCCTTTCCCACCACCCCAGCTCCGGGCGGCCCCGTGGGCTCCTCCCTCGGGTCACATCATCCCCCGGGGCCGAGCGCCGCTCAGCTGGATTTCCTCTCAGAAAGCAAATTATCAACCTCCTGAGGTGCACGAGGTGGCTGCTCCGAGCCGGCTCGCGCTGCTCCGCCAGGCAGGAAAGTCCCTCGTTGCCTTTCGACGAGACTAAGCCGAAGCTGCCGTCTGTTCTCTGGCGCGGAGCGCGGGAACACATGTGTGCGCCACATGGCGAAGGGTTCGCCGGCCAGAAAGTGGTGCCGCGGCCAGGTGGGACACGGCTGGATGCGCCCAGGGCTGGGGGACGTGGGTGCCCACCCACGGATCGGGCTGGGGGGAGCGATGATCTGAGCATCCCGCTCTGCTTTTAATGCGCGGGTGAGTGGAAGCGCAGCCAAGCCGCCTGCAGACACTTGGCAGGGGGAGAGCCCGGGGCTCCCACCAGGAATTTGCCTTTGTCACCCCGAGCAGGGAACCCAGCTGCTCTCCCCAGCCTCTCGGATAAACCCTGCCACTCCCAGGGTCTGGGCTGTGGCCTCCCAGCACGGGATTTGCTTGCCGAGAATGCAGGACCTGGGGCAAGCGGTACCAGAGTTCCCTCTGTGTCACCACCCTGAGCGTGGCACCAGAGCCGATGCCACCATGGGCAAAGCCAGCACCGGTGATGGAGAGCTGAGCCCGGCAGCCGCTCAGCTGTGCTGCATCTGCGCGGGGCTGGGCTGGCGGCCAGCGAAGGTAAGTGAAAACTTCTGCTCCCGTGCCGGCCCTGCGCGGCTCCTTTGGTGAAGGGACTCACCAGCGCTTTTCATTAAATTCCTATTTGTTTCCTGTCCCAAAGAAAGGTTGCGGCCCTTTCCTGGCTCCATGAGATGACAAAGAACCTCTTAAAAGTCTGCTGTCGCCTCTCAGAATTAAAACCAAAGGCTCCGGGGTTCTGTTTGCCAGGGGAGCATCCTTCGTGCTGCCGGTGGCAGAGGGTGCTCTCTGCTGCATCGCGACCCCTGAGGTCGACACCAGCTCCCTCCACCTGCGATCGGCCCCATGTGCCAAGGTGTGGCCGGTCACACGCCCAGCGTGGCTTGTGGCCATCAAGGGGGCCCAAAACTGGGTCTCGGTGATGCTGCCCATCCCGCTCTGCCATGGTGGGAAGATGCCGTGGGGCTGGTGCAGCGCCGGCCCCCGGCACAGCTGGGTTTGCCTGGCAGAGAGCAGGCAGGGAGAGGGTTGGCCACGAACTTTGTAATAAGAAAAAAGAACCCCTGGGTTTCTTGTTGGCTCCCTGAGGCTGGGGAGGGTCAGGATGGGGGGGTCCCTGCCAGAGTCGGGGTGCGGGGCTCCTGGCTGCTGGCACCCTGGCAGCATCGTGAGACAGCCGCATGCCTGCTCGCCCGTAAAGGAGGAGGTTTAATTAGCAAAAGCCCCATTACAGCTTGGTGAGTTATTGCATTAAGTCCCTCTCAAGGACACAGCACGCAGCATCCTTGGAGCAACCGTCTCTCCCCCTCGTTGTTTTTCTTCAGGCTCATCCCAGCCACTTCCAAAGGCCAAAGGTGCCCCAGCAAACCCTGGCGATGCTTCTCCCCTCTCCCACCACCCTCGAGGGCTCCTCAGAGCCCCCAGAATAAGCACAGGTTAAACACGCGGTGCGAGCTCCTGCCTGCAAACTCAGTACCGATTTTACTGAAAAGCACAGGTAATTACTTTCCCGACAAAGGCAGCGACACGGTAATGGAAAGTTATAAATAACGATGAATAAATAATACTCCCTGGGAGAACGTCCTGGGTGCTCAGGGCCAGGGCTGAGAGGAGGAGCAAAGGGCTGCGAGAAAAGCCCAGAGTGAGCAAAATGCCCCAGCGATCGTGGGTGGGGGGGTTTTCAGGACAGGGGATGGGTCCTGGAGCCCGGCTGCTCCGGGGAAAGGCAAGAGGGATCCTGCTCTGCCAGAAAAAAGTGCCTTTTGAGGGTAAAGGGAGGAAATGTGGGGTAGAAATCAGGCTCTGGGGTTATTGCTGCTGACTTCACGAGGAGCTTCGCTTCGCTGGGAGCATCGGCGAGGGTCGGTCCTTGCGGGGGAGAGGGATTTGTTCTGTAAGGCATCTTTCATAAAATTAATTTTATTTTTTTCCAGTGGGAAAAAAAATCATTTTGTTTGAACTCTCTAGGCTGGCTTTGCTGAGGAATTTGCACCTTGGGCCACTTGGCAGGAGCCAAGCTCACGGCTGGAGAGCAGGAAGCCATGGGCTCCCGTGGTCCTCGCGCCCCTGGTTCTCCTCACGATCGATGGGATTTGGGCACTTAAGAGCTTTTAAGGATGGAGGCCAAGCCCAGCTCCCGTGCAGCAGCTGCTCCTCACTCCCACCCTTGCCCGGTACCTCTGCCAGCTCCGAAACCACCCATTTGTTCTCCCTGACGGAGGGATGGGAAGATCAGCTCCATCCTGAACCACAATGTAAAACCTGCCGAGCATCTGACGCGCAGCGAACGCCAGGCGGCCCTGGCTCGTCCGCTGGGTTTTACCATTCAGGGGAAAAGGGCTCTCTCGATTTAGGCAGCCGGGGAGGGGTTGCCTAGAATGCCTCCCCCTCTCCCCTTGCTCGAGCCCTGTGCGCCCTCGCCCCATCTGTGCTGCGCTTTGGACACGCTCAGCCTGCGGCGAACGGGGAGCGCTCTGAAAATCAGGGTCTGTGCTCTGCAGAGAGCGATTCCCGTGGGGATGGGGCTCGGATGGACCGTGGCACCCAAACCATGACGCTGCCCTGCTGGCTTGGGGTGGGAGATGAGAGCGTCCCAGTGCAGGCTGGGACAGGATCAAACCACAGCCCCGGTCCCAGTGTCCGGACGGTGTCGGTGGGGCAGGGAAGGACGGAGCGTCAGCGCTGGGGACGCACACGGCAGTGGGGTGCACTGAAGGGTTTGGGGAGGAGTGGGGCACACGGCCGGGTGTGGACTGGGGCTGTGGGGCCACCCTGGTGCTGTCTGGGGATCCTGAGCAGAGATTTCCCTTGGGCTTTGGCCCCCAGATGCCCTCTAGGTGCCGATGTGGCCCGAAATCGCTGCTGGGCACCTGCCTGGGGGAACCCTCCGAGCCCCCAAAAAGCACAGCTCTGGGGCAGGAGGGATCCCGCATTCCCCCAACTCACAACAACCTGATTCCCATTACTATCAAAGTGTCCCAGTCTGGTTTCCATTACACTCCTTGATTTCCATGCCTGTAATTTCTCCTAATGCCTCTCCGTTCCAACCACCCCCCCTTTTCCACTCGCTGATCCCCAGCCTGACGGCTCCCAGCCTCCCTCTGCTCCTCTTTTCTCCCTTGAAGTGTCTTTGCAGCGCGATCCATCACCCGGGCGGCAGTGGGGGGGACTCACGGTAGCGGCTGAGATGAATCTCTGGTTCCTTATAAGGCCCGACCGAAGGAATCTCCGGCGAGCGGAGACCACGATGTCCGGGAAACTCAATCCCTCTCGGGATGGAGGCATGGCGAAATGGTGAGACAGTAAAAATAGCCGCGGTTTCCCTCCCTGAGGAAGAAGGAAGATTTTGGACAATTTAAAATAACCCTGGCAGGGCCAGGCGGGAGGGGGGGCAATCTCTCCTCGTGGCACGTACAAGAAAGGACATAAATATGTCGTCGGCAGCAACATTATCAATATTTTTCTGCTTAAGGTATTGATTGATTCCACACGCCAGGGGCAGCGCTGGCTTTCTTCTCACCAGCCCGGCTTTTGGGAACTGATTGATTCCCTTTTGTTGCTGATGGATCAAGAATTCTGCTGTGATGGGGGAAATGAATGTCAAATCTGTCCTGGCATCAGTGAGGACGGAGCGCGGCAGGAGCTGGGCTGGAGCAGGACCCAGGGTTTGTTTTCCTTGACTCATAACGGGGCTTTTAGCTGGTTTTATTTTTATTTTGGAAGTGGAGGTTTATTTTAATCGCTCCAATGCTCAGGCTGCTCTGGGATGCTTTTCCAACTGGTTCTCAGAGTGCACGTAGCCCAGATGAGATCCAGGGGGATTCCTTCCCTCCTCCCAGCCTCTGTCCCACACGGAGCAGGGATGATGTTACGGCTGTGTTCGGAATGTCACCTCTAGCTCTGCCCGCGTGTAAAGCGGAGATGCTGATCCCTGCCTCTTTCACAGATGCCTGGAGAGAGACGCTGTCGCTTTGCCAAGTGCTTAGAGACACCGGGGCTCTTTGTTAACTGGTGGAACCGGCAATGTTGGTTGGCAGATCAGGGTGTTTCCTGCTCTGCTGCTCCCCGGGCACCTGGGCAGTTGCTGTGAGGACAGGGACTGCCAGCCAGCCCAGTCGCTCAGCTTCGCCGGACCTGGACCAACACCCACAGGGACCCCCCCTCCTCTGCAGCCAAACCTCAGAAAACTCAGAGCACACCCGGGCAGCAAAGCTTTGTCAGGAAAGAGCTGAGGCTCCTACGTGAGGATGAGATTCCCCTCTTTGCTCCCTGAAACCTTTGCTCCCCAAGTCACGAATGCCTTGGCTGCCGGTGGCCACCTGCACTTTTGCACCGGCTGCTTCCCACAGCTTCCGACAAGAAGATCCATGGCTGCGGCCACCCCGCTGCCCATCGCTCACCCTGCCTCCCCGGGGCACTGGCCCGAAAGGTTGCGGGTCTTTAAATCACCGTCATTTCCCCTCATCCAGGCATTTCTGGCAGCGAGCAGAGGAGGGGGGACTGGTTTGGGGCAGGAAGAAAGGGGCAGGGGCTGGGGAGGGGGGTCTGAGCCCCTTCCTGGAGCGTGATGAGGTTTCCATGAGGCTGGTCCAGGGAAAAGCAGCTCCAGCAGTGCCGGGGTGAGGGGTGAGCCAGCCTGCTGGTTGTTGCCTGCTGGGGCTGTGCAATGCTCCAGCCCCATTTATTTTTCTTCTCCCCTAGGTCCCCTTTTCGGTTTTGCTGTCACTGAAGCCGCTGGTGAAATCTTCATCGGCTGCTGAGCAGGGATAGAGTGGATGAAAAGCTCCATCCTGTCCCCGTAGAGACCCTGGTGGCCCCCACACCACCCAACTCAGCACCTCCTCTGGCTCAGAAGAGGGAAAGGATGAATCCCTCCTCCAGAGGAAAAAAATGGAGCTTTTTCTCCAATATTTCCTCAAAGCCAGATAATAAACAGGGAAATAAGCTCGACCAGCTCGCCGCTTCCAAAAAACCAGCAGCGATTGCCCATCCCAGCAGCCAGAGCCCCTCGGTGCTGAATTAGCCCAGCTCATGGATGCAGAGGGGGCTCAAACATAACCCCATTTTCTCCTTTTCACACCCAAAATCACACAGCCCAGGGCACCACGGTGTTGGGGGGTTCCCACCTCCTCTGCTTTGGATTAAAGCACAAAATATTTTGGAGCACTTGGGGGAAACAAAGGAAGCCGCCTGCATCTCCCCGGGATAACGGCGCTGTCAGTGGTGTCGGCTGACAGCAAGGTCTCGCGTGACCCCCGGCGGCCCTGTTCCTCAGATCCCCATGTGGCTCCTCCAGCCCCATCTCCCTGATGGATGGCCCCTTCCCAGCGTCTTCAGCAAGGCCAAAAGGTGCTACCTGTGCCTCCCTCTGGGATTTGGGGTGATTTGGGGTTTCCCCGGGTCAGGGGATGCTCTTCCACTCTGCAGGGTGGGGAGGGGTTGGTGCTGCTCTGACCGCTGGGTCTCTACAGCCCAAACCTTCGCTTTCATCAAGGGATGTGGCTTTTTTAAGGAGCTGTCTGGCCACGTTTCCCTTCTCCTCACTCCGGTCCGTGCTCGCCCTGGCAGACCCCATCCGTCTTCTGTCTGTCTGGTGCTTTCTGGCATCCAGCACTTTCCTCCTGCCCCTGCCTGGTGCCCCCCAGGTGCAGGGGGGGATTTGACCCTGGCAGAGCAGCTGATTCAGGTTCCTTGCAGAGACACCAAAAGGGACAATGGGGAAGGCAAGGAGGCCAGGGCTGCAAATGAAGCTGGAGCTGCTGCCCCCAGATCCTGTCCCTATGGCAACAGCTTCCAGCGCACCGGCTGCAGCATCCTCTCCTTTTCGCCTCCTCCTCAGCACATCTGGGCACAAAAGTGGGGCAGGGAACCTCCCAGCAAGAGTGGAGAGGGGCTGAAGAGCGGGTGCCATCACAGGGCTTCGAGAGAGGTGGGAAACCAGGGGGGTTCTGTTTGCAGAGCCATGGGGGACCCAGCTTGGGGCCCCACGTGCTGCTCTGGGAGATGCTGGGTGGCCAAACCCTTCCTTCCCCCTCTCCTCAGACATCCCCAGGAGACTGGATTGGGGACAGCCCGGGGTTTAAGCCTTTGCATCACCTGATGGAGACCTTTCCTCTTACTTTTTCCCCAAATCTCCCATTTCCCCAAAATCACCCCTTTTGGAGGATGCTGGGGATCTTCACAGCCTGAGCTGATGACCCCGGCAACGATCAGACCAGCCTGGAGATGGAAAGAGCCCTGCAGGGCTTGAGCTCAGCTGGATTGAATTAAAGACTCTCAGGGCAGATGGGAGACAGGAGGTGATGCTGGGAGGGCAAAGGCAATTACACCTGATTTAAAAGCAAAACTTTTCCCAGTGTTACTGAGATGTTGTTTCAGAAAACCCCCAAGCTCCCTGCTCTGCCTGTTGGAAAGCGGAGACGGTTGGAGCTCTAGAGCTGCGGTGGGTCCTTGCCGGGGCTCGGCCGGGCGCATTAACCAGCAGCGATGCGGTTGGGAGAAATGCATTCCCATCCATATCCCTGCAGAGAGCGGCTCCCATCAGCGCCTGGCAGGCAAGCGCTCAGCAAGGTGAGGCTCCTGGGAGCGCAACGAGGAGAGGGGCTTCTCCCTGCCTTCCAGGCTCATTAATATTCCTGAGAGGAATAAATCTTCAAGGAGAAATGCAGCCCTGTGATGTGGGAGAGAGGGGGCTGGGGGTGAAGGACGTGGGCAAATGCATCTGCGCTCCCCTGGGCAGGATTCCCCCGGGAGGAGGGCGAAGCAGGAGCCACGTTCCTTGGGGAGGTGCCGGGCTGGGGCTGGGTTGGCTTCCAGCACCAGCAGAGCAGGTGCTCGAGGCTTCCTGTATTTCATCCATCTGGGATCTGGCGGCAACACGGCCGAGCTGCAGCGGGTGAGACGGGGCTGACTGGGACAGCGGCGCTTGTCTCGTTGGGCTCTGGAGCGGGTGCTCGGCGCAGCCGCCTCCCCCCTCCCCGTGTCCCCAGAGCCTCTTCCCAGCAACTGTGATTGAATCAGAAGGGAGCTAATTTCCCAGTCTGCTGAGATGATGAGGTAAACTAATTGCTGCCTTCGTTCCCTATGCAAATCAGCCAGCCGGGCCTCGCAACAAAGCCCGGAGCATCTGCAGGAGCGCAGGGAAGGCGGCGAGGGGAGCTGCCCAGCTCCCCATTCTGGGTGGGAATCGTGGGGCTTCGTGTTCTGACTCCTGACCCGGCGCCGCTGCACGCGGGGCACCCGTGTGTGCACGGTGCCCTCACCCAGCCCAGCTCCTGCCCCCTCGGCTCAATCTGCTCAATTACACCGTTTGCTTTTTTAATTAACCGCTTCCCAGTGGGCGAGGGCAGGTTCAGTGGCTCCTGGCTGGGGATTCGGCTGCCCCTCTAGAGCAGAGCTGGGGAGGGGAAGGAAGGAAGGAACCGCACGTTGCAAGCGTCTTGTGCTCTGGAAATCAGGTGAGAGCTTCACAAAGGTCAGATAAATGGAGAACAATTGGATAAGGGTAATGTGATTGGGATGAGCAGCGCTGTCTCTGCGGGGAAGCGGGCCTTCCAGACCTGCTGGAATTCTCCAAGTAAGTAAACAAGGCTGAGGACAGGAGGAAATTGGTAAAGGCAGTTTTATTTTGGTTTCTAGAAGGGTTTTAATGAGGTCCCCAACGTGACAGCGATACGGAAACGCAGCTGGTGCTTGCGAGAACACGGGCTGGGTAAAAGAGGGAGCAGAACACCCACCTGGGAGAAACAACCCTGTTTTGGGGTGAGCAGCCCTGGGGTGTGCGGGGTGGATGTGGTGTGGCCATGGCAGAGAGCCCTGAGGGGCTTTAAACGGGGCCACGGCTCAGGATGCTCGTGGAGGGGGAACCCCCCAACACCTCAAGGTCTGCACTGGGTTTGGGGACCTGGAGAGGTCCCGTGCTGGGCTGGAGGGGGCTCTGCCAGCACCGTGGGGCAAGGAAACGTGGGTGCAGGGGGGTTGGACACCTTCCTAAGCCACAGGTGGTTTGTTCTGAGGTCTCCAAGAGCCGCACAGCCCCATCCTCGCCGCTTCGGAGGAGCAGGAGCCCAGGCCACGAGGCCAAGAGCCCTCAGACTCCCCGGGGATGCACGAGACGTGCTGAAAGCAAACAAACCATTATCCTCCGCCGTTCCTGTCGCCAAGAGCCTTCCCCGGCGTCCGCTCAGCCCTGCGCAAACAGCACAACAAACAAGCGCGTGCGGGGCGGGAGCTGAGGAGCCGCTGTCCCGCGACCGCCTCGGCTTGGCTTCGGGCTCAGTGTTGGCCAGAATCGGTCGAGCCGAGCGCAGGAAAGCCGGGAGGTTTGGGGAACGCTCTCGAATCCAGCAGAGGAGAGGAGGAGGGTGCGATGCTCAGCGCTCAGGGCTGGGTTTTGGCCAACGTGGAGGTTGGAGCTGGGCGTGAGCAGCCCGGCGTGCAGATGTCAGGAATTACCCCAAGACCCTGCGTCCCCTCGGGTGCTGAGCAGAGCGTGGGAAGAGCAGCTCAGGGGGCTTCACCACCCACCTCCCTCGTGCCCTGCGATGGGAAGGGGCAGGGGATGCGTTTGCCACCGCTCTAGGGGTGCTGGCGGCTCCAGGCCACCTCCTGCCCATCCCAGCAGGGCTGGTGGCCACAGACACCCTTGTTTTGCCCTCTGGGAGCTGCTGGCAGCCCCTGGACGTGGCAGTCCTGGCTGAAACCTGAGCTGTGGGCACTGGCAGTGAGGGATCGGCTGCTGCTTTTGAAAATCTCCTTGTTTTAAAAGCATTACGGCTCCCTGGCTAATAACGAGAGGGATTTGCTGAAGCTGCTTGAGGTCCCATTTTCTCTGGAACCCATTTCCACGGCATGAATCACCGAGAGGAATGAACTCAATTAGTTCAGACAGAGGCAGGAGATAAATCAGGGTCCCATTAGGAAACCCTGAGGTTAATTTATGGCCCTGAGCAGTGCTGGCTGTCTCCCTTCTCTCCCCATACGCAACCTGCTCCAGAGCTGAGAAGCAGGGGGGGATCGCTGTTGTCTTTCCCCGTGGTGGAAGATGCACTGGAGTTACCCAACCAGCTCTCAGCCCTCGCCTTGACCAGATGACCCAATTCCGAGGAAGCGGAGCCACTTTCCTCACAGGGAGCCTCCTTCACCCATTTGCTCGTTCATCCGTCGCAGGATTCCTGCAAAGGGATCCTTGGAAGGGCCCTGCAGCCTTCCAGGAAATCTGGGGTGGAGATTCCCTCATGGCAACCCATAGGTTGGGTGCTGGAGGCTTTTCTGTGTTGCACCCGTGTGTAGGTGATGAGCTCCTTGGGTGGATCCTGCTTCCCCTGCCTGCAGTCTCGGGGGTGGTTGTGGGGTGATGGGGTCCCTCTCTGAGTGCTCTCCCTGAGCACCCGCAGGTGGAGGCGGAGCTCCTGGAGTGGCGAAATGAACCTGGATTTGGTCTCTCTGTCCGATCTTTCAAGGCCTGAGCCCTCAGCGAGGTTGTTGGGTACTTGGATTCTGCTCTGGCTGCATCTCCGCCTTGAGCATCAGACCGAGGAGCTTCTATGAATTATGCAGCTGCTCTGGTCTCCTTCCCGTCCATGGAGAGGGACAGGATGCTTCCGGGGAAAATTTATATCTTAGATGGGCTGAATCATCGCCTGGGAAGGAAGAGCCGTGTCCCTCCCCTGCCAAGGGACCTGAAGGCAGGGAGCAGCTCAGGGCAGCTCGAAGGAGGATTTGTGTCTGTCCACACACTTGACTTCTCTTGCATCCCTGAGACAGGATTTTCCTGGGCACACGGGGTGCCAAAAGTGTGACCTCCGCTGTAGAGGCTGGAAAATGCTTCAAATGAAGGATCAGCTTTGGAGGGTTAGAGCAGAGGTCCCTGCGATCCGTCTGTTTAAGCCACCACAAGGCTTAATTGAATTAAATGGTTTAAGGATTTCCCCTTCGCTGCAGGGGAGGTGGGGAAGAGCTGGGGGCTGGGAGCAGGGGCTGCGTCCGCGTCCTGGCTTCGTGCAGGCTCCGTGGGATGGGGGTTTCTGCTCCCCCTGCAGCACCTTCAAGGACCGCTCATCCTTCATCCCAGTAGGAAAAAGAGAATTTATCTTTTTAGGGATGCTGGGGGTGCCCCCCGACTCCCCTGAGGCAGCATCCCAGCTCTGCCCATTGCAAAGCAGGGGTGGGACACGGTCTCACCGTGCGTGGCTGGATTTGGGGACAGCAAGGATTTGTTCCTTTGTGCTCCTCTGTTGTGAGGCCAGGCTGGGACTGTTGGGGTTGTTCAGCCTGGAGAGGAGAAAGCTCTGGGGAGACCCTAGATCAGCTCCCAGGACTGAAAGGGGCTCCAGGAAAGTTGGGGAGGGGCTTTTTCCAAGGGCCTGGAGTGATGGGACGAGGGAGAATGGATTTAAATTGGAAGGGGGGAGATTTAGATTGGACATTAGGGAGAAATTCTTCACTGTGAAGGTTGGGGAGACCCTGGCCCAGGTTGCCCAGAGCAGTGGTGGCTGCCCCATCCCTGGAGGTGTTCCAGGCCAGGTTGGATGGGGCTTGGAGCCCCTGATGCAGTGGGAGGGGTCCCTGCCCATGGCAGGGGGTGGCACTGGGTGGGCTTTGAGGTCCCTTCCAACCCAACCCATTCCAGGATTCTACGATCCCATGCAGGGAAGTGGGAACTGGAGGGGACGATGCTTTCCCCAGGCCCCCCCAGGTCCATCCAAGATGAGCAGATTCCCCGCGGGGCAGGATTAGGCCACACTTTTGCCCACTCGGCTTTGGGGATGTTTCAGTGGGCGCTTTCAGCCGACACGAGCTCTGCCACAGGGTCTGGGAGCCCGGATGTGGGGCTGAGCCCGGGGCTGCCCCCCAGGACCTCCATCCCAGCCCACAAAGAACCCGCTGTCTCAGCATCTTCTCGGCGGCGCTCCGGGGTCTGTCTGAGTGCAGCTGAGTTAAGGATGGATTCGTGCGGCCCCCGAGCCGCCTCTTTCCCAGTATCCGCGAATTAAACATTATGAGTGTCAGCGGGGAATTTAGGGAATCAATCGGCAGGCGGTTAAAGTGCTTTGAAATCTGGGGGTGCGGAGGGATCGGCAGCAGAAAGGTTTAATCTCACGAGCACTGGGTTGTTAACGGTGCCAGGGAATGGGAACGCTGGGAGAGAGCCATGAGGGGAGTAATACCTGGGGAGCGATGGAGACGCATTTGGCAGCGAGAGCCCCCGGCCTTTTAGAAGCCGGAGGAGTTAAGGGGAAGGAAGGGCTGCCAACCCCCCTGCAGCTGAGGCTGGGTAACTCTCGATACCTGCAACCCCCCCCCAGTGTTTGCAACCCCCCCCAGTACCTGTCAAACCCCCGATGCCTGCTACCCTCTCCCCCCCACCTCCCCCAAGGTTTGCAACCCCTCCATACCTCTCACTCCCCCTAATATTTGCAAAACCCCCCCATGCCTACAAACCCCCTCATGTTTGCAAGCCTCCCTCAATGCCTGTGAACCCCAGTGCCTGCAACCCCCCCAATGCCTGTGAACCCCCACAATATTTGCAACCCCCCCATGCCTGTAATCCCCTGATGCCTGAGACCCCCCCCTCAATGCCTGCACCCCCCTGGGTGGCTCTCGCTGCCAGTCCCGGTGCTCCCTGCCCTGATGTGGGGCACGGGGGGGCTCTGTGGTTTGTGCCCCCCATGCTCTGCCCGCGGCTGCCTGACCTGTGCCGCCGTTTCGGGGTGGGTTCTTTTCACGGCAGCTTCCACAAAGCCCCGGCTTGTTTTGCCCCAGCTCGGGCATCGTCCCTGCCTCCTCTGCCATGGGGGAGCGGGGGGAAGCTTTTTTCCCAGGGATGGCTCCTGTGCCCGGCATTTTCCGTCGACCACTGGCTCACCACGCGGACGCGGCTCAGCGCTGGGTGCTCGGCGCAGCTTCGGTTGGGGTGAGGATGCTCTGCCTGGCACTGCTTCTCAGCAGGTGCAGATCTTGGGGGGCTGCAGCAGAGCATCCCAACCGTCGGGCGCGGGCTCAGGGGGTGCTGGGATGAGCTGACCTTGGCAGGGACGGGGGGACCGTGCCAGGGTCGAGGTCATGGATGTGGGATGTGCACGTGTCACCCAGCCTGGCTCGGCGGTGAGAGGGAACTCAGCAACCTTCCCTGGGATCCGATCGATCCCGCAGCTCGGAATGGCTGGGCCAGGCTGGGGGGGCATCCACGGGGGTCACACTGACCCGAGCGAGCACCTGGGACTAATTGCACAAAATAAATGAGCAATTAAGGACATTACAGGAAGACTAAAGCATCCCAGACCTCGCTCTGACCCCCACGTAGCTCCCCTGGAAGTGGGGGTGCAGCCTGGGGGTGCTGGGCCCGGCTGTTCCCAGCGGGATGGGGGCACCGTGGTCCCCTTGGGGTGTTGGGGGCCATGGGGCTCAGCCGCTGGGGCGGCTGCTGGTGTCGAGGTGAGACGGAGGTGCTGTGGTGCCAGGGGCTGATGAGGGGGAGAGGGCAGGATCTGTGCCCACGCGCTCAGCCCCCGGGGGTGCAGGGTCTCAGCTTCGGGGACAGCGATGGGGCTGGTGGGATGCAGCAATCTCGCTCCAGGACCACCAGGATGCACCAACCTCACCCCCAGACTCGGCCCCCACCTTGTTCTGGGCTGTGCAAAAAACACCAGGAAAGTTTTTCCTCCCCGTGGGCACCCCTGGCCCCCAACCTCCGCAGCCCCAGGGTGAACCCCCCGTCTCGGGGCTGGGCTTCGCCCTCCCGCACCGCCAGCTCCTTCCAGTTCCTGCAACGCACACACTTGCATGGAAACGCTTCCAGAGCCCCTGGGCGGAGGCGCTGGGTGCAGCCGGCTATAAATCCAGTGCCAACGGCAGCGCAAGAGTCATTGATCGCCCGGCTGCGCTGGAGGGCTCGGCCACCACCCATGGGGCACCCACAGAACCCACTGGTGCTGCCCTTCACATGGGGCAGCGTGTCGGAGCTGGGGCGATGGGGGGATGTGACGACCATGCCAGAAAGGGGAGGGGGAGGTGTCAGGCAAAGCCCAGGGGGAGCCTGGGTCTGCAGGACCCTCATCCCCCCCAAACCTGAGGATGGGCTCGGCAGAGGATGCTCTTGTGGCCTGGAATGGGAGAAGCCAAGCGCAACCCTGGGTGGGCACAGCTGGACTGTGGGGAGGTGAAAGCTGGTCCTGGAGCTGCTCCCCATCCTCTGAGAGGCAATTAATGAGGAGTTAACGAGAGCCCCATCAGCCATCATGGCTGCTCTGGGGGCTGCAGCAGCACTTCAGGTTCGTTTTGGGGTTGGTACAGCTCCTAGCGCCCCAAAAATCTCAATTTAATGGAAGCCCTAATTTAACCTAAGTCTTTCTGCAGCCAAACCCTCGACATCGGGGGCCGACGGCGCGGCTGCACCGCGGGCAGGGGCTCAGGCTCCCGGTCAGTGCTGGCACGGGGGTTGGGGGGGTGTCAGCCCCTTCAGGCTGGGCTTTACCTGACTCCACCGCCCCCCTCCCCCCCCTTAATGAGCAGCCAATTCGCTGGGAAGGAAATAAAAAGCGACGCAATTAAAAAGCTGGTGGCCACAAGCTGAGAGGGTCAGCGGTTCGGTGCTAACGCAAGCACTTCTGTTATGATTCATTAAGTCATTAACTCCCTTTTAATTGGAGCTCCTTTATGGAGATGCTGGTTTACCTTTGCAGAGGAGGCAGTGGCGGGAGTGAAGGGTGGCTGGGAGAGACCCCTGAGTGTGAGGGACCCCCAGAACCCCTCGGGGCCGTGTCCTGGGGGGAGCAGCCCATTGGCTTCACAAATTCTGTGCAAGCCAGAAGCTGGGGATGGGGATGGGATGGGGATGGGAGGAGATGGAGAAGGGGATTGGGAAGGGGATGGGATGAGGAAGGGGATTGGTGATGGGGAAGGAGGTGGGGATGGGGAAGGGGATTTGGAGCAGCTGGAGAATGAGGGGCAGATAAAGTGGCTGCAGGTTTGGGGATGCTGACTCCTCCCTGGCTCAGCCCCAGCTCGCAGCTCCTGGCCAGCCGTTACCAGCCATCACAGCCTTCCCGCTGCGGCGCGGGGCTTAATGCAGCCGGATCCAGCTGGCTGCTCGCTTCCACCGAGGAGGAAACTTTGTTAAGCAGCGATAAGCATCAAGGTGAGCCCAGAAACCCCGGTGCCGGTGCCTGCAGCACTGCTGGGACGCTGTGTGGTGACGCTTCCGCCACGGGCAGCCGTAGCCCAGAGCTCGACCCCGTGTTGTTACCCAACGGGATCAGGGATAACACTGGATTTCTCTAAACCCTCCAGAACTTTCCATTCCCAAACCTGAGCCCGAGCCCTGCCTGCCCAGGGGTCCCAACCTGGCACTGCCGCCTGCCTGAGGGTTTTTTCCTCTCCAGGGCGAGTCAGGTGAAGTCGCCCGAATGAAAGACAGGCTCGATTTTAAAGCAGATTAATTAAACCGCATTATGGCTCTGGGTGGGGAGAGTTCAGAATGAAAACAGCCTTAATTCGATTTCTCTGACTTGCAAATCGTGGCAGGGAAGTCAGCTGAAATCTGATTAAGGCCGTTTCCACTCTGAACCGTGTCCTCGCAGGGCTTTAATAGAGTTTAACTAATTGAATTGAAACGCTCATCGAGCCTGAGCGAGTTCTGCGCCGGGCGCGGGGCTGGAGCCGCCGGGGTTCGGGCTGGGACCCCCGCGTGGGGCCGGGCGGGTGGGAACGGGATGGCCACACCGGCCCCATCCCCCGTGCGCCAACCAGCCCCACAGTTTGGGTTGGAAAACCTCCTTCCTGTGCAAAGCTTGGGCGGCCGTGCCGGCTCGACGCCTCCTCCTGGCCCCGCGTGCCTGGGGTCAGCGGCTGCCAAGCGCGCGGATTCTCCGCGGTTCATGCCAAGCATTTTTTGGGGGCAGCGCTGGCCGGGGCCGCCCGGTTGCAGAAAGCTGGAGAAGAGGAGGCTTTTTGTTCCCGTGTGCGATGGCCGGAGCTGGGCCGGGCTGCCGAGCCCTGGCCGCAGCGCCTGAGGACAAAGAGCCGCTTCTTGAAGCGCCAATTCTTTGCCCCGTGGAGGAATCTCCCCCCAGGACGCGCGCGGTGCGCGGCAGCAGCCCCGGTGAAAGCCTCGAGCGAGGGGCGCAGCTCAGCCCGGCACTGTCTCGGGGAGCCCCTCCGCATGTCCCCTTCTCTCTGTTCCTGGGATGCAGGATGCTCCTGACTGTGTTGGGGCTCCCAGCTCCGTCCCCAACCCATCCAGTTGCCGTTCCCCAAGGCTCTGTGCCACGTCCCCAGCCCGGGGAGCTGCCAGCCCGCACCGCGTGGCGTCAGCCCCGGCTGAATCACCCGCCAGACATGCCCCACACAAAGGACCCCTTTTCCTCCGGTTTCACCATGCGGGTGTCACCGGCTCCGACCCGGCGGCTCCTGGGGCTCCAACCCTCAAACCTGGGCCCTGGACCAACAATCACCATCAGCATCGGCATTTTTCCCTTTTCTGTGGGGAAGGGAAGGGAAGGGAAGGGAAGGGAAGGGAAGGGAAGGGAAGGGAAGGGAAGGGAAGGGAAGGGAAGGGAAGGGAAGGGAAGGGAAGGGAAAGGAAGGGAAGGGAAGGGAAGGGCCAGTGCAAATGCACCCATGAAATGCAAAGCGCGGGGTGAGTCGGTCAAGGCACGCAAAGCCCCAGCCCCATAAATCCCGAGTTTAATGCTTGAGTTGTGCCCTGTGTGACTCTCGCATCAAAAGGGAATAAATCTCCCAGTGTTTACAGCCACAGAGTTGTCACCAATTAGGATGTTGTTATTGGATCAGATGCAAGCAGATAGGAACTCCCCGGGGCAGAATCATCCCTGGGGGAAAGCCCGGTGGCTGGGGGTCTGCACTGGGGTGGTGCTGGGCTGCAGGGGCTGACTCAGGGTTTGTCCCTGGATACCTGTGGCCGAGGGCAGAAGAGCCCAGCACGCACCTCGCCACACCCTCCTTTCTGGGAGTTGTAGACAGCGATGGGGTCTCCCCTCAGCCTCCTCCAGGCTGAGCACCCCCAGGTCCCTCAGCCGCTCCCCAGAGGATTTGTTCTCCAGCCCCTCACCAGCTCCGCTGCCCTTCCCTGGGCACGGTTTGTGTCCATCAGTTTGTGTCAGGGCTCTGGGAGCCGTGACCGCAGAGAGGGATGGGTCCCACCCAGGGAATCCCTTAGGGCTTGGTCGTGGCTCGCACCCCATTTCAGCTGGGGGGGTGTCCCAGCAGGTCTGGCTACCACCAAACACCTTCGCCTCCTCCCGCTCCCCTTCGGCGCCCGCTTCCCAGCGCTGCCGAGGCACAAAAGAGCTTTTGTGGCTTGGAAAGGAGCTTTGTCAGACACAGGACGAGGCTCCCCTGCACATCTGTCTGCACAGCTGTGCGGGAGACCCGGGGGTGCCCCATGGGACCTGGGAGCGGGTGACCTTCCCAAGCAGGAACTGCTCCAGCCCCAGGCTGCACACGTGGGGTTGGAGGTGCCCACAGGAGAGAGCTGGGGCTCGGGGACACCAGCTGCAACCCTGCCCTCGCTTTTGGGGCCACCTCAGTCACCCCACTCCAAGGGCAGCGCAGGCTGGGGCTGCTGAGCGGCTCCGTGCCTCAGTTTCCCCACCTGGAGCAGAGCAGGGAAAAAGGGACCCTCTGAGCTCGCGGAGGGGATGGGATGCTCGCTGACTGCTCCTGGGATCTGCTGGGCCCTAAAGTTGGGGTTCGGCCTCGTTTCCCCCCTGAGATGCTGTCCGGGAGGTCGTGGCCAGGGCGGGGGGGGGAATGAAGCCCCCTGCGCCCAGCGGGGTCGCAGCACAGGGAAGCCCAGCAGGGAGGGTGCGGCGGGACGGGGGCTCCGGGGGTGGAGGCGGCTCCTCCAGGGTCTCCCTGGGCAGTGGAGGGTACTTTCCCCCCCTTCTCTCTTTTCTTTTTTCCTCAAGTCAGAATTCCTGCGGCGGCCGGGAGAGCGCTGCTTCCCTCTAGCGGCCCCGGCTTCGCTCTCATCCATGGGATCAGGGAATGAGCTGGGTCAGAAAGGGCCTCAAAGCCCACCCAGTGCCACCCCCTGCCATGGGCAGGGACCCCTCCCACTGGATCAGGGGGCTCCAAGCCCCATCCAGCCTGGCCTGGAACCCCTCCAGGGATGGGGCAGCCACCACTGCTCTGGGCACCCTGGTGGCGTCTCTTCTCCAGCTCTCCCAGCCTGTCCTCAGAGCAGAGCTTTCCAGCCCTTGGATCATCTCCGTGGCCTCCTCGGGACCCCCCGCCAACAACCCCACCTCCTGGAAAGCTGGGGAGGGGCTTTTTCCAAGGGCCTGGAGTGGCGGAACGGGGGGAACGGCTTCAAACTGGAAGGGGGAAGACTTAGAAGACTTAAATTTTTCACACTGAGAGTGGGGAGGCCCTGGCTCAGGTTGCCCAGAGCAGTGGTGGCTGCCCCATCCCTGGAGGTGTTCCAGGCCAGGCTGGATGGGGCTTGGAGCCCTCTGACCCAGTGGGAGGGGTCCCTGCCCATGGCCAGCGCCAACCATTATATGCTCCTTATGCTGGAAATTCCAGCCCTGGACACAGCACTGCAGGCCTGTTCTCCACCGTAACAACAGAGGTGCAGGGACACCCTGTCCCTTCCTCACCGGGGGCTCGGCCGCCCCCAGGCCGCACGTGTCTCTGCCGTGCCAGGACTACAACTCCCAGCAGCCCTTGCGCTGTGGGAGGAGCCACAGCCAATGGGGAACGGTCTTCCCCCCCCCCCGCCGCGACACCCGCCGGGAGTTGTAGGCGAGGGGGCACGGTGAGGCTCGGCGGGACTACAAATTCCAGGATGCCGCGCGGCGTGGGGCCAATCAGCAGCTCCGGTGTTGGCGGGGCGCGCAGGCGCGTGGGGGGGCGGGGGGGGTAGTCGGGGCCGGGCTGCATGTGGAGGTCAGGGCGCTGCGGGGCGAACGGGTCGGGGTCCGGGCGGGCTGAGCTGCGGCCTGCGGGGTGGGGACGGAGCGGGGCGGGCTGGGAGCGGGGCTGGAGCTGAGCTGCGGGGGGGAGCGGGGCTTTGGCCCGCGGGGCGCCTCTTGGGGGAGCGAGAGGCCTGGGAGTGAGGGAGCGGAGAGCGGCCTGGCGGGGGGCCCGGGTGGGTCGGGTTACGGAGGGGCCTGGTGAGGGGGTGGGAGCCGAGGGGGAGGCCTGGCGGGGGGGCGGGTACGAGGGGGCCTGGCGGGGGGATTCAGGTTGGGGGGGAAGAGGGGACCTACCCTGCCTGGGGTAGTGGGGGAGACGGAGGGGGGCGCCCGGCTGGGGATGCCAGGCAGCCTGGGGTGTGGAGGGGCCTGGGGGGGATCAGTGGCGGGGGCTCTGAGGGGCGGGCGCCCGGCAGGGGAGCCGTGATCCGGGGCAGGGCAGGCCGCCCACCGAGGCTGTGGGGCTGGAGACCCATGAGGGATGTGGGATTGAGGGTCCCGGGGGCTGAGGAGGCTGTGGAGGGGGAAACCGGGAAAACGCCGCCTCTGTGGGCTGGGCGCTGTGCACAGGGGTCCATCCTGGTGCCGGCACGGGGAACCCCAGCCGCTCGGCTGAGCAGCGTGTGGTTTTCTGCAGGAGGGACTTTGTGAAGGGGCTGGAACTGGACGCGTGAAATGGCTGCGAAGGTGTTTGAAAACCTCGGGAAGCTTGGTCTGGGTTTGGCTGTCGCAGGAGGAGTTGTGAATTCAGCGCTGTACAACGGTGAGTGGGAGAAGCCGAGCGCTTCCAGTTGTCCTTGTGTCATGTTTGTCTGCTGCTCCGTGCTTTTATTGCTCCTGGCATCGGGGGAGGGGGGGCTGGGAACAGACACAGAGCCTCACTGAGCTCTTCTGAACTGTGGGCACTGCACAGGCAAGAGGATTGCAAGGTCCTTTTTCTGGAAAGCTCAGTCAGCTGCTGCCCCTGTGAGCAGCCTGCAGGCCAGGAGTCACGGCTCTGCCTTCTCTTTGCCTTGTTGCTCCAAATTAGCTAATTAATTTCACCGGTCTCCTGGCTTTACCTGTCTGAGACAGACTGTTACCGTAGAAAAGTTTTTGGCAGTGCACAGATATAAAGGGTGGCAATGGTGAGACCAAGCTTGATACACTGTTTTCTTCCCCAGTTGATGCAGGCCACAGAGCTGTCATCTTTGACCGATTCCGTGGGGTCCAGGACACTGTGGTGGGAGAAGGTACCCACTTCCTCATCCCCTGGGTACAGAAACCCATCATCTTTGACTGCCGCTCCCGCCCCCGTAACATTCCGGTGATCACTGGTAGCAAAGGTGAGTGCTTGGGCTCGGCAGCTGTGTGGGAACCACATGTTCTGATGGGTTTTTCCTTCTGGACGTGTCCCAGTTCCAGACTGGCACAGGGTCAGGAATGGTTTGCTCTCTGGTTTCAGTTACAAAACAGAATAAGAAACCCTTCCTTCTGTCCTGTAAATCATCTCTTTAAACAGAACAGTGCTGCTTTTACAGTAGGGCAAGTAATTCCCTGCAGCACAAACAAACTGGGGCTTGCACCTTATCTGTAAGGAGGGTTTGGATCCCGAGGTGGGAGGGGCAGTAAAACAACTCAGCTTTGCTGGCACCAAGAAGTCCAAATGTTCATTATTCCTCATTCGCTTGCCCTGGAGAGGGCAGCTTCGGGACGTCTCCTGTCCCTGTGGTTGCCCACTCAACCCCTGACTCTTCCCGCAGATCTCCAGAACGTGAACATCACGTTGCGCATCCTGTTCAGACCAGTGACTGCCCAGTTACCGCGGATTTTCACCAGTATTGGAGAGGACTACGATGAACGTGTGCTGCCCTCAATCACAACCGAGATCCTCAAGTCCGTTGTGGTAAGTACAGCGCGAGAGCTACTTCTTCTCTTCCTCCTGTCCTCTGTTTAGCAGTGAGAGGGTGGAATGTGTCCTGCTCCAGAATGAGGCTTCTCTCTCCACCCCCAGGCCATCCAGAACTGCTGACTGTAGCCAATGGAGAATCTCTTGCTTTGGGAGCTTTCTTCTCACTGTCCTCCATCCCAATTTCAGGCTCGCTTTGATGCTGGGGAACTGATCACTCAGAGAGAGCTGGTCTCGAGGCAAGTGAGTGAAGACCTGACGGAGAGAGCAGCGACCTTCGGGCTCATTCTGGATGATGTCTCCTTGGTAAGAGGTCTCCCTTTCTCGGTTCCTCTCCTTGGACTGTGGCCAAATAAGAGCAGTGGAGAAGAGAACTAGTGGATGGCTGGAAGCTTAGATGTGAGGACTCTGTCTGTCTGTCTGTCTGCAGTTGTGTGGGAAATGATTACAGCTCGAGTCAGTGTCTCTGGCTTTGTCTCTGGCCTTCTGTGACCTTGAGCAGCCCTTGAAGGCTCTGCTGCTCTGCCTAATCCGCAGACCTGGCTGTTGCAGCGCTTTTGTAGATAGAATGAAGAGCAGAAGAGTGTGTGTGTGACGGAGCAGGCTGCACGTTGCTTCAGAGAAGGCAGCTGTTCCACAGACACCGTGCGACACGGGCAGAAAGTGCAAATAGCATTTTTTGTAGCACCTCTTTTTCTGTGCAGTTTTAGTTATTCTGTCCAAGACAGAATCCAGAGCCTGCAGGTGCCCCACAGCCCGGGCTGGGCACACTGGTGCACAGTGGTGTGAGAGGTGCGGGATGGCTCGGCTGGCAGCGGGATTCCCAGCCTGGGGAGGGCAGTGCTGCCTCTGCCGGGGGCAGCCCGATGTGTCTCTGAAGGGACTGGGGTTACTGGTCTGCCAGACTGGAGTTGTGCTCCTGGCGGCTCCCTTCTGACTTCAGAACTGGATGGGGAAGCCTGCTTATCCCAGTTTAGGGATACAGGCATTCCACCCCCGTTCCGGTTCCACTGATGTGGGCAGGCTGCCTGTGGAGCCGCGTGGGTCGCGGCAGTGCCGCCGTAACTGTCAGCGTTGTGGACTTTGCTTGCTTTGTGCCTGCAGACCCACCTGACCTTTGGCAAAGAGTTCACGGAGGCAGTGGAAATGAAGCAAGTGGCGCAGCAAGAAGCAGAGCGAGCCAGATTCATTGTGGAAAAGGTACCTGGTCATTCTGAGACACTTGGAAATGGTTCCTGGTGTCCCCGTCCCACTCGGCTGTCCAGGAGACCGGGCAGGCCAAGCGGTGAAGCTACTTGGGGTTACAAAGCTGATAACAGTTCTGGGCTCTGGCACGTGACTGTTGGATAGGGAAAGCCTAGGATTGGGTTTGAGGGGGTGTCTTTTTTTGATTTTAATATCGTGCCACAGTCTCACTGGAGTCTCACAGGAATCTCCTTGCATGGAGGAGAGGGAGGAGATGGTACTTGGAGAGAAGCATCATTTCGCCATGGGGTTTGAGGCTGAGATTTGCAGTCCCGCTGTTTGTGACTGTTGAGAGGGTGGCCAAAGGTTCCCCTGCTGTTTGATATCCTGGGCACAACATCCTGCAACCACATAGTCAGATCAGCCCAGGGTCCTGGTGAGCTGAACAGTTTCATGTGGAAGCACCCTGGGACGGCTTAGTTTGGATTGCAGGAACCTGCAACTGCACCCAGTTACTCCAGGGGGTGCAGTGAGATGTGTGTGATCAGCCAGGAGGAGTAAATGTTATTCAGACCTGGTTTTAACTCCACGGGAGGACTCAAATCATTCATAAACAATTTTCCAGCAGGGGTGCCCCTAGGTGGGTTAATGTTTCGTGAGGGTAAGACTGGTAAGGCAATTTCAAGATGATTTTTTCAGCCTTTTTTCCACAGTAGGCAGAAAACCAGTCCATGAGAATACAGCTTTGAAATAAAAACACCTTCTGACTTGGGTGTCCCGCTGGAGAAAAGAACAGGACGGTGGGGAAGGGAGAATTTGTTATGACAGTGGTATCTTCCTTCCCTTTTGCTCCTGTTTTCTCTGTTCACTTCCAGGCGGAACAGCAGAAGAAAGCTGCTGTCATCTCTGCTGAGGGAGACTCGAAAGCAGCCGAGCTGATCGCCAACTCGCTGGCCACGGCAGGCGACGGCTTGATTGAGCTGCGCAAGCTGGAGGCAGCCGAAGACATCGCCTACCAGCTCTCGCGATCCCGTAACATCACCTACCTGCCCTCCGGACAGTCTGTGCTGCTCCAGCTGCCGCAGTGATCCCGACTCTGCAGCCGCAGCTTGCCTGCTCACCTCTACCTACCAGATCTGCCCTTTCCAAAAGAATCTTTGCAATTTCCTCACTGGTAAAAGCAGAGGAAATTAAAATTCAACCCATTTTGAATTCTTAATCAAATAAACCAGAACGCTCTTGACAACAAAGCTGCATTCCTCCCACAGCAGCGGCTCCGCTGACCATCCAGCTAGGTTTGAGAATTGCCCCTTTCCAGGCAGCTTGAGCAACAGGAGCAGTTTCCATCTGTCCCTCCCGGGACAGAGGTGGCCCTGGTGACTCCCTGGCCACACGAGTGCTGTATCCATCAGGTCTCACAGCGACGCTTCAGTGCCTTCAGGCTGCCTGAGCCAGGGCTGTTACGGCCATGCAGGTCCTGGACTACAGAGCAGGGATGCTCAGGGCTCACTCTCCAGCCAAGCCGGGCTGTTTTCTGGTGTCAGCAGAGTGAGGGGACACCTACTCTGTCAGGGCAGGGGCTCTGTGTGCCTGTGTTGAACCACAGCACCGACAGCTGGAGGCGCAGGGCAAGCGGATTGTGAGTGGGGGTGAAAACAGCTGAGATTCACTCTGTGGTAGATGGATTTCAGGCTTGGAGGAGAAAATATCTCTGCAGTAAATAACTCTTAAGTGCATGCTGGCAATGGGACATCTCTCCTTGTCCCCAGCCGCCGCACGCTGAGCTGTTTGCTGCCGCTCGCCCTGTTGCACAGCACCTCCACCAAGGTCAGTAAAGGTGGTAGTTGGGCTCTTGCAGATGGCACCTGGGACAAAGGAGGATGATAACTGGTGCTCCGTGGCTCAGGCCGTCGGAGGTGGCAGAATTCTCTGTTACATCAATGCTCTTTTTAATTTAGGGAACCTGAATTGTGAGGAGGATGTGGTGGGTGAGATTGTATAACCAGCCTTCAATAAATGTCATGGTCCCAAGCGTAGCAGTGTGGGGTCTTTGTTGGTGTCTCAGAATGAATGCTGGGTCAGCAGAGCAGGACGCCTCACGCCTGCGCTGGGTTATTGGGATAAAGTCCCTTAGCACAGGCAGACAAGTCTGGCTCCTGACAACCTGCAGCTCCAAACACAATCCTGAGGCTGAATCCTTGGAACCAGGTAAGGCTGAGCGTGTTTTAAGTCACCATCCTACAGCCCCTTTGGGTTGCTGCCCTCACCACTGGCAAATGGTCAGGACGTGCCTGCTGTTTCTGCCAGGCAGGGTATGCTCTTGCAGTAATGAGGTGCCTCAGCTTGCAAAATACTTTCAGCAGCTGAGCAGTTGGGTCCATAATTCCCAAATAACTTCCAGACCTCTTCCCCCTCCAGTGCTCTTGTTCTTTATTCTTCTGGTTTACCACTTCAGACATTCGTAAGGAAGCTGCCACTCTTCTCCTGAGGCTCCTTTTAAAGCCCTCTTAGCGTTTCCTGTGTTTCTCTCTGTTGGTTTCATGCACCAGGTGTCAAACTCCAAACTGTGTCTGAAATCCCTTCTCGGCTTCTGCGGCTCCGCGTTTCCGCTCCCTCCAGTTCAGCATTTTCAGTGGAGCATGGCATTTCCTGCTGCTTTTGCTGTCAGCCTCTCTGGAGGAGGTGTCTGATGGCCCCTGGGTCGGATTAATCACTGGTTCCTTTGCTTTTGGGTGTAATTCTTTTCACGAATGTTCCCTGCCTGCTAACGGCTCCTGTACCCTCGCTCTGCCTCACTGAGTGCCTGAAGCTGCCGTGAGCTCATCAGACTTCAGAGCTGCTCCTGAACCTGTGGCTCAGCGTGTGCCAGCTGGAGCCCCCGTTTGTGTTGTGTTTAGCACTGCTTTTCGGCCCTGTAGACAACGTGGCCCGTTGAGCTGTCTGGTTCCATATGGAAATGGTGACCCTAAAACCAGGATGTGGTTTTGTGGGGGCTGCACGGGGATACTGGGGGAGCAAACAGCCTTCTGTGTGCTGATGGACGCTGCCTGGAGCTGCGCAGCAGGGAGCCAGCACTGCCTGGCACCCTCCAAACTTTTCAGGTGCCCACAAACTCCTCGATAGGAAAATAAAACTTCAGCTTGTGCAGTCAAGGACGGCCCTGCCTGGCATTCCTGGCCAAGGCTGGACTGAAGGGAGTTCAAGGCTGACCTCTGCTTCCCGGGATGCTGGCCCTTCCCTTGCAGCACTCGGAGGTGTTGGTGAGGGCTCGCTCTCAGCGCTACACCTGTCAGGGCAAGAGCACTTGGGGCCTGGGTAACCTGAAGGCAGCGGCGCTCGCAAACAGTGTCCCTAGAGCCTGTGCTTCCCCAGCCAGGCTGCGCGTTACCCGACTGCAGAAAATCACGCGCTTCCTCAGGTAACCCAGCTAAAATGGACACAAAATTCACCCAGAGCAAGGTTGTGCCCCAGGCCCCTGCCTGGGTGTTCAATGGTCGGAAATAAATGCCCCCTGCCAGGCTCTGCCTCCCCAGAGCTGGCTGACACAGCACCACAACGGATACTCCTGGATATTTCCATTTCCCTACAAACTATTGCATTTAGCCCCAAAGTCCTGGGGCCGGCGGTGCTCTGGGGGGTGCGATGGAGGCTGTAGCTCTGCTTCAACGCGTGAGGAACCGCGCCAGCTGGGAAGGACGCTTGGGAAGAAGGTCAGTCCCTTCCTCCAGAGGGAAGAGCGACACAAAGGCTGCTCTCCCAGCAGATGGCAGCAGGAAATCCACACGGGGTGGACAGCGGGACCAGACAGCCTTTGAGCATCCCTCCCATCCTTGTCCCACCCACCAAAGGCCCTCCCCAGTTTATTACTGGGACAGGAACAGCGGAGATGTCCAGGCGTGACTTCGTAAGTACACATTTTAGGTTGGCATTAGTTGCCACTTTCACAGGAGAGCCCTGCAAGCCAAGGCAAAAGCTCCCTGCGCACCACTCTGCCTTGGCTGCAAACACCCAGAGGTTTGGGTTTCCTTGCTGAGAGACTTTCCCTCACTTCTTCCTTTCATGCTGGTGGAAGAACTCAGCTCCACACCATGCACCGCCGCTGGGTCAGCCTACCAGCGATCAGACCAGGCAAACAAGCTTTGGGTTGTGACAAACAAACAGGAAACCACCTGATTTCCTCTGTGTTCACCCTCTTGCACACGTGCTCTCTCCTCATTTAATAGATAACCATCCTACCTGACTTGGGAAGAGGAGCCAGAAACAACCACTTGGACGGATGCCCTGGAGCAGCTGTAATGTGCACGGCCCTGGGGATCTGCTCCCGGAGAGCCACGGATGCGCCAGAGCCGAAGTCTCTCCAGGTAAGGCAGCTCCCCGAGCCTGTGATTTGTACCCTGCAGCAAGCTGGCAGCACAGCTGAGGTGGTTAGAGCAAGGGATAGGGAGGAGTTTCCTTATTGCTTCCTCTGTGCCATTTATATCCAAGTGGATCTAGCACAAAATGCCTCCGTCCTGCAACACAGAGGATGTGGTGGGGTGTGCAGCGGGAGAAAGCACTTGGGCATGTTGGTAGGAAATCACATCCTAAGCCAGGCTCGAGCTCAGCTTGGAGACAAGGAGCAATTCTTGGAGCCAACGTTGGTGTCATCATTCCCTGCCTAGCAGCAGCGGGGGCCGAGACGTTCCTCATACGCCTGTTCTCATCAGCAGAACTACTGCTGTAAGAACAGCGTTTGGGGTTCCTCACACTGGATCTGCATACGTTGCTGATCTGGACCAAGTCAGAAACCTGCAGCAAGTTGTCCCCGAATTCTGACAAGCCAACACTGCGTGCAAGTACGGGAAATCGTGTCTCAAACCAAGCTGCAGGAGTGCAGTGCAGGAGTGGAGCTGGTGGAAGGTGACAGTTGCAAGACATCTTGGCATGGGCAGGAAGGGCAGGAGGAGGCAAGGAAAGAGCACGTGCAGGATGCCTATGAAGCAGTACGTTAAAAATATTCAAGAGGCAAGAACAGGAAGGAAGCAAGGGTTAAGCCTGAACAAGGTGAGCCTATCCCAGAGACATTAATTCAAGTGCAACTTTCATGGTGAAAGCCTTGCAGTGCCCCTTGTGCAGAGCTGGTAAATACAGCTCTGTTCCCCACTGACAGCATCCTCCTCCCAAGGACCGCTTTTCCTTGGTGCTTTTTGAACACAGGGAGAAGTTTCTACACAAAAAATTAGGCTGGAAGACAGGGTGTGAATGGAAAGGCCTCTGGTTAAACCAGTTTGTTCCTCACCAGCCAAGGTACAAGGACCCGACTGCGCTGCTTTGTGGGACTGATGCTGATCAGAGCAGAGATGTCTCTGACAGTTCACTATGGTGATGTTTCCATTTCACAATCACCCCAGCACAGGTGTTACAACTGCCCTTATATAGGAAGTGTCTCCCTGCTGGGGAGAACACCTGAGACTACAGCACACCACCAAAGCTGATGAAGTAGGCACCAAAGAATGCAAGTCCAGTTCTGTGGGTTTCCCCTCACTCCCACTCTGCTCTTGTCCAACTCCCATATCCCAGAATCTGTATTTTACTTTATTAGGAAAAAAAAAAGGCAACACAATCCCAAGGCTCCTGAAAGAGGACTCTTTATTTTCTTTTGTAGTGTGATTTTTATTCAGAGGCCGATGGCTCTGATGCTACAGTCATGTTACCCCTTGTGCTTCAAGAACATTAACAGCCTGCACACAGACCTGCCAGGCTGTTCTGCATCGCACACGGCTGTTACCGCTGCCCTGCCCAGGCTGAGTTCAAGCCTTCAATGCATAAGGCCTTCTCAAACCATGCCAAAACGAGCAGGGTCCCTGAAGTGCTGCCCCTCAGCAGCTGGGCACTCTTGGCAGCATTGAGGGAGGGCAGTTACAGCTACTGGTTTCACCAAAGGGTGTGCCAGCCTGCAGTTCTGCTCCTCAGGTGTTAACTACAGGATCCCAGAATCATTTAGGTTGGAAAACACCTTTATGATCATCAAGTCCAACCATAAATCTGTGTCAACTCTGCCTGTACTCTGCTGCTCTGAAAGTCCAGTCCTAGGCACGAGGGGATGCTGGTGGACATCAGCTCTGCAATATTATTTGGGGGTAAGTTAATCCTTAACTGTGGCCTTAAACCGAATGAGTAAAGGAGAAGGGAGAATGGGAACAGGAATTCCCTCTGCTTGAGCCTCTATTTTGATCTGATACAGTCTCAAAGCCCAGCGCCTCTGCACTCGGTGGTGGTTCCCTTATAGCGCAGGGCTTCCTGTGACAAGCACTAGCAGGAAAACCCCTTTGTTTTCCTTTTGCTTCCTTTCCCATCGCTTGAGAGGATTCTGGATTCTGCAGGACATAGCAGGATACCTCAAAGAAAAAGTATTAATCTGAGAGTCAGATCAGGCTGCAGACCGAGTCAGGGAGGTGTCAGCATCCTGTCTGTGCCTCAGTTTCCCTTCTCACTTGCTTGTGAGTGTCCCATCTCCCAGCTGGCTGTGGGACGACAGAGCTCTAGAAGGGCTGACTTGCTAGCTCCCAAGATTCCCAAGAGATCATCAGAGCAGGAACCCAGGTGAAGCAGGAAATCACTGCTGCCTGGGTGAAGCCAAGAACTCTCATAAACTGGGCCCCATCTCCCCGCAGCACAGCTCACGTGGCTTTGCAGGCCCCGGATTGAGCAGATGTCTCCCTTCCTAGAGGATTCCAGCCAATTTGCTGCCCAAAAGCCGTACAAATAACCAGAGCAGACAGCTCAGGGATTGCCCAGGCTTTGCAAACCTGAGCAGCCTACCCACGCCACAGGAAAATTAACCACTGATAACAGCCGGAGTTCACCTCTGTTTGATTTCCCCCCACGCTCTTCTGCAGCTGGTGCTTGCGGTTATCCCCACCACAGAGCAAGATGCGTCTCAACAAAACTCTTACTTGCTTAGTTTGCTTTCTCGGCAACTCCAGAGCATCCAGTCCTCTAGAAAAGAGGTGATAACACTGCTCTGCTGTGTCTGCAGCCCCTGGGCCAGCAAATTCTCCAACTTTCATTGTATTCCTCACGCTGAAAGGTTCTGAGCTGCTTAGCAGAAAATAGATCTGGTTTCCAGGGAGGGACAACATCACCCACTGCCATATTGATGCTACTTCTGGAGCGAGCTGCAAACAGCCGCTTGCTGAAACACTGCAGTGATTTAGGTGAGGAGATGAAGATCCCCTGTCCCTGGCACCGCTGGCAACGAGGAGGACAAGCAAGGGCACTTCCCACACGGCTGTGCTCCAGAGAGAAGAGGAAGGCAGCAAGAGGGGCAAGGAAGACACAGCACCTAATCAAGTAGGGAACAAGATGCAGGAAGCTGCCTCTACAAGTTACTCACCAGTGTGAAGGGAAAGTGGAGGTGGCAGCAAGGAAATTGCAGAGCTGATAAGGACCTGTGGTGGAGGCAGGCGTGTGCCAGGGAACAGATCGTGTTGCCAGCAGAGATGTGGGCTGTTGCTGCATTGTTTATTTCCCTCTACCGCGCTGACATGTCTCCTCATGTCAAAAGCCAGATCAAAGAGAGATGTAAATAGCTGAGGCAGGGTTCCTTGTGGGAACAGGGCTGAGTGCCACAGCCAGCCTCTCCGCTGGATCTCTTCCTTGGAGCTGGACAAGGATTTAAAAAGGGGTCTATAGCAGGAACAGGAGACTGAGTGGGCAAGAGGGAACCAAAGCAACGCTGCACAGGAGATTCCTAAGTCCCTGGAAAGCACCTAATGCTACCAAAAGGGCTGCTGCTCTTCCCTCTTCTGTTCTCGCTAACTCTTTTACCGTTGCCAAACCTAAACCACAGCAGTGCTCTTCCCTCCTACACAGTGCTTAGCAGTGGTTTTCAGGGCTAAGGAGAAGGCTTCACAGCTTCCTGGGAGAGGTGGTACCACCACAAAACGCTGTGCCAGCCCAGCAAGCAGCAATCCTGACCCTCCCCACATCCCTTGACAACCCCTATACCTGCCAGGAGCTCAACCAGCAAGGAATATTCTTTTACTCCCATCTCCCTCCCACATCAGGCCAGGGCCCTGCAGGTGGGTGTAATCAAGAAACCACAAGCGAGAGTTAAGTAGTTATTAGTGGGGGAGAGGAAGGTTTGAACAAGTGGGAGCTGGGGTTTGGCTTAATAACAGCAGCAGCCAACTCCTCCGGCTACTGTAAATCATAGAACTATGGAATGGTTTGAGTTGGAAGAGACCTCAAAGCCCATCCAGTCCCACCCCCTGCCATGGGCAGGGACACCTCCCTCTGGATCAGGGGGCTCCAAGCCCCATCCAACCTGGCCTTGAACACCTCCAGGGATGGGGCAGCCACCACTGCCCTGGGCAACCTGAGCCAGGGCCTCCTCACCCTCATTGTGACGAGTTTCTTCGTAATGTCTAACCTAAATCTTCCTTCCAATTTGAGGCCATTCTCCCTTGTCCTATCACTCCAGGCCCTTGGAAGAAGCCCCTCCCCAGCTTTCCTGGAGCCCCTTTCAGTACTGGGAGCCTGCTCTAAGGTCTCCCTGGAACTTTCTCTTCTCCAGGCTGAACAACCCCAGCTCTCCCAGTCTGTGCTCGTGCTCCAGCCCTCGGATCACGTCCGTGGCCTCCTCTGGACTCACTCCAACAGTTCCATATCCTTCTAATGTTGAGGATTCCAGAGCTGGACACCGGACTCATTGAGGGCCTCACCGAGGAGGCCTTTTCTCAGGTCTTACCTGGCTCCTGAGGGCAGCTCTGTCCCCCCCATAGGGCCCCGGGCCTGTCAGGGCGCCTCCCTCCCCGTAGCCGCAGGCGAGATTCCCGCTCCTCCCTCAGGAGCGCGGCCCGTCCCGCCCGCAGGGCTGCCCCCCCGAGCGGGGCGTGGGCCTGGCGGAGCACTCGTCGCAGCCTGCCCGGCCCGGCCGCCTCCAATTAGCGCGGCCTCGCTAATCACCTCGGCGAGGTAACGGCGGCGCTGAGGGGAGCGCGCGCGCCCGGCCCCGCGCATGCGCAGTGCGCGCGCCACCTGCGGGTCCCCGAAGTGGCCCTAGGGCGCATGCGCAGCGCGCCTCACCTGCGTTTCCCGCCGCCGCCCGAGGTGAAGAGCTGGGGGACCCCGAGGTACCCTCCCCACTGCGCATGCGCAGCGCGCCGAACCTGCGCCGGGGGGGAGCGGCGCAAGGCATCCGCCCTTCCCTCCGAGGTGAACAGTGTTGGGGCAAGGAGCGAGCCATCCGCCTCACTACGCATGCGCAGCGCTCGCCTCACCTGCGCCCCGTCCGAGGTGAACGATGGAGGGAGCAGCCCGAGGCACCCTTCCGACAGCGCATGCGCAGCGCGCGTCTCACCTGCGCCCTGCATCCCGCGCGGCCCCCTCAGCCCGCCCCGCTGCGCATGCGCAGGCACCGCTCCGCTCAGCCTATGGGTGCCCCGTTGTCCACGCCCCCCCCCCGCGCTCCGCTTTAGTCTCTTTCCCCCCTTCCGCGCGCGCCCCCGCCTCCCGCACGCGCCCGCGCGGGTGCGCGCGCCCCGGCTGCGGCGGCCACGTAGCGCTGCGGCGGCGCGAGGGGAGCGGGGTCCGCGCCTGCGCCCACGGCGGCCGAGGGCGCCGAGCGGAGGCTGAGGGGGAGGCAGCGCCCTGCCCGTGCCCTCCCCCCCCCCGGCATGGCAGGCGGCGGGGGTGGCCCCGGGGGCAGCGGCCGCGGTGAGTGCGGGGGGGGCGGGCCTGCGCCTCGGGCCTGGCGGGGCCGCGGTAGGCCCGGACGGCGTGGGGGCTGGGCCTGAGGGAAACGGGCGGGGGGGGCACAAGGGCAGCGGGGGCCGTGCCCGGCGGAGCAACGGGGCCGGTGGAGCGAGGAGCGGCCGGGGGGGTAGTGGGGTGCAGGCAGTGGGTGCAGCTAGGGGGGGCTGGGGGGGAAGAGGTTGCAGCCGGGGGGGAGCTGGGACCGGGGGAGCGGGGCCAGTGGTGTGGGCGGGGGTGGGGGGCAGTGAGGCTGGGGGGTAGGGGATGCGGCTGGGAAGTGGGGCTGAAGGAGCTGACAGGGGGCTAAACGGGACCGAGGGAGCCGGGTCTGGGCAGGGGGTGCAGCTTGAGGTGAAGGTGGGGCGCGGGCAGGGAGGGATACGGGAGCGCGGGGAGCGGGCAGGGGGTGCAGCCGGGGGGGAACGGGGCTGGGGGTACGGGGCTCGGCCCGGGGGTGCAGGGTGCGAGCAAGGGGGGCTGCGGGCAGGGTGAGACGGGACCGGGGAAGCAGGGCGCGGGCAGGGGGTGCAGCCGGGGGCGAAATGGGGCTGAAGGAGCGGGCAGGGGGGGGAAACGGGGCCGAGGGAGCCGGGTGCGGGCAGGGGGTGCAGCCTGGGGAGTGAGGAATGAGGCTGGGGGAGCGGGGTGTGGGCAGGGGGTACAGCTGAGGGAGAGAACGGGAACGAGGAGCGGGACGGCGGTGCAGCCGAAGGGGGGAGCAGGGAACGGGCAGGGGGTGCAGGCAGGGGGTGGCCCCGCCGGAGGGGTTGTGCCACCTGCCCGGGGGCAGGTTCGGGAAACGGGGTCCTCACTCTGTGCAGCCAGGCCGCCCGCCCGGTGCTCGGGCTCTGCTCCCCAGCCCCTTCCCGCGGGGGGAGGTGGCACCGGCAGCCGCCTCCTCCCCATGCCCTGGGGTCTGTGCAGCCCCACGGCGAGGGGGAAACGCTCCTGGGACCGGGGTTGTCCCCGGGTGGGTGAGGAGGTGGGTGGAACGCTGCCTTCTCTAGCGGCTGACATTGGGTCTGGGGGTGTGTAGGGAAAAATCAGGTGTTTGCTCTCTTCCTCACTCTTCCTGAGGTGCCTTTCCTTCCTCTTTGCACTCGGGTCACACTTGGTGGTGTGTGCGTTCTTGTGGGGTGTTTTGATTTTTAAGTGCCCTGCGTGCAACTTTCAGCCCCGTGGATGTCCTGGTGCAGGTATCGTTAGGATGGAAGGATATCTCCACGATAACGCGTCTGGTCTTGGCAGTGTTGTGTAAGGATCTTTAATCATAGCGGAGCTATTGGTCCTGTGCAGCAGAACCGATTTAAGTCAAAGCCAGGGAAGTATCGGAGAAACAAAGGATGTGAGGAATGTGTGTTTGTATCTGTTCAGGGAATGACCTGAGCTGTATTGTTCTGGGAACGGCAACTGGCACAGGCTTTGTTGACAGTGGTGTCCACGCCATGAATCAAGAGAGTGATGGGGAATAAAGGAGGTGGAAGGGAGCTTGGGCTTGTGAGGGATGGTCCGGTGCACCTTGATTTGCTGCTGATTGACAGCAGCTGGATTGCTCGCGTGTGGATGTCAAGTGCTCTTTCTCATGAAGTATCCACTGTGTTTTAATAAAACGCATTTTGTAGAGGCTGGGCCGTGGACAGCAATGTGATCAAAAAGGCTGTTAAGTCAGAAAATGTCATTTTATCAGGATCCAGTATTTTATGGCAACAAATACTTCATGTGCTTTCATGTGTTTTCACTGGTACCCATTTGAAACCCCTTTCTCTATCTTTCCACCTCTTGTAAAATGCATTTTTCTTGCTTTATAGAGGTTCATCAAGCCCCTGCAATGCAGTGGGTGTGCTGGATGGATGAAGAGCCTCATCCCTGCCTCAGGCAGCCAGTGCTTACGTTTAGATGTTGATAATAAAGTTGAGATTTAGAGTAAACTCACAGTTTAAATATGTAGTGGAGGGACAGAACATTGGAGGGCTTTTTCAGAGAATGTTTGAAAGAGAGGAGCAAAATCATGAAGGCTTTTTATTTTTCTAAATAATTGCACATAACAGGATGTCAGAGGCTTAAGATTTTAGATATAATTTTGTCTGGTATTTGGCAACTCACGGATAGCACCTTCAGTGTTTCTGCAGTGATTGAGATCAGTTGTGTTTGGGAAGATCTGCAAATGTTTTGTGGCTTAGAATTTGTAATATTTGTAAAAAACCCTTTCAGATGTTCACGTGATCCAAAGAGACTTTGGCATTACAGAGTTTTGCTCATTTGTTTTAAAGGAATTAATTGATTATAGTATTATTTCTCCTCCTCTAATTCTAATACAGGAACTTTGCTGTTTTCTGGCGGGTCAGTTCTTGAGCAGTTCTGTGTGTGTGGTGAGGTGTGTACAGGAGCTCGGTTATAAAAGCAGTTTGTCAAGTCCTGTTTCAAGTGCAAGATATTGGGATGTTCAGTTTTTATTTGCATTGTCACAATCACAGAATGTGGACATTTCAGGCTGAGAGGTGCAGTTTGATCTAAAGATGGGAAGTCTTTATGCGTACAAGAAATTGCTTATGGATTGAACATCCTTTGCCATGGTGTTGTCCCACCCAGAGCACGAGTTGTCCATGTAGGAACGGCTTGGGAAGAGCCCTTTGAGTCAGTACAACTGTGTTCAGTAGACACTTCCCATAAACAAGATCCCATCTTCCTGCCCTGTGATCGATCAAGTGCAGGATCGGTGCCTGATGGAAGAGCGGTGTCCCAACTGCGTATCTGAGATGGGCACAGGTAGATTTATGGTGATTACAAAACTCCCTGCCATCAGTGACCTATTTCTCTGCGGCACACTCTGATACGCCTTATCAAAGAATGGATTTCTCCTTAACCCCACTTAAGAGAGACATAATTGAAAGGAAGTACTAATTGAGAAGATCAAACACCCTGATTCTGTTGATTATTATTATTCTGTTGAAGTATTTTGTATCCATTCTCTTACCTGGTTAAATTCCTACAGCACGGAACAGCCGATCTCCATGTATTCTGCTGTGAAACAGCACTCTCCCTGCAAGATCCAGATTTTGGCTTCTAAATGGGAGGTGAAGTAAATTTTAAGGACCATAATTTTGTTTTTTAAAGCAATATTAGCTTATATTTTGCTAAATGTGCTATTTGTATTTTCAGAACCATAGATACTAAAGTTTAGGGATTTTCACCCACAATAGAAAAAAATGTGGATTTTTATTTGGAGATCACTTTATTATTAGGAAGTTGCACACTTTAAACAAAGCAGTCGATGAGCAGGTACTGTCTACAGCGGATGTGACCCTGTGATGTCCTGAACTTCCTCAAGCTGAGGAAGCACGGTTGAATTATTTCAGACAGTGCTTTCCAGTAAGAGTGTAGTTTCTAACCTGTTCTTTCTGTGGGTTTAAATGACCAACTTCCAGCTGTTTCCATTGTGAATACTGGGCTTACACAGTGTGAAAACTTTGCAATACCACCTCTATTGTATTGAAAATCTGAATAACTCGTCTCTGTAAAGATAATAGGATGTTGTGTTTGGAAGTGGCAATGTTTATGCCTGCAAGAACATTCTAATAAATACATGATTTGTCCTTGAGGTGGCAAACTCTGAACAGAAACCTTTGTGAGTGTGAGTAAAACGATAGAGCATCTCAGGGCTTTGCAGGATGCTCGTCTTCAGTATTTTGGAAAGCAGGTGGGCTTTGCTTGTAGCTCAAGTATAATCGTGTGGCTCTCATGACTAGCAACGGCAGAACAGACTTTCCTGGTTCAGCCGAAACATTCATTATAACCTAAACTTGTGGTACCTAATTCCCAAATTACCTTTGTGAATGCTTAATTTTTCGAACTGATCTTATATTGGTGATCTTTAGGTGGCTCCTCCCTCCTGAAAAACGATTGCATAGGGAGTGAAACTGGCGGTAGCTGTAGTGCCAGCAGCTTAAACTCATTAACAGCAGCAGCTTGCCCAAGTTTCCTTGGCACTGTCAGACACCCTTCCCTGAGGAGGTTTCAGACTGTTTCAGAGGAACATTTCGCTGTGCTAAGCAGCCACCCAGGAGCCCTTCATGCTGTGTTGCTCTCTTGTTTGTTTGTGTCTAAGTTTTGAAACTTGATTCTTTTGGTGAAAAAGTGGTTTGGGGATGTAGAATGAAAGGTGAGTGGGCCTGCCTGAAGAGAGGTGACTGGAATTAGGATCCATGTTAATGCTTGAGAAAAAACCTATTCAGCCGATTTCATTCTGTCCCAGGTACAAAATGCAGAGGAACAGGAAGTTTTCAGCTGGAATTTTGGAGTATTTGTGGTCCCACTGCGAAGACAGATGGCCTGGTAGGAGAAGGTAGCAGAGACTTCCCGTATTGTACAAGCAGAAAGTTTTATAGTTGAAAATTTATGGACAATATCCATTGATCCACATACCTTGTTTTATGACAATGTGGTATGTAAAGTTGCAAATATTTGAGTTGGAGGTTCGCTGAATCTCGCAGGTGCAGAGAACTTGCTCGAGCTTTGCTTTTTCAGTGGCTGCTCAGTCCTGTGAAAGGTAGCTAAAATCTGCTCTGAGCTCCACGGCTGCTTGCAGGTCATGGTGATTGGAGCATTGTTAGTGCTTAAAGGAAAGGGGAATTAGGAATGTAATGTCTTAATAGTCCTATCTGAAGATAAATCACATGCAGTGAAAACAGTGAATTCTAGTGGTAGCAGGCTGGTTGTTTCTAAGGAAAAGGCCGATTGCGGGCCAAGATGTGGATCTGACTCAAAGCTTTTAACTGATCCTGCTGTTCTTAAAGATAAACCAGTGGGTTTAGATTGTAATGTGTCAGGAAGGAGAGAGGACTTGTATCTAAGAATATTTCATAATCATTAGGAACTTGTACTTAAATGGAAGTATGAGCTGTGCAAAGGCTGAAGTAGTTGGAGAAAAATCCTGTTTGCTACAGGTTCTCTAAAATATGTTGTTCTTCCAACCTCAGTTCTTGAGCATAATCCTCAGGTGTGTTCCACAAATCTGTTACTGTGCTCTGGTTCTCTTACCTTGGTGTTTTATGGGAGGTTAAAGCCAGACTGCACCTATAGAACGAATTGATTATTTCAGGAAGCAAAACCTTGTCATGGATGGTAGTGCTCGTGGAGCTGCACAGCGAACTGGTTCAGAGAACTGATCCAGCTGAGTATTTGTCCCAGGGAAAGGCTGTTTTCCAAGCAGACTGATTTCCCAAGGCATCTTGCCTTGCAACCATAGGAATGCCGGCATTGGCATATAAATAGGGAAAGAGCGAATATCCTGCTTGGCAGCCACACAGGCTCAGATCAGATTAAATGAACAAGTAACTTTGGCCTTAGCTAGTAATTGTCCTCACTTTGCCCAGAAGGAAATTTAAATACAAAGCAGAGATAAGATGTCCGTGCCTGCATAATGAATTAAGAGGAAAAACTGGGAATAAAACCCAGTGTATCAGTGGGAAGAGTATTTCTGTGTGGGAATTGCACCTGTAAAACCCGTGCGGCTTGAGATGAGCGGCTGCCAGAGTGCAGGCTCTGGTCTGGTCATGCACTGGCTGAACAGCTTTGTGTCTGCATGCTCTGCTCCAGTGACTCTAGGGAGCGCTGAAGGTGGTTCCTGCTTGTGAAGGTAGAGTGTGTGCAAACAGGAGTGCTGCCGAAGCATTGTTCCTCGGTTGGTGTTCCTTGGAAGCTGGTGAATTTGTGGTTGTTCAGTGTGCTCTGTTAAATGATGTGAACGTTACAAAAGCAAGACGCTCTGTTTTCCCCAGAGTTTACACTGGGCATCTAAACCAAACTTGCGTGCAATATTTCTGAGACCCAGGAGCTCAAAACACACTGGTGATTGGTTGTGGGAGATAAGTGTATGGAATGGTTGTTCACGGTGTGCAGGAGCGAGGTGACATTGTGTAAGGAGGAACGCTGACAATGGTGCAGTTTGGTGTTTGCACACTTAGACTCTGCCAGCACTGGTTACCTACTAAACTTCTGACAATCACTGCGGGGCAGCAGCTCTGGGGACCTGTGCCTGCACAAGCAAACACATCATCTGTGTAGTGATCGAGAGTGAGTCCAGAGGAGGCCACAGAGGTTATCCGAGGGCTGGAGCACCTCCCATAAGAGGACAGGCAGAAAGAGCTCAGCCTGGAGAAGAGAAGGCTCCAGGGAGACCTCAGAGAAGTATGGAAAGGGGCTACAGGAAAGCTGGGGAGGGGCTCTTGGTCAGGGAGTGCAGGGACAGGATGAGGGGAAACGGTTTTCCGCTGAAAGAGATGAGGTCTTAGGGAGAAATGTTTTGCTGTGAGGGTGGGGAGGCCCTGGCTCAGGTTGCCCAGAGCAGTGGTGGCTGCCCCATCCCTGGAGGGGTTCAAGGCCGGGTTAGATGGGGCTTGGAGCCCCCTGATCCAGTGGGAGGTGTCCCTGCCCTTGGCAGGGGGTGGAACTGAATGGGCTTTGAGATCCCTTCCAACCCAAACTGTTTCATGAATTCTATGATTCAGTCTTTAAAACACTGCTAGGAGTTCTAAACCTGAAACTCAGTAGGCAGATGCAGGTGTCTGTGTGTGGGAAAGGAGGCTCTCAGGAAAGCTCCTGGTGCTGGTTCTCCACCAGTGCTCGTGGTGGAGGTGGTGAGCGCTGCTCTGGGCCCTGCGTCCACCGCAGCAGGGCCAGGCGTGCAGCTCCTGCCAGCTGCTCGGGTGCTGGGGAGGTGATACAAGCAGACTCTTACAAACTGATTGCTGGTTTCAAAGTCAACATCATCTGCTGGGTAGAGAGCTCCAAATGAATAATGGAAAGGATTTTAAACCTGTCCGTAAGCACATTCTGATGATGTGTGAAGAACAAACTTTATTTTAGAGAGATCAAATTCACACTGCCATGAAACCAAGGCAGATTTTGCTATTTAAACCCTATTTCTGCTGCATACCACTCTCAGCACAGTCCCAAAATGTTCAGCAGTTTTTTAGAGATAAACTGGTAGACTGGAACTGAATCAAAATGGGTTTTAAAACCTGTGTTACACAGTGCCTGAGGGGCTCTGCACAGCGTGTGTGTAACGTCACTCGTGTCCATAATGGCAGTGTGGAAGAGAAATGACACAGGAGCACGTGGTGTGCCGTGATGTGTGGTGCGGGTTGGTCAGCAAAGCTGTGAGCACACAAGTGAACCTGAGTGTTCTTGAACTGGGCCTTTATGTACTAAACACCAAACCGGATTGTTCCCTCCACACCGCGGAGCTCTGCTTCAGGAGAGAGGAGGGACGTCTCTCTGGATAGGAGACTTCTCGGCAAGCTGCTGCTGTCAGTTTCAGCCCAAGGAGAGCCACCTTTCCTCTAGGCTGGAGCTCTGCCTGTCAGCTCAGGTCAGTGGGCAGCGCATTTACACTTCTTTGAGCTCTCAACTGATCTCCATCTCCATATCAAAAGGCACAGATAAACATCTGGTGCCTCCTTCTCCACTCCTTTCTGGGAGGAGAATTGTGAACTTTGGGAAACAGCAGTACTGCTCTTGATGGATTTCCTTTTCGTTTCCACCTGGCTTTGCGTGCAGCCCGGGTTGTCGGTGCAGTCGTTTGCAATCTTGGAATAGTTAGTGGTGTTTAAATACAAATGCAATCACTGGCCTCTCTGAATATAAACAGAGGGTGTTGAAAATCTTGATGCCGTTTTTACCAGTCTTCAAGATAGCGATGAAAGCAAGCCTTTTTTAAAGCAAAACAAGAAGAAAACTAGGGAATAAAAAGTGAAGTGGAACGGAGTGGGCTGCTGGGCGAGACAACTGCCCTTCAGAGTCACAGCAGTGGGCAGTTCTGGGCTCAGGCAGGTACTCTGAGTGTGTAAATGAGAAGGGACAGATAATCTGTTAACATGGTCGTATAAAGCTTTTTTTGCATCATATATGTGTCTGCAGGTTATAAACAGTTAATAGAAAGTAATAAACGTGAAAGGTGTGTACATGTGAAGGACTGAGTGGTACCTGGCTTTGTTCTCATCTGCCTTTCTGGTTTTTGCCTTGAGAGATACAGAGGAGACACAGCAACCGATTTGAATGCAAGGAAGTTCCTCATTCGTCACAGGTGTTTAATTTTTCTATATTTAAGGTAGGAAGCACCCAGGCTTTTAATTTCAGTGTGTTGTGGAGTCCTAGGACTTCTTTCAAGCTTGTTTTGCTGAGTAAAAGCAAAATGTTGAGGTTTATGGCTGTAATATCTAAAACTGGTTCATAGCCCCAAGAAACTCTCGGCTCACTGAGTTATAACGCTGCTGCATTCTGAAATGGCAACCTCTGAAACTATTTTCTGTGGAGATAATGCTTGAAAACATTCCAGATTTGCAGTTCTGGAAATGGCTGATTTGAAAGCCTTTGTCCCTCACACCAGATTTCTAGATATGGCCAAATAATTCATCTTAAGAAATGGGAAAAGCCTGAAGGATTTTCATCGTAGGTTTTGTTTTAGGGATGTTATAGAAGGTGGTTTTCGAGAGCTGGAAATACGGGCTGCTTCGTTTTTCATTTTAAATACTCACAGGCAAGTGGCCAGCTCTGTACAGCGAAAGTATGTTGCCTGCTGAGTTAGCGAGATACCTATCATGGGTGGTTTTTAAACGGTTGGAAAACATAACTGGAAGGTGGGGCGGTCTGGGTGCCGTGCGGCATCGCTGGGCTTTCATCCACCGCCCGCCAGCCATGCTCCTGCCCAGGCCACCCAGATGGGATTTGTTCACCCCGCAGTCCTTTGTTCCCTGCCCAGGCTCCTGCAGTGCTTCAGTCACTGCCAGCCCCGCTGGGTGGACGAGGAGCGTGTTGGTTTGCTTAGTGGTACCCAGACTAACCCATTCGGGAGGGGTGCCCAGATCTGTGGCACGGCTTGATTTCACCATAACACAACCCACAGGGCCACGTGTGTCTGAGCGTCTGTAGGAGTTGGTGGGAAAAGCTGTTTCCAGTGAACTTTGAGCTTGCAGTAAGGAGAGTGTGATGATTTTTCTTTGTCCCACAGAACAGTCCCAGGTGTTGTGAATGCTGTTTCCAAATGTCCTCTTGCCATTTCACGTCGTAACCGTATTCCCAGAGTTGGTTCTGACACAGCAGACAGGATTGTTCTGTCCCTTCCTTTGTCGCTCTAAGGGCAAACCCACTGCAGGTCCCATCGCTTAGGTGGGTGCTGCGCTGCCCCCCAACTCTGGCACGCTATGAATTGGATCGTTAGGCGCAGTCAGGCCCTTTATTTTGCATTTACATGGGCAAGGGCAGGCTGGAGTACTTCCCCATGGAAATGCAAACACCGTAAGGATGTGCTGACTGTGGCCCTGTCTGGAGCTAAAACTTAACACTTAACAGCATATTTCCAGGTATTTTGCATATGAAGCAGCTGCGATGCACAAGAAAGGAGGGATTGTACCCTGGTATAAATAACTCCCTCTGCTCTCATGGACCTGGTTACGCTTGCTGGGGTTTTGAATCGCTGTGCCTGTGCACTCCTGTCTCACACACCTCTCCTTCAGACCATGTGAGTGTATGGAAAGTTTGTGCACTCAGAAATATTGCACCTGCATTGACCTTTGGGTGATGGACCGCTTTAGTCCAACACTTTGTATTTCCACGTTGCAGTCTCCAGCTGTTTCTTGGTGACGTGCTGTTCAGAATCCATGTTACTGAAGGGTTTCACACAGCAGAGCTGTAGTGAGAAAGCATTCATGTTTTTTAGAAAATCACTGCAGAACTTTGTGCCAGGTGGTGCACTTACTGTTGGTTGTATCTGCACAATGAAAATTAGATTTTTCTGATGCATTTTCTTCTATTCTATGAATTAATGGATAACACGGATTAATATTAGCAGAAATGAAGTGAAAAATCGTACTTCAGTTTACCTTTATATTTACACTTGCCAGAATGATGCTCTCCCTTATTAGCCTTTCAAAATAAATACACGTGCCAGCTTAGCACGGTTCTAATACTCCTCCTGTATCCAAATAATGTGATTAATAACTGTGAAAGCCATTAACTTCATTGGTGCTGCTCTTTTGAAAGGGCTGAGCAACTCTGCTGTGCTCTGCATTCGCGCAGGGTTTAGCTGTACCAGAAATTTCTACCTGACCAGTTAACTTTGACCCAGCTGTGGGAAGCAGGGAAGCCAGTGCTCCAGTCCTGGTCAGAAATGTGAGTGGTGCCCAGCCTGTCCTGTATCCCGGGGCAGGTGGAATCCTGGAGCTGCATCTCATCCATCCCCATCCCACAGCCGCTGCCTTGTCCTGTTTGGAGTGCGGCTTGTTCAACAACCACTTGGCTGCTTTGAAATAGGTGCATTATCTTAACTAATGTAAATTATTTATTTATGCACACGGCTGTTTCACTGCCTGTAAACCCTGCGCAAATCTGGTTGCCCCAGGACTTAGTGGAGCTGCTGGATTGGAGCTTCCATCCCGGTGATCCTTTAACAACTGCGGGTTGTTAATGCATACTCGAAATGGCGTTGTTTGTAATTATAACACGTTAGGATCTTTTCCTTAAGTTCTCTCAAACTCCATTGAGAGAAACTGAGGCTTGTTTTGGGGAAAAGGAAATCTATCATTTCGAGGCACTCAGACTTCCTTATTGAGCCTGGTTTTGTGTACAGTGGTCTTTGTACCTGAACAGCTGAGTGGAAACCTGTTGGCACCCCGCAGCGCCTCCTGATTGTATCCGTTATAAAGGTGCTCTCAGACTGAAGCGGGGGAGAACAAGGAGTTTTGGGGGTTGTCTTGTGTGAAGTTACAGGTGGTGTTTTGTTGTAAAGGTGGTGTGCATGTTATTTATGAGGTGTGTGGCATTTCAGGGCTGCGGTGTTGGCCACAGCTTCCATTCCCCCACACGCTGGGTCCTCTGTGCTCCTGCCCTTTGTCTTGGTGTCCTGTGAGCTCTCTCAGGGCTGCAGGGGCTGCTCTCTCCACTGCGCTGGTGGTGAGATCCAGCACAAGCGGGTTGTAAACAGAAACAAAACATCTTCTGTGCCCATCTTGAAATGCCGTGTTATAACAGAGAAAGAAAATACTGGGTGGCTGATAAATGACTGCACTTTTAACACTGGACATAGCTGTTGTACCCTTGTCTTCCCCAGTATTCACTGCAAGGAGCAGTGAGCTGTGGGAAAGCCCCAAGCTCTTATCCCTCCTCTTTTCCTTACGGTGTGTGGGAAATGCCGCTGGCTTGTGGTCTGAGGCATGGGTATTTATTTAAAGGAATTTTCTGGTCCTTATGGCTATCTGGGAAGAGCAGGGGGATCCTCCAGCTGTTAACAAAGTAATAAATCGATACAGTGCCGTCTTTGTGTCCACAGACAGATCAGCCTTGTGCCTGCAGGCCCTCTGGACTCGCTGACCTACAGCAAAGTGCACTAGAGCAACGCCTGTCTGTTCTTGGAGCCAATATCTGTAATTTCCTATGGGCAGCAGTTAAACTGGTTAGAAATAATAACCGATTCCACTGTTGCATTGACCAGCAGCAGCAGGGCCAGTGCTGGTCATGGAGTGCCCCGTGGGGCCTCTGCTGCCCTCCCACGGGAGCCACCTACAGCGTTGCAGCCGGACGGAGGAGCAGCTCAGTGTCCAACTGCTGAGCTGGCAGCACATTTGGGGCAGTGGGGAGACAAATGGAGCCGTGCAGGGCCAGAGCTCTTCGGCAGCCTCAGCAGCAGCTGCTTCCCTTACTAGAAAGTGGTTTTCTTCACATCAGTGCCTGCTGCTGGTGGCTGCTCATGGGCACAGAAATCCTTCGGCCTCAGCACTGGTTAAGTGAAAACATGGAATCACCAGACTGTCCATGAGGGCAGAGTGAGAACCTGTGATTTAGTCTTTAACCCTGGGTGCATCGCACTCGGTCCAGGCTGGTTTCAAGGTATCTCTCGAGCCGGAGCTGGGGCAGGTAACCGTGCTGGCACTGCTAGAAATCGTTCTATTTTTGGTACAGATAATGTGAAGAGATGTGGTTTTTCTTCAGAAGCAGCATTAGCGTTGCATACAGCGCTGCTCCCCATGCACGCGCTTCCTCCACCCACACATCGCTCTGTGCCACTTGTGCTTTTTTGTAGGTCTGAGCCTTTAACATCCGTAGGCTGGCAAACGTTCCCTGTGTCATCTCTGATCACTGAGTGTCATGTGTAACTTGTGGGTCAGTTCTGTGCTCCTAATAAAATTATTCCTCAGCTTTGTGTCTTATTTAGGCTTCTTGAAAAACTGCTTTGAAGCTGAGTGCCCTTCCTACATTTTAATCGGAACCAGTACTGCTCCCTTTGTGGTTTGACTGGGACTTGTTCTGTGAGCCTTAACTGTTAGGCAGCTTTGGGAAAGTGGATTTGCTTTTAAAAAATAAAGCAAAAATCACGCAAATGCCTCTTTCTTATATTTGGTATTAGAAACCTAAGGGGAAAAAATCCCTTCTATTAAAGCGTCGTATTTGAACTGCTGTCCCCCAGAACTGTCAGTCACGTCACAGTGCACTGTTTGCATTCAGTGTACAAGGAGGGCTTTGCGCTGTCTGACTGTGAATCTTCGAAAGCCGAGGTCCCTGGAGAGTGGTGGGCGGTGCATTCAAAGTGAAAGCAGAGTGAAGTGGTTTGAGACAAAATCACTTTGATAACTCTAGCTAAGCCCCTTTGTTGTTGTTTATTTGAAGTGGTGCTGTGCTCAGACAAAGGTTTATTGCAGAATATTCTTCAGTGAGCAGAGGTGAAACGATGGTGAGGAGTAGAAAGGGACTATTCCAATGTTCAATAAATGGGGTGGAGGTGAAGCTTCCTTTTCATGACAAGTTTTCACCCTTTCTGGGTACCCAGCAGCATGCCGACAGCTGTTTCCATTACTCCTGCAACTTAAGAGATGCTTAATTTGCTGAGGGAATAAAACCAAGGTATCATTTCCTACCTGACAATGATTTTTCTGAGCTTCTGCATCATTCATTCTATTTTGTTAGAGGAAAAGCGAAGCATTGGGTTTCCTTGTGCCCACTGCTTCCTGAGGGCCTTCCTGGTGTGGGGTTGTTAACTTTGGCTTGCAATCACAACTGGTTTATTTTGTTATTTACTGGCTTTTCCATCTGAATATTTGCTTGTGATCCCAAGCCAACGTTAACAGCCCATCTCCACGTATTTCCTGGCCCAGCTGGGTCTTGGTCTCTCTTCCTGCCTCGTCTCTGGCGCTTGGAAGCCAGGACTTGAGACCCTGCTGAGGACGGAGCGAGCATGCAAGAGCAGAACCAGCTGGTGCAGAGGCTGCCTGCAGTGGCTCGGCCAGGTTCTCCAGGATACTTAGTTGGGTATGTTTGGGAATATTGGAGAACTGCTCAAGAACCTGCTTAATTACCTGGTTGGTTCTTGGTCAGTCACCTGCCCCAGAGCGTGGCTTCATGAAGATTGCAGAGCAGTCGTCTTTATTATTCAAACCACTGAGACTATCGGTAGGTTCAGCTCTGTTCAATTAAATTCACTTCAAGGGGTGAAATTGCTGGTGGAGAACTAAAATAGAAACTATAATCTATATAAATTGTGTGAAAGATATTTGGATGGGCATTGCTGCGTTTGCAATATGTCAAGTATTGTAACTCAGTGTGATGTGGAAAGGTATTTATCGTAACAGTCTGTGTCTGTAGGTGCTTCAGGTTGGCTGGGTTCCATTGTTGGCCCAAGAACGCTAATAATAAATATGGCCAAAGGATTCTGTGAAATCCCAGTGTTTGATGCCTGACTGCTGGACAAGCCCAAGCCTACAGCCTCAAGGACATTTTCAGACTGGTAGTAGGGTCCAGTTTCTTCACACTTTGCTGGATCTGTCTGTTTTCTGTTAGGGCCCTTTTCCATCTTCAGTCATGGAATGTCTCTTTGGCTGTGTCCTGAACACTGCCCTTCCACACCCTCTCTTCATAGGTTGAGTTCCAAGCGTGTTGCTTGGGCAGGAGCTCCAGCATATTCCTGACTTGGTCTGCACAGCCGAAAGTCTTGGCATGATGTTGCAATGCTGTGCTACCAAAATGTAATTGTCCTCTTGAAAAATGGACGTAAGAGCTTGATTACTTGTGTTCATTAGGGATCACGTGGGGCTTTTTGCAAGAGGAAGTAATAGTGTCCTGGTCAAATTCCAACTTGGATAGCTGCAAGTGAAATTTAGATGGGCAAATGTAATATTGTTTGGCTTCTGCGCTGAAGAATGAGCAGCAAGGGGAAGGGAGAACAGACAAAAGAATGGGTGCCTTAAATCAAGAGGCTGTGTGAGGGATCTCTGGGGTGGAAACAAGCAGGGGACACGATGTTCTTAATCTGATTTAGTGCTGCAATTGAAAGTGTCTCCATTGAAATTCTTCATGCATATCTAGGTGACTGGAATGTTGTTTGGTGTAGTACGTCCTCTCTCTGGGTAAGGAAGGGCTCCCATTGGGAGACACAGAAGGAGAAGAGGTGTTTCTGTAGGCGTGAGCTTTGTTTGATGGAGAGGTGTGTGGGATAGAGCAGTCTTGGAGCCATCCATGCCCCAGAGTCCAGGAGAAACACAAATCTGTGTTGTGGCTCCGCTTTGAGGCAACTGGCAATGGCTTTGGCAGGGAGACAGCGTTCAGTTTAAATAAAGTGTGCCTCGATTTCTGTATCTTGGACTCTAGTTCCAGTTCTGTCCCCACAAACACGTGTTTGTGTCCAGCACTGGTTTTGCTGGAGCCAGCGCTGTAGGGCAGCGTACCCCAGCAGGGACAGCCCATGGACAGCACACCCTGTGCTGTACCTCAGTTGGACAAGCTCAAAACAAAGGAATTTGCTCAACATTTCTGTTAATTTTTTTTTAATTGGCTTTTTCTCTCTTGTCTTTTCTAGATAAAATGTTCAGCGGTTCATTGGGAACTTCCTTCCGAAGAATAATCACTGCTGCTCTGCTCTTGCCATAATACCAGAATCCTGTGACCTCCCCGTCAGTGCTAAACACCAGCAGGAATCGTGTTTTGTTTGTTCTGTGTAGATGGAACAGGTGTCCGTCGTGAGAGTCCATCCTGACGTAACGTTGCTTACTTGGTTTTCTGGGATTAAAGGTGCTCGATGAATCAGGGCCCCCCAAATGAGTCAAACGGCCGATTCTTGCCAGCAGTTGGTTGAAAACTGTGCCGCGCATGTAGCAGGGATGGCGCAAGAGGACAGTCGCCGTGGTCAAGTGCCACCCACGTTTTATCATGGTGCCAGCCAGGAACTCGATCTGTCCACCAAAGTGTACAAGAGGGAGTCAGGAAGCCCTTACTCTGTGTTGGTGGACAGCAAAATGAGTAAACCACATCTCCATGACAGAGAGGAGCAGCCATATTTCAGGGAGAACAGATCGGTAGGAGAGGTCCGGGCTGTGAAAGAAGATAGAGAAAACTCTGACGACTCTGAGGAGGAGGAAGATGAAGTGACTTACAAAAGGGAGCAGATTATAGTAGAGGTAAACCTTAACAACCAAACATTAAATGTATCAAAAGGGGAGAAGGGTGTCCCCTCCCAGTCCAAAGAGACTGCTGTTCTTAAGACCAGCAGTGAGGAAGAGGAGGGTGACAGTGGGGAAGAGGCCACTGAAGACAGTAGTGATTATGAGGAAAATGAGAGGCAGAAGAAAAAGGAGAAAAGAGTGGAAAAAGGTAGTGTTGCACAAAGGAGAACGAGGAGAGCTGCATCTGCTGCAGCAGCCACCACTTCCCCGTCACCCAGAACTACACGGGGTCGTAGAAAGAGTGTGGAGCCCCCCAAGCGTAAGAAGAAAGCTGCAAAGGAGCCCAAGGCACCTGCGCAGAAATCAAAGTGTGACGAGAAAGAGACTTTAACCTGTGAGAAGTGCCCCAGGGTGTTTAACACACGCTGGTACCTGGAGAAGCACATGAACGTCACTCACAGGCGCATGCAGATCTGCGACAAATGTGGGAAGAAATTTGTTCTAGAAAGTGAGCTGTCCCTTCACCAGCAAACAGACTGTGAAAAAAACATCCAGGTAGGTTTGCTCACCTGCTTGCCAGATTTCCATCCTTCTGTCGTGCCCTGGATACGGCTAGTGGACACTTCAGAGGGAGAAATCTATTGCACAGACCAGGTTCTGACCGAGACCTTGTCTCTACGTATCAGCACTTTGGTGTCTTCCAAAAGAAGTGAATTGGAGGGGACGGAGTGTACAACTGCGTCTGCTTTAGCAGTTATTCTAGCGTCTAACTCCGAGCTGGGGAGAACGAGAAGCTGCTTTAACCGGTGTCAGACTCCAGAGTCACTGGCCTGAAAACAAACACATTGGCAGTGAAGTCTTTTGGCAGGATAAACCTTCTGTCAGGTGCTGAGTGCCTGCAGCTCTCGCTGGCTGCAAAGTTCAGAGTCACATAGTGCATCCAGGTAAGGCTTCAGGAGAACGGAATTAGGGCGCATTGCAGGTATTGGCATGAGGAATGTGTGAGGCACTGGAGAGGCAAGCAGGTGAGAGAGAAAACAGTGGAGTTAGGGACTGAACTGGTGTGAAAGCAGAACTGCTTAAAATCCTGCTGCAACGATGACACACAAGTAACTGGCAGTGGTGTTGGTGTGTGGACTCAGCGAGTGAATCCGCTCATGCGCCGACCCTTCTCAAGTGTAAAAAGCTCAGTAACCTCACTGATAATATCAAGATCTCTGGTCTTTCTCACCAGAAGATCTGCAGCTTTTAATTGTACACAACAATGGGAGCCTGTGTTGTAACCAATCCATTTGAAAGTTTCAATTATGGAAAGAATTTGAGTTTTTGATTCGTCTGTGGTTTGTACTTTGCTCACAGCCATCGCTGTTCTGCTGCTGGGGGCACTGCTGCTTTATCTGGCAATCCAAACGTGCCTTTTCTGCCCAGTTAAATTGGGGACAGCGTTGCCAACTACTTCTGCAATAATCCCACTGCCAGCGTGGAGCAGCTCCAGTTCTGGTTTTGTGCAGCTGAAATGTTGAGAGTTTATAAGGCAACGAGTTTTTTGTCTGCCCAGAGCTTGACGAGAAAGATTTAGGATTTGGTTGGTTGCTTAAATGCTGAATGGAATTGGTATTTACTGTAGCAGAGAACATTTAAGTGCCAGTATAAGGAATTCTCTGTCATACTGGTGGCTCATTCATGGCATCAGATCTTTGATTTTCAACAGGGATTCCTGAATTTCGTGTGTGGAACAGGCTGGAGAAGCAGCTGTAACCCACGCACATGTACGTTCCTGAGGGTTTGTGTTCCTATGTCCAAAAGTGACAGGAAAAGAAGAAATTGTGTTTTATATTCGATACCAGAAAAATCAGGTCCAGGAACATTCCCAAATGTTTGTGGTGTCAGAAGCACCACTAGTCACCTTCAAGTTCTCAGCATAAGCATATATTCAGCAATTATTTTTGTCTGACCTGGCATTTGGAATGTGTTTCACAGCTGCCTGCTCGTTTGTTTTAATTCCATTTGGCAAAAGGAATGAGAGGATATGGAAGCTTTACATTAAAGTAGGGTTTAATATATCAGGAGGGCCGTGGAGTTTTGTCTAGGGAAAAATTGGTTTCATTATGGAAGTGGTAACTTAACTGATAAACACAGCCAGCTCCTCTCTCTATTTTCCATCCAAGTGATGGAATAAATCTGGTTTTCCAGATAATTTCTGGATTTCATCCTTTCAAAATGAGCACTTTCACAGAATTTCTGTTGTCATAGACTCTTGTGTAGCAGCTCTCAGCGTTAGCGATCCGAATCATCAATTAAATGTAGAGTGACTGCGTCGGGGTCTTGTTTAACCCTGAATCAGAGGATTTTTGATCATTTCTTAGCATTGCTTTATTCTCCAGGGTTTTTTCCCCAAGGACTGCAGTTTGTTCCTGATGCGCCTCCCAATAGGTGCTGTTGGAGGCAGAGGCTCTACGTGGAGTCAGCGTGGGGAAGCTGCAGAACTTTTCTGTGCAGGGAAGAGATGACCCGGGCTGACAGAAGGCGCAGTGTTTGCTGGTTCTGCTGTGAGCAACACACAGCCCTTCTTGCTCTGAGGGATGGAGGGTGCTGATGGGAGATGTACCAAATACCCAACGACTAACAACGAATAACAAGCCACAATTCCTTCCTCTTCACCATAATGCTGAAGATTACTCAGTGTCTTCGCACGCATCTGCTGTCAAAGCTCTCAACTCACATTATTCTGGAATTCTCAAAATTGCACGATGAATTTTGTATCAGAAAGTCTTTGGCAAGAATTAGGAGAGAGACGGAGAAATGAAGAGTGGGAACATGAAAGGCGGAGGTGACAACGTGCTTTGCTGTACGAACTGTGCACCAGACTCTCCGCACGGTCAAGAACTACGAGGTGGAAGCTGTGTTCTGCGTAGAGCTGGAAGGATGAGAGCTTTGACCGTTCATGGGCCGTTAGACCCGGAGCCTGAGGGGTCACTGTGCTCCTGTGGAAGACAGGGCTGGACACGCAGGGGGGTTTAAGGCAGCTTGGTGGTGTTGGCTTTCTCTGGCACTGCTGGCTTCTTCCCACACCAGGGGTTGGATTCTTCCCACACCAGCAGCATCAGTGCCTGCAAAACCATCTGCTCTGTGTTGGGTTCTCAAGGGCTGCATCCAGCTCTGTGTGCTGTTGTGGTGTGGGGATAAGGGAGTGCAGTGACTGTGGTGCTCTTCGGGTGGCACCAAAGTGCAGTGGGTTAACATCCTCTCTAGTCCTGTTTGGTCTGTCTTAGTGTGTTTCACTATGTGAAACAGTAAATGTAAGCTGCAATACAGTCTGAGACAGTAAACAGCATTTTGACTTGTTTTGGGTTTCTTTTTGTCATGCAAGAGGAAGATTTGCGGCTTACTCCCCTAATCTGAATTGCTGAATCTTTCTGATTTAAACTCCCTTCTGTTTATCCCTTCCATTCAGTGCTTTTCCTGTAATAAATCGTTCAAGAAGCTCTGGTCCCTCCATGAACACATCAAGATTGTCCATGGATATGCAGAAAAGAAATTCTCCTGTGAGATTTGCGAAAAAAAGTTCTACACCATGGCCCACGTGCGGAAACACATGGTTGGTGAGTTATTGATCGGCGCTTTTTGGTTCTGCCCCTTAATGTGTCTTTGTGGTTCTTGACTCAGAATTGCTGCTGTGAGAAAAATAATACAGGAAGTTCAGTTGTCTGAGCTTTATCCTTAGCAAGTGCTCAGGTCTGTAGTACCGGGCAGCAAGCAAAATATACGTGTCTGTGTTTGTGTACATACGTCTAAGCTGTTCAGCATAAATCCCCAACATAAGAAGGATAACGGAGCTGTTGGAGTGAGTCCAGAGAAGGCCATGAAGATGATCCAAGTGCTGGAGAGCTCTGCTATGAGGACAAGCTGAGAGAGTTGGGGTTGTTCAAACTGGAGAAGGCTCTGGGGAGACCTTAGAGCAGCCTCCCAGAACTGAAAGGGGCCCCAGGAAAGCTGGGGAGGGGCTCTGGATCAGGGAGTGCAGGGAAAGGACATGGAGGAACGGTTTTAAATTGGAAGAGGGAAGATGTGGATTAGGCATTAGGAAGAAATTCTTCATGATGAATTGCCCAGAGAAGCGGTGGCTGCCCCATCCCTGGAGGTGTTCAAGGCCAGGCTGGATGGGGCTTGGAGCCCCCTGATCCAGTGGGAGGGGTCCCTGCCCTTGGCAGGAGGTGGGACTGGATGGGCTTTGAGGTCCCTTCCAACCCAAACCATTCTATGATTCTATGATAACTGTTTTCCTGCTCAGAGTTGGGGGAAAAAATTGGTTCAGGAGGTGTTTGTATTTGAGTGACTCTCCCTGCTGTGCCGTTGTGTTGCAGCACACACGAAGGACATGCCGTTTACCTGTGAAACCTGTGGAAAATCATTCAAACGCAGCATGTCTCTCAAAGTACATTCCCTGCAGCACTCTGGAGAGAAGCCTTTCCGATGTGAGGTGAGGCAGCACCCGTTCACGTGTTTGGGTACAGTAGTACAAGGTGTAAAATCAGTAACCCTCCCAGTAGGGAATGTGGGTGGGAACTGAATGGACTGGTAAACAAGGTGCAGTTTCATATACATCTGGGAAAGGTTCCTCTCCACCTGGAGAGCACAGCAGGAGCACATCTAGCAGCAGTTCGGCCTGAGAGGTGTTTGGTTTGCTTTCTTTGCTGGCTGTCATGTTCTTCTCAACAGTTACACACTACACCAGGATCTGAATCTCAATTTTCCCTTGGTGTTTATAGGAAAGCCTAATGCAAGTTTCGTTAATCCTCCCTGTCCTGCCCAGTAACTGCAGACAGAAGCTGCAACAGAAAACATAAACAAATTACTGCCTGATTTTCACTTGTGGGAAAAACTGTTGTCCTCATGGCACATTATAAACTTCTTGGAGAACTTTTGTGCCGGCCCTTGAGAAGGAGAGTGTGGGCCGGAGTTACTGGACTGTACGTCTGGGGCAGCTGATGGGGATGCTCATGGATATCACATGAGGGGGGCTGAGGTGCTGCGGAGCCCATTTCTAGGGCAGCTCTGGTGGCTCTGCTGGTCTTGGAGATAAAACTCGTAGGGAGAGAAATTACCTGACACCGATAAATAATAGCTGGGAAACAGACCGGCTTGCTAAAACCCAGCGTGCCGTGGGGAGGTGCTGCTGCTTTTGCTGGGGACACAGAGTCCTCTAGTGGAGCCGCTGCCGTCCAGCAGAGATCGCTGGCCCGGCTGCCAAACCTCCACACGAGGCCTTACACCAACAGAAGCGCTGTTCTGTTGGCATAACCGTATCGGGCTCTCGCCAACAGCTGTGTCAGCTGCAGGTTGTGGCTGTTCCGCGCTCCTTGCCAAGGCTCTGGTGCCAGCAGAACTTTTGATACAGACCAAATCCTACTCTCGGTACATAATTCAAGGGCTCTGTGTGAGTGAGGGTCTGTGTGTGCAGTAGCTCAGGTGTTCCCTACCCCTTCACATCGTATGCACTGTCCCACGGGGTTGCACTCCTTCTCCATGTTGGTGCCAGGATGTCACAGCCACTGTTTGTCTTGCAGAACTGTGACGAGAGGTTTCAGTACAAGTACCAGCTGCGCTCCCACATGAGCATCCACATCGGGCACAAGCAGTTCATGTGCCAGTGGTGCGGCAAGGACTTCAACATGAAACAGTACTTTGATGAGCACATGAAAACACACACTGGTAAGAGCTTATTGGAGAAAAGCAGGGGTACCTCCAGGGCAAAAACTTCTATACTTCCAGCTGTATTCCTGTCCTTGGAATTTGGGATCAAAACTGTTATTCAGCCTAGAAAATCAGACAGGAAAGGTTTATGCATTAAGCTGTGACTAAATCGGTCTGTAGTCCTGTGAGTCACTGGGGGGAAAGTGAGAAGTTAGACCTACTTCCTCATTTGGGTCTGAAGGAACCTCTTGCCAAGCCCTATAAAAGATTGTCATGGATCCAAATCTAAAGGTGAGAGGGGATTTCACAGACTGAGGACTTTGTGGAACAGCTGACTGTTTGCTGAAGGCAGCAGTCAGTAGCTCTTGTAGGAGGCCGTTTGTTTGTGCTGAAGTGAGCGCTAGGAGGTGTCCTGTGCCTGACTGATTGCCCTATCTGTGTTCGGCAGGAGAGAAGCCCTTTATCTGTGAAATCTGCGGGAAGAGCTTCACCAGCCGCCCAAACATGAAGAGGCATCGCAGAACTCACACAGGGGAGAAGCCCTACCCGTGTGACGTGTGTGGCCAGCGATTTCGCTTCTCCAACATGCTCAAGGCACACAAGGAGAAGTGCTTCCGCGTTACCAGCCCCGTCAACGTATCAACTGCTGTCCAGATCCCACTGTCCACGACTTCACCTGCCACCACGGTCCCAGCTGTAGTGAATGCACCCACCGCCCCAACTCCACCCATCAACCTGAACCCCGTCAGCGCGCTTCCTCCGCGCCCCATTCCCCACCCGTACTCACACCTACACCTACATCCTCATCCTCACCATCCGCATCACCTCCTGGTCCCCCCGGTCCCTCACTTACCCCCTCCTCCAGCTCTGTTTAAGAGCGAGCCTTTAAATCACAGAGGCCAGAGCGAGGACAACTTTCTGCGGCACCTGGCAGAAAAAAACAGTTCAGCACAGCACCACTAACGTCTCTGCTTCCTGCCAGCTGCTTTCCCATGTTCTGCACGTGGAAACACGCCCTCCTGGAAGCACGGAGCGGTCATTGGTGAGGATCCTTGTCTCGGCCCCAGCAGAAGATCCTGATTTTTCCCTTGGATCAGTTAAGAAACAGAGAAATCCTGTTCTGGATCAGCAGGGCTCCTTCGAACCTGGGAACCAGCGGGACTTGAACCCAATTCGCTTGCGTTTTACTGGTGACTTTTATAAATTTCAGATACTGAGACTTGTGGAATTTTATAATTTCATATCAGCTGATGAGGTATGCTTGCTTTTATATCCCAGCCTTCTCCTCAAAGAGGAGACAGGCCTGGTTTTCTTTGTACTAATCGGAAAGGCTGTGAGATTAATACAGAGCATTAATTGTATCACTGTGTATCGTAATGGATTCTTTTCAGCTTTTGGGGCTGGCTCAGAGGGAGCCGGTGAAGTACCACGGTATATCTGAGCATTATAAAGACAGACAGGAAATGTCTCGTTTGTGTAGCTCTCCTAACACACTCTTTATTTTACTACAGAAATTATTTTAGAGGTTTTTGTATAGACCTATTTAGTCTGTTTCTAAACTGAAATGTATTTCAATACGCGGTGTAATTTTTTCAGTGTAGCTGGACCTATGTTGTATAATAGATAAATTTTTATAATCATCAAAATGTGATTCTTAAAAGATGCGTAAAGCTTCTATAGTTAAAGTTATTCTTACAACCATACAATTTAAAGGTGCTTCAGAGAAGAGAGGAACCCGAGAGGTCTCTGGAACGCTTGCCTCGGCAGTGATGTTGATTTCAGAACTTTATTTATTTTAGTAGGGATTTATTTTTTTTCCTTTTTTTTTAACTTTGCGTTTCTCTTAAGCTTTTTGGACAAGGACGTTGCGATAGCTTGTTCCTGCTCCACAGGTTTTCCTTATTTCAGTTGGAGTTAGCTACAAGATGGGTCGGAAAGGGGAGCCCCCTACTCACAGGAGCCACCAGTTTGGGAATAGAGAGTGAGCAGGGAACGGGATCTGACGGCAGGGGCTGGAGGCAGCACCGCAGCTTTTCTCCTTGTGTGGGAGAGGTGCTTGCAGTGACTTTGTGGTATGATTTGAGGCTGGGGGTCCCATCAAATGCTGCTCTTCAGATTGCTTTTGGGAATTCCTAGAGTCGTTAGGAGAGGGGGAATCAAGTGGGATCATAAATGTGGTGTTTCTGACTGGTCGATTGTAGGAGTGAGGAGGGAGGTTGGAGCGAGGCAGTGCTGACAGCGCTGTGTGTGCTGTGGGAGGCTCCGTCCCAGAAATGTAAAGTGCATAAAGTTATGGGATGGCGTCTGGGGGTCATAGTCGTACTTTGGGCAAATCAGAGTTGTAGGGTAGGGAACTCTGAATCGTAGGCACGGCGGTGTCATCGTCCTGGGAGGCAGCCAGGGGAACAAGTGAGCGCAGAGCTGGAGGGCTGGGATGCCAAATGTGTCTGTTTAACCAGTGAGGAGCTGTTATCTTTTCAGGTTTGTATTTCCCTTCAACTAAACCCAAACCTAGCGGCATTATGCAGTCTAGGAAACTGTTGCCACCTTCAGTGAAGACAGAGGCCCAAGGCAGCGCACTGTAAGTCCTCTTTTCCTTAAAATTCCTACTCTTCCGTGCTGCTTTTTAAACTCAGTCCCACCAAACCACATCCAGAGATCCTCACAGGTCTGACTGACTCTTCCGCCTGGTAATGAACTGGGTTTGTGGATAGTGGGATTGATTTTGTTTCCAAGACAGCAGAAATGGTGGGAATTCTTCCTAGCGTTTCTGCCTCCCAGTTAATGCTGTTAAGCACTGTGTTTTGAACCACCATGTCCTCTGTCTATGGAGAAGTAGCTCCTTAGTTGATGTTTTTCACCATTTTCTGTCACCTGATCATTAATGTTGTTGTTTTTCATAACAAGCATAGGAAATGTTCGGATCCAGAAAGGGCAGTTTTGGCCCAACAAACCTACTCGGTTTTGACCGCTGAACACCCTTTCAGCATTTCTGAAAAATAAAAGAATGGTTTTTTAAACGGTTTCTCTATATTTATGCATCCTCTTACCTTCCAGAAGAGAAAGCCAGTTCTGACGGTGAATTACACTCATAGTTCTAACTGTTGTACTGACTGTGGCTGGTCTGCCCCACACGTTCTATGCATTCCACATCACATTTGCAACCTACATATCTGTTGTGCCACTCTTTTATGGTCAGGTCTGTTATTAAATGATTTTTAAATGCTAAAAAATTCTTGGTAAATCAATTGTATTACAGTTTTGCAAAGTGATTTTCTTCTCAATAAATTTACAGTATTAGGCTGCTATTCCGAATCCTAATATCTGGGACAGTTTTTTCTATTATTTAGTTCATGGCAATGATAGACCTGGGATTTTTTTTCCTTCCGAGACTTCCGAACTTCCTTTCTGTGGAAGAAGATTAAGCTATCTAACCCGCTTAGCAGCCTGTCACAGTGTGACACGGTGTCAACAGATCCTCCGGAGTATCTGGGACAAACCTATGGGAAGCTGGCGTTGGGGGCTGAGAGTGTTGCAGTGTGGTCTCATAAAATATGGCAAGAAAAGGCATTACAAAAGGCAGGAAATTCAGGGCTGAGATTTGCTGTGGCTTCTCACTTGTGCGGTGCACACCTTCCCCGGAGCTGGCACCACACTAAGGAATGGATTCCAGTGTGTTTACTGCTTCCTGCTTATCCCAACACACCCGGTTTAATGTTTTGTGTCAGCTTTATTGTGTTCTGTCGGTTACAGAGTTCATTTGGGCTGCTAAAATGCTGCTTTTAAGAAGAGCAAAGACCAGTCACACCAGCTCTGGGTTTGGTCAAAATGCCTCTGGAAAGTGGGGCTGAATTCTTTTTCCAAAATATCCTACAGGCTGAGGCAAAGTTGTAAAAGTTGTATTTTAAGAGGGGAAATGCAGCAGAATTAACGCCCAGTCAGGAGGCCGGTGTTGTACAACAAGCGGTTTCAAGGGCAGCTTCTCTTCTGGAGGAGTTTACCCAGCTTCTCACTGCCGGCATAAGCTGTGTCAGCTCTTTCGTTTGGTGTTTATTTCAGAACCTTCAGCATAAAGGTGTGGCAATGGTTTGTGTTGTAGTGTCACACCTGCCAGAATGACTGACTCCTGTTTACACTGCTGAGGTACTTCCTAGATGGCCTGACTTGTGTTGCTGTCAGCCACCTGTATTCCCAACCAAACCTTGAATTATGGACTTCTGAAAGAGCCCTTGAAGCCGACTTTAGGCTTTTATCATGGAGAAATTCGTTTGTATCTCAGCAGTGCAGCCCACCTGGATGGTGTCTTTGCCTCATTGCGTCTCTCAGGCGTGTAATCATGGTTTTCGGTTTTATTGTAGAGTTCATGGCAGGCAGTTCAAATGTTGGTGCTTCCCTTTGCTGGGTCTGGTCTGTTTTAGCCAAGTGAGAGACCAAGTTCACCTCTGAGCTGAAAAGACCAGTATTTTTGCGTTACAATGACCAGTGGTGTGACTGTCAGCGGGGTCAGGTACCAGTTTTTAGGGGTTTGAGCTGTGCTGTTGTTCAGGGCTGTTTCTGCTGGGCTGGGCTGTGTTGACCCTTTGGTGTGATCGTTGCTGGCAGCGTACGGGGGTGCTTTGCCTTTGGGAACGTGGTAAAACGATGTGCAACATGCAACAAGGCGCTCGGCAACACTGACAACACCAAACTCCCTTCATTCACTTTGTGTCTTGAGCTCAGGGCTGTAAAATGTTTAAATGATTATTTTATGGTTTCCTATTTCTGTTGGCTGACAGTTTGTAACAGAAACAAACATCATGTACAGCTCAATGAGGTGTTTTTACACAATTAGCAAATTGCTTCTTAATACTGAGAATGGCCAATAAAATGTCTTGAGGAGCACAGGAAGGTGATGACAAGAAGTTGTTGCTCCTTTTGAAAGTTGTGTGTTGATCAAAAATGCATCGGGATGGTTTTCCTACATGAGAAGTTGCGTAATGAGTTAAAAGAAGGGGAAGGATGGGCGCGTAGGGAGCTACGGTTTTCAGATTTTCCATTTTCTCCCAACACCGCGCTGGGTTTCTGGTGAGAGCCGATACTGGCAAGAAGTAAAAGGAGTCAACAAAATGAGATCAGGAGAAAGCATCAGCCTGGACCTGGGGCAGTGAAACTGCCAACAGCGTCCAGCGACACCGACCTGGCACAAACAGGGAGGATCTGTGATGGTTGCTTGTGTCTGGTTTCCTTATTTGACCCGAGCACAAGTCGGTGTGTTACAGCCAGGCGCTGTTTTGTGTTTACAGTGTTAATTTTGCAATCTCCTCTCCAGATTGCCTCAGCCCGGCTCCTGTGGTTGGGGAGCAGTCATCCAGGGACTTGCTTTGTCCTTCGTCTTCCACATGTGCTGCCCGTTCGAGGGGGTAGGGAGTGAACACCATGGGATGTGTTTGTGTCTGAATCATGAGCTGCAAAGTAGTTGTGCCGCGTGCTCTGGCGCGTCTGCGAGCACAGCGAGTAGCCGGGACAGCACCTTATTACCAAATAGTTTCTAGCTTTGCTTTTGAAACAGGAATCCAGCCTGTGCTCTTCCTGGACAAGCTCGATGCAGGGCAGGGAATTGCAGTGCTGTTTGTGTCCTTCCCCTATAAAACACTGGTGTGCTTTCATCTCTGTGCTTAAAACCCTCAGCCTCCCCCCTGCACCCTGAGAATCAGTCAATGCCTTCACCAGGAGGATGACTTTCAGAGTCAGCTTTGATAAAACTGGGCTGTTTATTAGGCACAAAGTGCTGTAGAAGAGGATTTACTGTAGAAGGGTTTCCAGCAGCGGTTCCTCATGTGTCTGCCCAAGCAGCCCCTGTGATTAAATTTAGCGTATTACTGTCGGATGGGTAAATATTCCTGTCGTGCAGATGTGGAACTGAGAGTGCGAGCGGCAGCTGGGGTCAGGGCTGCGTTATTTCTGACCTGGGCTGGCCCGACCACACGGTCACCGTTCCCCTGCTCTGCTGTTTTGAGATTTTCTACATAATTTCCTCTCCGAGGTTTTTCAGGCAGTGACGTGTGTTGTAATAAAGGAGATAGGAACCCATCGCTTCATACTTTGTGGTTCTGTCACAGCTACCCCTACCAGGAATGTGGCAAATGGCAATGGGGAAATGTTGGTCATCTCACGAGGGGTTCCTGACGCCTTTGGCTGAGCCAGGACCAACACAGCCAGGGTTTCAGCTGGAGATGTCTCGGAATAATGATACATAAAATTAATTCAGCCTGAAAAGTTAATCCTCCCAAGACAGTCCAGGCGTGAAGGTGTCAGCTCTGTCATAATTAATAGTCTAGAGGTCTTGGGACACTTGAAAGCCTGGATCCTCGTCAAACTCCGGTGTGGGAACTGCTCGGATCCTTGTGTAACCCTGGGATTTCAGCAGGCGGGGGTTGTCCTCGCCTCCTCCTCCTGGAACAGTTCCTGCAGGGCGCCCAGAGAGAGCGCGTCATGTGTCGACAGAGGGCTTGGATGTGACAGCGCTGCAGGGTGACCCAGTTCCCAGGGCCAGGAGAGCCAGCGCGTCGGGAAGGGCGAGCGCAGGGAAGCGCGTTATCTCGTTATCTGCCCGTTCTGGGGGTTTGGAATGGAGAAGGATTCCTGAGCCGTCACCAAGGGAACCGGGCAAGGATGTCCGTGTGTGGACTTACCTGGGGTGAGAGTCTGGGCCCCTGTCTTTAGGAAATCAGATGTTTAGTAATTTATGGTGGTTAATCCATAGGAAAATTCCTCCTTGGCCTGAAATGTCTCATGTCCTGTGAAAACTGAAGCTTTTTTTTACTACCAGAAAACAACTGGATTTTCATTTACTCATTTCAGGTGTATATTTTCATTGATTGCAGTAACGCATCCGCTGTGTTTGCTGCTTAAAAAATAAACCAAATCACGTTAAGATTGTCACAGAAGGTAAATCTGTGGTTTAATTTAAGCTGATGTAAGTTGTGATATGTGATGTTACTGCCCTCGCGCTTGGCTGATCTCCCGTCCCACAGCACAGTCATTCCCCAGGGTTGGGATTTGCTGTGTGGAGGAGCGGATCGTCGTGGGTCAGCCAGGAGATGGCACTGGAGCCGATCCCTGCCGGCTTCTCCGAGGAGCAGATGAAGGAAGGCAGCTTCTCCAGTGGTGTCGATGGTGCAGTCTGTGCAGTAACTGATGGAATTAGGACACATTTCCAATTTGCAGCTTGTTTCTAATTAATCACTGATGTCCTTGATCCCTCGCACTTCTGCACCACTTCGGTTGTGTTTCCTTACCTGGAGCCACGGGGTGCTGAGTCTGTGGTGCAGTCATGGTGACTTTTCCCCTTGGCTCTCGCCAGCGGAATTGCCTGAACTCATTTCTGAATTGCACGGAGCCAGAGCCCGGACAGTTTTGTTCTTGAGTGTTTTCTGAACACGCTCAGCAACTCAAGGGTGCGGCGAGAGATTCGTCACCTCTGCCGGTTTCTGTGATGATCGGTGTCAGTTGTTCTATTGGATGGCTGGCAAGGAGTAGGAGGATTTTTAGACTTGGTTTATGACAGAGCAGATGGAGATTGAGCTTTCCTGGGGAAGAACAGGATTTCGAGCTGAGCGGGTGTTTTAGAGAGGGGCTGCAGTTACCGAGAGCATTGTGGTGCTGTGAGAACATCCTGGTGCTCTGCTCCCCGGCCGGAGCAGCCGGCGCCACTGACCTGCAGAGCGTGGGAGTACCTGGCATTGCCCAGGTGTCTCTTGTGCCACCTCAGCAGAAGCTTATCCACCCCGATAAATCCCTATCTTGTTGCCTTTGATTCCTGATTTCACCTGGTACGTTGAACAGAACAGAGAAAATACTTTGACTCCTGATGGGTCCCCTCCCCTAGCAAGTCCTTCCCTGCTGACTTTGAGCATTAAATACAAACCCCAAACTCACGTTGACAGGAGGAATGTGGGGAGACCTCAGCTCATCGTGGGTGGCGCAGCTGCGCGGGGTCGCATCCCGATCGCTGCGCCGAGGGGACTCGGAAAGAGCTGCAGGAAATTAAATGAAATTAATGGAGTTTGCTGTTGTCTTGTTTTTGAGGCTTTCCCTGTTTTTCTTTGAGGTTTTCTTTTCTCAAGGATTTTCTTGAATTTTTTCCCTGTTTCAGTGCCCGCCCGGACACCCTGCAATTCGGTGTCCCTGGGGCACAGCCAGTGCCTGAAATTACCCCTGGCTCCCCGGTCCCTGGCTGCGGGCAGGGGCTTGGGCAGGGGCTCCAGGTCCCCATGGACCGGGGGGTGCAAGAGCAGAGATGGCACCAACCCTCTGGGACTGCATTTTGGGAACCGTTTGTTTGTTTTTTGGTCCCCTGATAATTATATAAACATTATTTGGCCACTGAAAACGTATTGCTCTGAACAAAATGCTGTTTGTTAGCAAATGCTGCGCTGGGGAGGTGGCACAAGGCAAGAGGCTGTGATTGACGGTTCCTTATCCGTGTGGCTTCAGGAGCAGCTCCCCTGGAGTCAAGGAAAGCTTTAGTTTTCCTCCAAGCTCCCCAAATTTGTGTTGCCGACCAAGGGCTCCAGCGGGTCTGACACGGGTGGCGAAGCAGCTTCTGTGAGGGTGACAGAACCGGTCCCGACCCGTCTCTGCGAGCTGTGGGAGGGAAATGAAGCAAGGAGGGATGGACAGACAGACAGCAGTGATGTGGACACCGGGCTTGGGGCTGATGCAATGCACTTGGTGAGGAGAAACCAGGAGGGCAGGCGAGGAGCGAGCGCGCAGCAGGGTGTTTGTTGCCTGCTCCGAAGGTTCTGCTATTGAGGGGCTGCCAGGAGCGTGGCCAGCGCTGTCCTCGCTTGCTCCCCGGAGTTCTCAACAGTGGAAAATCACCGGGATACCAGAGCACCCTTGCCAAACTCCTCCGTCTGTGATGTTTCTGGAACGATCTCTGCCCCGCTGCCTTTCAGGGGGAAGGAGAATTTGCCCTTTGAGAGTCCCCCTTGCCTTGTGCCCATGGGCAAATAGCTCCAGCGCGGGACCTGTGGGAACCGCAGTGGGATAATGGGAAAGGGGAACGGCAAAGCCCCCTGTGCTGGGGAATCGGGGCGTGCGCTGCATCCGAACCCCAGAGTCTTGGACTAAATGGGAGATAAAATATTTCCCTGATAACCAGGGCTGTTTCTCAGGAGTGGCCAACGCTGCGGACACGATCCATAGGTGAAGGTCCACGTCCCGTGACCACAGGGAGCAGGGGCTGCAAAACATCTTGGAATCGCAGCGCTTTGGTGCAGAAACGCTCCCAACGCTGCTCCTTTCTGGGGCTGGGATGGGATTTTGCCAAAATGGGGCAACACCGGAGCACTGGGGCTGCACCTGGAGCGCTGGGCAACGTGGCATCCCCGTGGCATCCCCGGAGCAGGGGCTCAGGGACCTCCAGCCCTCGCCCAGCCCGCGGAGGGAGCCGAAAACTCGCCTTTTTTTTGCAGACCTTTAGAATTTTGTTTAAAAATGGAAAGACACAAACATTTTAATTAAAGGCTCGACACAACCCAGGCTCTGCTGCTCCCTAACTGCGGGTTCCCAAGGCCGCGTCCCCTCCCTCTCCTCCAGCCGCTGAACAAGCTCCCTTTTTCTCCATTCCAGAACAAATTACGGCTCTTGCAGAAGCCCAGGTGCCCCTGGCACGCTGCCCGCCGGGTGCTTTGGGGTATTTTGGGCTGCGGGCTCGCTGCGGGGGCTGCCCTGGGCCTTTTCCCTACGCCCCACCCTGCAATTTGGTGTCCCCGGGGCAGAGCCAGCGCCTAAAATTATCCCTGGCTCCTTGCTCCCACTCCCGGCTCCCCTCTTGCTCCCTGTTCCCCCCCCCCCATTGCTCCCAGTTCCCCCCTCTTGCTCCCCGTTCCCCCCCCATTGCTCCCAGTTCCCCCCCATTGCTCCCAGTTCCCCCCTCTTGCTCCCCGTTCCCCCCCCATTGCTCCCAGTTTCCCCCTCCTTGCTCCCCGTTCCCCCCCCCATTGCTTCCAGTTCCCCCCCCGTTGCTCCCACTTTGCTCCCAGCAGCCCCTCCCTGCTCCCAGTTGCCCCATTGCTCCCAGTTGCCCCAGAGGGCAGAGGCAGCGTTGCCCCCCCCGCCCCCGGGGCTGCGTTTTGGCCCCTGCGCTCACCCCTTATTTTGGGGCCAAATCCCCCCAAACCGGCAAAATGACAACTGACCTGAGCTGGGGGGGTCTCAGTGGGTTTTGTTCCCTGTTGGTGATTTGGGGGTCGAAGCGGCGGCCCCGGGGGGGGGGGGGGGGGCGTGGGGGGGTGGTGAAGCCCCGAGGGGCGCGCCCCCCCCCGCGCCCGGGGCTGGGGGCGTGGCTCCCGCGGGCCCCGCCCCCTGGCGGCGCGCAGGCTGCGCTGGGATTGGCTGAGCGGGCGGCGACGCGCGGGGACTGCGGGGTCCGGCGCCGCCGCCTTAAAGGGGCCGCGCTCGGCAGCACCGGCGGCGGCCCCGGCAGCACCGGCCCCGCTCCCACCGGCTCCGTGGCGAGCCGGCCGCTCCCGGGAGGCTCCGACCCGGTAAGAAGGCTCCGGGAACTGAATCAGGCGTGAGTCGGCACCGGTACCGGCGGGGGCCGGGCCGGTAGGACTCTGCGGGGACCGGGGTAACCGGTACCGGGAGGTGCCGAGGCGGCAGGAGGCTGCGGAGAGCGGGGCACCGGGTGTTGGCACCGGGGGATGCCGATCCGCTACGGCAGGGGCCTGTACCGGGAGGGGCCGATCCAGTAGGACCCCGCGGGGACCGGTACCGGGAGCTGCTGATCCACTGCGGCCGGTGCCGGTACCGGGAGATGCCGACCCGCTGCGGCCGGTACCGGGAGATGTGGATCCGGTAGGACCTGTGGGGACTGGAGCTGCCGGTACCGGTACCGATCTGGTAGCAGGACCCTGCAGGGATCGGTACCGGTACCAGGAGGTGAGGTAGGGCCCTAAAAGGGTCGGTACCGGTACCAGGTGATGCTGATCCGGTGGGACCCTGCAGGGATCGTAGCGGTCGTCACTGGTACCGGGAGATGCTGATCTGGTAGGGCCAAGTGGGCATTGGAGCAGCCGGTACCGGGAGGTGTGGATCCAGTAGGACCTGCAGGGATCGGTACTGGGAGATGCTGATCTGCTGTGACCGATACCGGTACCGGGAGGTGCTGATCCGGTAGGACCAGTGGGCACCAGTGCCGGTACCGGGAGGTGCTGACCCAGCAGGAGGCTCCAAGCACTGACTGTGCGTGACTCAGCCGCGCTGCCGCCACCACCGGTACCGGGAGGCCCCGAGCGGTGACTGTGAGTCGGCACTGATCCCGCTCCCCGGGCTGCGCCGGTACCGGTACTGCAGCCAGGGCAACGGCACCCAGGCTCCACTGGGCTGGCACCGGTACCGGTGCCCAAGAGGCCGTGGGTGCCCAGCACTGCGGGATCCGGGATCCTGCCTTGGGCTCCCACGAACCCAACCTGGCACCACCCGCACGTTCTGGGGCCAAACCCACCTGTTTTGGGGTTTTTGCTGCAGAGCCGCAGTGGCCGCAGCGGGAGCGCTCGGCTGCGCTGACGCTTCCTGGCGAGCGCAGGGGAAAAGAACCCATCGTTCCATAAGCCGGGATGAACGCGGGAAGGGGGTCCCGATCCCCCTGCCCGGGGGCTTGGGCTGAGGCGGGAGCTGGGGGGCAGCAGGAAGGGCGAGGCGGGGGCTGGGACACCCCTCACGCTCTGCTGCCCCTGGTTTTATAATTAAGAAGCTCGTTTGGTCCCGCTGCGAGGAGCTCCCAGGGACGGAGCAGGTTGGGTTTGTTCCAGGAGTGATGGGATCGTCTCGGAATCCCAACGGTGCCAGAAAGGCAGCGCTTCCCGCCTTCGCATCTGGGGCAGAAGAGCCCCATCCTCTTGGTTTGCCCTTGGTCCCATCCAGGGGAGAAACAAATGACTTTGGGAAAGGGCAGTGGTTGGGTTTGTGCGGGGATGCGAAACCCAAACGTGTCGGACACACCGGAAACATCAAACGGGATTTTAAGGTTAAAAATGCTAAAAGCAGGTAAGAGCGGAGCACGCTGGGTGTGGAACCAGCCCAGGGCTGTGCCTGCCGTGCCGAGTTGCCCCCATGCCCCCTCCTTCGGAGGCTCAGCTGTTCCTGGCTCCAAATCGGGCGCCGATCCGCATCCTTGCTCCCTCGGCCGCGCCAGATCCTGCGGCTGAGGGTGGGGGCTCCGCGCTGGTGCTCCCCATGAACCCGTCCCGGGGTGAGACCCCGAGTTATGGAGTGGAGCAGAGACCCCACGGGACACAGGGTGAGATCCAAAGGACACGGGGTGAGACCCCACGGGAGGTGCCATGAGATCCAGCGTGGAGGCCACGCGGGCGTCGAGCACGGCTCCCGCCCTTCCTGCCGGGGCTCCTCGGGACAGAGGGATCCTGAGGACACGGAGGAGCTGCCAGCAGGGAGACAACACGGAGACGTGGGGGGATAAACTGCCCTGGGAAGCTGTTCTCAAAGTGACCCCAGGGCTGTTCTCGCAGTGACCCCAGCAGCTCCCTTCTTTTATCCAACACATTTTGACCCCAATCCCGAATTCCGTAGGTTTAACCCTTTCGGTCTGAGGCGATTTATGACCAACTTGGCTTGTGTTTTCTGTTTCCCCACTCAGGCCCTGCAGGATGGTTGGGACCACGGCCACGGGGCTTCTGCTTCGGAGGGAGCCCCTTTTTGGCAGAAGGTGGATGGACGCGCTCCCAGGAAGCAGCTGCCGGGTGAGTCCCCTCAGGAATTGCTCCTGAGGGAGAGGGGACACGTCCCGCAGGGATTTCGGTCCCGTGGGGATCTCACATCTCCATCCCACGCCACAAGCCCTGAGCCCGCGGCCACCGCCAGCTCCTGGCTGGATTCAGATTTTTCAGCTGAAAGAGGGGAGACTGAGATGAGATCTTGGGGAGAAATGTTTTGCTGTGAGGGTGGGGAGGCCCTGGCCCAGGGTGCCCAGAGCAGTGGTGGCTGCCCCATCCCTGGAGGTTTTTTTCAGCCCAGGGTTTGATTTTGGCTGCAGCCGTGGTTCGTTGTTTTAGCAGAGCCCTGGGTCGCGTTGGTGCCCAGAATAGTTTGACGCTGGGCTTCCAACCAACCAACCCCCACACAAATCACCTTCAGCTGAAAAACTCCTCCTCTTGTGCTGATGGCAAAAATAACGCGTTGAAACCCTCCTACCCCAGCTAAGCCAAGTTACTGGTGCCCAGTTAAAACCTCCCACATCCCAGTGTGTGGTTCCTCCTGCTTTCCTGGAGTTACCAACCAGGTTGGGGTTTTGAGGGTTCCCCTCGCTCTGTTTTCATCCCTGGGGACCACAAGAAGTCGGCAAAAATTAAGGAGACACAACCTGGGCACTGCCTTCGCGCCGGGGCAGCAGCCTGGGGCACTGAGCCCTCCTCACCGGAGCTGCCTGGGCACCAGTTTAATTACTCCATTAAAAGAAAGCCCCCTGACTGGTGACCCTGCGAGGGAACGAGGGCGGGTTTGGCGCAGGGTGTGCCAGGGTTCGTGGCTGAGCCCACCCTGCTGGCTGCTCTCCCATGAGGCAGAGCCCGGGCACTCGGGGGAGCGGCGGATTAAGAGGGATCAGGAGCATTAACCGGGCTCTGCCCGCGCTCCGGAGTCTCCTTTAATTCCTCCGTTCCTGGTACAAAGTGTCCCAAGCTTGGGAATTCACTGGGGGACATAGAGTGCGGCTGCACCGCGATGGCCGAGCCGTGCCCAAAGGTGGCACCCAGGGAGAAACCCAACTCTGAAGCAACCCCCAACCCCCCCATTTCTTTGTGGTTCGCAGCCTGGTGAGCCCTGAGCGCGGCTGCCAGCCCCGCGGGGGGGATGCTCTGACCATGAGACGGTGCTGCGAGGGTGTGGGGCTGCCATGCCTGTTTAAGGTCAGTGCCCTTCTCGCCTGCCTTGGCCGCTCGCGGCGTGGTTGTCCCCTCGCTTCTTGGGCACAGGAGCAGGAATTGGGGCCCTGTCCCGCACAGCTTTGGGCGCTGCCGGGAGGTGAGCGGGGGCTGCTGGGGCCATCGCGACTTTCGCCAAGGGCAGCGGGTGGGCACTGGGGACCGGGCTGGGGCAAAGGGGGTTTGTGCCAGGGGTTGGGTTGGGGTTAGAGCAGGGCAGGAGGTGGCTCAGGGGTTCCCTGAGGTTTTGGGGAGGCTGCGGTGCCTGCAGAGCCGACCCGAGGGGAAACTGCACCCATGGAGTGAAAATCAACCTGGCAGAGGGGTCTATGGGGACACAAACCCCTTTTTGAAGGTGGCAGAGGAGAAACCCTCCACGAGGACCCTCCCTGCACCAAACACCCCAAGGTGCCTGGGGTCCCTGTGTCCCTTGTGGGCGGACGTGTGCAGTGGCTGCTCGGCACAGCGACCGCCTGGAGCAGGATTAGCGGTGACAAAATTATCCCCTTAGAGGCAGGATAAACACTTTAGGGCCAGGGCGGGGGTTTGGCAGCGGGGGATTAAGCCCCCCCCCAAGCCCAGCTGGACTAATAAGCTTCCTGGGGTAAAGGTGGCCAAGGGGCCTCGCTCTGCGGGGCCAGCAGCCTCGCTGCTGTGGTTGCCACCATCGCGGTGCCAAGGCTGAAGCCAAGTGCCTTGAACTAACGGCCGGGTGTTCTCCCACCTCGCAGGGTGTTGGCATGGCCAGCCCTCGGCCACCCAGATACCTCCTGGTCTTCGATTTCGACGAGACCATCATCAACGAGAACAGCGATGACTCCATCGTCCGGGCAGCGCCGGGGCAGGTACTCCCAGAGCACATCCGACAGACCTTCCGCGAGGGCTTCTACAACGAGTACATGCAGCGCGTCCTGGCGTACATGGGGGACCAGGGCGTCAAGATGGGGGACTTCAAGACTGTCTACGAGAACATCCCCCTGTCCCCCGGCATGCCCGACCTCTTCCAGTTCCTCTCCAAGAACCACGAGCTCTTCGAGATCATCCTCATCTCTGATGCCAACATGTTCGGCATCGAATGCAATCTGAGGGCAGCCGGTTTCTACTCCCTCTTCCGCAAGATCTTCAGCAACCCATCGGGCTTCGACAAGAGGGGGTACCTCACCTTGGGGCCCTACCACAGCCACAAGTGCCTTGACTGCCCGGCCAACATGTGCAAACGCAAAATCCTAACGGAGTACCTGGCAGAGAGAGCCCAGGAGGAGGTGGAGTTCGAGAGGGTCTTCTACGTAGGAGATGGTGCCAATGACTTCTGCCCTTCCGCGACTCTGACTTCAGCTGATGTGGCTTTCCCACGCAAGGGCTACCCCATGCACAGGATGACCCAGGAGATGGAGAAGAAGCAGCCTGGGGCCTTCCAGGCCACTGTCGTCCCCTGGGAGTCGGCCGCAGAGGTTGCCCACTATCTCCAGGAGGTCCTCAAGAAGAAGTGTTGAGGATCGCTCGGAAGAGACTTGCGTGATCTAAGCAGCTGGGAAAGGAGAAGCCCTGGAGGGTCACGTCCTGTCCCTCACGCGTCAGCACTGCTCACCCAGCGCCGATCCTGGGCTGCTCTCCTGCCTTTCCTCTCGGAGCTCCTTTCTCCCCAGTGATTAAAGCACTTTCTCTTTCCCCTGCCGTGTTGAGATGAAGCCTTGTCTATGCAGCTCGGCCCTCTGCTCCAGCCCGGCTGTTTGCCAGCGCCATCAGTGATGTGGTTTCCTTGGTGGCTGGATTGTTTTTTCCCTTTCCACCTCACAAGAGCACTTCCTGAAAGACCCGAGGCCGGCTTCCCGCGGGCTGGGCCCTGCGCACGCGTCCTCTGCCTTCACCTCGCTCACCTGCCCGACCGCGCCAGGAGCTGCGCGTGGTTGCCTTGAACCTGATGGCTGAGGTGCCCTCTGCCTCTCTGGGGCATCGGTGCTGCCCAGGCTCCGCGGGCAGGGCAGCTCCTGGCTCGACTGCTGAGCATCGCCATGGAGTTAATGGTCCCTTGGGACTTGAGTTGCTGAAAAACCATGATGTGAGGGACACGAAAGCTTTTGGAAAGGTGGCACCTTGGAAAAACCCTTCCGTGCCCATCCCCTCCCGCTTGCCCAGGGCAGAGCAACCGTGCCGCTCCGTGGGAAGGGGGACCTGCCCTCGCCTTCCACCTCCATCTCGTCTTCTGCTTCCAGGGCCAAGTGTCCCCGGTGTCCCTGGGGTGGACAGGTTCCTCCGCACCCTGAGCTGTTCCCATTTGTCCCCCTGTGTCCACTGGCTCGTGATGGCCCCTCCTCCCCAGGGCTGGGGTCCCTGTGACCCGGACAAGGTGCCAAGCCTCCTGCGGGAGCTGTGGTGCTGTGGCACTTCTGCCATCGGGTCCCCATGAACCAAACCCACCCCCCCTTGCCCCGCTGCAGCATTAATTACCCCTTCTAATTGCACTCTGCGGGGGCACCTGCAGCACCCGCTGCTCTCTGGGATTGGCTTCTCCCAGGTTCCTCCACAGCCTTACAGCTCCCGCCCCCCCCCCCCCCACGCAGACACCCCGACAGCGAACCCGAGCGGCGCGGGAACAACCAAAGCAGCCCCCAGGTTCCTGCTCTGTTCCCCCCCTTCGTTCTTCCTCCTCCGACCCCGTTCAACTGTGTGGAACGTAAAGCCATGGAATTAAAGGAATATCCACAGCTGGAGCTCTGCTGTATTGCGGCTGCAGGAGGGGTTGGATCTGGGACACAAACCCTGTGGGAACGCGCAGTGCCCGTCCGTTGTTCCTTTCCCTCGGGCTGGGGCGCAGCGGGCACAGCGGCGCGGGGCCAGGCTGCAAGCGCTGCTCTGCCGGTTGGGGCTGGCCCTACCGGGACCCCTGTGGGTGCAGGATTGGGCCCCTCTGCAGCTCAAGGTGCTGCCAGGTGCTGGTCCCCTTGTCCCTGCGGGTGCTCAGCACTGTCTCCTGTCTCTGCGCATCCATCCTGCGCAGCCATCGGCAGAGACACCTCAGCGCTCAGGTGCTGAACCTGCCCAGCACCAGCGAGTTTGCAACAAGACCCCCGTAAAGCAAACGAAGCCGGGCAGGGGATGCCCCGGGCGCTGGAGGCTGCCAGGGTGCAGCGGTTCCAGCCCTGAGCTGCGCGAAGCCCCAGCTGGGCAAAGCCAACGTTGGAAGGCAAAGCGCAGCCCTGGCCGAGCAGGATGTGCCCAAGCCGGGGGCACGATCCGGGGTGCAGGGTTTGCCCACCCTCAGCATCAGAAGGGCTCCACATAGTTTCCAGGGAAGAACCCCTCGTCCTCGCCCATGACACCCTCGCACCAACCGTCCGAGTAGCGCCGCGTGACGAAGAGGAGGGCGCCGGCTTCGAAGGAGAGCTCGTTGTCCTTCTGCTGCGTGTAGGGGTAGAGGGTCACCACTGTGGGGGGAGGAGGACAGGGGCCATGAAGCCCAGCAAGGCCACCCCAGGGACCGGCCACCGCCAGGAAGGGTGGGACAGGAGCCTCATCGCCCACCCTGCCACCTGCAGCATTGCTCGCCGGCCCCGCGCCAGCCAACGCCGGGCAGAGTTGGGACCATATCTGTGGGCAGGGTCTCAGCCAAAAGCACCACAGCAAAGGGATCTGGGGGCTGGGGGTCCACACCTTTCTCCAGGTAGCTCTGTGGGGCCCAGGGGGGATCCTCGGCGCTGGGTGGTGGCGGGGGGACCAGATCCTCAAAGTCAGACAAAGCTGGTGGTGGTGGCTCCAGGTCATCGAGGGCTGCAAAATCCATCCCAAAATCTGTGAGGGGTGAAGGGTCCAGGCGAGAAGAGGCCACGTGCGGCCCCCCACCTCCCCACGAGCATCCTTGGACCCCCAAGCACTCACCTGGGGGCATGAGGTCCCCTGGCGGTGGGGGTGGCAGGACCCCCAACATGTCCAAGTCCCCCAGTGGTGGTGGGTCCAGGACCCCGGGGAGCGGTGGGGGTGGTGGGATGGGGGCTGCAGGCGGTGAGGTGGGGGCTGCAGGCGGTGGGGACGGTCCTGGCAGGGAGGGGAGCGGTGGTGGCCTGGGGATGCCTTCGCCAGAGGCTGCGGGGGCTCCGCTCGAGCTGAGGGCAGAGGAGCAGTGGTGACGGGTGGGGGCCAGGCTGGGGGGCTGGCTCTGCCCCCCACTGTTTGAGTACCAACACTTGTCCCATGCCGGGATACGGTGCCACGCGCTGTGGGCAGGAGAGCCTGGCATCCTCGTGCGAACCCTGCACAAACCCTTCCCCACCTTCTGCCTCATTTTCCCCATCCAGATCCTCTCTGTAAGAGGGTGTTTTGTGCTCTGGAGACGAGCACTGCCCAGGGCAGCACATCCCAACTCCCCAAACCCGTTTTTCCCACCCAAACCCCATATTTTCCAACACATTTCTGTATTTTTCTCCAAAACCCCAACATTTTTTCCCCCAAACTCCCATATTTTCCACTTCACCCCTTTATTTTCCTCCAAAACTCCATATTTTTCCCCAAACCCCTTCGCAGCAAAGCCTCCCCTGATCGGGGCGGTGATGGTGAGGGTGAAGGTGCCCTCCTGACCCCCCAGCAGCACCAGTACCTGATGGACACCAGTGAGGAGCTGGATGAGGCTGTGGAGAGCTTCCCGTCGGGTACCACGGGCGGCTGGATGGGCTCAGGAACGCGGGTGCTCCTCCTGTGGGCAGAGCGGGCACTGAGCCCCAGCCTGGCTCAGGTTTGGGCCCTGATGGCAGCAGCACCAGGTGAGCCCACACCCTGCGTCACCGCTCGGTGACACCCAACCGCCGAGCCCCCTTCTCACCCCAGGGTGCCCGCAGCCTGCGGTGCCGCCTTGAGCCCCTTCCGAGCCAGCGTGCCAGTGCGGGACAGTTGGGTGCTGTGGTCCTGCGGGCACAGGGAGATGCGGACACGCAATGGGCGATGGCAACCACAGCCGCCCCACAAACTCCTGGCACCCTGGAGGGCCGTGACCCACCCCGAGCGGAAGGAGCCGTGGAGGCGGCTGAGAGGCATTCGCCACCGTGGGAACCATGGCCCCAGCAGCGCCACTTCCCCACTGTGGCTTTGCAGGGGGCTCGTGCCCTCGAGGCTCCGAAACCCACGCGCCTTCCGCTTTCAGTGCCGGGAAAGGCGCCGCGGGGGCGAGCGTGTCGCGGCTCAGCTCCCACCCACCGCGCCAACGGCCTCCGCTGAGCGTTTGGTGCCTCAGCTTCCCTTCGCTGCGATGGAACGTGTTCCCCCTCCCCAAGCTGAGGGGCATGGGCAGATCCTGCTTCTCCATCAAGGAAGGGTCTGAGCCCCCCATGCACCCACCAGCCCTGGGGACATCAGGGACTGAGAAGGTCCCTTGTGGGACCCCCTCCTCCTGCTGTCATGGAATCATGGGATGGGTTGGGTTGGAAGGGACCTCAAAGCCCATCCAGTGCCACCTCCTGCCATGGGCAGGGACCCCTCCCACTGGGTCAGGGGGCTCCAAGCCCCATCCAACCTGGCCTTGGGCACCTCCAGGGATGGGGCAGCCACCACTGCTCTGGGCACCCTGGGCCAGGGCCTCCCCACCCTCACAGCAAAACATTTCTGCCCAAGATCTCATCTCAGTCTCCCCTCTGTCCCCTCTCTGGAGCTGCGCTGACCTTAATTCCGTGGCCGATGTCATCCAGGATGCTGAAGTTGAGGGGTTTCCTGTAGTAGGGCTCCAGGCAGGGAGGGTTGGGGGGGACCATGACCTTCTGGTAGGATGGGAACCTCTTGCTGACGGTCAACGAGCCGATCTCGCGGCGAGACACCTTCTCCTTGTGCATGTCGACCCTCTGTGGAGAAGGCCCTGTCCCACTGTCCCATCCCAGGTTCTCCTCACCCCCTGCTGTCACCTACAAGTCCCACCACCCTTCCCAGCGCCGTGGGAGGGGTCAGAAGGAAGGGTCGGGATTGAGCCTGAACCCCCTGGCCCAGCCAAAGCTCTGCCCATCGCACAGGGCGAGTGACGCCCTTGATGCCACCACGGCTGATCTGGCCCTTCCCAAAGCGGGACACAGGGTGTGCGTGGGGGGGAAATGTGCGAGCCTTGGCCACCCGTAAGCATTTTTCCTGCTGCTTCCAGCATGATTAAGGAGTCCTGTCTCCTCCTGAGGCTGGAAAGGCTCCAGGCAGCTTCCGAGTGCCAGGAAGGGGGCGGGTGGCCGTGGTGTCCCTGAGCTCTGGCAGGGCAAGGCCAGGACCCAGCAAGGGGACAGCACGACAGCCAAGCCGACGCTCCAAGCCCCACCACTCCCTCGAGGGCCTCCCAGGCGGTTCCCATGGTCCCATCCACTGGGATTTGCAAGCGCCCAGACTGGGAGAACACCCCAATACTGGTTCCCAGCCCTGAATGGACTCATCCCCTCAAGATGTGTTGGGTGACCACGACCCCCACCCCCCAAGGAGAGAATCCGCTGTAGGTGATGCTGTGGGGGTTGTTGTGGGCAAGGAAGGTCCTCAGCGCCTTTGAGCTGCCCAAACCCCCTTTCCCAGAGCCCACTCCCCCTTCTCAGGCCCCAAACCGGTCGGAGATCAGTCCCACCTGGGCCACGCAGCTGACGTCGGCCTCCACCTTGCGCAGCTCGGCCGCCTGCAGGTCCAGCAGCCGGAGGAAGGCGGTGGCCAGGTTGCTGACCTGGTAGGTCACGCTGGCCAGGGACTGTGTGCTCAGCGCCATCGTCTCCTCCAGCGCCTTCCGCTTGTCACTCGCCTGGAAGGGGAAACCCAGCTGGTGGGATGAGCCCACCCCATGCGGCCACCGCTGCCCCACATCTTCAGCTGGAGTCACACAGAGCTGCTTCCTTCTGCTTTCCAAATGCATCTGACTTCCTCCAGCTCCACTGGTGGGACACGTGGACACCTGTCAGGCAGCTTTTCCAGCACTGGGAACTCACTGGAATTCCTCCCGGGATGCCAAGTGTCCAGCTCAGCCTCCTGCCACCCCTGGGGACAGCCGGCCGTGCCACCAACCCTGCAGGTGACAGCACCTCCTGCTTCTCCTCCAGCCCCGCACCGGCCCCTGGGAGCAGCATCGGGGTCTGCCTCGTGCCAGCAAGGCCACGGAGACAGACTCTGCGAAGCACACAGAGACCCCACCAGCCAAGACACCTCCCAGCAAATGGGGCCCAAATAACCCTTTTCCCTCCTGTTTTGTCCCCAAAGCTCCTGCCCCCACTTTGCTCAAGGAGGGGCAGGCGGGGAGGACAAGGGAAGCTGGCAGTAGCACAGCTTCACGCTCGCTCTGCGTGTGCAGGCACCCAGCTCGCCTCTGCCCTGCCAGGAGGCACCTCCGACACCTTGGGGACAGCACAGGCAGGGCCGGTGGCCCTGGTCCCCTCTGACGCTTCCACGGAGGCACCAGACCCCACGAGGTCTCTCCCTTCAAACCAAACTCCATGCTGAGAGCTGAGCAGAAAAGCTGCTGTGGAGCAGGAGGGGAAACTGAGGCACAAGAGCAAAGAACGCAAACAGCAGCACGCAATGCTGGGTTGGAAGCCAACAGGGATGCTTGGGCTCCCATCTCCAAGGGAAGAACCGTCACCGTCACCCACCAGCCACCACACTGGCACCACCGGCTCTGGGGGTACAGGCTGCCCCAGAGATGCCCAGCTCGCCCCGTGCTGTCCCCGGTGTCCTGGTCCCCTCACCTCCAGGTAGTTGCTCTCACAGTAGTCAGCGACCCTGTGGAGGTTGTCGTGGTGGTCACGCAGGACCTGCCGGCCGGCTGGGATGTCACACTGCTGCAGCTGCTCCTGCTCCGCCATCGTGCTGGGCTCAGCTCCCACTTCCTCCCCGGCCGCCTCGGCGCCGCATTTTGAAGCTGGCGGCGGTGGTGACGCAGGGCCCGCAGGCGCCTCGCTGTCCCTGTCCCCACAAGGGACACTCAGCCCGGTCACCTTTACCCTTGGCCCACAGGAGAGCCCAAGTGTCAAGAAAAGGTAGGACTCAATGGTCCTTGTGGGTCCCTTCCCAACCCAGGTCATTCTGTGAGTCAGGGTGGGCGGCCAGCGTGGTCCCAGCCCCCGGCCACAGTTCATGGTCACCCCAACCTGGGTAGGGGACAAGAGCGGCTACCACAGTGAAGGATTTGACTCATAGAGGGGGTGAGTGACCAACAAAGCCGCTGATGACCCTGAGCCCCATCTCTGGCCACCCACACCCACCTTCCATGAGCCCTTTTGGGCTAAGCTGGGCTCGGGTGCACCCAGGGAAGGTGATTCCCTTCCCCTCGCCTTTAGCAGCTGCGTAGGAGACACAGCCAAGAGCTTTGAGTGCCAGGTCGTCTTCTCTGGAAAGCTCGGTGCCCCCTGCACACCCCATGGAACATCACCTGGGTCACCCAGACGCGCTCAGTGCCAGGCACAGAGGGATGGACAGGACAAGTGACCCCTCGGAGGGGCCCGTCCTCCCCTCGCTCAGGACAGCCCGTCCTTCTCCGTGCTTTGCCAACAAGGTTTCACATCCCCACGGGTGAGGTTGTGCCGAGGGCAGGAAATTCCCACTTCCCCGTGCTTAGAAATCCCTCTCCACTCTCTCCTCCTCCTTCAGGCGCTTCCTCGGGGCGCTCTGAACTCAACCCCAGCGATTCCGCACCGGCCAGACAGGAGCAAAATCCCCGTTAGGGCTTGGTCCTTCTTGAGCCTGCGGCCCCACCAGCACAAGGACGAGGGAAATGATGGATTTCCTCCAGGACCGGCCCAGCTCTTCACACCCTGATGGACCGGGCGCTCTCGATGAGCCCGTGCCAGCCCCAGAGGTCCCCTCAGCCCACCTCCCCTCCTCTCCACCCCTCCATGAGATCTGTGACAGCTCAGACCCCCCCCAGAGTTCGGTCCCTCTGTCCCAGCCAGGTGGGACACCCATGGCAGGGACTCAAGGGCTTCCCAGTTGCCCCAGTCCCCCAGCCCACAAAGAACTTCACCCCACCCTTCATCCTTATCCTCCCCCTCCCTGCAGCCCCACCACCGATTACCCCGGGCTTTGAGGCTAATGCCCAACACCTGACCAGCTTAGTCCTTGAGTCCATTATCAGCTTAAGGACCAAAGACATCTGCTCCCCGCTGCCCTCCCCGAGAGCTGAAGGAGTCTTCAAGCCTGGATCAGGAGAGCGAGGGTCCAGTCGACGGCATCTCCTCTCGGATGGATCTCTGAGCAGCTCCACCACCGAGAGGGGCAGCCCCTCGTCCCCGCAGGTAAGTGGCCTCGCTCCCTCCAGGTACAAACGGCACCCAGATGGGTCAGGAGCCCCCTCCTCCTCCGTGGGTTGGCAGCACGGCTGTGTGGTGGCTTTTGGCTCCGTGTGCTCTGCCAGGAGCATCTCCCTGGGAGAGGAGGGCTGGGCACCACGAGAGAAAACCAGCAGGGTCCGGGGCACACAGGCTCGACGCCTTCCAAAGTTGGGCCAGGGCACATCTCAGCTTAATTGCATTCACTTTATTTACATAAAGGGTCATGACCAGGCTTTCAAACTCGAGTTTAAACATGGGAGCAGCCCAGCGGTGCAGGAATCTCACATAACCCTTGGATGGGCTCTGTGAAAAGAGAGCTGGGCTTTTACGAAAAGATATCTGGGCTTTTCCAACACACAGAGCCTCAAAACCTTTCTGTCACAGCAAGCAGTGCCTCCTCGTTCAACCAGCCGAGCTCACAGCTATGAAGGGACCTCAATCCATGTCAGCAATTACCTGGGGGTGGGCGTAAGGAGGGGAAAGAAGGAACAAAACCCATTTAGTTCCTTCGAAAGCCTGCAGAGTTGCTCTTGCCCAGGCACAGGACGCAGATCAGGAAGTTTGCAGACCTGGGCATCCAGGTTCTCCTGTGGGGCTGCTGCTCAGACAGCGGCTTTTCTCAAATACTGATCTTGTGTCTTGGGGAGACTGCAAAGAGCTCTGTGAAAACCAGGCTGGATCCTCCTCCCCTGACCTCAAAGTGCATCTGTCGCTTGATGCGCCTGCTGAGAACAAGAAAACAAAAACCTGCTTACAGCAGATGTTACAAGAAGGGGTTTGGAAGGTGCCTCCTGCCTCGGGTTTTTATTTTAGCACCAGCCCGTATCTCCCCATGGGGACTGCTGAGTTCTCTTGTCCCTTGAGAGCCCAGCTCTATACTAATAATGCACTTTTTCCCTGGGGCTTCAGGGCAAAATGGCTCAGGACATGACAGAGAAGGAGCTGCTGAAGATGGAGCTGGATCAGCTGAAGAAAGAGGTGAAAAACGAAAGGCAAATGGTGAGTTTTTCACCCGAAACACAAAGGGGCCATGGCCCAGGGTGACTTCCTGACTCAGTCGTGATGCAAAGGAGAAAAAAAAAACAAAACCCACAGCCCCTGCAATTAAACCTCAAATACAGGCAGAAGCCTGAGTGTTCACACCTCCCCTCTTGAGGCAAAGGTGTCCCTTGGGCTCAGCCCCACTGCCCAGAGCCTGGACCTGCCAACAGCAGGCAGCAAGGTGCCCGCAGCATCCTGGGATGCTCTCCGGGGACACCTTGTGCTGGGTGAGATGTCCATGGCCACAGTTCCCTTCCCCAGGCTGCACAAACAGGTTTGGAGGCAGCTGATGAGCTCGTTCCCGTAACCCATGCGGAGCATTTCCTTCTTTGGCAGATCTCCAAGACTGGCAAAGAGCTCAAGGAGTACATTGAGTCCATGGCGGGTGAGGACCCGCTGCTGAAGGGCGTCCCCGAGGACAAGAACCCCTTCAAGGAGAAGGGTGGCTGTACCATAAGCTGACCCCCGGCTGCTGGCACTGCCGGGCACAGGGATATCCCCACGTGCCAGCCAAGACTGTCAGAAACCTGCCTACCCTGTAGTCTGACCTCAGCGCTGGGGAGTCCAGAACCAAAGCGTAGCACACCCAAACGAGGGCGAAAGATAAAAAAGGAAAAAGGACAAAAAAAGACCCAGAAGAAACCAACATCCCCCTCTGCTCAGCAGCCGGCGCAGCGAGCGCTTCGCTGCTCTCACGGCTGACTTACATTTGGTTTCCTGCAAGCAAAACTTCTGCATTTTCAGCAGCCAGCAGCAAACCGGGCTTTACTGAAACTGCAGGGCTGTGTCTGATAACGGAGCTGTGTCTGTGTCTGCTCTCAGCCCTCTCCCAGCACCCCAGCCCCAGCCCACGCGCGCTGCACAAGAGCCTCCCAGCAGGACCTTGCTCAAGCTCTGTCCTCTTGGTGCCTCAGTGTCCCCATCTGGCACAGGAGGGCAAAGCCCTGCCCACTCCTTTGAGGCTTCCAGGGGTTCTCTTTATTCCTATACATCAACCACCACTCCTGCAGCTCACGGCCGGCACCTTGCACTGAACCAGGCGATGACCAGAGCGGGACTGGGTGGACTTTGCCCAGCGCAGGGTAGGGCACAGAAGGAGCGAGGCCTCAGGCAGCCTCTTCAAACCCCCACGCGCCACCTCTCAGTCTCGTTTCCTCCCGTGGAAACCCCCCCAGCAGCCGTGGGAAAGCAAGCCCAGGGCTGTCGGGTCCTGCCTGCAACCACGATGGCTCTGAGCACTTTGCAGCACGGAGGGCAGCGATGGGCACAGGGTCTGCACCGTCCCATCCCACCACATCGTCCGTGCTCAGCACCAGCAGAGGGGTCCCTCAGCCCCCCAGCACGGGGGGTTGCCATCAAAGTGAGGTTGGATGGGGCTCTGAGCAATCGGATGGAGGTGAAGATGTCCCTGCTCACTGCAGGGGGGTTGAACTGGGTGATCTTCACGGTCCCTTCCAACCCAAACCACTCTACGATTCCCAGCTGAGGATTCCCAGCTGAGGACGGACGCACGGCCAAGGCTGCTCCCAGGCACGGGGCTCCCCACCGCCAGGCCCCAGCTCCTGGCCAAAAGAAAAGACAATAATCCAGGTGGTTTTGTCCTTTCCAGCAGATGCTAAATAAACCCGCCAGCTCGACCACAGCCTCTGTCCTCCTTGCGGCTGTGATGGGCTGGGTGGTGGGGTTGGTGGCCCCCAGGGGAGCAGCCTCACTGCTGGGGCCAAGGCAGAGCCCGGGCTGCCCCTAATCCGCGGCGATCGCTGGGCTCCCAGAGATTGACCCCATAATCGACTGGAAACCTGCGTCAGAGCGCTAAGCCGCGGCCCAAGGGATTCGGGACGAGGCCCAGCGGCCGCGCGGGACAGTAGGAGAGGGGTGGAGAGGGAGGGGGGCAGAGAGACAGAGGGGCAGAGAGACAGAGGAGAGGCAGGGGCCAGGAGGGTAAGGGGGCAGGAGGTTAGGAGAGGCAGAGAACCAGGGCCTGGAGCAGAGGAAGAGGAGCAGGACCAGAGGCACGGGGACAAGGGCAGAGAGGCAGGAGCAGCCACAAGAGAGGAGGGGGGACAAGAGCAGAGGGGCAAGGAGGCAGGGGCAGAGGGGAAGGGGGCCAGAGGCAATCGCAGAGAGGTGGGGGGCGGGGGCGGAGAAAGCGAGGGAGGGCAGAGAAACAGGGGAGCAGAGAAACGGGGGCAGAGAAAGGGGGGAGAAAAGAAAGGGAAGAGGGGGCAGAGAAAGGGAGGGAGGGCAGAGAAAGGGGAGGACGGAGAGCAGAGAAACGGAGAGGGGTGCAGAGAAAAGAGTGGGCAGGGAGAGGGCACGGACAGAGAAATAAGCGACCAGGGACAGGAGCGCACACGCACAACGCCACCACTGCCGCCCGCTCTCCCCACTTCCACGAGCGCCCCGCGCTCCCGCCGCACTATAACACGGTTGGGGGCGGGGCGGAGCGCCCTGCCAGCCAATAGCGGAGAGGGCAGCGCGAGTGACAGCCTGCTTGCCCAATCAGCGCCGTTCGCTTCGCGCGCGGCCATCGCCCGCTCCTACCCATGCGCAGTGCAGCCCCGGCGCCCCCGCACAAAATGGAGCCCGGCGGGGGCCGGGAGGGCGCGGGACTGGGGTTGAGGGAGACGGAAGTCGGTGTTTCCCGCCCCCGCTGCTGTCCGGTACCGGTTGGCGGCCGCTTCCGAGGGCAAAAAGAGCGCGAGGTCCCACCGAGATTTGAACTCGGATCGCTGGATTCAAAGTCCAGAGTGCTAACCATTACACCATGGGACCGCTGGGTGTGATTGGTGGCGGCGCGTCCTCATCAACCTTAGACACGCGTGGAATTGCCCCGATCCTCTCCCCACGCCCGCGGCCTCCGGTCCCTCCGGGGTGCGGCGCAAGCACCGGTCGGTCGCTCTCGGTGTCCTTGAGCCCCTCCCAGAGAGATCGGAGGCTGCAGCGCTGTTTAGGAAGCATCACCAGTACCACCCCTGCTCCTCCCCCCCATCCCGCAACACCCCTTTCTCCTCCTTGATTTCTCAATTATTTTTTTTTTTCCCTTATTTCACTCCCTTCTTTATTTTCCCCTCTATTTCCCTCCCTTATTCTCTATTTTTCCTCTATTTCACCTTTATTTATCTGCTGTTCCTCTATTTCATCCCTTTATTTCTCTATTTTACCCGCTTACTTGCTATTTTTCTTCTGTTTTACCCCTCTATTCTCTACTTTTTCCTTTATTTCACACTTTCTTTCTCTATTTTGCCCCTTATTCTCTATTTTCCCTCTATTTCATATTAATTTCTCTATTTCACCTCCTTATTTCTCTATTTTACCCCCTTATTCTGTATTTTTTCTCTATTTCACATTCATGTCCCTATTTTCCCCTTTCACCCCTTTTTCTCCTTTTAACCCCTTATTTCTACACTATTCCTCTCTTCCACCCCTTCATTTCTCTCTCCTTTCACCCTTTATTTCCCCTTTTCCCCCCCTCCCCGACCACAAAACCACACAAACACTATTTTATTTTTTTGCTTGTTTGTTTTTTTTTTTTTTTTCTCTTTATTTTTAAAAATGAAAACAGTGGAGTAAAGCGGTTTGTGGCAAAAAAAACAACAACAACAAAAAAAAAAAACCCAAAACAACCTGGCTGGAAGAGAAGTGGAGCCCACGTCCATCCGTAATCCCAACTCCACATCCACGCCAGCAAACTGCCTCACGCAAGGGGACGGGGGAGGAACACGGATTAGAAGAGGCAAGGAGGAGAGGGAGGGGGAAAGGCAAAAAGAAACAAAACCAGCTGAAAAGAGGAAGAACATCATCATTATAGGAAGGTATATATTTTTTTTTGTCGGAATAAGTTGAAATTGGGGTGCCTGCCGGGAGGAGCAGCACCCAGGGGTGCCCCTGTCCCGCGGATGAGGAGATGCTGCGGTGTCGGGGTGCAGCGGCGCGGTGCCCCGCATCCCTCTCCGTCATCCTGCCCCAAAAATAGCTGCTGGAAAGACGAAAACCAACCCCCTCGCCTGCGCTTCCCCCAGTGCCACACAGGGTTCAGCCCTGCCTGCCCAGGGACCGAGGAGGATGGAGGTGGAAATGATGGAAGGAGTAAATATCCAAAGTCCAAACTGAAGGGAAAAATAAAGATATGGAAGATTGAGCATTAAAAGGAAACAAACTCAGTTACAGCCAACTGGGACTGCTGAGGTCTGGAGCTTTGACACCTAATGACCACGTTAAAGTGAGAAGAAAGCCCATAAATTCTATTTTTAAAGAACATTTTTCTTTGGAAAAAGAGAGTATTTTTATTTTTTTCCCCTAAACTACAGCATGTGGAGTTGCCGCTACCTAGAATTCACCTACTGTCGCTAAGAGGTAGATAAACAAAACTGGATTGGTTATATATAAGGTTGTGCCCCCGGCTCTGACGTGCGGTGAAGCTGAGGGGCTCCAGGGGCCCCCCCAGCCACGTGGGGCTCTCGGGAAAATCTCGGCTTCATGGGGGTTTCGCCCCCTCTGGAGCCACCTGAAAGTCTGCCGGGGTTGGACTCAGCCACGGGAGCCGGGGACGCGGGCTGGGGCCACGTTCCCTCCCGAAGTCAAGGAATTGGATCCCAAGACGAACCCAGATGCGTTTTGAACGACCTGGTGCAATTAACTGCTGGGTAACGAACGCTCACACCAATTACGGTCATTTTTAGGATAACTTTCTACCCCAATTCCCATCAATCCCATTGATTTCCTGGGATGATCCACCAGCAGCAATGGAAGAGCCCAGCGCCAATCCCTGCCTCCCGTCTGCCGGGGCCGCAGTCCGGATCAGCCACCGAACAGCGACAAACTCCTTCCCGCCGGACTCAACGCTGCTTTGTGGAGACCATTTCCCAAACCCATCCCAAGAAATGGCTTCAGTTTTGCTGCACATCCGACTCCTAGGGCTTCAATTCTTAATTAAATCCCTTTTGCCGTTTCCTCGTGATAATCTGCAGCACCCAAACACCTCCCAGTCCACAACCAACGCCCTGCTGCGTCGGTGGGGTGGGCTGGTGCCGTGGTCCGGCTGAGCATCCCACCACCACGGTCCAGCGGAGCATCCCACCACAGCATCCCACTATCATGGTCTTCCCACTGCCATGGTCTGGCAGAGCATCCCACCACCACCGCTGCCCCTCGGAGAGGTGTTTGTCTTCAACCGAAAACCCTAAATGACTCCGTAACGTACAGTAAAGCAGCAGGGATCAAACACACACCCAAGCCAGCACATGGGTGACTTTTCCAGGGGCCCAACTCGGCCAGCATCCCACCCCACCGCCCTCCCGGCATCCTCCAGAGCCTTCCTCCTTGGCTCACCTCTTCCTCTTCCCCCACGCAGCTCTCACAAACCACGAGGCGGAGAGCTGGGACGCCCCAGCTGCCTCCCCCGCTGCCGGGAGGGTCTCTGCAGAGCCCAGGGGTGCTGGTGGCCGGGTCCTGCCACGGGGGGAGGTGAGGGACCCCCCCATCCGCCCCTCGGGGCTCCCTCTCAGCTCTGAGGTAGTTTGCATGCGTACGTTTCCAGCTCGCCGCACCTGCACGGTCTCCAAAAAAACAATTCGTGATTGAAGAGCCTCCGGCTGGTTTCGCTCTGCTCTGGATCAGCCACAACCACAAATGAGTTCACAAAGAAGGAAACAAAATTGTAAAAACCAAACAAAAACGAGAGGAAAGGCCGATTCGACTGAACGGGGACGCATCTCCCTTCTTCCCCACGCGCTGCCAACACGGGGCTGCCGTTGGGAATCCCGAATCAATCCAAGCCTTGGCCAGTTATTCCTGGTGCGTGGCCACCACCTCCAGCCAACGGCTCAAAGCCTCCCAAGCTCAAGCACTGCCCGATCCCCGCTGACCCCATCGCCGCTCCCGGCTCCCAGAGCAAATCCGTAGCCAAATCCCACACCATTCAGCCAGGAATGAACCCAGCCCGGCGCAAACCGAGCGGTTCCCGGGAGCCAGCGCGTTACGAGGATGCTGAAACCCTTCCGTGCCCTCTCCGGAGAATGCGCGTTTCACAGGATCGCACCGATTGCATCCAAACAAAACAAAAAGCTACAACGGAAAAAAAAGAAATTAAAAACAACTGAAAAAAAAATAAAAAATCAGATCCCACCCACCCCCCCCGGAAAATCCCCTCGGTTACTAAATTCTCCAAAACCAATAAAGTTCCAAACCCACCAAAAGCCTACGTTGTGTGGAGCCGCAGGGACTGGGGAGGGGGGCACCTACATCAGAAAAAGGAATTAAATTAAAGAAACATCTTCAACTGTCTTAGAGCAAGTCTGCGTTCCTGATCTTTTTTTTTTTTTTTCCAAGTCTAGAAATCACTCCAAACCAGCCAGAGCTCGAAACGGGAACGATTTCGTCCTGGCACGGATTGACCCGACTGTCGCCGCTTTGTTCTTCGCTTTTTTTTATACATTAAAAAAACCAAAACAAACGCAAAACCTAATGCCCAGGAAACATAAACCGTAGCTTCGAGGCAGTTCCTTTTCAATATTTACAATGGGTTTTCCGTCTCTTTGATTCCGTAAAAACCCCTCCTCGCTCCTTGGCCGGGTCAGGCTGCAGGGAGGGAGCGCGGCGCTGGCATCGCCGCTGAGCCTGAGGTCGCTCTGGGCGGCCGAGAAGGCGCTCAGAGCTTGGAAGAGAAGAAACCTTAGCTGGGATTTGGGGATGCTTATCCTTCCTCTCTCTTTTTCTCCAGCTGAGTGGCAGGAGACGACTCTGTGACCACTAAAATGAAGCGAACCCCCAAACCCCAGCACCTCTGCAGCACCGCAGCCGCTCAGCCCGGGACGGGATACGGCACCGAGGAGATGGGGATTTGTTCATCCGCACGCCAGCCCTGGGAGGCAGGAGAGCGGCATCCCCGCCTGGGAGGGGAAACTGAGGCACAGCGCAGCGCTTTGCCCACTTCTCCCTCTCCTCCCTGGTGCGGCCCCGCGAGAACCCCCTTTATCCCATGCCCTTCTCCAGCCTGCGGGCTCCCTCTCTGCCCCTGCCCCAAACCAAGCCCCGCATCCCTCCTCACCCCACCCGACCCTCGGGTGCCCCAGGAGGGGGCAGGGCTGGGGCTGCTCCGGGCTCCCAGCGGGGGAGGGGAGAGAAGGCAAAAAAGAACAAAATAAACCCAAATTATTTCTGCTGGGATAAAACCACGGCAGAGCGGAGCTGGTGCTGCCACGCGCCCCTGAATTATCTTTTATCCTGGTGCAAAGGAAGCAGCTGGAGGAGCCACCGCGGGGCCGGGGATGCTGCCCCGCTGGCTTTCAAGCTTCGCTACAACAATTTTTCCCCCCTCTTTATTCATCCCAGGGCTCGCTCGCGTCTCCTGCCACCCCTCTCCCCGCCAGCGACACCAGAGATCCTGCTTTACCCCACATCCACTCTTCCCAGCTCGGCTCGGGCTCTGGAGCGATCCAGGGGATGCTCAGAGGCATCTGCAGAGATAAAGAATTCCCCTTGGGAAAACAAAGAGATTTCCCCCCAAAAGAAGCACCGACGGCTCCTGCTTTAAGGCAGCGGGAGCGGCTTGGGAAGGGGGGAACAAAGCACCAAAGGTTTCCCTGATTCATCAGATTTTAGGTCGAGATCTCACTGCAACAACCGGATGGACGGGGCCGGGGATTCGAGGCGGTTTTATCCCTCGGTGATGCAGTTTGAACCGGTTACCAAACACGCTTGCTGTCGGAAAAGACCGTTATAATCACCGATGTCTGAATATGTTGCTCTGTGCAAGGCTGGAAAGAAAAAAAGAGTCGAGAGCCAGAGATTTCAAGTAATCCGGAACCTCCAGAACCGTTTTCCCTAGGAGAAATGCCAGAATGCCAAAAAAATTCATGAAGAAACCAATGAGGAAACCCCTCGGCAGCTCCAACCCCACCACCCCGAGGCGCTGCCAGACCCAGATTCTGCTCCTTTGACCCCAAATTTATGGGAAACGAAGGGTTGGCGCATCCCTATGGGCAGAGCCTGGCGCATCCCGCGCTCCTCACCCATCCCAAACGTTTCCGGGCTGGGGACGGCAGCGCCTCCAACTCCCAACTTCACTTTTCCACGCCCGAATTTGCTGCATTTCACCACTCTTCACTCGTTTTGCTGCAGGTCTGGTGAAAAAGAGCAAAACCCCAACCCCTATTGACCTTTCCGAGCGGGCTGAGGCTCAGACCGATCCGTTTGCAGGGCTGGGTTCATCCTCGCTCTTCTCGCTGTGCATTTATGTAAGAAACATTGGCTCCCATTAATTCCATCAATTAATTCCTCCCTCTCTCCTTCTCACTTTTTTTTTTTCTTTTTTTTTTTTTTTTTCTTTAAATCACTAATCCTCGGTAAAACGGAGGCAAATCTTGGTAAAACATTCACAGCACCATAGTGGAGAAGATGGTTCGATCCGGCAGATCTGGTTGGGTTCTGGGATATAGATAAATATATTTAATAAATATATTTATCTATATATATGGCTTTCAAAGCATTAAAAAAAGAAATTGCCCGAGCTGGTGCGATTTAGATACCAGCAAACCCCACGCGCTCCACTGTGCGGAGGCAGCGCTGCCGTCCTCGCATCCCGGGATGGGAGAGTTCTCATCCCAAAGCTCTCAAGTCATTGCTGGAGTTGGGTGGGAAAAGCCCCTCAGCCAGGGCAGGGCTGAGTTGCTTAAATTTAGTTAAAAAAAAAAAAAGAAAAAGAAAGAAAGAAAGAAAAAAAAAAAGAAATTAAGGGTTTTTTCCAATTGAAAAAGAGTCAGTTGGCTCCAATTTGTCCAAGGTCTCGCGGAGTCGCGACATCCGACAGCTCTGGTGGTTGGTGGAATTCAGTCACTGGCTGGAAAAGGCCAACGCGAAAGCGGCCGCTCCCATCTTTTCCACTATGTCTGCGGTTCCTGTCGTTCTCCATAGAGAGCTCATAACGCCTGGGCACCTGCACACAACTCCTGCCTCATAAGAAATTATGAAACTTAACTTCTCTTTTCATTAAAAAAATAAAATATTCAAGACTATCAGCTTTTATATAAAATATCAGCAAGCCAAAAAAAAAAAACCAAGAAAAAAATCCATTGCTGAGGTAACTTCATACCTTGAGGTAGCTTTTTTTTTTTCCTTTTCTCTTCTTTTTTTTTTTTTTTTTTTTTTTTCTCTTTTTTCCCCTCTCATTGCTCGCACTCACGGCGCTGCCTGGCCCCCCCCCCCAGCTCCCGCCGTCGCGATGGGTTACAGGACAGGAACTGCTGCGCGGCCCCTTCCCACCTTCCTGCTGCTGCACCCGCCGGTTCCACGGCAGGGTTGGCCCCGGGAAGGCGCCCGCTCGAGGAGCGGGGCTGGTCTCCACTTCGGAACACAAACGGGGCAAAGCTCCAGTGCCAGGGTGCTTCCAAATTCCCTCCTTTTCACCCCAAATCGGCTTCACCCAGGTGTTGCTCCCAGGTCTCCTCCCACCCGGTGGGTGCGGATCCAGCATCATCTCTGCCCCAAAATTCATTCAATTCAATTAAAAATTCGATTTTGCTCCCCCTCCCCCTTCCCTTTTCCTGCAAATTGGAACAGGAAAATCACACAAATCTGTTTCAGCAGGGGCTGCCCCGGCCCCGCTGCCGAGACGAGCCCTTCCCAGCCCGGACGGGGCGGTGGCAGCAGTTCCTGTCCCTTCCAAACACTCGATATGAAACCAAATCATTCCAAGATCTCTCAACTCTAAAATCCACGTAAGAGTGACGGGAATCAGTGACCATACCGCCGCGCCGCGGCTGCTTGGCATCGTCCCATGAGAACGGCTCCTCCTGGGGGGGGGGGGGGGGGGAGGAGGGGAGAGGGGCTGCTTTTTTTTCTTAAATTATGAAAAAAAAAATCTCTTTAGAAACTGATGAAAATGTGTCAAATTTCAAGACTGTTTCCCCCCCGCAGAGGGACCTGGAGGGGGGGATCAGGCGCGCAGAGTTGGCGGCCGAGCATCCCTGCGGCCCCTCAGCTCCCGCCCACCCCCAAACTGTTCTGCCTGCATTTGACCCCCAAAATCCGATTGCAAAAGAGATGAAGATTAACTCAATGTTTCCCAAGCGGGGGGGAGCTTTGTCTTTGTCTTTTGTTTGTGATTTTTTTTCCTCTTTTTTTTTTTTTTTGGTGGTTTATTGCTGGTGCTCAAAGGGAGGAGGGAAAACCAAAGCCCTTCCCTCGCCCCTTCCCCGACACTCGGTCCCCGTCTCTAGGACGCGGCGTCACCGCTGCAGCGGAGACCGCGGGGGAAAAGCGGCCGCAGGTGCCGCTTCTGCCGTTATTTCATAGGCTTGGAAAAAAAAATAATGGAAAAAAAAAAAATCATGGATTGTTCCTTTAACCTACCCTAAATGAAAAGAAACGATCAAACAACGGAAAGAAAAAACAACAGCCTGGAAGATCGAGGTGCTCTCCCGGCTCCCAAGGCTTCGCAAGGCACTGCACCGCAGGCGGGACAAATCCTGCCCCCCCGCCGGTGGGTCTGAGCCGGAGCGGTGCTGAGCCCCCAGGGACCCGAATCCCCTGGGCACCAAAGTGGGGTTTTATCTTTTTTTTCTAGGTTGGTTTTTTTTTTTTTTGGCCCAGAACGGATCCTGTGACCAACGGGGGGGTAAAACCCACTGGGATTTGTCTTAAAAAAAAAAAAAATGGAAAAAAATGAGAATTCCTTGCTCGGAAAGGCTTTAACGCCGCTCTGGGAACGTCCCCAGGGGACAGGGGAGCGAGGGGCCGGGAGACGCCACCGCCGGGCGCCAGGACGGGACCCCCGGGGGCTACTTAAATGAGAGGGGCGACTGCCGCAGCCGGCAGAGGGGCCCAGCACCGCCTCGCCCTCGGCCCCGGCGCCGGCGCAGCAGCACCTCTCGCCTCATTTAAGTAGCTGTCCTGGCACGTGGAGCTGAAAACGGATCCAATTTTGTGTTTCCCCTACCATCTACCCTGGAAGCCAATCAAACTGCCTTTAATCTCGGTTAATGAAACAATTAGCATCTCTCTACGGTAACTGATTCCCAGCCACTCTTAAGCCCGGCATTGGCTTGTTCCGCCTTTCACGTTGGTGTCGGTGCTGCTCTTATTTTCTCCGCGCTTGCGTTTGGCCGCTCTGTCCCTTCTGGTGCTGCTGCTTCACCTGGGCCAGGATGTCCCGGATCTTGCGCTGAGCCATCTGCGGAGGAGAGAGAAAAGGAGGGGGAGATGGGGGGGATGTGGGGCCAGCGAGGGCCAAGGGTGAGGGAAAGGGCTCTGCATGTTGGGAAAGACGCGACGGTGTTGGGTCAGGACGTGACAAGCTCTCAGCAGGGCAGGGCTGGGTGAGGTTGCTCCTGGAAATCCATTTCTGCCCTAGTTTTAGCGTGGTTTCCTCCAGCAGGGAGGTTTGGGAGGTCACCCTCCACATATGCACGTGCTCCCACAGCTCTTCTTGCTTCCCCCACCATCACTCATGACAAAAGGCCCAACCCATCAGCACCCACCGCCGCAAACCCTTCCCCAGGAGAACACACGCATGGACACAACCCCGTACGAGCCACCAGAGAATCCACCACTGATGGTGCAGGAGCTGCCGGGGCCATACCTGGCTGGCATAGAAGTGCCCGATGATCTTCACAATGACCTGCTCATTCTCGTCAGGGGTCTGGTCCCGCGGCACCACCACCTCCGCTGCCGTCAGGTTCTGCAGCTCATTGACCTGTGGAGAAGAGACCACCCTGTTGCGCCGTGCGGGAAGGTTCAGCCCCTCCAGGAAACCCCAGCCTGTTCCCCACGGGTGTCCCCCCCCACCCAGGGTGTTCACATTCCCACCCAAGCACCACTTCTGCTTACGGTTTTGCCCCCTTTGCCGATGACCCTGCCTGCGGCCGAGGCGGGGACCCGGATGTGCGTCTCCAGCTTCACTTCTTCCTTGGGTCCGAAGAAGTTTTCCTCCTTCAGCTTCCCGTAAATCCTGCCTTGCGCCTGCGGAGTGGAGGGAGCGTGGAGTCAGGCATCGTCTGAGATGTCCTACCCCCAGGTGTCCCCGCCGCAGCGCGGGCACACAGCCAGCTCAGGGGTCTCCATGCCCAGGACCCAGGCTGGGTCAGGATCCCATGAATCCCAGTTCCTTGGGATTCCAAACCGGCTCAGCTGCTGGGAGAGCTGATGGGTTCAGCCAGGCGCAAACTGGGCTCAAAACTGGGGTCACCACCCTGCTCCCCCCTTCCCAGCGGAGAGGGGCACCCAACCCCCCCGCAGCGACGGCAGCGCAGGAGGAACCTTGAACTGAGCTTCTGGAGGGCCCGTGATGACCACCATGCGCACTTTGGAGTCCGGCGTCTCCGGAGGGGCGATCTGGAGAGGGAAGCGATGGTGGCTGTGGCGGGGGGGGGCGGCATGGACCAGGTGGTGGTCTTGCCCTCCATCCTCTGCGCCACAGGGTGGGGCCTCCAGCCCAACCATCTGGGATTTCCCAGCCAGAAAGGCTCCCACACTCCAGGAGGCCCTGGGAGAGGGGGTTCCTCGCCAGGACAACCCTACCTTGATTGAGGCACTTGCGAACCGGGAGAGCTGCTTGATGTGCTGGCCCTTCTTGCCGATGATGGCGCCAACCGCCTGCGCGGGGATGAAAACGTGCACCGTCTCCTGCTCCGGAGGCTGTGGGTACAGGGTCACCGTTGAGGGCTCGGTGCCATCAGAAGGACTGGGGGTCCAAGTCCCTCTCCCAGGTGACATCCACACCTCTCCCAAAGGTTCAGGGGCTGAGCCACCACCAGACCCTGGGGGGTCTGAACACCTTTCTCCGCCACGTTGGCAATAGTTTCAAAGACCAGATCCTGCACCCAGCTGGACCCAACCCACCCGCTGGCAACAGGGGATGCTGAAGGCTCCCTGACCACCACGAGGGTCTTCTCCACACAGAGAAGACCCCCCAACCTGGAAGCTGGAGCAGTTTGAGCCACCTGGTGTTCACCTACCATGAAGGAGCTGTACGGTGCAGCTCCGGAGACGCTGCTCGGCGGAGGAGGCACCGCATTGGAGGAGGCGGGGAAGAGGCCAACTGCAGCCAGGTTGAGGCCAGGGATGAGGTGAGATTGCAGCTGAGGGGAAGAGGAGAGAAATGCTCATTGCTTTTGTCAGGGCTTCCTCCTAGAGAGCTCCCGCCAGCCCGAACCCCACTCACACTCATGGCAGCCACGTCGTTCTCGTAGGCTTCCCTCACTTTCTTCATGATCTCCTGCTCTGCTTTGCAGCAGTTCTCGATGGAGCCCTTCACCGTGATGGTCCTCTCGGGGTTGTAAAGAGTCAGGTCCTGCAAGCTGATGGGAAAGAAAGCGTCAGTGCCAAGAACCTGCCCTGCTCGACCAGCGCCGCGCCAGGGCCTCTGGTGCTTCCGGAGGGCACTGCTGGGGACACCCCAAGGGGAGGGGACACCCCAAGGGTGGGGAGGGGAATGCAGGAAATACAAAGCCAAGATTTTTCCAAGAGCGCTTTGGGGAGTATCACAGTGTCACAAGGCTGGAAAAGACCCTTGAGATCATCGAGTCCAGCCTATGACCCAACACCTACTCATCGTCTAAGGAGTAAGGTGACCTCAGCCCAAGCTGGCTTCCTGGCACCTCTGCCCGCTCTCATCACAGCCCCCGTCTCCTCGTCTTCCTCCCCTCCCAGCCCGGCCTGAGGAAGCTCTGCCCAGGTTTCCCTAAGGGAAAGGAGGAGCCTTACGAGGAGATGGTGATTTTTGTCTCCGTGTCCTGCTCCACCTTCTTCAAGTTTCGCCCTTCTTTGCCGATCAGGCGCCCCACAAAGTTGTTATGGGCCAAGATTTTCAGAGGCACTTCATCAGCTCTTGAGAGAGGAGAGGGGAAAAAAAACAACATGAGTTTTACTGCAGCCAGAAAAGAAGGGATTTGGTCCAGAGGGAGGGGCGAAGATCAAGCCCCCTTGCTCAGAGGCCCCTGGTCCCCCCAGGGCAAAGCTCCTGTACATGCGGGAGCATCACCCGCTCCGGGCACTGGGGTGGAGCCACAGCCCAGCAAAGCACCAGGGGTGGGATACCCGAGCATGGAAAGGCGGGAGGGGGGGGAACCTTACGTCTTGGTGTCCTTCGCCTCCTTCTGCATGATCTCCAGGATCATCTTGCAGGCGGCGGAGCAGCCCTCGGGGGTGGAGTGGATGCTGATGGCTTTCTCTGCAGCTCCTGCGTTTTCTTTGCGGTGCACGTCAATCCTGCGGGCACAGGATGGGCACTGGGGTGGGGGGCAGCTCTGCGGCTGCTCTGCTCCCCCCACATCCCTGGGGACCCCCTGGGACTCACGCTGGAGCGTGAGTTTGTGTGTGCCCGGGGAGGGAGGCGGGAGTTAATTCTGGGCTCGATACTCAACACGGGTGTGGTGGCTCGAAGCTCAGACCCCATGAACCCCCAAAGGCATCAGCATTTATTTATTTTAAGCAAGAGGAGTGCTTAAGTGGTGGGACAAGCACGTGCCTGGGGATGGGACAGGCTGTCCCTCACTCCTTATCTCAGACAAAGCCTTCCTTGGGGAACGAGAGCTGGAACCAACTCAAGCTCGGGGGCCAAACGCAAGAGCAGGCGGCTGAAGCTGAGCAGGCTCATGCTAAATGAGATGGGCTGAAGCAGTGACCTCCCCGCACACCTGCCAGGGCAGCCCCGGCAAAGGGAGATGTGTGGGGAAGGGCAGCCAAGAAAGTCTGGCTGGGGTAGGGCAGGGGAAGGTGGCTCTGGGACACATCATCCTACGTGGCAGGAGAGCTGGAGTGGCCTCAAACAGCCCGTTCTCCAAAACAACCCAGCCTCGTGTGTCACCGTGGAGCACTGGGCTCTACGCGGCGCAAACCGGCTCGTGGGACTCACTTGGACTGCGTCTGCTTGGTGATGTTCCTGATGGTGGCCCCTTCCTTGCCGATGATGGCACCCACGTACTGCGTGGGCACCAGGAGGCGGAGGGGGATGTCCACCGGCTGCTGCTTGACAGGTGCCCCCGCCGTGACAGGGGAGCCCTGCCTGGGAGCACCACGCGCCCCAAAGCCGCCCCGCCGCCCGTTCTCCGGTCCTTGCACGGACTGCTCGTCGGGGATGTAGGAGACCTTCAGCGCGTGGTTCTCCAGCTGGTGCCCGTTCAGCTTCATGATGGCTCTGGAAGGGGAGAAGCAGTCGGGGTGGGGGTCCCGCACACCCACACTGAGCAGCAGAACGTCAGTGTCAGCTTGACCCAACCCAGGCCAAGCCCTCCCTGGCTGAACCCCTGGGGAGGAAGAACCAGGAGTGGGAAAAGGAGCCGTCACAGGTGCTGTGGGGACCTGGTAGGACTTTCCACCCTGCCTGGAAGAGCCAAAATATTTTAAGTGGAACCCCCATAGCACCCAAGAGAGGGGACACGAGCAGTGGGTGCAGGACAGGACCCTGCAGGGTGCCATTCCCTATGATTTTGGGCTGGTATTAAATTCCAGTCCTGGCAGGACTTCAGGAACTGCAAGAGCTGGGAGCTGTCGATAGATGGGGCTGGCAGCAAGAGCAAAGAAACGGCCTTGGCCACCGATCTCAGAAGCTCCTCCACAGCTTTCTACAGAGACACCCCAACGGCAGCTCCCCAGAAAGCAGTCGCTGGCTCAACTCTTGCAAAACACTACCCTAAAACCGGATAATCAGAGGCTTTCCCTGCAGGAGGTAAAGGGACCAGAAGAAGAAGCTTCATGAAGCACATGGAGAAGGAAAAAGCAAGGGAGAAAGGCTGCACCTTGAGACCAAAACCATGCGCACCAAACTCTTTTACTGGGTGTTTTATAGAATCATGGAATCATTAAGCTTGGAAAAGACCTCCAAGATCAAGTCCAACCGTCAGCACAACACGGATAAGCCCACTGAACCCTGTCCCGAAGTGCCGTGTCTACAAAATCCACCATTCCTGGCGAAGGAAACCCAAAACCTTTCACCTTATCGGGTGCAAAAGACTGGTGTGGATGGACAAGGGACAGCAGGACAAACTGGGAGCACTTCCTTTGCGAGGCTCCATGGCCGGACCCTGCCCCACCTCATAACAAGGTGGAACAACGCGGCCGTTCCCCCATGAAGTTTTGCTGCGGCCACACACGCGACCACAGCGAATTCACAGCGCCCGCTGGTCTGACAGCCGAGGTGTCATTGGTCAGGCGGCCGTTTGGAAGCCAGGGGGGTGGCAGATTGACCACAGGTGACGTCCCTAGGGTCGTGTTAGGGATCTCACGCTCCTCCAGGCTGCCCTCCAAGGAAAGTGCCGATCCCATCCCTTTCCAGCTTTCCAGAGCCCCTCGTAGGGGCAAAAGGAAAGTGAAATAAACAGTGGTGAAAACCCAATTGATTTCCCATTTGCTCAAGTGCAAAGCCTGATCTTCCCAGGCAGGGTGGGGAGTGGAGCTGCAGGTCTCCCTGACGCCCCGCAGCTCCTACAATATTTGATCTCATTATTTTCCGGAGCCATAACTTCTTAAATCACATAAATACAAGGAAATTTACACTTCTCCTTGAACAAAATGTTAGGTTTTTCCTCTCTGAACTGCACAGAGGAACCTGAAACCACGGGTGTCCTCTGATGGGCTTCATCTGAAGATGAAGAAAAATAAATCAGAGCTCGAGGAGATGGGTTCCTCAAAGAGTTGCTGCATTTTTAGCCGAAATTTAGGAATTCTGGGATAATCCGACTCCCAACACTGGAAATTCCCCTTTCTGGAAGCAGGGAAGGAGCTGGAGCAGAGCAGGGAGGGGACGCGGGGCACTTACTGCCTGGTCTGCTCCCGGTTGGCGTAGGTGACGTTGACCACAGCAGTCTCGCTGTCTGTGTTCACTGTGAGGAAAAGAAGCAGAAATTAGAGAGGCAACGCAAATGCCTTGGGCCGAGACCCCCTGAGAAAACTGAGAGTTCCTTTCAGGGCTCCCCAGGGATTTGCAAACATCTTTCTCCTGCAAGGGAGAAGTGTCCGAGGGCTCCGGACAGGCTGGGATTCATCTTTTCAGAGATCAAAACGCACCTTTGCTCCCTACAGCAAAGCCACCAAAGCCAGCCCCACCCTGCCACTCCTCGCCGGAGCGCGGGGATGGTCCCAGGAGCTCCTCTGAGCCCTCTTCTCTGTTTCTAGGAGGGTTATGGTAACTGTACTCTCATTAAACATCCCCAGGGCAATATTAAGCCTCAACCCATGGCCATTAGAGAATGAGGTAAAGGCAGCCGAGCGGAGACAGCCGGTCTCAGGGGAGCATCCCGCACCTTCGCTGGAGCAGCTGCTGGGGGCACCCACGGGCGTGGTGGGAATGGTGCCAACCCGACGCATGGACACCCACGAGCGCTGCCCAAAGGCACCGCGCAGGACTCAGCTTTTAGCAACAGGGAACGAAAAAACAGCCCCAGCGACCACACTCAGACCTCTCAACACCTTCAGCCATGGCTTCTGCTGACAAAGGAAAACCACACATCCACCCTTGCCCTCCTGCCCCCCCCCAAACACCTGAACTCCAGCTCCTTGTTCCAGCCCTACCTTGCTCGCAGTTCTCCACGGTGCCGTACTGGGCCAGCAAACCATCCAGGACCTGGATACGCGAGAAACAAACCCACTTTACACCAGGACAAACCAGGGAAATACAATCAATCAATCCATCAATAAAAGCAGCTTTCTAGTCATTAAGATTTCACAAGCAATTGGATGAAGGAAGCTCCTGGACCAGGGGGGGCCTCGGAGCCAGCTGGGGAAAAGGAGACTTGGGGAAAAGTCCCAACAGCCAGCAGGAAGAACGGATCCATTTTGTTCCTTATACAACAGATAAATCATACAACCTCATTATTAACGGGGATTTTTGTTGGTGTAGCTTATGTGGCTTCTACCAGCTGAGTTTACGCGTGGTAACGGAAGAGGAACAACCTACGGGGATGCAAGGATCCAGCACAATTAGACCCAGTTAATAACAAAGGAAAGGATAAATCAACTTTAATCCCAAGTACAAGAACCTGAGGGGGAATTAGTCCTTAACTCTGGTCTACGCTTCTCTGCTTGCTCCTCTTACCTCCCATCGCAGCTGGGGGGGGATGTTTCGGATTTGAATTTTCCGGCTCCTGAAATCAATGAAAAGTGATTAAAAAGCAGATTTTGATGTCCCAACTGCGGTCGTCTCACGCTGAACTCCTGCACGTTGATTTATCTGACCAGGCTTTGCATTCCCACACATTACCAAGGCTTCCGATGGCTTCTGGCTAATTATACCCGGGCCGGGCGGTGCTGGATTTGTGCCAGGAGCTTCACCAGGAACAAAATGCCAACCCCCCCCCATCCTTGGGCACTGGCACGGACGGCTGGGAAGGCAGAGACTTTTTAAATAGAAAGGTTAGGAAGAAAAAGGGAGCCATGTGCTCCTGGAACTTGCCCACCTGCACAGGAGGCACGAAGAGACGACTCTTGGGATGCCACCGACCGCTGGCAGCAACAGCCGGAGCGTCAGCACCGCATCCGAAACCCCAGCTGAGTTTTAACCAGGAGACCAAGGCAAGGGCAGCCCAGCTCCACCACCCGAGAGGGTCTCAGGCTGCTTCCCCACTCACAGTTTTGGCTCTTTCCTAACCTCACTTTTCCCAAAATAGCAACTCTTTTCTAATTCCGATGCCAAATTTTCGCCGGGGGTGCTGTTCCCCCCCCGCAGCTGCTGCAAACAGCTGAGAGCAGCCGCAGGCTCAGCCGGCTGCTCTGGCACCGACGCCCAGCCACACACCCTGATGCGCTGCCGGACACCCCACGAGCCCCCCCTAAGGGCACTGACACCTCTAGGTGCCGGAGCTTTGTGAATGCAACCCGAGGGAAACCGTGCCAGCCCCTCCAGGATGGCTGTTCCCCCTCTTGGTCTCTTTTTCAGGAATAACCAAACCCACTGAATTCTAAGATACCTAAAGGAAAGGCAGACAAACGCCACGAGCAGAGCTCAGCGCTCCCAGGGCAGTTTTGGGTCGATCCCCTCGGATCTGCTCATCACAGACTCGGGTTTCAAAACCAAAGTATTTTTGAACACGTGAAATAATCCAAAAACAGAGAGAAAATGAGATTGCAGATTGTTATTTTCTAATTACAGGGCTTCAGAAGGTGGCTCAGCTCCCTGGCCAACGAGACCAAACCATCTCAGCATGAACGGCCCCAAAGCCACAGGTACGACGGAGCCACACAGGTAGAGGTGCTGCCCCAGCCCCTTCATCTACAGAGGCAAAAGCAGGTGCCTGGAGCATCTCCTCTGATCCAATGCAAACCCACACACATCCAAATCCCCCAAAGGGCCAGCTGGGTCAGCTGGTTTCAAACAAAACCAGAACTGATGTTTCCCTCCCAAAGATCCAGCCTGGAGGGATGGGACAGGCAGATCCGGGGCTGCTCCCCCCTCTAAGAGTCAAAATGAAGCATAGAAAATGAGTTTTTCAGCACTGCTGGCGGCTCAGCCAGCGAGAAGGCTCCAAAACACCAAATTCTCTTGCTCCTACAGATGCAAACCAGGGGGGTGAGGAAAATGCACCCCACCCTTAAAAAGGCAGCGTGTCAAGGGGGGAGAGGGGGGAATAAAAGCGGAGGGGCCTGCGCTGAAACCAGATCTCACATTTATGTCCTAATCCACATCCCAAAATGAATGGGAGAGAGGCTCAGAAATTCAGAATGCCAAGGATGTCTGAGCCCAGGGAGGGCCAAAAGGACTCCAAACGACAGAAGAAACCCTGCAAGTCTCCTTGCGCCCACCCCTGCCACGGAAACTTCTGCGGAGAGCTGCGAGCATCTGCACGGGCAGAGCATGTGCTCGGCACATACGTGACCAGAATGGGATGTGCTCTGGGGAGAAAAGAGCCATTTGTGTCCTCACGCCGTAATTCGCCTGGTGGCATCGCATTTTCTCCCCCTAAAATAAATAAATAAATAAATAAATAAATGAAAGCAGTGGATCTCCTCCGCTGAGCTCGCTGGAGCGCCCGCCCCGGCAGAGCATCGCCTGCATCCGCGCTGGCCGCATCCGCGCCGGCCGGGCAAGGCAAGGAGCTGCTCTGCACCTCAGCAGCCGCCGGCCCTTTATTAATATGTTAATTAACCAGTAATTCCTCCCATCCCACCACACCGCTGGGATTATTCACCGCTCCTAACAGCCTCCATCACTGCTGGATTTTAAATCCCCACGAGGCCACGCTCAGAGGAAGAGGAGATCTTTTCTCAGCCCAACCAGGCGAGATGCACAAAGCAGAACGGGATCCCCCAGAACCCCAGGCTGAGCCGGCACCCCCAAATCCTTGACTCTTGGCCCATCGCCAACGGGGACATCCATCGCCCTTCGCTGCGCTCTGGCTGACATGGCGATGCTCCACGCTGGGTGGGAACCTCCCCTCTGCTGAGCAGCCCCTGCTCGGATCCAGCTCCACCCGAGCGCTCGCTCGGCAGCAGCTGGGTTGGAATTGCAGAGGAAGTCATGAATAAATAAACCCCGCTCTCTGCTTTGCCAGAAGCAGGTCCTGCCGGGTCTAAATCCTCGTCGCAAAATGCCACTCAGTGCCACGGAACACGACAGCCCAGCTCTGCTCCCACCTCGTGCCAAGCAGGGCTTTACTCCAAATAAATAACGCCGCAAGCCGGCGATTCTGCAGCTTTTTATTCCCAATGAGCCAAAGGCGGGAGCTCCTCCCTCCCGCGCTGCTGAAGGGCTCTCGCAGCCTCTGCTCGCTCGCTCGCTCTTGGCTGCCAGGTGGGACTGGTGCTCGTGCCACCCAGCCCCAGCATCTCCAGCCCACGGGAGAGGGGAACAGCGCTCAGGGGCGCTGCTCACCCTGTGCCCAAGGCAGGAGCCTCCCAGCTCCTTGGCGTGAGCCGGAGCGGAGCCATCGAGCCGGTAAAGAGAAGTCTGTTTGCCGAGCCGGGGGGATTCTGCCCCCGTGCTGGGGGGTTTCTTTAATTTAAAAGGAGAAAAAGAGAAAAAACAGAGGATGGAGAGAGGTGGGCGCCCAGCCGCGGGGCTGCGAGGGGAGGGGCGCCCCAGGTCCCAGGGAGAGACCCCAGCACCGCTCCCCGTGGTGGGTGCTATTGCTGATAACGGCGTTTTAGCCTCCCGCTAGGTCCTTCAGCGCTCAAACCCCCATCAATGCGCCCGGCAGCCCCACGGGGGTCTCCTGGCTCTCCTGCAGCACCGGGAGGTGAAGTGAGACCTTTGAAACCTCCTGATGCTCCCAGTGAAAAACACCCACTCTGCTGCAGGCGGAGGCTGTGATGGGACCCACGTCACAGACCCACTCCAGCATCTTGGGTCAGTCCCTCGTTATCCCCAAGCAGTGGAAGCACCAAGATGCCCTCCATCCAAGGCTTTCCTTGGGTTTTCCTCCAGCCGGCTCCTTAAAGGGCTCAATCCACCACCAGTTAAACCAAAGCGTCCCAGAGGACCCTGCAATATCCAGGTACCACAGAGATTTCACATCCTCTCACACTGCGCCCGTCAATGCCGCGTGGGTCAAACCAGGAGGAAGCCCCTCTCCAGAAGGGAGAAATCCAGGTGAGACAGGGAAAACACGGTAGGAAAGGAAAACCCCATTCATTCAGAAAAAACCAGAGCCAGCTGGGAACCACTCTGCGTCCCCAGAACATCCAGAGCCCTCCCAGCCCACCCGGCATGGCTGGCTCTGGGTGTCACCACCACACCCAAACACCTCAGCAGGACCTGCTGCTCCTCTGCTCCCATCACTCTGGATTAAGGGTGTCAGCAGCACCTCCTGGACCTTCTCCATCCCCCACCACCTACTTCTCAAAGCAGAGGCGACAAACGGCACCAGGACGCCGAAGGACCTCGCGCTGATGGCAGAGTACGGCCAAGCTCTGGGCTCTCCCTGACCCCAAGCACCAACACATCCTGGCCATCTCCTACCAAAACCATTTCTGCAGCTCAGCCAAAGCCAGAGACATGGGGGGACCTTCTAGAACTGAACAACATTAATGATGGCTTTTCAATCAAATGCAAATGTTATGCAAATTTGGGGGCTGAAAACACAGTGCATCCCTGATTCAATTAACAGCATTTCATTTATCTAGTTAGGCTTTGATTCAGGAAAGCACTTAATCCTGTGCTTAATGTGGTGATGGTGGGGTTTTTTTAATGTTTTAAACATTTTTAAATAGGAAAAAGTGGTTGCTAAGACACAAATGTTGCCGGGGGACCCAGAGAAAAGTTGTAGCTGAAATGACTTGCTTTTGCTTTATGAATTGATAGGCTTTTGATTTGCTGGCCTCTCCCCGAAGCAGGAATGTTATCCCTGTCCTCCCTTCATTGACAAGGAAACAAAAGCCCGGAGAAGGAGGTACCTGCTGGGAGCCCTAGCAGGTCCCCACCACCTGGCAGCATCATCCGCCTGCTCAGACAGGATCTGCCTCCAGGTTTTATCTCTTTCACCCATGATTTGCCATTTGCAGAGCCTCCCTTCCTTCAAGCACACCCACACCCTGCTTGGTGCCATCTGCAAACTTGCTAAGGGTGCACTCGATGCCTTCATCGAGGTCATTGATGAAGATGTTGAGCAGGACTGGACCCAGCACTGAACCCTCGCGAACACCGCTCGTGACCGGTTTCCAACTGGATTTAACTCCATTTACCACCACCCTTTGGGCCCGGCCGTTCAGCCGGGTTTTAGCCCAGCAGAGGCTGTGCCTGTCCATGCCGATGGCAGCCAGTTTCTCCAGCAGGATGTTGTGAGAAATGGTGTCAAAGGCTTTACCAAAGTCGGGGTACACCACATCCACGGCCTTTCCCTCGTCCATTAAACAGATAACCTTGTCACAGAAGGAGATCAGGTTGGTCTGGCAGGACCTGCCTTTGGTGAACCCATATGGACTGGGTCTGATCACCCGGTTGTCCCACGCGCGCTGTGTGATAACACTCAAGATGCTCTGCTCCATGACCTTCCCTGGCACCAAGGTCAGACTGACAGGCCTGGAGTTCCCCAAATCCTCCCTCCGACCCTTCCTGTAAATGGGTGTAATCTTCCCAAACAATCAACCTCTTTATAAACACACACCAGCAAAAAGCCTCCACGGCCACAAAGGTTGTGGTTCACCAGAGGATCGGGGCAAAGAGGGGAGAATTCCATCTGCGCTTGTGCAACAGCAAAGCCAGAGCGGCAGGGTGGTTGATGGGAAAGAGATTTGGGGGTGGAATAAAAGGAAGAGGAGGTTGAGAAAGAAATATGCAAATGTGTGTAATGACAAGATTAAAGCAGCAGAAGCAGAAAGAAAAGCAGAGAAAACCAGGCTCAACCTTTGAAGAGGAACGACCCAAGAAGCCCCTCCTGAGGAGATCAAGCCAAACCAACAAAGACATTTGGCTTCTTGCAGTTGGACACAGGAGTGAACCGGCCATGGGATTTTGGAGAAACGCGCCCTCCACGCAGGAGCCTCACACAGAGCCACTCGCCTTGGCCAGCGATTCTCTCTGGCGAGCACGATATGATTGATCTTCGCCATCAATCATCTCAGCAACCAGAATTTGATTTGGGGCTAGAAAATCTGTCTAATTGGTTTCTCCCCATTAGCTCTTTTTCAAAACCGCTTTGTACACAGAGAATCACATCTAATAATCCATCAGATTTTTTCAGGAAGCTGCCGACAGTGAGAACCTGTCCGTGAGGATCCCTCTGAAAGCCTCAGAGAATTCCTTCCCACTTTTAGAAGAGCCGCTGCTCCCCAGGTGCAGAAGGAAGGGACTGGATCATGCCTGGAGCTGGGGAAAATGCTCTGCCTTACATTTTCTCCTCTATTAAACTTCTGCGCCACCTCTCCACTCCTCGTTTTCCCCACTGGTCCCAGGTAGGTGACAGAGCACATCCAGCATCCCTGGAACATTTCCACACCCACCCAGCTAAGCGCCAGCACCTGAGAGGGGTCAACACCTCGGGGCTTCAAAAGGTGCGAGAGATCTCAAAATCTGAAGTTCTCAGCTTGCCCAGAGGAAGATTCCAATCATCCCCCAGGCCTCAGCAGTTCCTCCTCGCCAAAGTCAATACATCAAGCACCTGCAGACGGGGTAAGTAATAGGGAGGAAAGATGGATGAGTTTTTACACAACACATCCATTTCGCATTATCTTTCCATTCTAATTTTCTGGCAGGTCGCCACATATCAGAAAGCTCTTTCTGATGCCCTGAACATGCCCCAAAGTCAAGCCCAGCTGAACTCGGCGGGTTCCCACAACCAGCAACCCAACCTCAAACCTCAGTGGGACACCCTTGTCTCCAACAAACACACTCGTTCCGTCCCAGCCGTCCCCAGCCATGGGACACCTCAGTCTCACCGCCACCCACTGAGACACCTCGAGAGATCTCCATCCCCAAAGAAGAATCAAAAATGTCAATTCTCAATCAACCCTGACCCCATCTGCACTATGAACGTGCCAACAAACACAGGGTCTGAATTTTCTTGCAGACCATCACTTGGAGGGGCTGCACGAGTGGGACTTGTTCCTCAAGCCAGCTCTGAGTGTGGATCCTCACTCAGCCACCTGCCTCCAGGACCCTCCGATACAGGAGATGTCCCAGGCCACCAGCTCTCCTGCCACCCTGCCCCAAACCCAACAACACATAAAATAAAAGCTCAGATGATGTGAAACCCACCGCACAGCCACACCGACTCCTGCCCTTCATTAGATGCTGGGGATGGGGTCTCACTATGCAGCTGGGTGCCATCCTGAACCTCTCACCCACTGCTCCTCACCACGAGAGGGCACCTCTGCCCTCCTCCAGTGTCCAAGACTCATTTTAACTGGTTTCCACTGGCTCCAGTGTGATTCCAGGCTGGGGACGCTCTGGGAGGAGCTCAGGCTTCACAAAGCAGCCAAGAGAAGCATCAGGCAGCTGCCCCGCAGCCAGCGACAGCGGGATCCCCAGATCCCATCAGCACACGTCCTTGGGTAGGTCCTAGGCCACTCTAATTTCTCAATAATTAAGCGTCGTTACCAGGGTTACTGACAGCTGGCACTCAGATATTCAATGATTTTGCCTACAGAAAGTGGCCAGGACCATCTTTTATTTTGCATTTCCAGCCCCCATGGACAGCAGAGGATTGGCCTCAGAATGGAGACCTTACAGACCCTGCAGGCTCAGAGCACGTCGAGCAGGAGCAATGAGGAGGGACCCATCAGGGTCAAGGGGAGCTGCAGGGGTTCAGGACCCCAACAACTTCAGCTGCACAAGCGCTCGCCAGCGCCGCAAAGGAAGAGGAAACAAAACCGTTTGTGACTTCAGAGGGTTTTTCTGATTGAGGGAGGAGGAGGCAGCAGCGTGGGGGCAGGTGGCTTTGGGGGCTGCCAGCACGGCTCCACAGACCCTCACACCTGGCAGGTAAAGATTTGTCAGATAAGACTGGATCAAGAATCACACGAGAGCCTCCGTGCAGGGCTCTGGGCCAGCAGCACCGAGCCTGCTTGAAGCCAAACCAGGTGGGACCAGCGCAGCGACCGCACACAGACAAGCCCTCCGAGATCAAAGCAGACTCCTAGAGGGAGAATCCAGAGGTTACAACACGGATTACACTGTCTCAGGGACTTAATTCAAGGGTGGAGACCCTTTGACCAAAACCCCAGTTAAGATCCACAATGCTGTACTCAACCCCACCTTCCTCCCAGTTGGGGTGGGGAGGCAGCAGGGGTGGGGGGGACAGACCCCCAGCAGCACGCTCACCCCCATCGTGTCGGGCACACATCCCAGCCCAGAACCTCCCAAGGGTCCTTCCAGCCCTGGTGGGTCCGGGCGAGGACAACACCAAGACCTGTTGTGAGGTGGGGACCACGGCTCCGCTGAAAACTAGAAATGAAACCAAAACGCTTCTGTTCTGGTAAAGAGAAGAAACTGAGATGTAAAAGTACAAGTAAGGAGGGTTTTTTCCCCTCTTTATCATTTCCAGCGTGAATTTCCAACAGAAGAACCAAGTTCTTCTCCAAATCTGGTTGCAGCCAGGCTCGCTTTCTCTCGCATTTCCTCTTCAGAAAGGAGGGGCGGGCAAAGCAAAACTCCTCTAAGGAAGCAGAACCTGGTGTTTTCATTGAAAAATGAGAAAGTAAGGTTTCTCACGCAGCACCCACAATAATCAGCCTCAGGGGCAAGGGGAAAGATGCCAAAGCCAAAGCCCAGCTGAGGGAGCCAGCGGCACCCACAGAGTGTTGGCTTGGCTTTGGGCGGGAGCAACACCCTCAGCTGCTTCCTTGGTGCACCCGGAGCTGGACCAGCATCAGAGAGACCAAATCTGCGGCCAGGGAAGACATCCCAGGTTTGTTAGTCTGGGGTTGGGCTTTTTCAGCCAGAGAGCTATGAATAAGAGTAGAAAAGGAAAAGATTGAGGCTTGGGTAGGACAGGGCAGGAGATGGAAAACAGCAAGGGTGAGGCTTTTCTACTCCAGTGCTGCTCTCCCCATCACAAATAGCGGTGCCGAAGCAAAGCTATTTAAAGCCCATCGCTGCTTTGGCACAAGCAAGATGAAAAACCACCCCAACGACACCCACAGCAAATGAATCCAACGCACTGCGAGGGAAATCCAACACAAAGCCACCCGAATATCTGATCTGGATTCTTTCCTAAGCGAATTCCCCTCAGACACGTTCGTGCCCTCTCTCCTTGTCTGCCTTCCATAAACATTCACATTGCCAAGTTTTACTGGCGCAAACAGCAGCAGAAAGGAGCTTTCGAAGTTGTGTGAGCGAGTGTTGGGGGAAACTGGATATAAAACCGGTGCAGCGCAAATATTTGCCCCAAGCATGTGGGGAGGGGGCAGCCAGGAAGGAACAGGAACGACACCACAAGGCGGATAACGATAGCACGGGGCGGATAACAGCTCACAGGGGAAGCTCTTTGGTCAAGCCATAGCTTTTAAAGAGTCACAAACTTTCTCTCTCCTCAATACAAATCACATATAAAAGTCAGAGCCACTTTGCGTCTCTGCCACGAGCAAAGGAGAGGCTGCAGATGTCGGAGAAATTTGTTGCGTTATTGGTTCAGCTGTAACCGAGCGCTAAACAATGACTATATAAAGCCCATATAAAGTTGTATATTTAGGCTCTGATTCAGCACATGCCTCATTTTACCATCGAAGCAGCCCCTTTAACTTCAAAAGGATGGCTTCCCCTTTTCAAAGCACGACCTTCGGGGCCTCGTGAATCCCAGCCTAAAAGCACAACATTTATAGGAGGTTCTTGGCTTCTCATGAAATTACCCCCCAAACAGCTCCATAAAAGCCTACAGCAGCCACAAGCTCTTCTTCCTTAGCAAGACCATAATTTTCTCATAGTCTTTGCTCATTTGGATCAATTTGTTTGTAAATATTTTTACGCTGGAGGCTGGAACCACAGGAGATCACAAAACACACAGGGATGATTTCATAGCAAAGAAAACAGGTACAATCACACCTGTACCGATGTGTATTTATATTCACACATACACAGCTGCCTGCTCTGGTGATCCAGTCAGCTTGGATGTGACCAGTATTAACCAAGGAATACTTTGGCCAAGACTGAGAGCCCTGGCTATAAGGGAGAACCACGGAGCTCGCCCACCTCACAGGTGAGCGCTGCCGTCGCTTGCGGAACCCCAGTACAGACATCGTTTCATTGCAGGTCGTTCTCTGCACCCAACGCTGCCAGAAGGTCCAACCCCACAGCTTTGGGTGGTGCAGGAGCTGAAGCAAAGCCAGAGCTCTGCAGGTGACAAACACTGGGGAAAAGAGAGCTGGAAGGGAGAACAGAGCATCTCGGGCATCGCTCCGTCCCCACCTCCCATTCTGCACCTCATCTGCAGCTCCCAGTCCCTCATCCGTGCGCCGTCCTGCAATTCCCAAATGGTTTGGCCAGCCTTTGCCCACAAGCACAGAACTCAAGGGCTCTCCACCCGAGAGCTAAAAAGCAGGGAGACAAGGAATTCCTCTGGACCTGCCGTCGTGCCCCCTGCACCCACCCCCTCCTGGGGCTCTGGGGCAGCAACCGCCCCCATGGCTTCAGGGGGCAAAGGAGCAGGACCTGGGGGGCAGGAACTGCCAAAGCCTCCTGGGTGTCCACGGGCAGATCAGCATCTCAAGAAATATCAGGAATCCCCCCAGTCAGGCTTTTCAGGAGCACTCGGCTTATCGGGTGCTCGTCACTTCTGAGAACGGAGCTTTTATTTAGATGCTTAAATGCACGTTGGAAAAGTCTGGCTCCAATTGTGGGTGAAAATCTGGCCCTGAGAACTGGGTTTTTTAAATTCTCTTCCCTTTTACTTGGCTCTGGGTCACCACTCTCCTGCCTCTTTCACGCCCCGGCACAGGAGGCTGCTCCCCCAGGATCTCCGCTTCTACCGCTGTGAAAAAGAGGGAACTGCAGCGGGACCTTCGTCCGAGTCAAAACTTTCTCCTTTCTGTGCAAATCCTTTTCCCTGTAATCTCAAGTGCTGTTTACACATCGCAAAACCCGCGGACCGGGCGGGATTTGCGTCTCGCCGCGCGCTGCGTGGAGCCCTGCCAGCTCCCAGTGGTTCCCGGGGCTGCTCTTGCTGTTATTGCGGCGGACGGCGCTCAGAGCATCTTAAACCCAACCTGGGGGATTACCTTTACAAATAAAGCATGGACCGACTTCTGCCGGGGATGCCGTGGATTAGGGTTTTATTTTCTTAAACCGGTTTGCTCCGTGCGGATCAGACAATCGCAGTAGCCAGAAAAGTGTGAAATTTCAGCTCTGGCCATGTCAGGGCTCCCAAGTGTCAGTTACAATAAAATAAATGACCCATTTCCTGACGGATCGCGGGGGCTCCGCCGAGACGGAAGGACACATTTTTTATGTCTGTTTATTTTCTCTTTTTTTCCCCTGACGGGAAGGCTCTG